>CM062370.1:38354937-39604937 GCA_031216125.1 Dalbergia cochinchinensis
TTTCCTTCACAAAATCTTGAAATCAGAAAAACTAAATATGAAAATTGTTTTCTGACACTAAACACATGCTCGGTGTTTGAAAGATGAAAATGTTACTTTTCTTAAACATTGAATCTAATTTTACTACTTAATTTTTTTTTAATACTGAATACTGATATTACAAAATCCCATTTGACTTTATACTTCGGACCATTTTAATCCAAATTGTTGTTTATTTTATTTGATAGTGATAGAAAATTTATCATATAAAAGTATAATAATAATAGACTTTCCTAATAAAGAAATGCTAAACAAGTCTACTTCAATATCATAATTTTTTCTTTTGGTAAAGATTCAATAACAGAATATAGTGTAGCTTATTTTAATTTTTTAGGGGAGAGAAGTGTATGTTTTATAAATGGAGGGGAGAGGATAATATTGTCATCTTTGAAGAGAGGGGATTGTATTTTATTTTATTTATTTATTTATTTTTTATTATTGTTCTATCAGACTAAATGCCCTGTTGCTAAGTTTTCAAATTCAGGTTTACTATTTCTGTGTTAGAGAAAAATTTATGGATCCTATAATAGTTTACAAAAGAAGGAAGCACAGGGGTAGTGTAGGCAATGGAGTGACTGAATAATTCTGTTAGCGGGGAAAAATGTTGTGGGACCCTTGACAAATTTGAGGCGTAATAGTTTCAGGTAGTGGGCTAGGAGTAGGGGGCATGTGGATTGTAGGGAGAAAGTAGCATAATTCTCCGAGTAGTGTAGCAGTGGGGGGTAAGAATTCAGTTGGGCTGAGTATTGGGAGAGTGAGTTGCTTTAGTGCTCAAGGCCTTTCTCTTTGTAGTTGCTGCTATTTCCTTTCTTCTGCATTTCTCTCAGTTTAATATACAGACCTAGTATATTCTTGCTTGTTTATCTTTGTTAGCTTCTATTATTCTGATTTTATGATGTGAGTGATTTAAACATCCTTTCAGGACCTTAACATCGGAATTGCTTTATGGCTCGCTTCTTGTGGTGATGGATGGGTGTCTGATGCAATTAGAGATGATAATGATGACAATCATGCACACATTAAGTACAAGTCCAGTGCAAGGATTCTCCTTGTTGGTTCTGGTGCTGATGAACAGTGTGCTGGGTATGGAAGACATAGAACAAGTTATAGACGAGGAAGGTATTACTATGATAATGGTAAATTGTGTTTTAATATTGTACTTAAGCATAAAACTTACAATGATAATATTCTCTTGATTCGATTTTTTATGGAATGAAATTCTTTCCCCTCTTTTTATATTAGCCTGGATCATGTAATTGTCGTGTAATGTGAATTTGTCACTGTGATATCATTCACCTTTGCATTAAGTGTGGGAAGTATCTTTAATTAATCCTGATGGTATAATATGCCTTCATCAGTTGGCTGGGGCTACATGAGGAAATGAGACTGGACATGCAAAGAATTTGGAAAAGAAATTTAGGGAGAGATGATAGATGCATTGCTGATAATGGAAAGGAGGTAATGTTCAAATCATATGAAACATTATTATCATTCTCAGTTTTGTTGATGAGTTGATCTACCAGTTAGTTATATTTTTTTATTCTATTTTTCTTTCAGGCTAGATTTCCATTCTTGGATGAGGATGTGATCAGGGTTTTGCTCAACATTCCTCTGTGGGAGGTTGCCAACCTTGATCAACCTAGTGGCATCGGTGATAAAAAGATTTTAAGAGAGGTGTTTTACTATTATTGTTTCTTTGTTGTTTGAAAGATATGTTTACTTCCCATGTTTTTGAATTTGATGCAGTTACGTGAGAATTTACATCTTGTCAGACGTTTTAATGGCTGACTGAGCAGTACTTTCTCAAGACTTTTGAATCACTGACTCGGCTTAGTCAAACTTGTTATTTGAGTGGTTGGTAATAGTGACACGGAGTCACTCACAATTATATGCCTTATTAATAATAATGACTTGGAACTCTAGTGCTGATGCCTGAACTGAATTCATATTCAATCGAGTGCAGAAAAAAAAAAAAGCGTTAGGTTAAGTGCTTCATTCTAAATAGATTTGGAAGGAAATCTGCTTTCCCTTGAATATGTTGGACACCGGTTTCCATTGAGAAAATTAGTACCATTGGACTGTATGGTGCATAATAGTTTGACCCATTGTCCCCCCCGTGCCTTGACAGAGTCACAAACACACCCCCTACCCCCCTTCTCTTTCTCCCTCTTTCTCTTTTCTCTTGTTCTTCTCACCCTTCACAAAAAGCACACCGCAGAATGTTAACCTCCATAAGTAGTTCTGCTCACACTTTTTCCTAGGTACACTGCATTGATATCTATGTGGCAGATAATGCACTAATTTTTTACTCATTATCAATAGTCATCTCTGATGTGAGTATGAAGTTCTATCTGAAAAGGCTATCTTTTTAGACATGCACTTCAATTGTGCGAAATTTAGCTCTTCTCTGTCTGAAAACCCAAAAAAAAAAAAAGGGAGAAAGGATTCCTTACAACTGGAACCTTACGGTTATGTATTTCTTGAAGGTTGCAAAATTGCTTGGTTTGTATGAAGCAGCAGTTCTACCAAAACGGGCAATCCAGGTGTGCATCTCTGAAACTTCACAGTACTAAATATTGCTATATATAAAATGAACAGTGTAGTAGTGAAGTTATACAAAACCATTGAGGGATTGAAGTTTTCTAATATGGTTTGAAGTTTCAAGGTTTCTGTGATGACTAATGAGAGTTTATATAATTTATTATTTTCTTCCACTTTCGGGATACGTAGGGGTTGTTTAGAAAGCATTTTTGAAAATAGTTCAGTTTTTCAAAACAAATGAACTGAAAAAAAAAAGCCTGTGTGGTAAATTGCTTTCTTCATATTGATTTTAAAAATTATAAAACTGGATGATTTTTTTTTTTGGTGATAAACTGGATGAGTTTTAAAAGCAAAAAAGCCAGTGTTTTCCTTTTTCTGTTCTTAAAAACAGTGGTAGAGGCGGTGGCACTCATGTAAATATCATGTTTTATTTCTTTTGTATCGTCTTCTAATCTTGCTTCCTCTAGTTCTCATTTTGTGCCTTATTTTTGTCTTTATTCATGAATTAATATGGGCCACGTTGTTTTCTTTTGGTCCGATCTGGTAAGAGAGCAACCCATGCTGGGTTTTCAATACATTTTGTTCATGCCCCGAAAAATATTTGCGAAACAAGTTTTTATGTTTTATTATTCGTAAACCTTGTTTCATCCAAACAGGTTTTTAGTCTTTACTCTTTAACCGTTTAAAAACAGTATTATGAGTATTATTGTCAAATAGATTTTTTTTGTTCTTTTATTTTTTAAAATTAAATTTAAACTAGTTTTTAAACCCTAAACCCAAAAAAATTATAAAATGAAATCAATCCCAAATAACCCATAATGTCTATCCAAATCTACGAGTACTTTTAGTTATCCACTCTGCTTTTTCACTTGTGAACCGGAAACACAGTGCCTTATTCCTTAAGGATCTCATGTTAAATGTCAATAAAACTTGGGCTACATTGAAGAGCTACCATATATAATCGTTAGCAAGCTAAAACCTATAGTATTTTCCTTATGACTTTGTTTTGTATGATAAGGAAATAGTACTGAGGTCTAAGCTTAAGAAGATTCAATGCCGCTGCTAGGCTGTGAAAGTGGCACATTTATTTAGCTTTCCTATTCACCACTCTTTCCCATATTAATTGATTTGCCTTTCTACTATATATATGGTGTAGTTTGGCTCTAGAATCGCAAGGGAATCAAATCGGAAGAATTTTGGAAGTAATCGAGCAGCAAATCAGGCATCTGCAGGCAGTGTAAGGATTAATTAAAAAATCCAATTTTAGTTTATTTCTTTTTTGTGCGTCGGTAGACCACGTTTTGGTCATTCTAGATGATTGTGTGTTTGAAAACAAGTGTCCCCGAATATTATTCTAAGTTTGTTAACTGCAAGGTATAGACTTGAGTCCCACGTATGAAGTATGGGATTCTGATGTGGGGTTTATACGGCCTTGGTCTCCAACCACAATGGCTAGCTTTTATGGTGTGGTTCTCTCAAAATTTTAATAAATTGGTATGAGGGCCTTCCGCCATGTCTCACTTGCAATCAATTGGTGCGGGTGGTGGCGACAACATTGCAGCGTTCGCTTGGGACTAGGACAAGGTGCTAGTGTACGTAAAGCGTGGTGGGATATTAGGACCCAATTGAAAAGTATGAGACTCGAGTTCCACATCGAAAGTATTGGATTCCCGTGTGGAGTTTATAAAGCTTTGAACTCTCCTCCCGCAATGACTAGCTTTTGTGGCTTGGTTCTCCAAATGTTCTAATTAAAGTTATCGGGGGAATTCTAACGTTGTCCTTGCGAGTTGGTGACCATGATTATCCTTGAAGCTTTGCTAGTGAAATTGAAATCAATGGTTAAGATAGAAGTTTTTATTTATTAAAAATGATATTTGTATTTTAATATTTCTAAATAATGATTTACCTATTTTGTCCATCTCTTTCCAATATTCCTACATGTCGCTTCGTTTCTTACTTTTTTGCTTTCTGTACTCTGATAGATCCCCCACATCATTTGGGGTTAGAGCTCTTTCATTTATATAAAAAAAAAAATCCACCTACAATAATTACACCTTAGTTATAAGTTATAATAACTACTTGAAAATAAGAAACCGAAAATGAAACTTGAATTTATACTTTGTACTACATGCATGTAACAACTGTATGATGTGAAAGCCAATAACAATTAAAAAATAAGAAGGCGAACATTATTTCCTTTATTTGCGTGAAGGACGCAGTTTCTTTTCTAATCTATATCTTTCGTCTGTAGGCCACGTTTTGGCCATTCTAAATGTTTGTGTATTTTTTTTTGAGTTAATTTTAATGTAGTGATAATGTAAAATAGTTTTATACTGTCATTCAATTAAAATATTTTATTTGGATGACTTTTTAAGTAGTGGATATAAAAGTTAATTATCATGGTTTATGAGGTAATACATGATTGAATGACTATGTAAAATTTTTTTACGTGTATAACAATTAAATTCTTTTCTTTTTTAGTGCAAAAAATGTTTGTGTTTGAACACAAGTGTGCCCGTAAATTATTCTGGAAGTTTCTAAATGATTCCGGTGGTGGTTTTTTTACTGTTTGGGTCAGTAGACACTTATGTTTGAGGGGATATGACGATCAATTCAACAATATTTGCGTGAACTAATTTAGTTTTTGTTATCTACGTATATTTTTAAAGTTTTTATTTTTTATACCTGGTTTTCAATTAATTCTTATAAAGACTGATGACTTAGGATTTTTCAAGTTTATTAGCGGGCTCCATATTAAAAAGAAAAAGCAAAAGAAAAATAGTTCATCAACAGGCCGTTTAATTAAAGACAATCGTTTTAACTCGTATTGATCGCTTTGATAAGTACACCTTAGTTAAAGGGACAGAAAAATTACACCTTAGTTACAATTTAAAATTGAGAAACCGAAAATGAAACCTGAGTTTCGCATTGTCATATAACAAATGTTTTAGTACATGCTTCTAACAACTATATGATGAAATACTTATGAAAGCCAATGACAATTACAAATTAAATAGGTGAACATTATTTCCTAAAATTATAAGAGTACCATATGCTTTGAAAAAAAAAAAAGAATTGCCAAAGTACAAAAACGTATTGGTATTTCTAAACGGGACGATCCAAACTGATCAGCATCTCTAATTCTCCAAGCTCCCACATTATTCCGTACATTTTTTCTTTGTATAAAAAATAAAACCAAGACACGTTGCTCAGAACCAAAAAGGTTTTCCTAGCTCACAATGTCAGACTCTCCCTGAAGGGAAGAAAGCTAGCTTTGGAAAAGTCATAACTAGGCGTATGGTTTAGGCTTTGGCAAGCTCTTGACAATGCCACAAAGCAAGCAATTATCTGGCATGTTGTACTCATCCCTGAGAGAACGTTCAGGGGACAAAACACTAATGTAGAGCTGTTGGCCCAAGTAGCGATTCTCAACCGCCTCCGACCTCAAATTCCACACCCCAGCATTGTCGAATGTCAGCATAATTGCAGCCCATGATTTGGGGAACACCTGAATCGTGTGTCTGCTCACCGCGTCAAGAAGGTTGTAGTTCTTCCTTTTCTCCGGTGTCCACGTCCCAGGCTCTATCCTATAACAACAACAATGCATACACATTCACAGAACAAAAAAGAAACCAAATTATATATCCATTCAATTCAATTCTAGAAATTAAAAAAAAAAAAGAATTATGTGTGTGTGTGTGTGTGGAATAATACTCACGCTACGGCGAAGAACGAGTAGCCAGAGAGATGATACGACTGGACGCTTTTCTCATGGTTCTCAAATACGATCTCAACAAAAGTTCTGTAAGTGACGTTAAGAACATTCGGTTGTACCGTGACAGCACCTGCAACGCCACTTGGGTTATCCGAAATAACATCGTACTTGAAAACCTTGTCAGGGACTTCAAAATACTCAGCGAGCTTAACAGGTGTGTCCCCATCAACATGCGAGACACCATTAAGCGCATAACGAAGCTTCGCATTCTCCCTGCTAACCGAGTTAATAAGCTTAATAGTCCTGGTAATATTAATCTGACCGTAATGGTAACTCCCCTGAGGGTTAGGCCTCGCAGCACTAGCCGTAAGGTTCCACCTAAAGGACCTAAACTGGTTAAGCGACCAAGCCCAGCCAACCGGTGCCTCAGGTAACTCAGGTGAAGCAGGACCTTTCCCATTGGTGTACTTCACAATCCCTTTCCCGGTAATCAAGGTTTTTGTGAACCTCGTCGAAGCCACCATGTAGTAGTCCTTGGGTTCCTTATCAGCGGTCACAAGAACGCCGAAACACTGTCCAACGTGGACATCGAGGGCATCATAGGTGTTCTGGACGGTGTGGGACCCTTCCATCTCAACGAGCTTCATAGGGTGGTCTTGGATCCTGAAGTTGAGCGTGTCTTTGAGACCGACGTTGCAGATCCTGTACTTGTAGGTTTTTCCTGGCTTCATTGTGAAGAGCGGCTTGTCGGAGCCGTCGCCTTTGGCGGATTGGCCGTTGATGAGAACGCCTTGGGGTCTTCCGAGGGATCGGCCGGTGTCGAGGAACTTGCGGAGGGTGGAGTGGCTTTTTGTGTACCAGTCGCCGATGACGACGGTGTAATCGTCCTCGGGATCGGCGTAGGGGACGGGGATGAGGAGGCGGCTGTTGACGCGGAGGCCGCCGAAGCCGCCTGCAGCGCGGTGGAGGCCCAGGGAAGGGAAGTAGAAGTAGCTGCCGATCTGGTCCTTGACCTGGAACTTGTAGGTGAAGTTGGTTCCTGGTGCGATGGGGCAGTTTGTTCCTGCGACCCCGTCCTGCCATGAGTTCTTCCTTTGTTGGATCCCATGCCTGCAAACACATTACCGATGAACTTGTTAATTGTTGGATCTCATTATTTGTAACATGAACTCAGCTGTAAGATTCATGTCAAAATTCTTTGAAAAAAAAAAAAAAACAGTTAGACATTCATGCAAGGGACGGTAATGTTTCTTAGACATTTTTGTCAAATAATGACAAATACTTTTGAATTTTGTCTTGGCTTAATTGAACAGAGGTAATTAATTGCCATTGCCAATGATAATAAAGGGAAGAAAAACTGAAGAAATATTTGGACACAAATTAGGGTCCGTTTAATTTGACTTTTCAATTTTCAGTTTACATTTTTTAATTTTCAGGATTCTATGAAAAAAAATTAAAAATAAAAATTATAAACTGAAAATTCGAAGCAAACATACCATAATATGTAAAAATATTAAAAGGCATGTGGTTGTATATGTGAAATCGTAGTTTATTACGAGGTAATCAGTTGGTAAAAATAGTAGAGATGCCAATACATGTGTGACATTATTAATGCAAACATGCCTAAAGGATGTACGTACAGTTTTACACGAGGAAATTGTTTTGATATGAAGATTTGAGTGTCCTACTTTAAAATTTCTTTCTAAGGAATCGGAAACGATCTCATACCATGTGAAAAGCAAAGGCTCGTCAAGATTGTTGTGGACATTAACAACAAGGTTATTGTTGGTGGTGGAATTGATGTTGGGTCCAGGAAATTCGTCATTGATGAGAATAACTTGCTGTGGCACGCCCAGCGGGGAGAGGGTGCCATACGTAACGTTCCATGTAAGGTAGAAGTAAGGGTCTTCACCCCGAGCCACCGAAGTTGCCCCTGCCACGAGACATAGCAATAGCAAAAATGTTACCCTATCCATCTCCTCGCTCTCTTGATCTTAATCGATCTTTCTTTTACTTTCTTCCTATTGAAAGAGAAGTTTAGTTTCTATTTAATGAGCAGCCTTCGCTATTGTGTGTTGTGGAAGAGCATATTCTCCCTCTTAACATCCCCTTGAGCCCCCGCCTTATATGCACGTCCTTGCAATTTCTCAACCATGCAAACTCTCCGCTAACACCTCGCAGTTCCAAATTGCTTATGCTCCTTGGAATGCGTGCTTCCTCTGATGACCTCTTCTCATTTTCCTCTTCAAAGCCGTTTCTTGCGCCTATTGTTAGAAACTTACAACACCGACTGACATGTTGAGCAAAACTAGCCAGGAGCCTCTCGCTTTTATCGTCAAAATAAAGTAACTGGCTCTCTCCATATATTATTATTATTTTTTTGCCCTTTTTCTTTTGGTTACATTTTTTGCCCTTTAAGTTAAAGAAAGCGAATTTGTTTTCTCTGAAAATATCCACGCATTTATGTAACTGTGTGTTACTTTATTTTGGATTTTCTTTCAAAAAAGGATCATGGTTACGTTATTATTCTTCTATTATTGATGGGTCCAGCATTTAATTAATAATTACGTTTCCCATTTGGGAAAGATCTGCTCGAGCTTATGCACGACGATGCGTTGAATAACAAAATTAGCTTTTGCCGGTGCCTTGGACAAGGTTATACGTTTAGAAGCACTAAAATAAATTGATAAAGTAAGTACATATACTAAAAATTGAATTAAATTATAATATGTTATTTTTTGTATAATTTATTATGCCAAATAATATAGATTTAAAATATATATGATGTGATTGAATATGTGTGGATCTTATTCAACTAAATGATATAAAACCAATATATATATAATATACATTATATTATTATATGAATAAAAATATATATAATATTAACTTGAATAAAATCTGAATGATAGTATAGGAAGTATGAGAGAGAAACATTTAAAATATCATTATTAATAATATGATAATAAAAGAAGCATTTAAGAAGTAAAATGTAATAAATTATTTTTGTGAATCAAATTATATATATTAAAATAAAAATTTAGATTTAAAATATAAGTTATTATGTGATTGAGTATATATATTGATATTATTCAACTAAAAGATACAATATATATATATATATATATATATATATATATATATATATATATATATATATATATTTGTATGAATAAATATATACGAGTATAGGCTTATTTTGGTTTATTTGATCATTAAAATTGTATACATACTGTATTGTTGTCATTGAAATTAAGAAATTATCAAGTCGTTGAAATTGTAAAAAGTAATTCAAATTTCCCCCTAAAACCAAAATAAATATTTACTCAAATATATATCTACAATATTGAGTTCCATAAAATCTGTATAATGGCATAGAAAGTATGAAAAAAAAATATAAAATGCTATTATTATTATTAATGGTGGTGGTGATAGTAACTAATATAGTAATTATATATTGAAAAGCAAGAGAAAGCAAAACATAATTAAGAACTAAAGTAAAATATATATATTAATTTGTTGAATCAAATTATATATATTTAAATCGAAACTTAGATTTAACATATGAGATATTATGTGACTATATACATATATATATATTTTCTAAGCCATTAGAGTTGGTGATTTAGTGACAAGAAATTTTGATAGTATACATGAGATCTTAGATTCCACTAATTATATATTCCACTAAAAAAATACAAAATCAATATATATGGGTGTATGCATGTGCAAACAAACGTTATTATATAAATAAATATATACAATATTTAGTTTTTGGATGATTGAAAATATAAAAAGTACGAGATAAACATTTAAAATATAATTATTACTAGTTAATATGGTAATGGTTTAAAAACAAGAGAAAGAAACATTTAATATTTAAAATAAACATTATATATTAATTTAACAAATCATATCATGTATATTAATATCAAAATTTAGATTTAAAATATGATATCATACCAAAAAAAATATATTTGGATGTAAAGTAAATTTATATTTAAATTTAATATTAAAATATCTTTATGTATTCTTAAACATTTTTTATTTTATAAAAAGTATTTTTCCAAAAAATAGAAATTCTAGCTTTTGAAAAATCCTTTTATACTTGTTCTAGTGATTATACTCTTACTAAAAGTTTTACATAAACATATCAATATAAAAAAATTAAAAATAATTTTTTATTAGAAAAAGATATTTTTTTTATCAAGATAATAATATACAGATAGAAGAGCACTATGTATCGATCTTATTTTTGGGTTATAAACAGATTTACCTCATTGCATTAATATCTCAAAAAATACATTTTACTGTTTTCTCTATTCTGCCATATATCTTTGATAGTAATGAACAAGAACTCACTAACACCCTAGATGGGGAGGTTTACAATCTAAAGGAAAAAACAAAAGCCGGGTGCACCGCAACATCGTGTGTATAACTATAGGAACAAAAAAAAAAAAAAACTCAGCAGCAATGCCTACTCAATGGGTCCACATACATCTCATCTAATACTAGATAAGATATGAATCAATATAATGTCTCATATACAATAAGTATAAATAATTCAATTCTATCTTATAATATCATAACTGCTGTAGAAGTTTTAATGAATAATAGCGCAAACTGAAACCTGAAGCCACTGTACATTTATTGCTCATTCAAGTGCTATTCATGACCTTTGCACAACGATATTGTCATTTCAATTGCCTCCTCCTCACTGATTGATCTCTTTATTCTAAACAATGGATCTGCTTCTAGAGCTCAACAATAAGAATTTGTTTGGATTAGCTTTTTTCTAAATTTTTTTTTCAGAGAAAGTGCTCTTGTGTAATTTTTAGGGTGTTTGGATTGATTATTTTAGAAAAACATTTCAAATTAAAAAAAATGATTCTATCACTTTTTTTAAGCTAGTAAAGTAATTAGAAGCGATTTTTAATTAAATTACATTCCAAAATATCCCTCTCTATTATTTCTAATTACAACTATATTCTTTGTCAAATTATTAAAAAAACTTCTTTCTTCTCACTCCTCACCGTCATACACACATCTCTCATCTCCTTAGAGTCACATATGCACACATCTCTCATCTCTTTAGAGTCACATATGCATGCACCTCTCACAAGCCTACACTCCAACTTTGCTCTAGGCTTCATTATTTTTTCAAGATAAACTCGCTTTTAGTTATATATGCATATTATTAAAGATTTTATTCAGAGATATCCCTAACTATTTTAGGGAAGATGAATGATATTGGCCTCATTTTAAGAATTACATTGGGGCCATATATAAATGACACCCATATAATTATCCATACTTGCTGATAAATAGACACCTTACATATGCATGAAAGGATACACAAGCTCTAGTTAATGTATTAGCTTAGTGATTTTGATAGGTGCTTCGGATTTGCATGGCCCGATTGAGAAGGTGCTATCCATAATACTAGAATTGAGGAATAGTATAAGAGGTTAGTTAGCATGTAGATAGTGTCATTATAGATAGTGTCATTAGTGTTTTAATATTATAGAGCTTTTATTTTTGTTCTTTTTTGTAATTTGGTCTAAAGAAAAATACTTTTATTTTTGTTTATCTAAACACATTTATAAGTACATTTAAAGTTAAGTAAAAATGTACTTTTTTTAAAAAGCCAATTCAAATGCACTTTACGTCTTTTTATTAAGAAGATAGTTATGATATTTTTATGAGACTTTATTTTACTTTCCTCTTGATTCCAAAATTTACATCTAGAGTTTGCCACAATAAGAATCCTAGCGTTTAGACTTAACAGTTAGATGTAATTAACATATACAGATTGTTCGAGCATTTGAATTATATTCGAACTTGTCGTTGTATATATAATCCTTTTCTTTTAACGATATTGTGGATTAACACTCAGAATATTATATTCGATTACGAAAGTTTAGGGCTTAGTAAATCATTCTAAGATGGGTAAGATTTTTGTTTGCGCTTGAATCGAAAGAGATCGATGAAACATATGTTCGGATTAAAATTGAATCCATATATATATATATATAAATTTTTTTTTTGTGATGCTAAGATCAATTAAGCAAAGTAAATGGAACTGCCCTTTTATTAAAAAAAAAGGGTAAATGGAATTGAAGACAAATTAAGGTATGGTGGGGAAGGAGAAACTTGACATATATATAATATATATGTATGTATGCATTATGGGAAAATTATTTGCACTCGGAACAGGAAAGGGTTGATACATCAGCTAACCACGCAAGTTAACAAAAGCTCACACATATATCCGGTTATAAAAATGAATAACACTCTCGGGGCAATGGCATGGCATTATATGATAGCTCGATCGATCAAAGAGGAGTTACGAAAACCCTCAACTTGGATCACGCATCCATCCATCCATCCATCTAGCTGTAAACTGGTTTTGGCTTGGGCATGTCCTTGACCATCCCGCAAAGTTGCTGGGTGTCTGGAAGGTTGTACTCATCCCTCAATGACTTCCCTGGGGACAGCACGCTAACGTACATCTCCTGACCGAGGTACCTGTTCTCGCTGTTCTCCGACCTCAAGTTCCACATGCCAGCGTTGTCGAATGTCAACATCACCGCTGCCCATGAGTTGGGGAACACCTGGATCGTGTGCCTGCTCACTGCATCCAAAAGGTTGTAGTTCTTCCTCTTCTCTGGTGTCCACCTCCCTGGCTCAATGCTGCACGCACGCCCACAGTTCAGTTCCATTAATACAACAAATCACGTCATAGCAGCCAGATATATAAATGATCTATCTCGCAAAAAACCAAAAAAAAAAAAGAGTCAAATGAATGCTTGAAGCTGATTAAATGGTGTGTACTTACGCGACGGCGAAGAAAGAGTAGCCATCCAGGTTGTAGGACTGGACAGTCTTGTGGTGGTTCTCGAAGATGATCTCAATGAAGTTCCTGAAGGTGGCTTTGATGACATTGGGCGCCAACGAGACCTCGTTGATAACAGCCGGTGGCTCGTCGCTGATGACGTCGTACTTGAACACCTTGTCGGCAATGCCGTAGTACTCAGCGAGCTTGAGCGGGGTCTCGGGGTTAACATGGGACACACCATTGATACCATACCTAAGTTTGCCAGCACCCCTGACAACAGAGTTCCTGATCTTGATGGTGCGGGTGATGTTGATCTGACCGTAGTGGTAAGATCCCTGAGGGTTAGGCCTGGCAGCGCTGGCGGTGAGGTTCCACCTGAATGACCTGAACTGGTTGAGGGACCAGGCCCAACCGACCGGTGCCGGTGGGATCACAGGTGAAGCGGGAGCGTTCCCGTTCTCGTACTTGATGACACCCTTTCCGGTGAGGGAGTACTTTGTGAAGCGAGTGGAAGCAACCACTAAGTAATCCTTTGGCTCCTTGTCGGCAGTCACGAGGACGGTGAAGCACTGACCAACATGAACATCAAGGGAGTCATAGGTGTTCTGAACCGTGTGGGACCCTTCGGTTTCCACAAGCTTCAAGGGGTGACCCTGGATCCTAAAGTTAAGGGAATCCTTGAGGCCAGCGTTGCAGATTCTGTACTTGTAGGTCTTCCCGGGCTTCATTGTGAAGAGAGCCGCATCGCTCCCATCGCCCTTGGCGTTCTTCCCATTGATGATGACACCATCGGGCCTGCCAATGGTTCGCCCAGAGTCTAGAAGCTTCCTGAGGGTGCTGTGGCTCTTGGAGTACCAGTCACCGATGATGAACCAGTACTCACCCTCGGGATCGGGGTATGGGACAGGGATCAACAACCTGCTGAAGATCCTGATGCCACCCACTCCACCGGCGGCTCTCTGGAGACCAGTTGAAGGGGAGTAGAAGTAGGTCCCGATCTGGTCCTTGACCTGGAACCTGTAGGTGTAGTTGGTTCCGGGGGCAATTGGGCACATGGCACCAAGGGTACCGTCCTGCCACGAGTTCTTCCTCTGCTGGACACCGTGCCAGGTGAAGAGGAGGGGCTCATCGAGGTTGTTGAAGACGTTGACGACGATGTTGTTGTTGCTGGTGCAATTGATTTCAGGTCCGGGGAACTGGTTGTTGATAAGGATGGCCTGTTGAGGGAAACCCAATGGGGAAATGGTGCCGTAGGTAACGTTCCATGTGTAGTGCCCGTAAGGGTCTTCGGACCTTACGGTTGCTGCCAATAGGCACAGAACCAGCACGGATATTACCCCGCGACCCATTTTTTTTGGGTTTTTTTTTCGTTGTTTTTTTGGGAGAATCAACCCTTTCCTATCTCCTCCCTCACTTTATTTTGGAAGAAGATAGTTTTGTATTCTTCTTCTGCTTTCGTTTGGAGCAATGCAGCTTCCCTTTTATACAGCTTTGGAGTGCCCCTTGTTCGTTCCAACCGTAATAATTGCTTTGGTTGATTTTCCCCCCCGAACTTGTCTCCCGACCGTGGTCCATGTTTGGTGCGCCTTGCACTTCGCTCCACGGCTGGTTGTTTTGCTTCGCGATGGTTTGACTTTCTATTTGTGTCTTTCCCACCTCTGGAATTTTTCTTCTTTTCGCTGTTTGTGGTTTGAGGTGAGAAATTAAGCAGAGGTGGAACGAACGAACTTGATCTGGTTTTATTATGCGTCCATGGCGCTCTCTATACGACCAAATTAGGATTTAGGACACACGACTTGGACTTGTGCTGTGAAATAATAGTGATGTCCCCAACTCTCGATTTGCTTTCTGTGAAGACGAGAGTTGCTAGTCACGTAACCCCAAGGAGTTTTGCAAGAAATAATTTGAGAACATATAACGTTATTTTAAATTGGAAAGAAACTTCTATATATTCAATATCATTCGTCATTCAAGTTAAACATCAAGATTCATTAACAAAGGCAATTGAGACTACATCCCATTGATTATGGTTGTTTACTACATCTTTGAGTTAATAGTTATGTATTCGACTTCTACCCCTATTTCTCCGAAAAAATTCATAACCTTAATACCTTTCTATAAAAGAAAAAAGTATTCATTAATTTAGAGTTAGTCATTTTTTTTATGTGGGGCATGAAAACGAAATATGATGTTTTGGTATCAATTCCTATTCATTAGATCCTTACATTTTATGTTTGGGACGCTCAGATAGTCAAGATAACAAATTATAATTCTAACTCCAATTCTAATTTCACTATTTTTAAAATCATTCATTATTATGAAAAGAACATGTATAGTTTTGAAAAGACACGCTAGCAATGTTTAGTTATAGATGCACGTATGGGAGAGTCTAGAACATTACTTGCAACCTTTTTCTCAAAGTGCTATATATCTTTTCTTTTTTTCATTCTTCGCCAAAATATTGATTTGTTTGTATAAAAAAAGTTATATTGATCTCCCCTCAAATTTGGTGTACTTAATTGTACTTGACACCCTTCTTGTTTCAAAAATTATACATTGACCTTGTATGTTTTTATGTGCTATTATTACACTTACATACAAAATAGACGTAATCAAAATTATGTCCTTAGAACAGTATCCTGAATCCTGACGGAAGATAACAAGAGGGCCCTCAGTCTGCTTAAAGGAGCTGCTGAAATCTTAAAGCTATTCCAACTGCCATAATAGTTATGTTGATTGCAATGGAAGTCCAATAAATTATATCATTACAGTTAATAATCATCATGTGCAATGCTTGTAAAATTAGTCTTTGTCAATTTAAAAAGGATAAACGTAATGATTATTCTAAGCTTAAGGGAGGATTAACTAATTTCATAAACAAAAGTACTAATTGGTATCATTAGGCTAAATTTTAGGAGAGGTTTATATAATTTAAGAGAGGTTTATATAATTTTCCTTTATCTTTATTTTGAACTTCTCTGCAATCAGATAAGAGATTTACTAGCGACATAGGCCTGTTTGTTTGCAACACCCACTTTTGGCACAAGGAAGTAAAATGTTGCTGTGAGGCCAAGTGCCTTTAGAATGCGCAATTTCTCATTTTGGCAAGAGAGAATTACAACCAAACAAGCACACATATCTGTTGTTTGTTGCACATGTTAGAAGATTTTTGAGAGGCGTAATAGAAATAAAACATTATATTCAACTAAAGTTATTTTGATATTTCTATTTATTAAAATTCAATTCTCACACTAAATCACACTCATTTATGTATGATTTCAATTCCTTAATTTTATTAGATTTTAATTCCCATGATATTTTAATTTATTCACTTGTTGCTTGCAATGTGTGAAAAAAAGTACATAAGAAGTTTTGCATCGTTAATAAGGAATTCATAAATTAACACTAAAACTATGAATTGTTCGAAGCATTATCGACTGTGCCTCCGGACAAGAATCAATGTAAAATCCTCCAAAAACACAAGGCAGAATAATATGGATGAATTCCACCAAGGACAGCAATTCAATAAACCCTCCTTTCCTTTGCGCGCTTCCGGGAATTCCTACCTCTCATCTTCCACTTTCCATTCCCACCCGGTCGATTTTGTTCTTCAATCTCTCGAATCTTTCGCTTCCTAGAATAGAGTTTAATAAACAAGGAAGGTGAGTAACCAACTCAAAAAAAAAAAAAATGCATAGGAAAAAGTATGAACAAGTGTTTTGCTTCATTTAGACAGGCCTCTTCTCTATTTAAGTAGGGAATATGCCTTTTATTGCCAATCTTACCTAAAGGCCGTAAGGTTTTTATCAGAAAGCAGCTCCTCTGCAAGTGTTGTTTTTCTCTCCTTCTTTGTTAATCGACATGCGTAGAAGTCTGATGCAGGTTCTACAACAGTTCCCACCTGGTTGTATTCAAATGATCAAGAGATTAAAGATGTCCAACTGAAATTGACATCTTGAAGGAACGAGCAACATTCAATCATGTGCTTTGCCTAAGATCTATACAGGTTACAGGATATCCAACAATGAACTCACCTGAAAATACTTGGGAAGTGTCTTCGATTTTGAATCAATCTTCTTTTAGTGTCGTTCCGGATCAAGGGCAGACCTCAACTGGAACCATGTATACATGAGTGTGTAAGGAGCCTATTCCACTTGAGAAATGATGGCGTTAAAACTGGTGTACAAGACAAAATTGATAGACATTCAAATCTGTGTGATTAGCAAATACTACATACATGTCTACACATTTTCTTTTCAAATGTTTTTAATATGATAACATTTCGCATTGAACTATCCATTGCCCGAAAGTTTAACTTGCCATTGTGAATGACAATTTACATCATTGCAGGATATTTATGCATATCAGAGAAGTTTCCATAAGGCTTCTAAAGCAATATAAATATTCTAAGCCAAAAAATCAAATCAAATCATTAAACAACAATCATCACTCTTTTCAGATCATGGCTGATAACTAATTTGGTATTAATCGGCACAAAGCCAAATGGAAGCAGCAAACTCTCCACTAATCAAAGAAAACCACACATTATCAGCAAAAAGCAAGTAACCCAAACTATGAAAAGGGATCTTAAAAGGAAAAAAACCTCACATAAAATAGAATTAGATTACTGAGAAGCATCTATAAGAAAATTCCATTCTAAATACAGAATCTAAATCCTTCTACGTTACTGTACTACCATATTGCTTGAAGGAAGTAGCATCCCCTACTTCAGTTGTCTTTCATTCTTTCTTTTCATTTCGAAGGTGACTATGTGCATGTTTGTGAGTCTAATCCAAACTAAATTCATAAATCATCGTATTGAGCATATTATATGTCACTGTGGAGGGAAATTATAAATGAAAGAGGCAAAGATTTTAAAATAAATCACCTTCAACAACTTGAGATCATTTTGCAACTCAGGGGTTATGGTTTGAGCAGGCATGTCGAACCTGACAAAAATTTGAATATAATTAGATACTTGGGTAACTCTGGTTTATGGTTTCCAACACAGAAAAATCCGTATAAAAATAAGTAAACAATATTTACGTGAATAAATCACTATTTGACTAAGAGAAAGTTACTACAACTAAATAAATAAATAAAAAAAGTCAACCTTCCTTCAATTCAAAACTCAGAAACACAAACTTGCTTTAGTAAACAAAATATTGCGTACCAATTTTTCCCAGCAGTATCTTTAGCTTGTTTTTTCAATAACTTGTTTAATTTTCCAGGATCATTTGGAGGAACAAAAAGGCCATCAACCAGCTCTGAATTGGGTTTCCAAAGACTGCTATTTGATGCCTTGGTCTGAGGTTTGGTATGCGACACATCTGTAGCTTTTGATGATGATGAAATTGGCAACTGCGGTTGCCATGATAGCCCAGCCACGGGCTTACTCTCTGGCATCCCTATATCAGAGTCAATTGCTCACTGCGATTCCAAAAATTACACAAAAAAAAAAAAGACAATCTCAATCAGATATTCAAAAGAAATCACTCCAACTTTATAATGAAAGCAAACTATATAGATTTTATAGAGAGGCCATTAGCGATCGCATTAGTGTCCAACGATATGAGTATGAGCGATTACAACAGAATGTTAAAAAACAGGGTATAAGTATAACACATCCCAGAGTTAAGGAAGCAAAAGAAATACTGGTCATCAAATAAAAGAATAAAACCAGTGCACATATAGAAAGTAATTGTTCAAAATCATTCCAAATATTTAAAAGAGCAAGCCTTCTTTTTTTGAAAGCTATTACTCATCTCATCATAACTTTGGCTCTCTCTCGGAATGAGCAGATTAGACAACTGGATGTGAAGAACGCATTTTTGACTGGCTATGGGTGGGAACAGGCCAGGCCTGCACCACAAAAATTGGGCCTGGACCTGGCTGTAGCCTGTTATAGGCAATCTTTTAGGCCTAAGTCTGGCCTGATCATTGGCCTGGCCTGGCCTAAAACCTGTTTAAAAGGCCCATAATTTTAAAATATTCCAAAAAAATTCAAAATCAATAAATTCAAAATAAGACGCGTAGAAAGGAAGGCATTTTTTCACTTCAGAAAATGGGGCATTATTTTTTTTTCTTCAGCCAGGTTCAAAATCAAAGCCATTTTTTATGACCCAAAAAAAAAGGAAGCCAGAAAACATGGAACCAAAAAAAACCCATCGGACAACGATGAAACACAGAAAGGAAACGACGAGGAGCGACAGTGGCGTGGTGGGTCGAGCTGCGACAAGGAGCGACGGCGGTGTACGTGATGGCAACGAGTTGCGGGCTGCGACCTGAGAGGAGGAGGAGGAGACGAGGAGCGACGGACGGCTAGTGGCGTGGACTGGGTGGCGGCACAAAGGAGTGGAAGAGGGGTCTCTCAACTTATGGTTGTTTGTCTTTCTAAACGTTTGGTGGTT
Organism: Dalbergia cochinchinensis; assembly: GCA_031216125.1. Classification (NCBI taxonomy): domain Eukaryota; kingdom Viridiplantae; phylum Streptophyta; class Magnoliopsida; order Fabales; family Fabaceae; genus Dalbergia; species Dalbergia cochinchinensis. The sequence goes on from CM062370.1 coordinate 38,374,481, forward strand.
CCTCAGTAAGTTGGGTAAGGTATCGGGAGATTTTGGAAGTTTTAATTTTAAATGAAAACAAGTATAAGATATTAATAAAACTTTCAACAGAGAGATCACCACTAATAGCTAGTGGATTAGTGGCAGAGGCCCGCTTTTCCATAGTAGTGTTGGTGTGACACAGTTCAAATCCCATCTGCAAATTTTTATAAGATTAAAATATATTTGTGTAAAACTCTGACTCTTAATTTTTAACAGGCCAGGCCCATCCTACTTGAGCAGGGTAATAGGACTTTATCAATTGCTACTTTCATTGAGGAAGCCACGGAAATATACTGTCCAGAGAGCACACCTAACGACGCAAGTCACGCAACAATCGTCCAACTCTCGAGCTTTTATTGTTAGTTGATTTTACGATGATTTTGTTTTGTGTTCGTCTTTGCATTTCTGTCGTTAGTTTTTCTAACAAGCACTCCATGCATTCAGGAATTCAGTTCGAAGCTTAATAACCTTCATGAGGCAAATGCTGGCGGTTCTTACAATCAATTTAAGCTAAATTTCTATTTCTCGGAATAAATTTCTATTTCTCGGAACTTCCTTTCTTTTGAAATAAATGTCTTTTAACTTTTTTAGTACATTCGTAAATCAATCACTTTTTTCATACATTCATAAATCAATAAATGCACAAAAAAATTTATCTTGAAAGGAGAAAATATTATTTAACAAAACCTTAGTGAACGCGAACACTGAAGCCAAACTTGCATAGAATACTAATCTAGGTTTGATTTAGATTTTGATATTATTACTTTAAAATAATTAATATTAAAGGAATTTATTTTAAAAAAATTGGTTTATATTTGAAAATGAAGTTAAGAAATTGAGTTTAAAAAATTATTTTTATTTAAAAATGATAGTTTTGACTATATAATTACTAAAATGGACATTGTTTTTTTTGTTAAACCAAAAAAGAAATCTTTTAGCCAAAACCCAATTTATAAGCCTCGTAAAATGGGATGAGCAACTACCTTGGAGAATCAAAAACTTGTTTTACTCCCTTTTTTTATAATTAGGCACCGACTAAAATAAATCAATGAATAAACACAATGTAAAACAAAAATCAAAGGAAGAGAAACAGGGAAGAGAAACAAGAACTAGTATCAACCACTTTAGCTTTTAGTTTGCAGGAAATCAAAACAACCACCGGAACATTCAGCTTCAATAATGTGACATGAAAATCCTCAAGCAACTACCTAGCCAACTACAAAGCCTAAAATTATTAAGGATCCCTAAACATAGTTATATTAACAACAAAAATGAATTGGAGTTGGACCTGTCCGATGAGAGTGGGTCTGTAGACATGGAGTTGCAGTAACTTCAAATGTGGAGACGAAAGTGAGAGAAGAGCTGAGAGATGAGGCAGGTTGGGCGATCGTTGGAAGTAATAAAGACGTGGGTAAAATAGTCATAACAACTTTTTCTTTAAAGTTCAATAACTAAAAGCTAATATCTGCTACTTTAAAAGGAATTAATTGTTTTGAATGCCCATTACTTTTGGTCAAAGCAAAATGGCTATCCAAACACAATTGCTTCTATCCAACTCAATTATATGTAACGCAACGGGAATATTTGCATGTAGTAATATTAATGAGGAACTTTAAATTTTGATGTTTCTAGCTTGTTTCTAACTATATAAGCAAAATAAAACCTTACAAACGCAAAGGAAAAAGAAAAGCAAAAACTAAGAAGAAACAAGTTATAGCATAGAATTAAATTCTAAGGCCGGAAACAAATTTAAACAAAAAAATTTACCGAGTAACTATAAATGTGTGGTTGTGGTGGTTCCTAGAAACGAAACAAAGCAATTTCTTCTCATGTAATAGGTACAATTTAACCAGAGTCAAGGAGGAAAAAAGCCGACGAAAATTGACTATATAACTGCAGATAAAACAGACACCGCTAACTTAGGTTTACCTACGAAGGATGGAAACCCCACAAATAGCTAAATACCTAACCTAAGATATGGTAAGCATATGTGGTTGGTACCTCAGCATGTATGGGAACTAAAACCATGTGAAATCTGTGCAGAAAAGCAGAACAATCAAACAAGCATTATTACAAAATATAGCACAGGTGCCAAAATATCCAATCAAGTACAAGCCTCTCTGGTCCACCTTTCATCCGTTATTTCCTATTCAATATTAACCTTGCCAAGCAATTCCAATTAGTCTGACCAGCCAGAGTTTCTATTATTTCGAAAGCATTAATGGAAGAACAATATGAGGAGGAAGAGGCTGAGGAGAAAAAATTTAAGAAGTACAAATCCGACTCATAAGACAACACTCATTTGTATCCCTAATGACACATTGGCAGAGAGGGATTATTTATTCTCACAGAAAACACCAAGTTAGCATTCATCTTTGAGGAGGGTCAACTGTACGGACATTAGCAACTGACATTCCCTCAATTCGGTCCTTGGTGATCTCAACAAAGTGACCAACTATCTCATGAAACTGCTTTAGCCCTGACAGCGGAAGAATGATTGAGGATCGATCGGAACCTGCAACCTGCAATGTAATGACAAGAATTTACAGCAGATAATCCTCCTTCCACACAGAAATAAAATAAACGAAACTCGAAAAGGGACAAAAGGATAAAAGGACAATGGCAGCACACCTCAGATATTCTTAAGAAATGACCCCTATTATTGCTCCCAAGATCAAAAAAGAATCTTTTTTGATCAGCCCTGATCACTTTTGAGACCCCCAAGTTCCCAATTTCGTCCTGGGCTGGCAAATCAAGAGACCTGTCCACATTCAACTCAGAAGTAGTGGGAGGTTGACTACCATGACCAGCTATGAAGCCAGCACCAACATCATCCGAAAGTCCAACAAGACGTTCAGAGGATTCAGAATTTTGCTGTTGCAGAATGCAGGCAATCAGATGGGATGAAAACAGATCATTGATTGCATAGAATACTAATGTCTACAAAGCAAAAAGAAACCTGATTCGGTACAATGAAAAGCCTCGAGGCTTCATTGATCTCCGCCAAAATATTCCTGAATGCTGCCCATCCTTCATCCCTGGAGCTTCCTGCAGGAACAATGATAGTACTACGGTTTCTGCTGACAGAAGCTTCAGACACCTTCACAAAATATCTAAGAATCATAATTTTGAAACAAATTAAACATACAGGGAATATCCGTCATAAGACAGAACAACCATTTTGCCGGGAGTGAACAATTGAGTTAAACATGCAATTAACATACTATAAGGACATAGATAAAGATGATCACCCAATTTTTCAATAACCGAGGCATTAACACTTTGCTAACAGTGAAATACAAATGCTTATGCAGGAAGTGACTATGTTTTCCTCCTCCTTTTCTCCTACCTCTTTGCATTTTTATCCCTTGCCCTATCTCCACTTCTGACATAAATTTGTCCTCTAAGAATATCACAGCTGATCAACTTGAGGATAATGATCTCGAAGATGGCACTATACACATTCCCGAACTTAATCATCTCTTAACAGTGGAATGCCTAATGTCCAGAGCATAAATCTTCTAAGTGAAAACGTCACAGCCATTAGTCACTTGTGCACTGAGAGGGACAGCCAAGAACTGCAGTGACTCAATCTTTGATTCAATCCATTAAATCCAAATTATTGAATACCAATGGACAAAAAGGGAAAGTGCAAACATCTTCCAATTTACGCTCACGGCTCACAAGCAAAAGTAAGCATACCGAGGAAAACAGCTTCTGACACTTGTTTCACCGCGAATGACGGGGATGCAAAGGGCAGGTAAGCAATTACAGCTTACAAATGAAATTCAAAAGTAAATTTAGTGTATTCAGTTTCAACCCCTTTCAAAGCTTGTTCAAGCAGGAGAAATTGATTCAGGTTATCGGCAAATTTAGAAAACCGCCAAACGATGACCTGTCTGAAATAGTTCAATTTCTTTCAACCTAGCCCTGTTGGATATCCCGGGCGAACACTAAAATGCCAGCATCAGCACCCACGCCACTCAATTGCAGCCTAAGAGACATGGTGGAAGGCTTTGATAACAATTGATAAGAACCACACCTCAAAAGCCAAGCCCAAGGTCATATAAACTGTGGGACTCAAGTCCCATACCTTGAAATTGGTTCCTAACAAATGCTTTTATGACATAGCATTTTTTTTTTCCATATAGATTTTTGTTTTTCAAAAGCTATCACAAGCTCATGAGAAAAGCACTAAATTGCTCTTTCTTTTTTTGATTTCTTTTTCTTTTTATAGAAAGAAAACGTATCCAATTATTCTAAAATTTGGTATGCATGTCTATGTCTTTTAGTTTTTTTTTTTTGTGGGGGGGGGGGGGGGCACTTAATATCGTCAATTGATTTCACAGATGCTTATAGAAGTAGATGGCAACCATGTCATCGTATTAAATTGCAGATTGAGCAATTATGCCAATACAAATTCAATGATGTGATATACAAAAGTTGAGGGGGTGTCATTAGATGAAGGCCAAAGTTGAAGGGTGAGATTTTTTGGTTTTTTAGCATAAAACAAATCCCTAAGAAGCAACCCTAAACAGAAATTATCAATCAGAAATTCTGCCATGGTATGACTTCTACATATTACATAGACTTATATTGTGTTCTCTTTTTAATGCTTGTTAAGCTGGCTTTACTTGCAGAATTCAAGCCATCAAATCCAACATGTCAATATGCAAGGTTTTTCATTTGATGCTATCAAAATAGCATTAGTAAAACTACGTAAAGCACATTTTATTCTCTCTATCCACCATGACTAGGAAGGCTGTGAAATTCCTTGAGCTTACAGCATTATAATGCATTTCAAGCAAGTGTCTAACAAGATGTTGAACATTTAACATATAAATTCAAATGAATTCATTGACAAGAGCCAAAATGTGAACAATAGAAAAAGAAGGGAGACAATGTCAAAAGTGGGTCTGAACACCCAAGCTTCAAACGATCCTATTCAGGATTACTGACTAGGGTGGGAAGATCAAAGAATTAGTCTTTTCAGAGCATCAAATGTAGACTCTTGAAGAGAATAAAAGGATGGAAGGAAAGACTTCTTTCAAGAGAGGTAAAGAAGTGCTTCCGAAGGTTGTGGCACAATCAGTCCCAACATACTCCCACTGTTTATAAAATCATGGTTAGGTTGTGCCAAGAGCTAGAATGATGAACAGCTTTTGGTGGCGCTCGAATACAGACGCAAGAAAAATCCATTGGCTTAGCTGGGGACAAATGTGCAGACTAAAATCGGAGGGTGGCTTGGGATTCAGGGATTTGGAAGTATTCAAATTGGCAATACTAGCAAAACAAGGTTGGAGAATCATTCAATTTCCTTCATCTTTGTGCTACAAGGTGCCAAAGGCAAGATACTTCCCTAACAACTCTTTCTTGGAAGCAAGTTTAAGTGACAATCCTTCATACACATGGAGAAATATCTTGGAGGGAAGAAAACTACTGCAAAGGGGGCTAAGATGGAAAGTGGACTTGGAAAGACCAATGGCTTCCAAGACCATGGACTTTTAAACCCATCGCTCCGATGATCATAGACTTGGAGAACCTTAAGGTGTCTTCACTGATTGACTGGCACAACAGAACCTGGAATTTGGAGGTGCTGCAGCAAGTCTTCCTGCCTCAGGATGCAGAGGCAATAATCAGCCTGCCATTGAGCTTAGGAGCATAGATGACTCTCTTGTGTGGCACTTCACTCCAAGGAGGGATTTCTCCATGAATAGATAAACCGAGGAAACAGGTGGTGCAAAAGGAGGGCAGCAACTCGGATGATGGACAACAATTACTATGGAGAATGTTTTGAAAATTTAATGTGCCGGAGAAAATTAAAAAAAAAAATAGTTGGAGGGTCATCTGTGATACTCTACCAACTAGAATTAATCTCATAAAAAAGAAAGATTCAAATACAAAACTGTTGTCCTTGTTGTGAAGAAGAACTGGAAAGCATTTTCCACTCATTATGGCAATGCAAAATTGCACAGGAGGTGCGATATGCAGTAGGCTTTCATGGTAAAATTGAGCCTATTAATCAACAAAGCTATCAAGAATGGCTTGCTAGCTTATTAACAAAACTATCTGCTGAACTATTTCAATGGTTTCTAATATTAGCCTGGTTTGTTTGGCACAACAGGAACCAGACTGTTTACAGGGGGGAAGGAAAACCAGCCTTGGAGGTGATCTCTAGTGCAGAAGTGTTTTTTAAGACATGGAAGGAAGCAGGGAGCAGAACTAGACAAGTTAACAAGGTGCTGGACAGAATTTCAAACCAAGAATCAACATGGAAAGCCCCACTTGATAGTTGATAGAGAAGTAAAACAAATATAGATGCTGCTGAATTTAAAGATCTTAACAGAGGTGGTGTGGGTGTGATTGCTAGAGATAAAGATGGCTCTTGCTTGGTATGTGAGTCCCTTCCTATCCGATTTTAACCAAAACTAATCTGACGGAGGCTCGTGCAGTGCTCGAAGGCTTGAAAGTTGCCATGTTTCATGGGTGGGATTATGTTATTATTGAATGTGATTGTGAAAAAAGTAGTGGACAATCCTTGTAAAGATCCAAATGGCTTGTCTGAATTAGGCTTGATTTGTGCAGGCATCAAGGAGTTAAAGTCCCATTTCCAGAATTGTAGAATTGCCTATATGTGTCTAGAAAAGCAAATCATGATGCTGCCCATAGGTTAGCCAGATGGGCTCAGCATGCTGTTGAGGGGAGGGCTTGGTTGGAATCACCACTTCCCTTCCTCGATGATGTAATACTGTTGGACTCTTATTCTTAATGATACTGCTATCATTCCCCGCAAAATAATAATAATAATAATAATAATTCATTGACAAGAGAAGTAAAGCGTTCCACAAAGGAATCAAAATTTTGATATAGCTAACAATTATCATCCTCATACTAATCATTTCACTTTCCCTCTAAAAATTATCCCAGCCATAATTATCGAAACGAGAAGTGCAATGACAGTTAGGTAAGCGTGCTCCAAAATCAGTTGGGATTAAGTGATTAATTAATCTAACTCAAACATGTCATTCAATGCAGCTAAAAAATGAAAATCTTATATACTGCATACAAAATCTATAGCCAAAAAAGCAGCGAGAGGAAATTAAGTAAGCACCTTTAAGAAACGGCCCCTCCTATTCTCCCCAATGTCGAAGTAGAAAATCTGCAACCAAAAAAAAAGAGAGAGAAAGAGAGAGCAATTAAAGTAATCATTATTATCACAATTCAGTTACCGAAAGAAAGAAAAAAAGAGAAGAGGAATTTACCTTGGTGTCGAGCTGCAACTCCTTGCTGAAGAGGTCTTGATCGTCGGAATTGACGTAGTAATTGAAGAGATCGAGGAACCACGAGATGCCGGAGGAAGGCACGATTATGGTGGACCTCGTCGCAGAGGTCTTCTCCGATATCTTCAGGTAACGACCGCGAGGGTTCTCCTTCAGATCGAAGTAGAACAGCTTGTGCTCCACCTGCAGCGTCTTGCACAGCAGCTCCACGTCATTCCCGCCGCCGCCGCCGCCGCCGCCGGAGTTCCCCTCCATGTCCTCCCGATTCCAACCAACACGGATCTGAGCAGTAAGCAAAATTGGTACTAACTATTGCCGCATCAGCGAGGGAGGGGAAGTGCAGAATCAATTTCTAGGGCTAATTTGTTTGATTTGAGTTGGGAGAAGTGGGACAATAATAATAATCGAAGAGAGTTGAGTTATTGAGAGGTCATGTCATGTGGAAGCGGTGTGGTGAAGTGAGGTACGTAGGCTAAATGGTAATTGCGGTTAGCGCGCGGAGGGTGGCTACTAGTTTGGTGGGCGTTAGCGTTAGTGCGGGTTTGAAGGACGTGTTCCCCGATGCGCTGCCCAAATCTAAACTAAACCAAACCAAACCAAACTAAAGCATCCTCTTCGCAGATCCCATCCATCTGATGTGATGAGGTCTTTTCAACCCCCAAGTCAAGTAGAGTAATGGTAAATACCCAGTAACGAAGTTTGAAATATTATTTGTTTTACAATTCGAATCAATTTATAAATTTTTTTTTGTTTAATTGTGATATGTTCACGTCATAAATCTTTTTATACCTTTCAGATTATCTAATTTGATTAATTTTCTAAGTAACGAGGGTAAAACTAAATAAATTTGTATTAACATGGTAATTTATAATTGGATAATAACTGATATATAGAAATTAAACTCTAATTTTTTGTTGGTGCAAATAAAATTTAATTTTTGTTCACTAATTGTAGAAAAAGTTTTACGTGGCTATCTCTGTATATATTATTATATCAATAAATATGATTAACTTTAAATTTTATTACTTGAAATATTCTGAAAATAAAAATATTTAATTAAATAATAATATATAAAAAAATTTATATTAACTATACATCAAAATTATATTCTAAAAATAAGTATAATCAAAAATTGAAAAAATTTATAAATAGAGTGGGTATGGATCTCAAGAGTTTTACTACATCCTTCTAACAGTGTGCTTAAAAATACACTTAAATACTACATGAGGTATAACGGTAATGAAATCAGTATATTGAAATTTTAATAAAAAGCAAAGCATTGTTATTTTACTCTCCAACAGTTCCATATTAACAATTTATAATCAAATACTTTTACTTTTCAATATATAAAAATTATATAATTTACTAAGGATGATTATTAATATAAAAAAGAAGTAATATGTAGGAAAATATTTAAAAAGTTACAGGAGGAGGATAAATCATTTTCCCGATCTCAATTTGTTCTTTTCGCAGGTGGGTAATATTTGGACCTATTTGCGTGCACCGGTAAATGTGTTTTGGATTATTTTGCGCAACCTAAAGTTTTAACCATTCTTTAGGCATCGAGCAACGTGCCGCGGTGAAAACAAAAAAAAAAAAAAATACATATATTTAAAAATTAAAACCAAACACTAGGAGTATTACCCGACAACAGCCAACGTTTCTTTACCCAGATCTGTGGACAATAAGCATTCTATGTCTTCGGGTCGTAATTGCTTCAGATGCCCCATAGTTCGTCACCTGATGTAGGAATTCTAAGCTGCAAGGGCACTGGTACGCAATTAAATCATGTCATTTTCCAATGAGTTATCCTTTTATATTATTAATTTATTTATCTCTAAAAATGTGTCACATGTATTATATATATATATATATATATATATATATATATATATATATATATATATATATATATTATTTGTAACCACTTTTTGTTTAACTTCGCTAGCATACTCTGTTACTTTTAATAATCCTCATGACAAAGAAACATTATATGTGTATTTTTTTGGTATTAAATTTTTACATAAATTTATTATTTTTATCTTAAATATTATTAATTGGTCATTTTATATACAACTTGCTGATTAAACAGATCTGTATTAGTTTAAAAATTTAGTTATGTATACTACTGATATAGCTCACTGTTATACAATAATATTATTTCAATATCAATTTTTGAGTGTCTTATCCAGACACTTACTCTATCACTGTTGAATGAGATTGTAATTTATACACATCTCCACTCATCTATCTCATTCAATAGTAATATAGTGGATATCTAGATGGGACACTCAAAAATGGATGTTAAAATAGTATTATTGAAACAATTGTGTTAAATATGTTAATTTTCTATTATAATTTTAATCATTGAATACTTTTTAAAATATTTTGTTAAATTAAAAAGTAGTTCATCTTTTACTTATTTATGTGCTCATAAAACATGTTAAATTTATAATTTTCATTCCATAAAAATAAAATGTTTCTTTTATTCGGTTAACAATCACATATTTCTCAATTTTTTTATAAAAATATAAATTAAGTCTGACTTGAAAAACTGAAGGATAGTTTCTTTTTTAAGAAATACAATGAACTTATAGCAAAGGAGAAGTTTTTTAAATATTCACTTTGAACAAAAAAGTAGATATATGTGTTACATTTTATAATATCATATTTTTAAATATTCTTTTATATATAATTATTATATTGATAAAAAAATTTAAAAGATAACTCAAATATTTAAATCCACGTAATTGTGTTACCTACATTAATTTTATAAAGAACCAACAAATGGATGAAATTAATGATAAAAATAAATTATTTCTTTTAACTGGAAAGAAATAATACTATTAAATATCAGAATCCAAAGACAACAAATTAAGGATAAACATAGTTGTGTGACAAATCCAAGTATGACTATCACGATAAAAAAAAATATTTAATTAGATTACTGCTTTTATTGACAAACAAAAAAAAATGGCATTTTGAAAAATCTCAAAAGTGAAAATAAAATAGGATTGAGAAGGCCATTTCAGAGTGGCAATAGCTATTCACCAAAATATAAGTATAAATGTATGTATTAAGTTAATACACAAAAAAAAATTAAAAATGTATGTCCAGCAAGTCGCTAGTAGAACTAAAACCCGACAAATTTGAGAAGTGGTAGGCAGTTTAAACTTTAAAATGAGGACATCAGTTCAATTTTTGAGGAACACGCCTATTGAGAAAACAAATAATTATAAATATTTCATCCCAAAAAGTTGTCAATTTCAAAGTTATCAAAGCAAATAATAGAAGTGAAGAAACATTTTTTGGCAGCACCGATACACTACAAGCTTTACTAGAAATTCAATACATCAAAAAAAAATTAGTAAACTAGGCAAGATTTTATTAGAAGTTCTTTAGGGACTAAAACTTGGTACTTAATAATAAAAAAAATTAGTTCCTAAAAAATTTTTACCAAGAAAAATTTAGGGACAAAAAGTTGGTATTATTTAGGGACTTAAAAATTTAATATGTATAACTACTAATAAGGGGCTTGAATGGTAAAAAATAAAATAATAAGCTTGATTGAGAAAATGAAGATTTAATGAAAAATTGAAAATGGTTTAAAATATAACTCATTTCAAGTTTATGGAGGAAAAGAGGGTATGTTTTCGACAAAGAATGAAGAGGAGGGTATGCTTTTGATTTAGAGGGGAGAAGGGTGTAATATTATTTTCTCTCAAGAGAGGAGGTTGTTTTTTATTCAAACTTTTATCGTACTACAACAACTAAACTTTACCTTACTAAAAGTAGTCAATTACATGAACCAAGTACTCTATCATATATCATATTTATATTTAATCCATGATATTTAAATCTCTTCTAATCATTCCCCCCTATATTTTATTATGTTTGTTTACTTCTAGTTATATTATGATTCTTCATCTGATTCACTTTCTTTATTAGGATCTGTACAAATCTTCTCTATATATGTTCAAATGATCTAAGATGAGATTTTACCATATTCTCTATAATAGGCACTGCCCAATGTTCTATCTAATACACTCATCTCACTCAGTCATATACAATAATGTCGGTCATATCATTGTATGATAAAACTTATTCTTAAGCTTTAGTGGTGCTTTTTATTGCAAATAATTATATATATATATATATATAATACTATATTTCTTTTAATTTTTCAAATAAGAAAAATAATTAGAAGAAATTTTATTGTTGATAGGTTAAATATAAACATGACATATGACTTAACACTATGACATATGACATTGTTTAACCAATATAACCCATCCCACTTGGCGGGGCAAACCTTAATTGTTGTTATTTATGATTAAATATTTTATTTCTCATCTATCTATTTTGGTCGAATTCAAATCCCATCCACGCATCAACAATTGCATACAATGAAATGACAATATAAAATATCTCTTTTAACTTGGATCGCCGCAAGAGACTTACAATAAACAAAACTAGTTTCCAGTTATATTATTAAGGCTATCTAGTATCTACCTATTCACTCATTTGACTAAACAAAAAGAGCTGCACGAGGAAAAGTGTACGCATTGTTCGTACAGAGATCTGTCTCATCAACATGAGATCTGATTCAAGCAAATTGGGACCAACTGAGACGGAAGTGCATTGAAAGAAGGTCCAAAACTGGCTTATCAGTTCATACGGAAACCCCTAACTCGGAGATCTTCATGATCCGTTTGTCCACGGAGGATCTCTGCCGCTTCAAAGTTGAAACTAAAGAGGCAACCTAGTCACGTGTTTGTGACAAAAGAGAAAATGACAGCAATTAGGTAATGTAACATGATCAGACAACGTTCGAGACACACAGAAAGACAGAACGAGTTCACGGGCTTGCCTCAGCTCGAAGTGCTAGAGTTTCACGACTGGGTATCTCCCGCAGCCTGTCCATCAAATCTACAGTTTGATAAAAGAGGGTGAATTCCAATACGACAATTGATATCACACTTTTTAACCAAAGCAAATATGAAAGGGAGGATTAAAACAGAAGGAACTGCTCATTCAAAAATAAAAAGGCAAGGAATGAACTGAATGTCTTAGTTTTGTTTATGAAAAAGATTGATCAAAATATGACCATTCGTCCATTAGATGGTAAATATTTCAGTAATGCTAGATGCTACGAAGCGAAAACATACGCACATTGTAAATAAATTGGGGTCAAAATGGAAAGAGATGATAAAAGATGGTGGGTGCAGGTTCAAAGCTTAAAACTGATAAAATTTTATCCAATCACAAGTGTTCGTATGAAATGTATGAAAATGCTTTCGAGCTATTTAGCATTATTATAAAAATTTTATCAGAGGTTGCTTTTCAGCTATTTTCCCAAAATAATAAAAGCTAGCATACCGTTAGCTCGTGCTTCAACCTTGTACAATGATTTTGAGAGCTGTTGATATTGGGTTCCAGCGCTCCTATACATCATTGGAAATAAATATTCAGGCATATTTCAGCTGTAATAAAATAACTCGGACGTCTTTCCCTTGAGTGATAATACTTACATTAGTTCATTATGGCCATACTTCATATCCCTCACAGCAAGAGCTGACCTTTCAAGCAATTTTTGGCTCTCCTTCTTCATCATATCTACAGAAATGTTCAAGTCCTTCACACTCTTTTCAGCACTAGCATAACGTGCCTTCACAAATATTCATGTAAAAAGGTGAAACAAATAACTGAATACGCACTAGAGGAATAATTACAACTTTTAACACAGAACCAGGTTAGATTTAAGATAGAAGGTCCTAGATATCGTGTTCCAAGGTAAAGAAAGAGCAGGTTAGGCATCACAACTAGAAAGAAGTGGTAAGTAAGAAAGGTTAGATATGCATTTAGATTGTTCATCAGAAAATACCTCCTCACTCTGAAATCGTCCCAATGTATTACGATACAAAAACCTTCTCGGGCCTGCAAAATGAAATAACCTTCAAGACTAACATTCACAAATCAGATGAGACACACAAAAAACATCAGATAAAATCATAAAACTGATTTGAATCAGAAGATATGGTGCCAAAAAGTCAGAATGATCACATTTCCAAGAAAGATATACAACCACTAGTGCTGTCAAAGTGGCCTTAGGCCCCTGGGCTAGCCCCAAACCCACTATTTCAGCCCCATTAAAAATTTAGCCCACAGCTTAGGGGGCCTAATTAAGCCCCTGACCCACTAAGCCCATTAAAATAGTGGGTCAGCCCATCGCAAAATTAAAACACACGTCTCCTTCACATCTGAAAACACACTTGGATCAAAAAAACGAAAAAGTCAGAAACACATTAAAAAAAAAAAACAAAAAAAGAAAGTCTGAAACACACTCCTCCCCCAAATTGTCTCCCTCTAATGAACTCTAATCCCCAAATCGCGATGCACTAGATAAATACTTGGTCATCACCCAATTCAAATGAGTTACTCCCTTCATGTTCTTCGATCCTTCACTCCCTCCCTCTCTCTCGCACACCCCGCAGTTTCAAAAACGGAGGTTCACAATGATCACCATTCATAGCAAAGTCCGTAAGCGTTTTATTCTTTTTTTTTTTTTTAAATTCTCTCGTAAACCTCTCGCCAATCTCACTCTTCCGTTGTAGCTTTGATTCGGAACTTTGCACTCTCCTTATTATGATCGAGATCGAATTTTGATTATAAACTGTGACTCGTTTGAATTGTGCATGTCATGTCTACGCAGGTGCTGCTTTTCTCCGCGTCTTTCTGAATTCTTCAATTCCTCTTTCTCAAGGGCCTTTTTTTATTTGAGCTACAGTTCTTAGTATCTAAAACTTCTTTCCGATCTTCATTTTTTCGTTGTCATTCCCTTCAAATATTCGCACATCATTATTTTATATTTTATTATTTTCTTTCTAAAAGTTGCTGAGTTATATGTTTCCTGATTGTATTCCAGTTACATCGAGACATTTGATATTGATATGAATAGTGAGATAAGTCTGTTCATCTAAAAGTAGCTATAATAGTGACTAGGGTAGTGGCAATTGTTATTGTGTTGAATGATTATGGCTTTTGGATCAAATCTGGTTAGTGGGTACTTCTCATTCAAAGTATAATATAGGTGGGTGGGAGCTAGCTCATAGACAGGCCAATCCAAGGTCAGTCCATGAGCTAACTCATTTTAAGTGTCAATGAATTTTAAAAGTTTTATAAGTGGGTTGACCCATGGGCTGGCCCTAGCCCATAAGGCCCACATGGGCTTTTGGCACTGTAGGCTTTTTGTAGTTGTAGGCTTTTTGGCCCTGTGGACTTTTTAGCCCTGACCTATGTGGGATAGGGCCAAATAGGGATGGGCTGGCCCATTTGACATCTCTAACAACCACCACCAAGTTATATCTCATTGAGTAGGGTCAACTATATGGATTATTAGTGCCATTGGACTCTATCAAAAACCAAATTTTCAGCAAGACGAATTCGAGCAAGGTCTTTAATGACTTATTTCTCAGGTCCTACGTCATATCGTCAATTTCGCTACACAAGAAAAGAAATTTTTCATCAAGTTTTTAGCTCATTTACACCTCACACACCAATATTTTTTGAAAACTGTGATAGCAATTAGGGTTCTTTCCACGTGCATCATTAACTAACTTGACCAATTAATTCTTAAATGGGATCTAAATATCTGACTCAATTAAATCAATGTTTTCCAATCCTGAAAATTCTGAAAGGCCACAGGTCCGAAAATTTGTATTTTCTTATCGAACATTCTCATAAGGAAATTTATCTAGAATAAATATTACTCTGACAGATGGTGAGCCTTGACAAAAAGGAAAGGTTGTTGCTTTGTGATCTAAATGTCACGGACTCAAATCTTGAAAACAACCTCTCCGCTTGCAAGCATAAGGTTCCATACATCTATCCTCTCCAGACTCCACTGTGTGAGAGCCTCGTGCAATGAACCACCCTTTTATATATTATTCTAATCCTCGATATTTAATTAGGCACATCATCTTCCACTTGAGTGATTTCTTTAGAGGATAGACTAAAAACGGATTTATTGGTTGAACTCTTCAAGTAATTAGCAAATCACAAGCCATCTCAGGATCTATGATGTCTTATTCTAGACTATCTTGCATGCCAACCAGATTGCGGTAGCCTTCATGACTTTCCATGCAGGCTCCCACATCACTTCAAAGCATGTTTACACATGACAAATCTTCAACCATACATCACAAGAATGATAAAAGAAAATAAAAGGGAACCCATAACTCACAAAACAAAAGGAAAACAAAAGAGCATTGCTCTGAATTAGTTTCTCAATGATAATTGATTTAAGCATCAATTGCTTATCATAAAAGAATTTGCTTAAGTTAAACATGCAAAAATCTTCAAAATAAAATTTTAAGAAAATCTTGGAGCAGCATCACAAAAGAAAAATTGTTACTTGTGCATGCAAATGATAGGTAGGAAAATATACCTCGCATAAGAAGAAAGGCAGCAGAAATTGCAAAACCAACACCTAAAGCTGGGTTCTCTCTTGCAACCACCACTCCATCTGGAAAAGGGTTAAGATCATAAATTAATGCTCTATATATTATAAATGAGTACCGCAATGCTGAAAGAACCAAGCCATTTCTATGGCCAACAACTTGTTTGAGGATTGATACCATTCAGTTTGTTAATTCATCTAAGAAATGGGTTTTAAGATAAGATTGACAATATTCATTTTTCATGGACAAAATAAAATATATTAGAGACACCTCCAACTGTTAGAGTCCTTCAGAGCTAGGGTAAGGATATAACATCCTCCAAAACAGGGGAAATAAGGGATGCCTGAAAAACTAGATACAGCAAAACCCTGTGAAGACCCAAAAATATAGCAAGGTTGCCTAATCTCTATGCATGTCAGTAAGAAAAAACCCTTGAAGAAAGAACTTTGAATTGAACACCAAATATCTCCCCAAATAAAAAATTTAACCTTAATTTTGTCAAAACCTTTTTACCGAACCTTCAAAAAGGGGTTCAAAGTTGAAACATACCCAACACCCACAAGATTGATACTATCCAACTCTAATCACCTTTAATTTTATTGAAGAAAGCATCTTCATAGGTTTTGTACTGTAATACTGCTTCTGGTAAATAATTCTGCAAAACAATCATACACAAACTGGATGAGTTTTGGAGCCACTTCATATTTTTTGCAGTATAAAAAAGGTATTACGAGTTGTCTGGGATTTCCCAAAATTCATGCAAGACGAAGCATGAAAAAAGAATAAGAATAGGATTAGAATAAGCAATGGCATTAGAACAATAGAAATTCATTATAAACAAAAGTAGGAAAATAAATGCAAGGATCCCACTGATCGATCTGCTTACGAAATAAAGGAAATGTGATGCACCTATCATTTATATACAACAAAAACATTTCAAAAATAAAATGAAAATAACTTTGCTTTGTTCCTTAAAAAATATATTCAACTTTGTTTATCTTGTTCTTATATACCACTAAGGTAGCGTTTGGTACAGGGACATAAATAATATATATATATATATAGGCATATTATTGGAAGAAAAAAATATTAAATTTATGTTTCCGTATCCTGTCCCCACATTTTGGAGGTACAAAAATTTTGTGTTTTTCTGTCCCAAGAATAGAAAATTTTCTGTCCCCTGTTCTTGTCTCCATCATCAAACAAATTTGTGTGTCTAGTGTCTCCGTATTTTTGTCCCGGGGACAATAAACAAACGCTACCTAATTGTTTCTGCATGCTTCATATGATCTCAAAGCAAAAAATGCATACTTAATCATGCTTCAAATCTTTAGATTAGACAGGTCTAGCAAGTTAAACTATATGGCAGCATTCAATTAGAACTTTCTAGATTGAACCAGATTCAATATGCCATAGGAAGTGTTTGGATAACAAAACATAAATTCATGTTTATAATTATATTTTCAATTCTAATTCTATCAGAAATATAATTAGTTCAGCTCTTGAAAATTAATGTATGAACACACAAAGAATAAGGCAATAAAATTTTAATCTTAATTATGTTGTTTAGCCCATTTGACATATGAGCTTGAATACCAAGCCGAGACGAACCAAGTAAGCTGATTTTGACATCTTTAGCAAGAGGATACAGTATTGTGGGTCATCCTAATGGAAGAATTACCAGGGCAACAAAGAACCAAGTATGAGATTGATTCAAAGAGAGTCAATAAATAATTTTCATGAAAACAATGATACATCAAAGATCAACCAATCATATCATGGATCGATTCTACTGTGTCACCGTAAATTTGGCAGAGGTAATTTAATTACTTTTCTGCATCAACTTTGCGGAAAACTTCGCAAACAACGATGAATTTTTATTCTAGATTATTCGATTTTTCAGTTTAGCCATCGAACATTTGAATTTGACGGAAGACAATAAATAGATTGTTTCCTCTTCGGTTTCCGCCGCTGCGATTGCAGTAAATAAAGGAGAAGGGAATGGAAACCCTATCTATGTTGTGTACTCACCTTCTAGTTTAAACCAATTAGAAATGAAATTCACAAAATAGGGAAAAAGTGTGTAGGTTGGTAGCTAATTATCTGTAGTGAGAGAGAGAGAGAAACCTGGAAGGTACGGAAATGGGTGGAAGAGTTATGATGGACAGTGCGAGCAGATTCAATGGCAGAGCGCTGAAGATTCTCTGCGATGGAAGATAACGACGATGCTGCGGCTTCCGATGCGGGCGGGGGCAGGGGAGAAGAAGCATCTGCTGGTGGAGAAGCTGGAAGCGGCGATGATTCTGTCTCTGCCATCTTTTTTTTTTTTTGTGGTGGGCTTTGTGGAGTGCACTGCGTTAGCTTCCTCACCAGGCTAAAATGGCAAATGAAAAACCAGCTCTAAAGTTAAAGGCTCCGTTTGTTTGGTGCAGCAGGAAAAAAGACACAGAACTCAAAAACCCTTACAAACGAAACGCCCCATGAATAACCCTGAAGAGAAGTGAGCAGCGGCCGGCTTTAGGCTTCGTTTGATTAACTTTCAATAGAATTTTACTTTTGAAAAAATTAGGGTGCGTTTATAAATAATTTTTTTTAACTGATTATGTTTTAAAAATTATTTAAATCTACGAAGTGATTTTTTAAAAAATTGATTTGGATCCCCATAAAATCATATGCGAAGATATAGCACGAAAAGAGAGGTTAAAATGTGATTTTAAAAACTTTTGACCTTCTAAAACTAAAACAAAATTGATTAAGTGTTTAAATTTGAAGATAACAAAAAAAAATGAATTAATTAACTTTAAAATATTGAAAACAGACATTTATTATAAAACAAAAAGCGTAGTTTTGGTGGCATGTTATATTTCCCTGTCCAAAAAACATTTGGACTCGTACATAAGTGACAGTGAGTAGACTTTGCCACAAATAATGAAGCCTAGGGACAGACTCGCATAGCAATATGGTTGCATATGGGAGCTGTGACGTTAACTAAGAGCGAGAAAATTTTCAAGAATCTGACAAAAAAAATAATTGTAATAAAAAATAATATTAGGAGAAAGTTTTGGAAAGTAATTTTATTTAAACTATTTGTACTTCTATTTTTTCAGAAGTTGGATATTGCTAATTCTTTTGAAAAATAATAAAACAATGTTTTAAATAATTATGCTAACCGAGTCCAAACACCTTAAAAAAAGTTTTTTTTTTCCTGAAAAAAATGCTACTCCAAACTCGCGCAGACATACCGTAGTAATAATTTTTGTATGGGCGAAAAAAAAGTTTAATCTCTGTATATTATTTATAAACTGAAATCCAGTGAGGTATTGCTATATAAAAGTAAAAGTCGTTGTTTTCTACACATTAGATTTAAAAATGAAATTACTTTTACCCGCACGACAACTGCTAATTTCACATTTAGTTAATGTTTATTTTATTTTTTTACTTTAAAAATAAATTAAATTACTCTCTCGCATTATAAAATATGACTCATGTTAGTCTCTTAATCTAACTTTATTTAACATTTTATCAATTAAATGATAATATATAGTATTAAGTGATACTTTAATATATTTTATATCATTAAAAATAAAAATAAATTTAAAATGACTTATATTGGTTTTAGAATTACACAAAATATACTATTTAAATCTCATTTTAATTATAAAATGACCCATTTTATTTAAGTTTAGACATTAAAATGAGTCATTTTAAATTTTATTATACTTTATAGGGCATATGATATATTAATATATCACTTAATGTTACATATTATTATTTAATTGATAAAATGTTACATGAAAATGTGATAAAAAATTAACTTGACTCATATTTTATAATATTATGAACTAATTTAATATATTTTAAAAATTAAAAATCAAAATAACTTATAAATATAAAATAATAGAATAAAATAAGCATTATCTCTTGGAAAAATAATTTGTATACGATGTTTTGGTAGATAATTTATACTTATATGAGATAATAAGTAAATTAGCTTATATGTGGTGTTTATAGAATTCGGCACATATGGATTCTATATTATTTTCATTTTTCTGAATCTGTCTTTGACGAATTCTATATTAACTTTTATTTTATACTAAATCTGAATTTGATAGAATATCTTTGAATCCACTTTTGATAGATTCTATACTAGAAAAAATATGTTGCGTGATTTTTTTCTAAAATACCATATTGATATCAATACACAATTCAAATTCCATATAAAAAAAACCCCTTATCTCTTTTACGTTACATTGATAGCAAACAAATTAAACTCTAAAACGAGAAGGTTCGGAATTTATTTTTTAACATTTATATCAAAATTAAGTAAAAAATAGTAATGATTCATGTTAGTGCATACAGACAAGGGGAATTGAATTGCTCTAGGAGCGAGAGCAGGGGAGAAAAGTTGGTTACAGACTTACAGGTGGAGTTGTGGAGAGAGGAACAGAGTAAAGGGGCTTGCTTAACGAATCCATCCCAAGCTGCCATCGCTGCCCGCTCCCTGCAAACTCCAACAACAACAATCTCTTTCTCTCTCTCTCTTCGCTGCCCTCTGCTGATTCATTAACCTTTCCCAATTATGCCAATTCACCGTCACCAAATGATATGTTGAACAGAAAGAAGAAGAAGAAAAAAAGGAAAGAGTACGAACCACACACACACACACACACAAAAGTGGTGCATTCGTTTTCCGCTCGCGGTTTTCCTCCGTCACTCGACAATTGATTTGGACTGCGAAGGACCGAATCTCGACGGCGTGTATTATATGCATGCGCGCAAAACATATGACGCTTTGTGGTTACTTCTGTTCCAATTTGAGAGATCGGATACAGCCATGGTCACGCGATTACGATAGGCTCCAGTCATTCGCTGTCGTTCTCATCTACATTCAGGTAACCGCACCTTTTTTTCTTTTTCTTTTTCTTTTCGTTTCTCACTTAATCAACTAACTCGTTAAGATCAATAAATCAGAAAATTAAGCATGTCTTTATATTAATTAATTTAATTAATTAATTAATTAGTGTGTGCGTGTGTGAAAATTGGAATGATAGATTGGGTGCGCGCTAATTGGATCGCTGGGAGCATCGTACAATGGTGTGCTGCTTATAAATCTGGCAATCGCATTGTTTGCTTTGGTTGCCATTGAGAGTAGCAGTCAAGGCCTTGGCCGCACCTATGCCTGCCTTCTTCTCTGCGCCATTTTGCTCGATGTCTCTTGGTTCATTCTCTTCAGTCACGAAATTTGGTGCGTCCTCCAATTTTTTCTTTTTTTTTTTTTCTCTCTCGATGCTTGTACTTATTTATAATAATTTGTAGAAATATACTTGAGCAAATTGATTGAATTTCAGCACTTAAAACTCTAGTGCTTGTGTATCAGTGTATCGATTCTAGCTGTGCGACTCACTAGATAGAAGTGATTAAGTGAATTATTGTATATTTTTTATTTCATTTGATAGCCATGTGGTGTGTATGTCTGGTGGAATACTTTTCTTTTCTTTTTTTGTGTAGGGATATTTCTGCGGAGGATCATACATCATTTTTTGTGTTTTCGGTGAAGCTGACTCTGGCTATGCAAATCGTCGGTTTTCTAGTGAGGCTGTCGTCCTCATTGTTGTGGATTCAGATTTACAGGTTGGGTGCTTCCTATGTGGACGCAGCTTCTCGGACAGATTCTGACTTAAGGAATAGTTTTTTGAGCCCTGTTCCTGCGACGCCTGCAGTAGTTAGGCAGCACTCTGGTTCCACTGAGATACTTGGAGGCTCTATCTACGATCCAACATATTACTCATCCCTGTTTGAAGATGGTCAAGAGAACAAAAATTCTGTCGGGGTAGGCTAAATTATGCAGAGTCATGTATCTGTTTATGTTTGCTTGGATGATTATATTTAGTTTAGGTATGGGTTCGACAGCTTGTTGTGCAACTTTATACACACTTATTCTGTAGATGAACAATTTTGTTTACATTGTATCTCAAGTGCACCAGCACCCTCATTTGTTGACGCTTTATTATCTGTTGGATTGATTCTTGGTGCACAACCATCCGATTGCCAATAACTGCCAACTGACCAGGGAACTGGTGCACTTGAGGCATACTATGCTTTGTTGCAAAGAATATCATGAATTTATTTGTTTTTTCTCATGATAAGAAAATAGACTGTTTGTACAAAATTATTCATGTTGTGATTGAAGTGTTCAGTTGTCTAATCCAGGATGGAATTCATGTTTAGGGTTTAGATCTTTGGTAGTTTCAGAATTTGTTTGACTTGTAGATATTTTCTGCCAGGAAAGTGGATAAGTTTGGAGGTTGGTAGTAGTCCTTTACAGTTAGCAGTTAGCACTCTATCTCATTTGGAACCACAGTAAATAAATATTAATTTTTTGCAATTTTCTTGGCCATATATTGATGCTGATGAGAAGATCCTGAAGAAAATAGAGCTGCTATTAAGGGCATGATGTTTTACTGGTGAACTTCGAGTTTCTATGTCTTAGCATTGGGATTTGTATTACACCTTTTCCCAAGGATACTTGATCTACCAATTTTGGCAAACCAATGAATTAGCTTGGGGTCAGATATTATGCATCCAAGTGAAGAAATCAATTTTCATATTTTAACTCTAGTCTTCTCTCTTCCCTATTGTAAGATTGTGGCAGTGAGGCCTTCGCACCATTCATTGAGTACCCATCTACAGTTTTTCATTTTTTGCATTGTGAAAGAGTGTGATAACGCTTTTAATTTGAGTGCTTCTCTTTTCTTGAGCCTTAATTATGGGGAAGATTTTGATTCAATATTTTGTTATCATATTCTTTATCTATTCAGTTTCTCTATTTGAAGAAACTTCACTAGGTTTTATGTATTTCATTTCACTTGGTTTCTTCTCTGTAGACTTGCAATCAAGGCGCTGCTGAGAATGAGTCAACATCAGCTGCTGAAGTTTCTCAGAAGTCCCTGATGGACAGATCTTTCCAGGCTGCAGATGTAAGTATTGATTATCATATGGCCTTTTTATAGTGTAGTAACCTTTTGCATCATTAATATATATCACTTGGCCTAGAACCTCTTTTATGCTGTTCTCATTTTTGCAAGGAACTAGATTTACAATAATTTGCCAAATACTGCAGTCAAGTAAGGGTTACACTGAATGATGCGGATGGGAGTCCATTGCAATGATCTATTGATTTTTACTGGTTTTTAGTAACTTCTGTGGTGATTATTTTACAGAATTTATTTAGTTAGTTTGGACAGTTTATGGTGATTATAGTCTCATTAGCGTCCTATTGGGATACTTTACGTGTTTGGAAGGTTCTAAGAATGTTTACCTTTCGGTCAAGTTTTATTTTGCCTTTACAATAGCCTGGTATGTCTAAAATGTGGAACAACTTATAATTTCCATTATGAATTTTATTCCAAGGATTTTCCTGGTGTCCTTTTATATTCTGGAATTTCTACCCAGTGGCTTCTGGTAGTTTTGGTAGATCCTGTAGTTTATTTACTGGTAAACTTTATTTTCAGTTATGAAAGCACTTTATGCTAATCAAACTTGGATTTTGTTGATTCTCTGGAGAGGTTATGGCTCTGTTTAATATGGAACTTTATGTTTGATCCACTGAATCTAAAATGCCAATGATCTATCTTTGATAAGAAGGCTATGTAAAGCACTAGCTTGTAATGTGTTGTTTAAACAGAAATACTGGATTCCATTTGTTCATTTTGACTTCTGAGGTTAGTTAGCAGCTTGGAATATGCTCTATGGTCAGCAATGGCTTTGTCTGGATAATTTAGGGGGTGCTTTTTTTTGTCCTATTCATCTGAGATTTTTGGGATGAGAAATGACAATATGGCTTTGAAGTGGAATGCTATATTTAGGACTTAAGTAAAACAATGACTATGAACAAATTGTTATTTCATCATGACTTCAAAGTTCCCAAATTCTTGTCCCTTTTTCAGCTTCCTCCAATTTGTGAAGTTTTGTGCGCATTATAGCATCCTTATAATCTGATTAAAGGCCTTCCTTGTAGATCAATCCGTTCATATCTTAAATTCATGCTCCTTTCTTTTCCCTAGTTTTCCAGTGGTTGCAGCAACTGTTGTTCTTTGCTTGTTCCTGAAAAGCAAATTTGCCATTATCAAAAATGTCAAAAATATTTCAGAGACTGTTGTATATGAATGCTATAATTAAGGAGTTATTTAAGGAGTTGATTAGTATTGTGATTTTGATTGTAGTTAATACTAGTATAACATATCCTTGTGTTGTCTGGTCCTTTCTTTGACTTGCCTGAATTGCACTGCCTCAAGATCAGCAAGGTTCTTGCCATTGAATTACTCAATAGTTCTCTTTGATACCGCAGTTTCTCCAAAGTTCATAAAATGGTTCTACAACTGTCCATTCCGCTGTTTCTAGATTATGTGTCTTGTTAAGACGGAAAGCATAATTGTGTATGCTTGCCTCATATTCAATATCCCAATGGCACTTATTCTCTTGTTGCTAAGATTGAGATTGTTGGTCACTTTGGCATTTTTTATTTCTCATTAACTTGGCATAAAAACATCTTCTTACATGGTGATTTATAGGAGGTAAGTTTATATGGAGAATCACCTGGTTTTGTTAGGGAGTTTGGATTGGTGTGCAAACTCTGGAAATCTTAATAACTCCCTTGAGCCTGGTTGGCTGCTTTTGCACTATTGTTGAAGCCTTTGACATGACATAGTAATTAAGCTGGTGGTTGTCTCTTATTGGCATTCATCAACCTTTTTGCATCTACTTTGTATATGTGGATGACATTATCATAACAGGGTATGTTCAAGTCAGCATTGAACAATTAAAGCTCAACACATTGCTAGTATTGCATATCTATTTTTTTCTGTACTTGCATCATGTCATTGCCCTTAATAGTTCTCTCTTTTGCTTCTTTCTGCTAGGAAAGGGTTCCAAGCTTTTTTATTATTATTATTTTTGATAGAATTTACTATCTTAAGTTTGGCTCTTTGTTTTCTCAGGTATGATTTTATGCTTTACATTTTGATGTCTACTGGCATCTTGGAACCACAAAAATAAGAGCTATCTAGTTGATATTTAGATTTCTTATTGATCTAAGAGTATGATTTGGTTATCTTTCAAATCCTAATGATTTTATATGTCTTGTAAGCTGTTTTACTGTTACATGGCATGTTGTTACCCTTGATCACATTTAATCTGCTTTGATCCTTGCAGGAACAGAATGTATCAAACAATACGGAACTTGTTTAAAATAGAGCTTTAAAAGCATTGCTCTCGAGTTTCTTTTTTCACTATTCAGCAGCCCATATGGGAGTGGGTCTGGCAACTTTCTCCCATTGTAAATGATGCTGGAAAGGAAGGGCGCATGATTGGTACATTCCATGACAGGAATGATGTCCAAAGTTTTTCCTTGAATTGGCGCCTAAAATGTTTGTGAATCGAGCTATGGGAGCTGTTCTGGTTACACGTGTCAAAAGATTTGGTTTCTGCATTACTGACAGATCTGCTTGTGAGCAAGCAGTTTGGCTCGCTGCACTTGCTTTGCATCTGCATCTTGGTCCATTTTTCTTGGTAGAAAAAAATTTAGGCTTAGGATATCTAGGTCGTTTTGCTTGTGCTTTACTAAAGAAACGCCTGAAATGTAATATTTTGTTTCAGGCTTCGATTTTTTAGAGTGAATTGATTAGGCGGCCGTTAGTAAAATCGATAGCTACGAAGTGAATATGAAGATTCATTTTTTTTTTTATTCTTTTTCGAAATTAGACCATGAGGATTTTGACCGTATTGAAGATGCCTTGAAACTACTACGTGTTCATATTATGGCAAAAAAAATTAGTGTCATTGAATTCAAGAGCAAGTATGCGACAGCGAATTTTGTTGACAATTCTAAGCATATTGATATAGAGGCAGGCAGAAACGAAAAGCAATTGACCTCATTGTGGCTCAAGGTAAATTTTTGTATAAAGAATCTGGATTCTTTTATAGCAACGTGCACTTTAAAAACTACATAGATGCAACTAGTACTCATTGATACATAAGAAAATCAATCAGAGGAGTATATTTTGATTGAAAATTTAAAGATCAGATGATGGAATTTCATATTGACCCAAGAAGTGTTACCCAAAACAAAACAAACAAAAAAAATTGACACGAGAATTAAAATACGGTAAACCATATACTTCTTAATCATAAAAGATTATAGTGCTTTCAACAAACTTGAGACAGTAAAAAGTTGAGAATCTAGAACTGAGGCAGTTTTTTGGCTTACCAAAATCCCCACATCATCTTAACAAATGATAAAAGGTCGCCACAACAACAGCTAATTACTAATGAGGCAAATAACAAAGTAATAGTGGTATATCCGTCTAGAGATCCACCTTAATAAATGCTTATAATTGAAGTTTTGCATCCAACGTATGACAAGTTTGAACGTATGGTGAGAGCTCTTCTGCACCATCTCAAAAATTTCCCAAAAGCAGCAAAAGAATTCTGTGTAATGGGTGATCATTTAACAGTCAAGATTTTGATAACCGATGCAGTGCCCACACGGTGCAGAGCCACAACTGAGTCACCAACAATGCAGAGACCCTTTGCCTTGGCATGGAGAAGGGCAAATTCTAATGCTTCTTCTGTTGTTTCTGCATGAGAAGCTCTGGCAGAAGCTGCGCTTAATATTGGAACCAACCCACGGAATATCAGACTATGCCTCGCAGGGGCCTCATCACTGCAGGACCAGTCAAAGGTATCAGTCTTAATCTCGGGGACAACTACGGAAAGAATTGGCATGCCTGGCCTGTATTTGGCCACTAATTTTGCAGTACTTCCTCCCCTAGTTAGGACCAATATAAGAGCCGCTTTAGCTGAGTTAGCTGTTCTGACAGCAGAAGAAGCCAGACTCTCCAGTGGGCTCATGGGTACTGGGGAGTGCTCCATGATCCTCTTAAATACATCTCCATAGTCAAGGGTGCTTTCTGCTTCCACACATATTTTAGCCATTGTTCCAACAGCAAGCTCGGGATAAGCTCCAGCAGCAGTTTCACCACTAAGCATCACACAGTCTGTGCCATCAAGAACTGCATTGGCAACATCAGTGGCTTCAGCCCTTGTTGGCCTGGGAGACTTTATCATTGACTCCAACATCTGGGTTGCGGTAACGACGGGTTTTCCCTGGATGTTGCACTTATAAATCATCACTTTCTGCGCAAGAAAAATCTTCTCTATTGGAATTTCCATTCCAAGGTCACCACGTGCTACCATAAATGCATCAGAATTTGCAAGGATTTCATCAAAATTTGCAACCCCTTCTTGGTTTTCAACCTGCCACATACATTTTGCAGTAATGGACAGAAGAACACTACAAACAAATAATTAAATATAACAAGTAATAGAGATAGCAAACAACAATATCATTAGAAAAACTCATAGATAGATTCTTAAAAGAACATCCCAAATTTGTCAGACAATATTCAACGACACATATTAAAGGTGGATGCAACAGGCATTACTCCAGAAAATCAAGAGGCTCCAAACAGATGTGTTAAAGAGAATAAAATGGAGAAGGGGGAAGGGAATACGAAACCATGAGTTCAGAAATGATTCAGACAAATAATAACCTAACTAATGTTTTTGCCAGATCCAAAATCATTTATCTTTTCCATCAAAAAAGAACATAACATACCTTTGACATGAGAAGGATGTTCTTAGCATGCTTTCCCAGCAGCCTGCGAACTTCCACCAGGTCAGAACCTTTTCGCACAAAAGAAAGAGCAATCATGTCAATCTTGTTGGGAACTCCCCAGTTCAAGATATCCTCTTTGTCTTTATCTGTCAAGGTTGGGAGATCCACAATGACCCCAGGCAGATTAACATTCTTCCTCTCGCCAAGCATGGCAGAGTTCTCACAGCGGCATCGAACCAAACCCGCTTGCTTGTCACAGGACAAAACCGTAAACGATATTGTGCCATCTGAGCAGAGTATGACACTCCCTGGCTTGACATCCACAGCCAACTTTTTGTAGCTCATACAGATCATGTTCTCGTCCCCCTTTATGCTATAGTCAGTTGAAATGGTTATTTCCTGACCCTGTTTCAGTTGGATAGGTTTCCCATCCTTGAGAAATCCAGTTCGAATCTCAGGCCCCTACACCAACATAGACACAGGAACTCAATAATGTTAGGTTCAATTTTGAGTCCATGGAGACCAAAGCAAGTAAAAATAATCGAGAAAACGTATTGGATTCTAACTAATCTGACTCGAAACTGGCGACAAGAGTAAAACTCTTCCAATACTTTTTTTTTTTTCCTTTTTATTCACAAGAGCTAGCTTAAATAGAACTACGCGTCGAATCACTTGAACCAATCAAGCGATGGTTACTATGTGTTTATTCTTCATGATTTTGGATACATATGTTTATAATAATGGTTACCTAATAAGCTGAATCAACATCCCTTAAACCGTAACGTAAGGCCACGATTTTGTGTAGCTATATTAAAACAGCAGAGGATCGCATTATTAATCACACACAAACTCATCCAAGAAAAGCTAAGATTTCGAAAACAAATGAAATCGGAACGAGAATACATCAAGCTACGAAAAGTTAAACAAACGAATAAATAAATAAATAAATAAGAAGAAGAGAAAAGGAGGAGGCACCTTGGTGTCGAGCATGACAGCGCAGAGAATACCAGTGCTTTCCATGCCAGCCCTAAGGTTGTCGAGGGTTTCCTGATGGTATTCGTGGGATCCATGGGAGAAGTTGAAGCGAGCGACGTTCATGCCTGCGCGCAGAAGTTTCTCGATCATGGGGACCGACCTCGATGCGGGACCCAGCGTGCACACGATCTTCGTCTTCGGCTTCTTCTCTGCCGCCACCACCACTCCGTTATCCTGCGCCATCTCTCTCTTTCTGTCTCTGACGAGATCAACGAATCTGCGAATGACCTTTCTATCCTCTTCTTGTTCTTCTTTCTTTGTGCGTGCTGCAACCTCTGCCTCTGAATTTCAACGAGCAAACAAACAAGTTGTTACTCCTACTACTCTGTTATATAAAGACGAATATAAATGCAGAATGAGACGTGGTTGTGAGCTGTGACTGGTCACTTAGGCAAAATAGACTGCCACTGCTTATTTTTTTTCTCACACATTATTAAGACGTTTGTGATGGATTCAAAAGTTTTTTATTCGAATTTAATCTCCACGCACAACCAATCAAATTTTATCAAAATAAAAAAAACATACTAGGATTTTTTTTTTGGGTGCAAAAATCGTAGTAGGATTGACAGAGGAGCGATATATGGTCATCATTAAATTTATATCATATATTTACATTAAGTAAAATATTATAAATTAATATATAAAAAGTTATAAATAATGTATAAAATATTGTAAATTAATTTATAAAAAGTTATAAATTAAGATGGTTTATAACATTGTATATTGGTTTACAACTTTTTTCATCTTGGTTATAACTTTTTACATGTTAATTTATAACTTTTTAACTTGGTGTAAGTATACGGTATAAGTTTGATGGTGAACATTTAATATTCTTTAGAATTGATAATAAATAGTTAATATTTTGTGTAATTTTTTATTTTGATAAAATCATATTAGTTGAGAATAGATTCTAAATAGAAATTAAATTATTATCATTATTAATTTTTTTTTTATGCAAAGATTAGATTGTATTTCAGTTCAACCAAATGAATACAACGCAGGTCAAATTGAACGAGAAGAAAAAAAAAGAGGGGTTCCAGTAAATCAGAAACACAACGCATTTCAATTCAACCAAATTGAATACAACATAGGTCGAACCATCGAATTGAACAACGATGTTTATTTTAATCCTCAAATTGTATATGTAAATATGATAAATTAATCTTTAATTTTATAATCACAAATTATATTAGTCCCTGTATAAAATGTATTTTATCCTATAAATGAAGATCGAACCCCTGACTACATAGTTAAGGAATAAGGTGAACTGCCATCATATCACACTTCATCAGTTGTCAAGATCAACGTTAACTCTTTAAAAACACAATTTTCTAAAGAGAGTATAATACTCATTTCCTTTAAAAATATTTATCCATTTATAGACACTTTACATTTTAAAATATTTATCAATTTCATATTTCAATAAATTATTTTATTTTCAATACTACCCCAAATAATTTTACTCCCTAACTATTATATTTACTGCGTACACTGGTTTTTCAAAAGCATTCATTGAATATTAGCCTTGTTGCCAATATCAGTTAGCTATTCATTTCCAAGGGTTTTTTATATGGCAGTTCTTATACATCAACGAAAAATGGCAAAGGCCGAAGACTATACAGCAATTGTTGAAGACTCTTTACAGTCTGACGATTCTGAGTTTCAGTATGAAATTTCATCCAACTATGAGTTTAATGTGCAAAGTCAAGCTAAGTTTGATTTGAACAAACTTCCTGATTAAAGAGAAAAATAAGTTGTTGAAGAATAAGCAAGAAGACAGAGATATGTCAGAGAATGAGTTTTGATTTTTAAAAATTTCATTTAGACAAACTCCGCAAGTGGTTAGAGATATATATGCTACAGATTATCTTCCCAGATTCTATTAGCAAAATTCATCATGTCTCTTATATTATGTCTAGTCCTCTATATTTTAGAGCATTTCTCATAGTTGGCTACAATACAGTAAAGAAAGTGACCACATCTCCACGTTTGGAGCTGTGTGGTGAAGTCAGTTTAGGGGGGTTATAGGGTCGGGTTGGAGCATCTCCACGTTTGAATTTCCAAACAAAATATGTCACCACCTTTGAAATCATGGTATTTTGTTTAAATTTCCAATCAATATATCACCACCTTTGAAATCATCTAAAGATAACGCGTTTGAAACATAGTAACCAGAAAATTCATTAGATGTTTACTCTATTAACATAATTTAAATACAACTCGCAGTGCTAATAAGAAAGGGACCATTTTCTGACTACACTAGGCAAAACCTCCAATAAAATCTATTCCAGAAAACTAAAGAGTTTCTTGTACTGATGTAGGATCACACTTCATTTGGGTAGGAAGTTTGTGTTCATTTTCTAACATCCTTCATTTATACTAGTAATTTTATATCCATAAGAACCTTAGGCTTTCATAATTTCTATCACGCACAATTACAATGTCAAAAGGATGTGATTTGAGTTGTTTGTTGAAAAAGTATCAAATGACTTCTCAACAACACCCACAAGCCTATCAATCGATTTTGGCAATTCCTTGTATCGTAATGATTGAATAGCTTTGACAAATCTAAGATCTAAAATGTTCAAATTTGGAGAATTTTCCGGTTGACATATTAAACGGATATCAAAACCACCCTCTCTTTCTGCTTGGCAAAATTCTTCATTATCATGTGCACATTGTTGAATGAATATTGGGTGTCCTATAACCTCTTTGGCCATTTTTGGTTGATTGCATGCAAGACCTCCTCAAGTATGTATGATTTTACACTTTCCTTGTCTTCTTTGTCAATAGAAGCTGGTGATTTTGTTTCTAGTGTACGGGCAGCTCTATTGATACTAGTCCTTCTAGCAATTTATTGTCTAACAACAGGAAAAACACAAATTTTCTCAGAGAGGAGTTCATTTCGTTCTGTATCAAATCCGAGGCGAGCTTTAGCAACTAAAAGCATGAGTTTTCCAGTGAAATGATTGTCTTTACAAGTACCTATTGGGTCATCTTCTTGAGGTGGCAAGTAACATCTCTCAAAATCATCTTCATCAATGTGAACAATATTATATATTCCCTTGAAATTTGAATCATGAGGTATATTAACTTCATAAGGCATGGATATGTAAAATTGTAATTGTGCCCCCCTTAGTTTCTTTCTTCAAAAATGGCTCAATAGCATTTGAATGACATCGCAACAACTCTCCTTTCACACGTCCACACAATGTGGATTCACTTATACTCAGTGAACAAGACAAAGAAGCAAGTGTGGAACGCTTATGTAAAGGGATCTCACTAAACTGAGCAACATCAATTGAAATCTTCTTACGACCAGAGTCAGACTTTTTCTGAGAGATATCTCACTAATCAAACTCTGTTCCCAATCTTGTTTGACCCCACTGCAATTTTCCATTAAAACAACTATACTTCAACATCTTGAGTTCAACTTTACAGAGCATGATTGACAGAGCATTTTCTCTTCACGTGACTCAATGTTTAAATTCAATAAAATATGCTCTCCCTCTTGCCTTCAGCCACTAATAAAGTTCAAAGAATGTTGATCTTCTTGACATGGTTTGTTGAGATGAAGAAAAACTGCTCCTTTTGCTGATTGTTGGAGCTTTGGAAGGAGGTTTAAATCAGGTAAATTAAACATGATAAATCTAGCAAATTAAAAGGTGATGAGTGAAGAATTCTATATTCTAGCAACATTAATCTATTTTATAGAATAGGTTTCAGTGGGAATTAAATTTTTTTTTATGAACTATAGTATTATACATTAAAAATTTTGGCGCAAGAATGAATGAAATTTTGTTTTCCAATTCAAGGACTAGCACAATACGGAGGGAGAGTGTCAACCTTCAATTCCTAGCCTTTGATATACACACTCCACTGTAACGCGTTTTTGTGGACCTTTTCTTTCGGAAGGAACTCCCGCAACCGCAATAAATAACAATTGGTGTATTAAAAAAATTCATTGCAGGAAGTTTTTTTTAACAGGACATATTAATCTATTTACTGTATTTTACTATATTATCAATATTATTTATAGAAAATTATATTAATCTTTATCAAAATTTGGTGTAATTATATTCAGCATTCTTTTATTTTGTAAAACTATCATCAACTTCCATTATAAATACTAGCTTATTAATTTAAGTGGTCAAAAAATATGAGATATATAAATAATTATTAATGATAAAATTATCATATTTTAGTAATATTTAACATATTAATCGGATAAAATAATTTTTATCACATGAAAATAAATTTTATAATTATAACTTATGATAAAAAAAAATGAGGTATTTTAGTTAATATATATGCTAAATATTACAAAAATATTATAATTTTATTATTAATAATTATGTATATATCCTATGTTATCATTTTTTGTCACTTAATTAATTAACTAGTATTTGCAGGAAAATTTAATATAATTTTAATGAATCTCGAGAGATAGTTAGTGATAATTTTACAAAAATAGAGTATCATCACGTATGATTATATTAAATGATAGAAAAAGAGAACATAAATTACTTTATTATTTATTATTTTTCTTAATATTCATATTTTTCCTAAATTGATAAATATTTTGAAAAGAGATGAATATATAATTTGAGCAATAGTATTTTGACATCTAAAAAGTAGATATTTCATTTGAGATCTGCCTTTATCCTTACTAGTGAATTGATATGCACTTCATGCCTTCCAATTTACATTTTTTATTTTGATGGATTTTAGTATTATAGCTAGTAGTATTTTAAAAATAAAAGTGTTATAACAACTAATTGTTATTCAATATTTACTTGCCTATGAAGGTTTAGTCTGTGAAAGTGCTTTGCATGGTGGGGTGAATAGCGGTTAAATGTGTTTGAAATAGTGGTTATATGCCTGTAGTTTTTATTTAGTTTTTTTTTTCTTTTTTACACAAAAATTATATTAATTGACTTAAAAACACAATTCAATCTAATTAGGAGACATCAAAAAATAGTTATAAAGGGGATCACTTTATATATAATATAGATTAGATAAATTTATTAAGGTAAATGTAACAAATTTATTTAATAATAATAAAATAATTGTCATGGGACAGTTTCTTAAGTCAAAATATCATTTTCCTATATAATTTTGCGTAAGTACCAACAAAATGGGAAGGTGATTCGATCCGCTTACTAGATAAAATACTAAGCACTTACTCCTGCTCTCTGTCATTCCCAATGGATTATACGAAAATATAAAATTTGATTCGTGAGAATTTTAACACTTTGGGGTAACGTATTCATTACGGTAGAAACCTAATACAGAGCTCGTTACGCAAAGTCAAATTGCATAATAATACACAAGTCGTTGAAAAAAGTAGCTTTGGAAGTAACTGTATACAGAACAGGCATGTGCACTTCACTGAAAAAAAAATATGTGCATTCAATAAATTATATTTATATAAATTTTAAAAGAATTTACTTTTGATTTTGACAGATTATTCTCTACTAATTATTTATTGTTACATCACTATAATATTTAACTTTAGTAATATAAAGAGTTACCCACTTAATAAAATGCAAATAGTTGATAATGTAAAGCACTTTTTAAATTATTTTTATACTTTTTGTTTAAAAATTTTTTAAGGTTTTTTACAAAACTATATAATACTTTATTAATGAACAATGTGCAGGTCCAAATAAGAAGAGCTTGAGTTTTACAAGCATGTGGCCTTGGATTTATTCTCAAGATTCATGTGTATATTGAAACAAATTTTAAAAAAATATGGAGGGATTTCAACTTAAACATCTAACCATATATGAAGATGTTAGTCTCTCAATTATAAGGTGATAGGATATTCTTGGAAACTAAAAAAAATTAATTCATGTCATTAAGACTTTAATAATAACATGGCTCAAATGTCATGCATATCATATCATAAAATTGGTTGGCAAAGTATTAAAAAATGAGACGTATCAAGTAAGAGATAATTTATCAGGAAAATAAAATAAGTAAATTTAAATCATATAACCATATATAAATTGTCAAAATTAAAAGTTAATTATCAATCACATAATTACTTAAAAAGTCACATTTTAATATTAATTTGTATAAGATTTAACAATTAAGATTTATTATTTTCACTTTCACATTTACATGCTGCTCTCCCTTGGTCCTCCCCCACTAAAATAAGTCCTTTTTATAAAATATTTTTGGTGGAAATCAATATTTTTCAATTCCTTTATGATGTTATTATATTGCGAAATTCAGCAAATTGTTATGAATTTAATCATAGGTAGCTGAACATTACATTTATTAATGTCCATGTGATTTAGACTTTAGAGACTCAATTACAAAACTTTTATTACTATAAGGATCTATTTAAATTTTAAATAAAAGTATAAAGACCTATAAAATAATTAAATTTGCATTACATTTATTAATGTGCATGTGAATGGGTTCCACAGATGGCCCGAGCCTTTGATCATTTTGAGGCCTAATTTGCCCTTAGATGATGTGATGTGCATTCGACAAGCTGGCCCATGAGGCAAGAGTAAGGGTAAAAAATTTGGATTGGACAAATATCAGATTGTATATCAGGACTAGTATCTTTCCATCTTGTATCTTTGGATCTTGGCAACGGATTCTAACTGATTTGGACCATTATGTTTCTGACTTTCCCAATTAGGAGGCTTTATGTTTTTGTTTTTTATTAACTCCACCGTATAGGTAACTGTGAAATTTGACCCATTTTGCTGAATATCCATTTCGAAAAAAATAAAATAAAATAGGATCTTTTATCTTAAAAAAAAAAAAGAAAAAGTGTTCTACATTACCAAGTATTTGGATGTTATTAAGAGTGTAACTCATTATACTGCTATAGTCAAATATTTATATAGGATTAGATAACGCAATTTTGTTAACTAACTCAACATTTGAGAGTGACCAACTTTTACTTTTACAATTACTAAAGCCAAAAATTATTTATTTTCTCAGACCAAAAATATATATAAACATTAAATCATATTATTCAGTGATGATGATGATGATAATAATAACAACAACAACAACCCTTTCATGCATTTTGATTTTTATTTTTCCTTAGCCTGACTTGATATATGTGTAAAGAGTTAGAATCGTGGAATTATTCGTACCAGTTGAGCAAATTTTTTGTGAAAACTCACATCCATACACTAACTTGGTATATATGGTAGAAACAAGGTTACACATAAAACTCATCTAAACAAATTTTATCTCTATTTTTACTCTTAAACTAAACACACCCGTGGAGCAATTCTAAAGATGCAATGTCCTTAAATGATCTTCATTTCCTTACAGTGCTTGAATGGTCGTCATTATACACGCATTTCTTTATAGACATACTGACATGCTGCGCTTAAGTTGTTTCTTCTTTTTCTTCTAAAAACAATACTGTATCCTTTATTTCTCTTCTCTACTGAATTTCTTGTCATTCAAACAATAAATAAATTCCTATCAAATCTCCTCAAGAAATCGCGCAAACAAAACGTGCAAATTCACACCCCACACTAGCAAAATATGAGTAGTGATAGATGTTGGATTACCTTTTTTGTCAAAAAAAAAAAGTAAAAACAGCTCATCCATTTGAGATTGAATAACAATAGCCACTCATCGTGACTGACAAAAAAATATAGCTAAGAAATTATCGCTGTCTAGTACTCTGCATAGGATATAAAAAACCGTCCTTTACGAATGGAATGGACAATTTCAAGGAGAGCAAGAGAGCCCAGGCAGTCAATCTGAATCCAACTGAAGAAAAATCTGCCATGAGATTAGTCATATTAAAATGTTGCCAACCTGGGACCTGCAACAAGGATTACCAAGCCCAAGTTAAACCCGTTCCCTCTATTTTCCCTTCCTAAACGGCTAAACCCAACCAATATCAAATTTGGGTAAGCCCTAGAGTACAAAACTTAAGGGGCGCCACTTCTTCAGCTGCTTGGAGATCTTTACACTACCTGTTCAAAAATAAAAATTGATCATCTAAGGACTCATGTCACAAAAGAAGAGGAATCACATTGCCCTGTAAATTTACCTTTGTTGTTCACAACTCATCATGTTTTTCTGGCTGTTCCGAATTCAAAAAGTCTAACTTGTGCTGCAACTCCTGTTAAGTGTAACAGTTCACCATTAATACCAACCATACCGAGACAAGGACAACATTTGTCGTTTGTTATGCAATTAGGGAATTACCTTCAGCTTTTCCTCCTGACAAAGGACCGGGGTTGATAATAAAGCTACATATCTGCAATGAGGCCCCACGAGACAACAGTGAGAAAAAGAGAAGGCATCACGTAGAAAACTGAGACAGAAAGGAAGAGGGGGCAAGTGGAGAGTAAAATTGAGAAATCCCTACTCGCATCGGCTTGGTTCATCTACATCCGTGACCTCATATTTCAACCCACATCTTAGCTTGACCTGTTAAGAAACAATAAATAAATAAATAACCGGAGAGTCTGTAAATCTGAGCATTTTGAGCTGTTATTTCCATGGGCAACTATGCCGACTAGTAAGTTTTTTTCTTCTTGCTTAATAGGAATGCATGGAAAATGAAATTGCACTTGCCCACCAGCACAAAAGGTCCACCAACTAGAACACCCTGAAACTCCGTCCAATACCCAGGAGGCAATACTTTATCTATTAAGATATATACTCTTATGGAAATACTAATTTTATGTTATACCTTACCAAAATCTTTTACATCTAATTTGAATTTAGTTATTTTAGAACAGAAGAGAAAATAATATTGTCATCTCTATTCCCAAAAAAAAAAAAAACTGCCATGTCAAAATTGTGAGAAACAGCTGCACTTATTTTCAAAAGGTAGAAAACACATATACCTTCAAACTCCTATCAGGGCCATTCCAGCATTTATCACCATTAGAGAACACCATTACTTTGTATAAGTCCTCAAATTTGTCCCAGCGGCTGTAAAAAGAAGGAAACTAAATTATTTTTGTCTTTTTTAGAGGTGGGAAAACTTGGGACCTGTTTGGTTTGTTGAAAACAGTTTTTAGTTTTCAAATTTATAAAGAAAAAACTGAAAAAACTAAAAACTGAGGATCTGTTTGGTTTACTTTTTTCTTTCAGTTTTTTCAGTTTTTCTTTCACAAATCTGGAAAACTGAAAACTAGAAACTGAAAACTGAAAACTGTTTTTAGCAAACCAAACAGGCCTTGAAATTTTCAGTTTTCAGTTTTTCCTTTACAAATTTAGAAAACTGCAAAAAGTAAACCAAACAGGCGCTTGGTTTTCACCAATTAATGCTTGCATTCTTTTGAACCGAAGAAAAGCAACTGAGAAATTATAAACTAATAACCAAAGCCATACCCCAAACGGGTAGTAGAATAACCCTCCTCCTGAGAAGCCTGCTTGTAAGGGCAGACCTTATATGTGTACCTGAACCAAAATTCCCATCACCAGAAAGTGAGATGAACAGGATGCTCAGACTTGCAGATTCAAAGAAATGCCAAATACAAGAGAAAGTAAACTGGTAGAGAATAGAAAATGTAACTTGTTCTGCTTGCTCTCAAAGCAACGGTCATAGAATGAATAAAACTCCTTCTCTGGACCTGTATTATTGCAGTTTTACTTCAGTTTATTCAAGCTAATTCCATAAATTAAACCTGTATAATTAAGAAACATTGATAGTGACAAGTGTTATCAGCATCATACTAACCAAAATCATGTTTTAGCTTTTGTGTCAGACTTGATATTCTAGACTGTAATTTTGACAACTTGGTACTTGACTCATCGTATTCCTTTAGTACACGAGCAGCATCTAAACAAGACAGAGAAAGCCAAAAGTTATATCTATCTAGATATCTAATACAAGTAGTAAAATGATAATGTGTACCTGACTGGTTCAGTGGAGTCTGGAAAATATTAACAGCCCGAAAAATGTTCCACACAGTTTTCTGAATTTTCTCTAACCAAGAGGGATTATCTGTTGTTGTGAAATCTGAGCTCCTTAGCATTATCTGATTACAAGTCCATCCATACACCAAACATACAAAACAAATTTGCATTTGTAGCTATAACAAACCTGAAAAGTCTGGTTCAGTATCAATGTCAGATTTGTAAGAGGAACTAACGTCGTCATGCTCATCCTCTCTAAAGCCGTCATCGATTTCATCATCTCCATCATATCTGTTGGTGTCATCATCAGTTTCAGAAGCATAGCTTTCATATTCCTCATTATTTGTCTCCTTTGGAAGATCTTCCTGTTCTTCATTGTTCAACGCAGTGTCAGCTTCAGCACTTTGCTTACCAACATTTTCTCCTGTCCAACGAGAAGCAACAAGCCGACCCAATTCCTCCCTTGATAATCCCTCATTATTTTCAGTTGCATCATTTTCCTATTGATGTACCCACAAAGAAAGTAGAACAAGCAAATAAGACCAAAGCGGGAAAACTGCAAAGTTTAAGACATTTCTGAACAAAAGTTTCACCCATAACTTCAAGCAATCCTATTCTTTCATACCAAAAAAGGAAAAGAAAAGAATCTCCTGAGAGAAGGAGATATAGTAAGGAA
Organism: Dalbergia cochinchinensis; assembly: GCA_031216125.1. Classification (NCBI taxonomy): domain Eukaryota; kingdom Viridiplantae; phylum Streptophyta; class Magnoliopsida; order Fabales; family Fabaceae; genus Dalbergia; species Dalbergia cochinchinensis. The sequence goes on from CM062370.1 coordinate 38,413,493, forward strand.
TGAATATATGAGTTCCAAAGATAATGACTACAAATAACAATGAAATCAACAACTAGGTCTAGGATTCTTACACAGAGACAAGCCATGAACTCCAGCCATCACATTTGTCTTTATGCAAAGTCACTCCTATTACATGGTTCGTGAGCTCTAATAGTGAATTAGATGGTTAACAATGTCAGAAGATGATGAAATAGTTCTTCAGTTTTAAGTTGGATTTTGAGACAGCTCATGATTGATTGTGTCTAGGTTGCTTAGATAAAGCTCTAAATAGAAACTTTAAAAGGTATAGGGTGCTGCATAGTGGGCTTCTGACTCTCTCAACTGCAACTTTTTGGTGCAAATAGACTAGGAACATTTACAGTAAATATACCGATCCCAAAAATTAAGTGATTCAGTTCTAGTAATCTGTAAATATAAAACACGGAAGCTGAGGGAATCAGTCTCAATCATGTTTGTTAAGGTTCTTAACAGGAATGGCTTCTAAATAAGATGGAGAAGATGGATCTGTGGTTAGCATTGACTGATGCTTTTTCTAAGATTGTGAAAGGCAAGGCTAAATATTCAGTTGATTTACAGACCAGCAGAGACTTAGGCAATGGAACAGTTTATCCCCTATCCTGTTTCATTTAGTTGTTGATGTTTTAAGTTAGATAACTTAAAGGCAATGGATGGGGATCTCATTGGTATTAGAATTGGTGCACATGAGCAACTCTATTGAAATATAGCATTGACCATAGATTAGAACTCCTAACAGAAGCATTTATCATAATTCTACCCCATAGCAAGACTAGAACTCCTTTAAGATGCTCACTCTGCTTCATCGAAATACACAACAGATCTGCATCAACTCCTTCATTAGTTCTTTTTATAAAAACCTTGAAAACGAACAATCAGAAACTGCTCCAATGCAGGGCATTCCCAGTGTTCAACAAGAACCCCCAAAATGTTTGTTCTTCAAGAACGTATACACCTTAGCCTTACAATTCAAATATTGGTGGCCTGATTTTCGAAGTTTGGCCAGCACATACACATTGGCAGAAAAAGTTTACAGGCCTATGAATAGTTGAATACAATAAGACATTTATATTAATCATTTAATGCTTTCCAGTATCATTGTCCACGCTCCTTAGAAAGACTTGAATTTAGACTTTAGATGGAGCCCTGGACTTCCAAATAAGATGATTGGGAGAAAGGTAAAAACTGAAAAAAAAAAAAAAAAAGACATACAAGAAAACACACCACAAATAAACCAACAGTACAGACTCTTCTCTATCTGGATTACCACAGGAAGGGGTAGATTCAAGTAAACACAGCAGGGACCCTAAATCACTAACTTCTCTATCACAACGTAATGAGTCATTGTCAGGCACAATCGCCAAATTGTCATGATCTCTTTATGTTATGGTTTGAAAGATAGAAGATGAAGATCAAAGCATAAAGAGCATTTTGTTCAACCAGAACTTTATTACAGGTATTTGGAATGCATTGTAGCTAAATGCATTAGAATACACATACAAAGTATGGAAAAATCAATTGCAGCTCAATACACATTAAGGTAATATCATGCACCTTAAAATACTATCTGGCCAAAAAAAAAAAAACAGAATACAAATATTTTTGAAACAGTTCAGAGCCAAGGCCAAAGAAAAAGAAGAGTTCAAAGCAATGAAAAGAAGAGTTCAGAGCCAATAACCAGAATGTTACATAAACAAAACACTCAAAATAAGTTTACTTTTCACAAGAACAGGCTTGATCATATCCAATGTGTGAGATCAGGATTGGAATCATCCCAAGCTGAGTGCTATTTCAGATCAAAACAATTCATTACCATCTTAAAATCTGCAACACATTTAGATCTGAAAGAACATCCTAGAGTTCCCTTGCATCCAAATCTGAGAAAACCAAGCCAGCAAAACTATTTGCCACCAGAAATATTCTGTAACCCCTTCCTAACTATTGGCCAAAAGAATGACTACATAAATAATCAAGTTCTGCTGTCTTGGCGAGAATTCACCGTGTCACACTCAAAACTTCTTTTTATGTCTTATGAGCCAGGTGATATAGAAACAACATTTTCTTAAAGGTGAGACAATAACCCATAAGAATGGAAGAGCCTGGTAACACATTTATTAACTAACCATATCAAGCAAGTGAATCAGGCATGATAAATCAATTGAAACATGTAGCCATGGGATCAATACAAATATGGATAAACTACAAGCATATTATGAAAGCATGGACTATGGAGATACCGTTTTTTTTATTTCATCAGAAGACTCTCTCTTTTCAACAGTAAAATCAGCTTCTGATTCAGCAGCAGGTTTTCCCTTAGCATCCTTTGCATTCTACCAAATAAAAATACTCAGCAAGTTCCACATCTAATATGCATGCTAGAAATGCCACTAAAATCAATAAAAGATTGGAATAAAAGAAAAATTGCAATCCACAAAATTTTTTATTCACCTCTTCCACTTCATTAAGCGGAGATCCTTCACTTCCAGGACTATCAGTTGCTCTGTCATCACTATCATCTGCATCTGCTAATGGGTCCTTTGCTTCATCCTATAAGAAAACTCCAAATGTTAAAATAGCAGAACTCAAACCACTTACCATACTAAGGGTATGTTTGGTTGGGGAGTAAAAATGAGGGTAATTTTTTCCATGAATGAAGTTCATCTGTAATTTTACACATAGAACTCATCCATGAAAATTTACATCTTATTTTTGCCCTCTAACCAAACATACCCTAAGGGATAGTACAACATGATCGCACAAACACACAAGAAGGAACAACGTGTAAGAGAAGAGAAGCAATCTGCCTCACCATAGGATGGGTGGAAAATGTTCACAATTAGTTAATTTTCTATCATTTGCTAGGTAAACGGATAGAAAGCAACAAAATTACACTTCCTTGTAATAACAAAATAGTTGCATGTTATTCAGAGGTTGCATCAAGAGCATGAAAGGGTATTACTTTTAAGTTAAGATAATAGCTAAGCTAAGACTGCTAAGGGTTAATGAAATACCAGGAAAATCATATACATGTAGTGCCATATATTGTTGACATCTAAACACCAGAAAATTTTCAGTATAGCACATTCTGATTGTACAGTTAAGTTCTACAACGCAAATAGCAAATATAATCAAACCTCATCTGCAGGAGAATTTTCTAAAAGTCCGACATTATCATGGTTACTTGTCACAGCATTTTCTTCAACATCCGAATGCTTTACATCTTCATTTATATGCCCCGTATCTTCCTCATAAGCCTTAGATTTTTCTTCATTAGCCTTCTCCTCAGCCTCTTTTTTCTGCTTCTCTTCTTTTTCCTTCCGTAAGCGCTCCTTCTCCTCCGCCTTCTCTATTTGTTCTTTATGCTCTGCAATGGAGGCAAAAGGAATTGTCAAAGTAATTTCATTAATGGGATGGAAAATTGTTATTAGAATGACAAATCATAGGGGGAAAAAAAATACATTGCATATTCCCTTCTCTTCTGCCTGGTAAGAATTCATACATTTTACAACATAACATGTAATATTACTCGACAAAACATGGAAAATGCCATCCCCTACTCAACTATGGGCAATAGAGTTTGAAAAATGGGAAAAGTCGAACCATCAACTACCCAAATGATAAACAAACTGATAATGATAACCATCGTCATTTGTGGCTCATGAATTCAAAGTAGACAGGTACAATCATATGCATAAGTAAACAGTTCAGAGTAACTCACAGACTTGCTCGTTTATGCTTAAATTTATCCATTTAAAATGTCTTTTGCTAAACCACTAAAAACATCCAACACTTCAAACTGAACATAACACAAGCTAGAATCCTGGATCCCAAACCAGATTTCTGAATACATTCCCTTGATCCTACCAATGCAACATAAACCTATTAAAGCATACACCGTTTTTAAATTAATTGCAAGCACATTTGACACGGAGTCTTTCCATTTTGCCTTTGCATGAGTGATCAATGTTTTTATGACCAAATCCCTAAAAACAAAAATTCATGAATTCTTAAGTAAAGAATTCACACAAAAAGGGTAGAACAAAAGAGCAATACCCTTTAGCTGTTGCACAATCCCTTTAAGCGTGCCTTCTTCACTTTTCAATTTCAAAAGTTCAGCCTCGTCCTTTGCCAGAGCTGATTTAGCTTGTTCAATTTCTAGCTTTCGCAGCTTGAGGCCCTCTTGATATGTGGCAATCTTCTTTTTCAGCTTGTCTCGAGCAACCTTCCCTGCCTCCCAGCAGGTATTCTGGCACTTTACTTTGCCATCATATTCATCAGTTCCATCACAGCAATCTACACATCATGACAGGAAAGTAAAACAAAATAGTTCTTTCAAAACAACAGGCCAGTAATTTATAGGATAACAACGATTAATTGTTTTAACTTCATAAAAAACAGTCAACATTTAATGCTCATGCAAAAGAGAGGGAAAAAAAAAAAGAATACTGTATAATGTGCACTACAAATAGTCAGATTATAGACTACTTGTATATTGCAACAGAGAATAACAGGATAGATTAAAGCATTTCCCTTAATTTGAAACATGTGCACCACATCCAAAACCATGCTGAAAAGCAATTAATGCATAATCAGGGTATAGAGGTGCTTCAAAATCTGCAGGAAAAAGATCCTGAAAATGTACACTTGTACATTCATCCAATTTTTCATTCATTTCTAAAAATTTCCTCCCCTTACTTCGACTTTTGGGCTTAAGCACTAAAAACAAATATCCCATTGTGAAAAAAATATAATGATGGAGATGAACCCTACTCACCACATATTCCATCGTTCACCCTTGAAGAATACAGGTAAACAGGTACATGCCCTGCATTCCGACAATAAAATTTTCCACCAGGACATGCTGATGTACCTGCAGGACAAAAAAGAAGAAAAAAAAAAACACAAACGCTGAATTTCAGGAACAGCCAATGATCCAATAGGAAACAAATAAAACGAATCAGAGAATATTAAATAATAAGAAATTAAAATTAAGAAAGAAGGGGGAATAAGAGAAACCAGGCTCATCGGTGCCATCGGGGCAGTCGCAGAAATCGTCATTGAGCTGCGCTTTGGTGAATTTTCCGGATCCATCTTTGCATCTTATTACATCCGACGACTTGTAATATTTCTCATCTATCACGTATTTTTTGATAAATAAAAATGAATAATAATAATAATGATGATGATGATGATGTCAAGAATAATAAAATTAGCATATATTGTCACGCGAAAGAAGCTGGGACCTTCAGGAGCGATTCCGAGGAATGGGTCCTTGGGCACTGAAGAAGAAGAAGAAGAAGAAGCAAATGGGACGCACAACAACAATAGCGCCGCGGAAATGAAGATCCCCGTTCCCATTCCCACCTTCATCTTCTGCCAAATGCAAAATTGAAAAAATAAAATAAAATAAAGTACAAGAATGAGAATAATAACGAGTTAGATCAAGCTCGGGTTGTTTAACAATGCCTTTAAGAAGTGGTGGTGGTAGTTTCTAGAAGGTGTGTGGAGGGTGGAGTGAGTATGACAGTGATAATGGGCGAGCGGAGCGACCTCTGCCGTGCCGTCCTGTGGCCTACAACTACCTCCCGTTCCTAAGTCGCGACTGGCGAGTAGCTACTGCTACTACGGAAAAGTGAAATTGGGACTTGACAATTGTTACCTTCAACCACTTTATATTGTGAATCAATAAATGCCAATAAATTTGGTACGCTTTTTAAACCAACCCAGTAACCCTTGTGTTTCTATACTATAGTTCTATCAAATTCATATTGGTGCATAGGTCGATTCCGTTTCCGGTTCCTTTTCGAGTGATGTAATAAGAATGGGGATGTTAGGAGTGAAATTCTGCAAAGGTAAAAACCATTTTCAGAAGGACTCAAAAAAAAATATATTGTGCCTTTTTTACGGTGAAGTACATAAAAATGGTGGACATGGATTTATAATTTTTTATTTATTAATTTATAATTTGTAATATTTTTTAACATATATTTATAATTTTTTAACTCAAGTTTCTAACAATAATAGCAAATCTCAATTTTTAACTGAGTCATTCTTAATTCATTTTATTACTGAAAAAATTATAAAAAAAGAAATAATCACCTATGTCTTGGAACATAAACCACACATAGATGAAAAATCAAATAGAATGAACTAAATATTCATACATAAGGATTAGTTTTGTGTACTGCCAACAAAGTTTGATTCTCCTTCTTTTTCCTCATGAGCGACAATGAACGAGAGAGAGAAACGTGAGAAAGAGGGAGAAAACTGAAGCTTTTGGAAGATGATAGATGAGAGAAAGAAATGAGACACAGAGAAAATGAAAGCTTTTCTCATTTTCCATTTTAGCCTTCCGTATAAACTTTAATTTTGTTTTTTTGTACGGTAACAATATGATGATGTGCATGTATCATTACTCTTATTGAAAAATCATTCGGTTGAATAATCACATTTTATATGTATGAGTTGAGTTACTCCTATTGATTGTAACAGAAAAGGAAAATATATGAGTAAACAACTTCTTACTCCTCACATTTTTGTAATAAAAAATTTTATATCAATTTAGTTTTAACATTTTTAATCTTGATATCAATTTAATCATTTTATTAGATTTTAACTTTAAATGAATAATTAAATTAATTTCAAATAAAAAAAATATTACAACTAAATTGATGTCTAAATTAAAAATATTAGGATAAAATTGATATAAAATTTTTTATTATAATCAAATTGATATAAAAAATTAAAAATGTTATGACTAAATTGATGTCAAAAATTTTATTTGAATTAAATTCATATCAAATTGAAAATATTAATACTAAAAAGGTTATCTATTTAAAAATCATGGTTATCAATTGGTACTTGGTATTTCGGATATGGTTGAATTCATCATAAAATTTTTCATCAAACTAAGTAAATGTTGAAGTTATAACTTGAAATTATATATGACTAATTTTTTTCTCTAAAATTTTAAAATTAATTTTTATGTTTATAAGATCGTAAAATATGAGCCATATTAGTCTCCAACCATATTTTCATTATTGTGATATGTTAATATTCTACTTGGCATTTATCAACTAGATTGCATAAAGACAAGTATAATTAAAGACTATAAGATGAATTTTATGTGAGAAAATTGCATTTTACCCCCAAACTATAGTTCTTATACACTTTACCTTCCAAAACTTTAAAACTATATAAATAGACTCCCTGATATTTTCTAAATGTACATTTTAGCCCTTATGTCAAACTTTTGCTTATTGTTATTGGAAAATAAGTGTATTATAGTCCATCAAACTCTAGGTCAAGTGCAATCCGGCACCTGAAGCTAACAAATAACGTGCAACTTGATACCCTAAACTTTATTGACTGTATATTATCATTTTCAACAATAAATGAAAAAATTAGTAGAAGGGTCAATTTCCATATGAAGGAAATGTTAGAGGTCGATTTGCACATTTTTAAAGTTTTAGGAATAAAATGTACAAGGACAATTTTCCCTAACTAAAATTATAAATGTATTTGGTATATGCTAGCATTTTGACCTAGGGATGACAAGGGGTGAGTTTTAGCTCAACTCAACCCTACCCTACACCTTATTTACACTTATCTAAACCCACCTCACATCTACCTAAGGGTTTTAAAATTTTAAACCCCTAACTGCCCCGCGGATACCTACCTCGCCCCATTATTTTTTAAAAAATGTTTAAAATTATTGTAAAATCTAATAAACATATAAAATAACTAGTTTCAAAAATAACAAACAAGAAATCAAATAAATTAAACAAAATTATATAAAATATAACCAATGTCAATATTTAAATTTCACATAAGGTTGAAGACTTGAAAATATTTGAATGGAAGAAAGTGGTTTTGGCGTATAGTTTGATATGTTGTGCAGCGTGAATCATGAATAAAGATGAAGTATGATAGGGAGATAGTAATAGGATATTATTATTAAGGTTAGGCTAAATTTTATATATATATATATGTGTGTGTGTGTGTGTGTGTATGTGTGTGTGTGTAATAATTATATTTTAAAATTATTTATATAGGGTGCGGGGTGGGTTCACCCAAAACCCACACTTGCGCCCGCCTTTGAGATGAAATCCACCTATGCCTACTCGTCCCAATGCAAAGTGGGTTTAAAGCCCGATCCATGCGAGGCCAATGCCCTGTGAGTAAAGTAGCAATTGCCATTTCTAAGTTAACCTAATTATTCAACCATGTTATCTTTGAAGAAAAATAGGATATCATTCTATCATTAATATATCACTTAACATGACATATTTTCGAGAACATAATAACATGGTAATATAATTGAAACAGTGATTAACTATCATATTTTGCAATTTTAAAGACTAAAAAGTTTTGATATATACAACGAAACAAGAAGCCCAAAAGAAATACAATCAATTAGAAACCAACTGTTCCCACTCAACTCCTCCGTTGCCGGGGAAGAAATTAAGAGAGATGCCCTGTGATAATCGGTTAAGAAAGGCATGCCCATGGGAACTAAATACCCAAGTTAGCAAGAACGCCAACATATCTATTTGCTTGCCTCTCGATCTTGCGAATATCTATACTAGCATCCAGTGAATTCCTAACTAGAGGTGGGTATATGGACCGCGATTCACAAACCAACTCGTTTAACTCGCAACTCGCATGAAAATGGACCAGAAAATTTTTAGCCTACCAGCCTATAGACTTTTTTAGCCCGCTCCGCCTAGCTCACAGGCTAAACAGGCCTGGCCCGCGAATTTATGGACCAGCCTGTCTAACTCGTATAAAGATATAAAATGCTTGAGTCTAGTTCTTAAGACCAGTCCATGAACTATACTGGGCTGTGATTTATGAAGTCCATGTTTACTGGCCTATAAGTGGAAGACAGTTCCAGACCAAAAAAAAAAAAGTGGAAGACAGTTGGCACGCATCAATGCTCATGTGTGGTGGATACTAAAGTAAGTCAAGTCAAAAAGTTCTTTTATTTATTTGTTAGAAATTGTTGGGACAATGCTAGTGCAACTCAAGCCATTCCCTTCATATTATTGTTCCTTTTATTCTTTCTGTGTGAACCCGAAAAACAAAAAAAAAGCCACTCCCCTCATGCCTTCTCCTCTGGATCTCTCACTCTCATCTCTTAACTCTCTGTCTTTCTCACTCAAGCTGTCAAGGATGGAGCCGGCATGTGGCGGAGAGGGTGGTTTTATGGCTGAGCCGGTATTTAACGCGCGGGGTTGAGGCAAACGACAGGCAAAAGGAGAAGGAAGAAGGAGGAAGGCCACTACAGGGGAAGAAGCCGCTGGTGGCCACGGCTTTTCTTTCAATTTCTGCTTCCTTTTCCTTTTATTTTTTGAGAAATTGGGATTATGATATGGAAATTGAATTTTTTGTTGAGGTGGATTGTTGATGATTATGACTTGGTTTGATCTGTATTTTGGTTTTGGCTGGGATTTTGTGGGTGTTGTCTTTGGTTTGTTTTGTCTGATGACAGGGATTTTGGTTGCTGGGAATGTGTTTTTGCTCAGCTAAAAATGTGGATCGATCTGCGGACTTGCGGGCTTAAGCGGGGTGGACGCGGACTAAGCAAAATGCTAGTCCATTAATGAAACGGACCGGTCAGGTCCGGTTCATTTAATGTTGATCTATCGCAGACCAGGCTAAACGGAGCGGACCGGTTCGCATACCCAACTCTATTCCTAATGCCATTAACTATGGAAGAATAAGCATGGCAAATAGGAACCCCAAAACCTAATCATATTTATGACACAACTAGATATTGTCTCTACAATAATACTTGAGAAACCCGAAGCCCTACTAAAAACTAGGCTAATACACACCCTACAATTATGCTGATGTAATTAGAGTTGTAAGCGGATAGCATCCACATGATAAACTCAATGAATTCAAATTGATTCGATCAAATTATTTCAGTTATGATCGGATCATTTGGTCAATTAATTCAAATTTGATTAAAATTAATTATATATTGGTTCGATTATTGGATTTGCATCCCTACCCATGACCCAATTTGAATTGTGAACTAACCCAAATTTAGGCTTTATTAACATATAATATGAATTGTCTTGTTTAATGTTTTATTTGGAATCTTTTTTGTTAGAATTATGCGTGTCAGGGTAATATGTTCTGACATCGAGAAAAGTCAAGTTTGAATTTTGCGATAATTAGAATTGTATTATTTGGGTATTATGTTATAAGTTCATAGCCTCATTATATTATAGTAGCATATTAGCACATGAAATTTTCCTTTTATCAAATTTTGATGTTTTATAGTATTTTTATTAATTTTTTGAGTAAAAATTATATAAAAAAAGATAAACCCAATAACCCCGATCTAAATCAACCAGATTGTGATTAGATTGGTTTAGTTCAAATTTAGCCAAAAAAAAATAATATGAACACAACCAATTTAAAATTGATTACTTCAATCAATATGGGTTAACTCACCTAATTAATCTTCTACTTATGTATTACTATGATTTTGATTCAATTAGTAGATTTTTTTTTTATTAGTGAGTGATTTATAAATACATTTGTAAGCACTTGATGAATTTGGAGACTTGCCCTGACTCTAAATTTGGTGTGGATTTTTTACTCAATTTAAACTCTAATGCAAAAAAAAAAACATAATTAATCGATGTAAATTCATTTTTCCCTCAACTCGATTCGAAGCACCTAATGGAGCAAACACCAAGACTACAACCCCATACACCTGCGAAATTTTCAGAATGGTGTGTAACAATTTCGGAGATCAAAATGACTTTATCTTTTTATTTATTTCCCTAATTTTGACGTAAATAAAATCAAGAATGAAAAAAAGAGCTGCACCGTCTATCAGCCTATCACGAGGTTTTATTAGCTAAAAGAATCTGCAGATAATATTTCCAATTATTATTATTATTATTATCTTGGAACCGGAACAATCCATAGCTAGTTCCCACAGCAGCAATGGAGGGAACGTTGCTTCCCCTAACCTCTCCAACCCCTACGAAACCCAACTACGACTTCACTCTCATCCAACGCCTTTCTTTCCCATCTTCCTTTAATCACTTTCCAAAATCCGCGGCCAGACCGAAACGCAGCGTTTCGGCAGCAGCGCTATCCTCTCGAAACTCACACCGCAGCTCCGCACTCGCACTCGACGAAGCGTCCGTTTCGGAGAAAGCCGACGCCGCCGCCGCCGCTTCCTCCTCCGCCGCTTTGCCCAAAATCGACAAGAGCGGCAGGTTCTGCAGTCCAAGGGCCGCCAGAGAACTTGCTCTGTAAACTCCTCACTCCAATGAATCTTATACATATTGCGTTTATTACTCGGGTCGTGTGCTTTATCTCCGAACTGAACTGAATTACGTGATTCTAAGAATGTTCCGTTTTTTTTTTTATTGTTTTTCCTTTTTATTTTTATTTTTGTTGTACGTGCAGGTCTATAATTTATGCTGCGTGCTTGGAAGGATTGGACCCGGTTCGGTTGTTTGAGAAACGGATGAATGAGCGGCGAGGTAACGGTTCGCGTTTGGTTTTTGAAACTGTGAGTTATGGCTTATGTTGTGTGGTTGGGTGTTGTGTGTTGAATGTGTTTATTTTTGATTGTTCAGAACCAGGGTATGAGTTTGACAAAGAGAAGTTGTTGGAGTATAATCATATGAGTTTTGGAGGGCCACCTGTCACTGTTGAATCGGTTGAAGAAGAGAATGAAATGCTGAGGAACATTGAGAAGGAATCTGCCGTTGGTAACAGTAGTTCAACACCTCCTTTTTTATTATTATTATTTCCTTTTTAATGAGTGGTTGAAGATGCTTGAAAAAACAGTTGCAATAGCTAGACTGGATTCACTGCTGCTGCATTGAAATAGTATGCATAGTATAATTTATAACTTGCAAGCATTGTAAAACCAGGTAGCTTTTTCTTTTTAAAAAAAAAAAGTTTGTAATGATCAGTCAATTTGATTTGCTGGTCAGCAATTTAATCAATCTTTGGAAGGGAAAGCAGGTCTTCCTGTAAATGCTGTTTTCTGTTTGCTGTCAGGACTGATGCAGAGCATCTATAGCTAACTTAGTTGATTTTTCATGATGATTAAAGGTTGGAAGTTGTAGCATATTCACATCACCAGTCCACAGGAATACAATATCAAACCTTTTGTTTCAATCTGACCTTTTACTTTAGTAGTCACGACAATGGAAATGTATAATAAGTTTTAGTGTTTATCCTTGGTTTTCAATGCAGCAGTTTGGTGTTAAGAATCTGATGTTTTAATTGTAAGCTGGCCTCAAAGTGGTGTTTCATTATGTTGACATTGTGTTTGGCTTGAGTTTGTGACGTGATTAAACCCCTTTGCATGTCAAAATATGGCCACTCAAGCACTTCGATTTTTTATTTTTAATGGCTTTTCATTCAGGCACTATCTATTTCGGTGAAAACTGTTAACATTATGGTAGTAGATCGTAGTTATCACTTATCATGAAGTCAGTACTCAGTACAGCCTTCCTTACTTTGCCACATTCCTTTGTGTGATAGAAACCCTTGTTTTGTCACTTATATGCACTGGGAAACCTTTCACTTGTCTGTAAAGCATTTGTTATCTGCTCAGTTTTCGATATTCTTTTGTTGCTGCCATGTCTATCACTGTTATAATATGTTGTGTTCTGCATTCCAGAAGCAGAAGTCCTTGCAGCCCCTCCAAAGCTGGTATATAACAAACTGATTCTGAGGTAAATGCAGACCTTTACATATGTCTGTGTCATATGTATACTGGTAGCTAAAGCTTGTCACTTAGTGCTTATTTCCTCTTTCTCCGTCTTCCCAACACTACAAGATTGAGTGCTTTTGTTTGTGTGGACATTTGTGGGGGAGGATAATAATCTAGCACCATGGTTTATCTACAGATTCACTAGGAAACTATTGGTTGCAGTCAGGGATAGATGGGATAGTCATGTCAATGTTATTAATGAAGTTGTCCCACCGAATTGGAAGGTATGACAAATATTGTAACTTTTCTGCTCAATTTATTATTACCTCTTCTGAAATTCATGCAAGTATGAACGTGGTTCTTCTCATAGCTGGAAGACTTCTATGAGTTCTAATTGATTTTGCTAATCTCGGTCTATTTGTTCATTAATGTGCCACGTTGAACCTCTCTGGAAAAAAGTGGCAAAAGAAAAAGTCAATGCTTAATCTTATTAATTCCCTGCCATCTTTGTCGTCTATGGGAACAATGCAATAGTTTTACTGTATCTACTGTTTTATTCATAGAGAATTCCGATTTGACTTCTTTTACATTTCAGAACGAACCAGCAGGCAGGATTTTAGAGCTTTCTATTCTTCACTTGGCAATGTCTGAAATGACGGTGCTAGAAACAAGGCACCAAATTGTCATTAACGAGGTACATCTTATTTTTCCTGTGTGCCAATGTTAGCCTTCTGTTTTTCTTACTCCAGACATTATCTTGTTAATGTATATGTTTGTTTTGAAGGCGGTGGATCTTGCTAAACGATTTTGTGATGGGGCAGCCCCTCGTATCATTAACGGTTGTCTTCGAACATTTGTCCAAGGTCTGGAGCTTGGGGCATCAGACACTGGGTTTAGTTGATTTCTGTGTACATTGTCTGCTCATTGCCATCTGAATTTTGAAAATTTCAACGTTGATTACAGGAATATAACCGATGGTTTGATAACTAGGAAATAGTTATGTTGAATCATTATAGGATAGTACTGATTAACGAAGGCAATGTCTAAGCAGGCATTACGTTTGGAACTGGTAGTTATCACGACAATGAAATGTTGTATCGTGTATATGTTATTCTAATATATATGTTAGCTTCGTTGAATTTGTAACAAATTTGGTTTCCAGTCGAATGAGCTGATTAAAACCACCTTTTGAATTCAAATAAGCTGATTTGGGCCTATCTTAAAGTGGGTTGTTGGAGCTTTTGGCAAGCATTTCTTTCCATCCATTTTTCGCTTCCCAGTTCCCATCAATTGTGGCTCAGTAATGGATGCATTTTATCTGGAATGGCGTGAGCAGTAGTTTGTAGATATTATTACCCTTGGAGGATCGCCCTGTGCATATATTTGATAAACAAATAGTACTGGATTTGGCGACCTCTCATTTGTTTTTGGGGCACGGAGTTTTTTTTTTTGGTTAATGGGGCACGGAGTTTTAACTAATGTAAACTAGTCACCTCTTTATTGCCGGTCCACCTATGGTATTATCATGAGTCAGATTTTGGAGGAAAAGTAGAAAGAAGTAATGATTTAAAGCCTGGAAATTTTATTGAAATTATTATTAAGTATCTCTCTTTTTTTTTTTTTTGAGGGGATGTATTAAGTGTCTCATTTCTTGTCACTGTCAGAAGTTAAAAGAATAAAAACTGAAAATATTACATAAGCTTGTACTAATTATTTGAAATAAAAAGATTAATTTTGATGTATTATTTTTTAATCTTGGCTTCTTCACTTAATATCTATACCATTAAATAAAGGGAATTAGAGTTGGTAACTATATTTTGATGTTTCCTTACTTAATTTGATTTTTTCCCATGTCTGCACCACGCATGTTCTTTTGCTGAGTTAGAGTCTAATTTTCAAACACTGACAAGTGGTTTATTTTGAAGTTACACTTCTCTTTCTATTAATCCAACCAACCCACTTTATTTTCTTATTCACATATTTCTCTCTTTATTTTTATGAATCAATACTAATAAAAAAGGCGATTTGACAACCATGGAAATACTTGTTGAGTCACTAATTTTTATAAATTTAAAACTTATTTAGATAATAATATAAAAATTTATATTATCAGTATGTTAAAATTTTTTTTTATAGGGCATTAAAAATAAACTTTTCAATCAGTCACCCAAGCTGAGCAAATTTTAATTCAATGGAACGGAATCAGTTTAGGTATTTTTAAGTGAAGCCAGCATGGTGACTAATCTCTAATAGGAGCAAGTTCAATTCAGTGAAAGATATTTACTATGGAAAATAATGGTTAATATTCTCAAAATATTGAACTCATAAATATGGGTGTTATCTTTAACCATGAGGTCATGTCTATAGACACCATCAAAAGTTGAATTATGGACTAAATATTTAAGTAACTCACTTAGCTACCCATTATTCTAGGTTTTGTTGCTGAATCAATTTAGATTAAATATAACTTTATTTATTTATTTATTTTAAATAAACCACCTCTTTAGGACTTTACCCCAGTCAAACCAAACCAATATTCACCTCACTACCAAAAAGAACAAAAGAAAAAGAAATAACCAATATTCATCTTCCCATCCATGCCCTAATCGAACACCCTAAGGCACTGCATCTGTGACTTCACCAACAAGCACTGATTCAGGTTCCGCCAATCGTCCTATTCAGAACTACACTAAAAGGCTTTTTTTTTCTGGTTCCGATTTTCCAAATGCTGGGTGGCCTCTACGGGGACCTTCCTCCACCGTCTTCGGCGGAGGAAGACAAACCCACCACCAACACCAGCACCGTCTGGTCCACCAGCACCAAGATGGCCCCCGCCACCCTCCGCAAACCCGCCTCCGCCGTCCCCCCTCCCCAAACCCTCCTCCGATCCCAACACAAGTCCAAACCCCCCACCACCACCTCCTCCCCCCTTCCCAAAATCCCCTTAATCCCCGCCGCACCGCCGCCACCGGTGCTCCCCGACGACGCGCCTCTCCAGCCAGCCCTAGTCGGCGTCCAATCGACCGTAATCGAAGAGTACGACCCCGCCAGGCCGAACGACTACGAGGAGTACCGCCGGGAGCGGAAGCGGAAGGCCAG
Organism: Dalbergia cochinchinensis; assembly: GCA_031216125.1. Classification (NCBI taxonomy): domain Eukaryota; kingdom Viridiplantae; phylum Streptophyta; class Magnoliopsida; order Fabales; family Fabaceae; genus Dalbergia; species Dalbergia cochinchinensis. The sequence goes on from CM062370.1 coordinate 38,429,310, forward strand.
GGAGGCGGAGATGATGAAGGAGCTGGAGCGGCGGCGCCAGGAGGAGGAGGAGAGAGAGAGAAGAGACAGAGAGGAGAGAGAAAGGGAGAGGGATTATGGCGGCGGCGGCGGTGGTGGTGATTCTAGGTTGAATATTTCCGGCGAGGAGGCGTGGAGGAGGAGAGCCGCGATGAGCGGCGGTGGAGGTGGCGGCGGGGTAGTGCCGAGATCGCCGTCGCCGCCGGGGAATGTGGACGGGTTTAGCATTGGGAAGTCGGAAACGGGAGGGTTGGGGCTTGGTGCGGGCGGCCAGATGACGGCGGCGCAGAGGATGATGGCGAAGATGGGGTGGAAGGAAGGGCAGGGGCTTGGGAAGCAGGAGCAAGGGATCACTACTCCTTTGATGGCGAAGAAGACTGATAGAAGAGCTGGGGTTATTGTGAATGCCAGTGAGAATAGTAGTAGTAAGAATGAGAAGAAGGTCAAGAGTGTGAATTTCAATGGGGTGCCTACTAGGGTGCTGTTGCTTAGGAACATGGTATGTGTGTTTTTTTGAGTCGATTCCTGATGCATTTTGCATTTTTAGATTTGTTTGAGCTGATTTGGTTTTGATTTCAGTGCTTATATTGCTTCTTAATTCTTAGTTCTTGAATCATAATTTGAAAGATAGGGTCTTGTTTGTCTGGTGTGTGTATGGATTATTTGTGGGCATGCGAGCCTATTCTATGAGGCCAGTTTTGTTAAAAATTTTAGGCTGGTTCTCATCATGTGCATCCTTGTAATTATAATTGTCTTTGTCTGCGTTATGTAATTGTTGTTGTTATTGTTGTTTATTTTGAATTGAAGTTTTCAATTGGTATAGTTGTTAGTTTGTTATGCATGGGCGAATAGACATACAAGAATTGATGGGATGAGGAATGAATGTATCTGATAGAAAGTTGGCGCAGCACCTTTTTGGGGTTTAAGTAAAAGTATATTTGAATTTTGAAGTTTGATTAATGGCAAAGAAGTTTAGAAAGAGCAGAGTAGGAATCTTATGCCACAATGTTCCTCTATTTGCTATTGGGCTTCTATAGTGGCCAAAGCAATTACTTGAATGAAAGTATGGTCTGCAATCTTTCAATATGAACTCATAATTTCAACCTTGCTGTTTTGGAATTTCAAGTCCTGCAATATCATATGTTCTTAAGGCCATAGTGGCCATATTTTCTCTGAACACTATAAGAAGCTCATCTTAGTTCTTAGCTGAATTTCAGAATGCGTGTGTGCGCATTCTTAGTCTCATGCAACCAGTAGAAGCCATAGAAAATCCCAATTTAGTCTTATACAATTATTATCTAGCCAGTCTTTCCTTTCAGTATTCGGATTTAATTTCCACCGAGTATAGCTGTGTCAACTTGTTTATTTTCTATCTGCTGCCCATTTCCCTTGGTTTTGTCTTGTTCGGAAGAGATTTGAAAAGGGCATATCATTCTGTCATATATTCGCCCATATACTTCATTATGTGATTGAGGATAATGGATCAATAAATTGAAAGACTTGGCAACCGATTGGAGTCAGCAAGAATGACAACAATATCGTAAAAGATGGAAATATCTGTACTTACATACACAAGCAAGCAATGCTTCTGTGGTAGATGCCCATTCTATCTTTCTTTTGTTGTGGATGTTGACAATGATGTCAAAGTCTGTGTCTTACTGCCTTTTCAAGTGTTGGATCATCAGTATTGCCACTGCTTATGGTATATCTAGCATGGTTAATTCGCTGGTTAATTAGCTGGATGCATCTTGGTTAATCTATTTTCCCTTCCACTGCTTTGGGGAATCACATGGTCATAACCTTGATAAATGCTCAAGTTTCTTTTGACTTTGTGCATGCACTGAAAATAGTTGATAAGAAATTTGCTGACTTGTTTCATAGGCTGTTTGTGTTATTAACTGTTTCAACATTGGGTAAAACATATTTTTGCGTATAATTTGTTTTCTTTAGTGCATTATAAGTGGTGATATTTGGTTACAAAGCAACAAATAAAATTGTAATGCTTATAACATGTTTGACATTTTGATCAATAGAAGTGATTGTCTTGAAAAAAAAGAGGGCAAAATAAGTTGTCGTTCTAAGAAGTAAATAAATAACAGAGTCCCCCACCCATTCCCCTATGAAAACCAAAACAAACAACTTGGGAGCAATCATTTGGGCTGAAGAGATCTCTAATCCCAAAAATTGGAGTGCTAAACATTAATCTGTTCCTCTGCTAGTTTATGGCTGCCTGTCACTTGTTAAAGTGAATTCAAATTGAAGCAATAGTTGTGTTTTCCATCACACGTCTTAGTCTTCAGAGGAGGCTTATATAGAGTTGGTGCTTGTGTCCTGAACCATATCATGTGAACACGGGTGCATATTTGCATGCTTTGATGACTTATGGTTTAGTCTATGCCAATAAAAGCTCAATGGTGATTGAGTTAGTTCATCCTAAAATGAATATGATGTCTTTGTAGTTTACTTGATTATACATCACTTGCTGTTTGTGCTCTTTTGTTGAAGGTGGGTCCTGGCGAGGTAGATGATGAACTAGAAGATGAGGTAGGGTCAGAATGTGCCAAGTATGGGACTGTAACTCGGGTTCTGATATTTGAGATAACAGAGCCAAATTTCCCCACTGATGAAGCGGTAAGAATATTTGTGCAGTTTGAGAGATCAGAAGAAACAACTAAAGCGTTTGTTGATCTTGATGGCCGGTACTTTGGAGGTAGAGTGGTGCGTGCCTCATTTTATGACGAGGATAAGTTCAGCAAGAATGAGTTAGCTCCAATGCCAGGAGAAATTCCTGGTTTCCCCTGATAACAACAGACTCTTCATGATTTTCATTAGGTTGTCCCTAGTTATTACCCTGAAGACTTGAAATTGAAGTCTAATGTTTCATTACATGGTAGTTGAGCATTGTTGTACCTAAGATTCAATCGTAGTGGTCCAAATGTATTGTAACAGTGACAAGGGGTTGTTGCTCAGGGAATCATTGTGATCATGAGAACATTGAAATTTCATTATTAGCTAGCGCTAACGATTGCCATTGTACATTGGAAGTTCTTTGATATTATGATCACTTTTGAAATTGAGATAGCGTCAATTAACTGTTATCGCAGGCTCTTCAACCATTTCACTTTGCTAACGCATTGATGTGGAGCACAGCACACACAACTTCAATATTCTGAAAAAGATGCATAGGGGGCAAAATCTGTCTTCTAACCTATACACCAAAAGAACGAGACCTATGCTATTATCCTGAACTAACCATCTCGGAAAGTTGGTTTCCAAGCCCCGAAGGTTAACTTGTGCTAGTTACAGACAAAAGGGAAATGAAATGCATGGTAATATACTAGTCAATGATAATTGGATCTTCTGCACTGTTGCCAATGGTCTCTGCCCTTTCAAGAAACATTGAGGGGATGTCACCTCGAAGAATTTGAACATCGAAGACAAGTTTCTCTTGACTATTTTCCATGAGTTCAAAAACACATGCGTCTCCTACCTTCAAACAATTATCTTCAGCAAACTTTCTCCAGCCTCCACAGTTGAAGAACTTGCAACGTGTGACTCCTCCATAATACATCATGTCCCAGCTCTTGCCTCCATAGTTGAGAACAGTGGGGATCTCAGCAGAAGGAAGTTTCAAGCTGGCCGCTGGACTCTATGCACAAACAATACAAGATTTAAAACCATTCTCCCCCAAGCTTGGAAACACACACAGTTATTGACAATGTGTGAAAAAAGAGGATAAATATTGATGACCACCACAGACATGAAAGGTCTATTTGGTTCATGTTTTCACTATTTTCTTTATAAAATTCTAAACAAATAAAACACAGAAACTGAAACCAAAAAATGAAAATGGAAGCCAAACAGGTCCAAAGTTGTCTTGTGTGCTTTAATGTGGGCACCATAAAGAATGGAATTTCTTGTATGATACAGACAAATGGCCCTTTTCGAAACAACAAATGAAGTCAACTGCAACAAGTTTCCCAATTCCAAGCATATAGCGAAATGAGTTAAAAACAATGGACATGTGTATGCTTCACCTGAATATAACACCATGATATCTTATTAGAAGTCAACCAAACTAGTACAGATGATGAGAAATCTTATCACAGAGGTGATGAGTTTGGAAAAAACGACAGACCAACAAGAGTATTAGAGCCAAGTGGAGTTGCATTGGTTCCATGAAAGACATTGAAGGATAGTAGAGTTGGTCCTTTCGTTTCATTCTCTGTTATCTTTACAGTTGATTTATGCAAAAAAGCATCCATCGGACCCTAATCTATAATCTTAAACTCAAACACTCTTCTGCAGTATGGAAGAGTGCTATTAGAACCTAATTATGGTCATTTGACTTCTTAATCTTCTTTGTCTCTACTGTGTTAGAGGCAAGTGAGATAACATATGGAGTATGAAATTACCATGTTATAATGACTAGGACCAACAGCTGATTTTGGAAGAATCACATCATAGTATGGATTTCCTGAAAGTGGCCTAATCTCATCCCCTGGCAGTGGCTGTAATGGGGCTGTCTTTTCTGCTGCAACTCCTGAACTACTTGCAATGTTCACTGCAAAATTCGATTTTAGGTGTAAGTTAGTGTTAAATGTTAGATGGAAAGGTCGTCATCCTGAAAACACTCTGGATGAGAGCCGAGAAGCCCCAAGGACTAAGAAGTTCAGATAAGTATGATGCAAAAAGATGCAAGGAACATAGATTGTTTGTTCTCACGCCAATAAACCAAAAACCTTTTCTAGGAATATTCGTATATTTACATATTTATAAATGGAATATTCAGTTACTGATGATCGATTCCAACCAAAATGCAATTTGTTCTCAGGGTCATATATAAAGGGTGGCCTAGTGCATGAGGCTCTCACTTGGTTAGGTTCGGGAAGAAAAGATGTACTCAGTCACTCAGCCTTACCCTTGCTTTACAAGGAGTCTGTTTTTCGGATTTGAACCCTAAACCTTTCGATCACAAGGCAATAACTGCATCAGCATCAAATATATTAAATCAAATTTCTAGCCCAAGGTTGTTAAGCATTACTCGAGCTTGCAACTCCAAAATACCCCACAAATTGCAGTACCGGGGTTCAAAGTTTATAAGAAGAAAGTTTCATCCTTCAGTCCTGGTCCTACACACTTATATATTCTGTCTGATAGATAAAGTATTCATAATGGGCTTTTTTTGACCATACGTTTAGTTTTGTCTGACAAGGCAGGAAAGAATTAAGGGGTACAGCAGGAGAGTCCAACTCAAATCCTCAAATTATAATGAAAAGTACTCCTAAAAGATTACCTCTTGAGCTTGGCCTTGGAGCAGTCATTTCTGGGCGGCAAATTAATCTCAAAGAAATAAAAATTTACCAGGTGCCGAAGAAGAAGGCTATACATGCAACTATATGAAAGGGATACAATAAAACCCGACCGTAAGACATTAAGTCCACTTTGGAAACGGAGGCGAATCAGGTTAAAGACCAGACACCTTGACGAAGCGGAGTGTGGAGTATGGGGTGTGGGGGATGTGAGAAACAATGACTAGAGCTTGGTGCACACGACCAAGTACATCACCGTACATGTGTGTCGCGCTAGAGTTAGAACGTGGAAGTGCAAATAAAAAGAATACTTTTTTCAACACCCTTCGCATATTACTATGCGTGAATGTGTAGAAACTCAATCTATTAATGTTAAATTTTATAGAATTCTTATTTTAATATCCTTCATTTTATCTTGCCACTCTTAAATGGATAACCATGCATGTACACCTATTTTTTAAATATCAAAATGATAAAACCGAAAAAAAATACTTAGTTTAAATACTTAACGTAAGCTAACTTTTAAGATATATCCAACCACATGATTACAATATCGCTAAAAGTGTTTAATTCAATCACCTAATAATTTAAAAATCTTATAAATAAAAGAATATGAGCAATTAATAATATAGAACTTTTTTACATTATTAATACATCAAAATCAAGGGCAAATGGTGGTATAGGTAAGGGGGCAACCCATCAAATTCTCAGTTTTCGTAAAATATTTTATGTGTATATATATAGGTAATATTTGGTGTATAATAAAATTACATAATAAATATACATTATATACTTTATCATCATTATATTATAAGTTTTCAGATTAAATTAAGTAAACTGCACTCAAAGTTATCCCCATTGTAAAGCAAAGCTTAGTTTATAAGTGTTAAACAAAGCTTAATTTCACAAGTTTTTACACTTGATTTATAAGACTTGTAAATTTGTGTTTAAAATTTATAAATATAGTGCAAAAATCTTGTAAACAAATGACAAAACCCCCCTTTCAGTTACACTGTATTGTAAATCATATTTATATCATTTAGCCTCAGATTTCAACTATCTATAATCACTTCAGAACTTTGAAAAATCACTTTATAAATCTTAAGTAAGAGTTTACTAGTTTAATTCTCTTGATTAATAAGTTTTTTTATATTTGATTTACAGGTTTTATGCAACATTCAATTTTACAAATTATTTATATTTTATTTACAAGATTTATAAATATGTCCTTAAAAGTTATAAAGATAGTAAAAAAAAACATGCAAATCATTTCCAAAAACTTGTAAATTGAGTAAATTGCACTCAAAGTTGCCCCCCGTGTACTTATAATGAGTTACCCGACAAAAATAAAATTTCCCAGGCATTAATTTGGTTAACGCGTTATGTGGAGCATAGCGCACACAACTTTAATATTCCGAAAAAGTTGCATCTGGGGAAAAATCTATCCCCAAATCTACTCACCAAAAGAAAGAAACCTATGCTATAATCCTGAACCATCTCGGATAGTTTCCAAACCCAGGAGTTAAAGTTCCGCTAGTTACAGACAAAAGGGAAATGAAATGCATTGCAATACTAGTCAATGATAATTGGATCTTCCCCACTGTTACCAATGGTCTCTTCCCTTTCAAGAAATATTGAGGGGATGTCACCTCTAAGAATTTGGACATCGAAGACGAGTTTCTCTCGACTTCTTTCCATGAGTTCAAAAATGCATGCGTCTCCTACCTTCAAACAATTATCTTCAGCAAACTTCTTCCAGCCTCCACAGTTGAACTTGCGACCCACGGATCTTCCAAGATACATCATGTCCCAGCTCTTGCCTCTACAGTTGAGAACCGTGGGGATCTCAGCGGAAGGAAGTTTTAAGCTGGCCGCCGGACCCTATGCACAAACAATGCAAGATTTAAAACCATTCTCCCCCAAGCTTTCAAACACACAAAGTTATTGATAATGTGTGAAAGAAAAGGATAAATATTGATGAACATCACAGGCATGAAGGGCCTCCTTGGTTACTGTTTTATTTCCTTTCACTACTACCTTTACAAAATTATAAAAATAGAAAACACTGAAGATGAAAACCAAAACCAAATAGACCCAAAGTTGTCTTGTGTGCTTTAATGTGCTCAAGACTTCTCAGGGCACCATAAAGAATGAAAAAACTTGAAAAAAAGAATAGGAATTACAGAGGTGAAAATAATTTTTCTAATAATTTCTGTTCAGAAAAAGTTACAATATATAGACATCTTGCAAATATCATCTAATAATTGTCAGATACTAATTTGTCTAATCTTATCTATCATAATAAATGATAAATACAAAAATAAATCTATATGATATGCAAACAAATATATACAATATACCTCAACAATCCCCCTGAAGCTGGTGAATGGATATCTATCATTCCTACCTTGCGTGTAAGCTCTTGAAACTGCTCTATGGGTAGGCCCTTAGTCAACACATATGACATCTGTAATCCGGAAGAAACATGCACTATGGCTATAAGTCTGCTATCCAACTTCTCCTTGATAAGTGTTGGTCAATTTCAATATGTTTCGTCCTATCATGTTGGACAAGGTTATGAGTGATGCTAATAGCTAGTTTGTTGTCACATAACATCTTCATAGGAGCCTCATATTTTATCTTCAAGTCATCTAAGATAATTTTCAACCACAACATCTCGCAAATTCCTTGTGCCATGACATGAAATTCTGCTTCTGCACTTGATCTAGCAACAACATTTTGCCTTTTGTTTCTCCAAGTCACCAAGGTTCCGCCGAAAAATATACAATATCCTGATGTTGGTCTTCTGTCACTAATAGAGCCTGTATAATCAGCATCAGTGTAGACTTCTAGAGGGAGCTTATCACTACTTTTGAACAGTAGTCCCTTACCAGGTGTGGCCTCAAGATACTGTAATATTCTTTCTATCACTTGCATGTATTTCACTTTTGGATCATGCTTGGATTGACTAACCACACTCACACATACGCTAAGTCTAGCTTAGTATGGGCCAAGTAGATGAGTTTTCCCACCAATCTTTGATATTGCACTTTATCAACACTACTCTCCTCTTCACTTCCCATTCCATGGTTTTGTTCAAAGGGAACACTAGCAGCTTTGCACCCCAAGCTTCCCAGTCTCTTCAAATAAATCTAAAATACATTTCCTTTGAAAGATAAAAATGCCCTACTTAGAGTAGGCCATCTCTATTCCAATGAAATATTTCAATCTTCCTACATTTTTCATTTCAAATTTAATAGCTAATTTCTCCTCCAAAAGTTTCTTCTCAACTGGATCATTACCTGATACAATGATGTTGTCCACATAAACCATAAGAACAACAAGTTTTCCTTCAACTATATGTTTAAAGAAAAGGGTATGGTCTTCTTGACTCTGCTTGCATCCAAGTGACACAATGGTTTTAGCAAATCTCCCAAACCATGCACGAGAAGACTGTTTCAACCCATACAAAGCCTTTTTTAAAATGTATACCTTGTTTCTTCTATTGGTGACATTGCATGGGAGGAATTTTCATGTAAACTTTTTCTTCTAAGTCTCCATGTAAGAATGCATTCTTTACATCAAATTGATGCAAATCCCATTCAAAATAAGCTGCAAGAGAAAGCAAAACTCTGATTGTGTTCCTCTTTGCTTCAGGAGCAAACATCTACTCATTGTGAATTTCATATGTCTGCATGTACTCCTTTGCAACTAATCTTGCTTTATACCAGTCAAAGGCACCATCTAACCGATACTTCATAGTGAATATCCACTACATCCCACCATCCTTTTATCCCTTGGCTTCTCGACAATCTCCCACGTTCCATTCTTCTTTAGCGCCTTCATTTCCCCATTCATGGCTTGAACCCAGTTCATATCTTTTAATGCCTCTTGTGCTAAGCTTAGGATTTGTATGGAATCAATAGTTGCAATGAAACTCTAATGCTACAAGGAACGGTGTTTTGAAGAGACAAAAAGAGAAATAGGATGCTTAGTGAAATTCTTTTTTCCTTTTTTCAAGGCAATTGGCAAGTCATCTACCTTGTGCTCACAAATATTGGAAGGAAAAGTTTTTGGAATAGAAGAATTAGTTTCTTCAGTACTTACCACAAGTTTGGACTCTTGAAGTTGTTGCTGGATCATATCAGGTTTCTTTCTCCTTTGATACACCAAAAGTGTTTTCTTTTGAGCTTCCTTAGGTGGTGTAGTGAAAGACACTAACTCTTGGGAACCAGATAGAGTAGACTCTTGTGAGAATGGGAGAGGGAGAAAGGATTGAGGAAAAAAGGACTCAACTTCTACTAGACTCTCCCCTTGAAGCGGAGGACTAAAAAACAACTCGGCTTAGTAACGTAATACCCATAGAAACAAAAACAATGACTGGATGGATGAAAACATTTGTATCCTTTGTTATTAGGAGCATAACCAATGAAAACACATTTGATGACCCTAGGATCAAGTTTACTATGATGTTGACGATGAATATGGATGGAGGCTGCGCATCCAAAAACCCGAGACTGTTAACTTTGCAAAATTGGGACAGAGGGACAGTGAGACAACATAGACTTAAGTGGACTGACATTACCAAGAACCTGAGAAGACACACTATTAATCAAGTAGGCAGCTGTTAAAATCACTTCACCCCAATAAGAATTGGGAACATACATTTGGAAAAGACGAGCGTAAGTAACCTCCAACAAATGCCTATTTTTCCTTTCTACCACAACATTTTGTTGAGGAGTATCAACACATGTAAGTTCATGAATAATGCCATGTTCTTTCATAAAATTAAAAAACTGTCGATTCACATATTCCTTACTATTATCTGAACATAAACGTTTAATGGATTTTCCAAACTGTGTTTTAATCATATGATAAAAATGAACAAAGAGTTCAAAAACTTTTGATTTATCCTTCATAAAAAATAGTCAAGTGACGCGTATGCAATCATCAATAAAATAAAAAGACCATTTTGTGCCAGTTATATTAGGAATAGATGCAAGAGCCTAGACATCAAAATGAATAAGTGCAAAAGGTTCATTATTTTTATTAGAATTGGATGGAAATGACACTTGTAGTATTTAGCAAACTGACAAACTTCACAAGAAAAAAACTCAACTGACTCCTTTTAAAAAAGAGACGGACATATAGACTTCATCAACTGAAAAGGAAGATGTCCTAGATGCCTATGATGTAACCAAATTTTTGATGCCTGAGATTCTAAATTGCAATATGACATGAGGATGGCATCTTCTGTCTATACCACCTTCAGCTAGAGCATTAAGGAGATAATATAGCCCTCTTTGTTCCTTAGCAACTCCAATCGTCCTCCCTATGGCAAAATCTTGAACAACACAATGTGAATGGAAAAAGATTACAGTACAATTAAAATCTTTGGTAAGCATATGAACAGAGATAAGGTCGCCGGCGGGTTAAGGAACATGAAGGACATTATTTAAGTGCAAGGAAGGGTGAAGAGAAGTACTACCAAATCCTGCATCTGAGATTCGGGAGCCATCAACTACAGTGATATGGCGTTTTTCAAAAATAGGAAGGTAAGATGAAAAATGAGGGGTTTTAGAGGTCATATAATCAATTGCATCAGAGTCAATGATCCATAAATCCTAGCATTCAGCATTAGATGCATGAAAAGAGTGAGAATAAAGAGCCTTATCAAACAAGGTTAGAGAGCAAGAGCTAAAAAGCTTACTAATAGAACTTATGAGAGACTGCAAGTATGTAAGCTCATCCTTTCTAAGGGAAAGAACCTCATCATCCACTTGAGGAGAAGGGGCATTGTTTGATGCAGCCATATTGGCTTGACTACTTTGCAAGCCTTGAAATCCTCCTGTGCGGCTAAGAACTTTGTCCTTCCCATGAAATTTAAAGCAAGTCTCTTTAGTGTGCCCAGACTTCTTGCAACAGAGGCACCAACAACTATCTCGGGAAGGCCTTGAAAAGGAAGAAAGGGGTCCTGGCTTTGCTGTCTTGCTAGTGACCAAAGCGGAACCACTATTGGATTTGTTATCAAGTATAACTACCCCACAACTCTCCTCTCCTCAAACAGTGTAGGACAACTCAAATATAAATGGGAGTTGCTCTTTACCCAGAATCTGAACTTGAATGGGGTCATATTTTGGATTAAAGCCAGAAAGAAACTCAAAAAGCCGATCCCTGTTAATAAAGTCTGCCAAAGTAGAAGTATCCTTGCTGTATTCCATCTGCAAGTTTTGGTATTGGTCCAACTGAGTCCACAGACCATGTTAATCTGTCACCAATATTACTCCTTGCCTGGTAGAGAATATTTTCGTCTTTAACTCATAGCAAGTAGCAATACCTTGCTTCTTGGAGAAATTCTGGCTAAATACATCCCAAACCTCGCAGGAGGAAGAAAGACACATACAATTTTAACTAATTTTTGAAATCATAGAGTCCCATAGCCATGTCATAATAAAAGAATCCTCATCATCCCAAACTTCAAAAGTAGGGTCTTCCTTTTTAGGAGGATTGCCCTCAATGTGGGGCAATTCCGATAACCTTTGAGAGTATGCTGGATAACTTGAGCCTACTTCAAGTAATTTTTTCCATTCAAGTGGTAGGTTTGGTGCAAAACAGGGAGATCATTAGGATTTAAAGGTGCAGGTATAATAGTAGCGGATGTTTTAGGTTCTGTCATGGTGGTAGCGTGGCTAGAGGATGGTCAGAATGGTTCTGCGGCGGTCGGAAAAGGAAGCGCGGCCGGAGGTGAGCCTGCACGCCCACCCCTTCACGCGCTGTGGATGCATCGGCACGTGATTTATGCAAACATGCATCTTTTGGACCCTAATCTATAACCTTAAACTCAAAGACTCTTCTGCAGTAGGGAAGAGTGCTATTAGAACCTAATTATGGTCATTTGACTTCTTTGTCTCTACTATTTATGTTAGAGGCAAATGAGATAACATATGGGGTATCAAATTACCATGTTATAATAATGACCAGAACCAACAGCTGAATTTGGAAGAATCACATCATAGTATGGATTTCCTGAAAGGGGCTTAATCTCATCCCCTGGCAGTGGCTGTGATGGGGCTCTCTTTTCTGCTGCAACTCCTGAACTACTTGCAGTGTTCACTGCAAAATTTGATTATAGGTGAAGTTAGTGTTAAATGTTTAAACGGAAAGGTCGTCATCCTGACAGCGCTCAAGATGAGAGCCGAGAAACCCCAACTACTAGGGAGTTCAGAGAAGGATGATGCAAAAAGATGCAATGAACATAGAGATAGTTTGGTCTCCCGCCAATAAACCAAAAACCTTACTCGGAATATTTACATATTGATAAGTACTTCTAAAAGATTACCTCTTGAGCTTGACCTGGGAGTAGTCATTTCCGAGCCGCAAATCTAAAAGAAATAAAAGTTTACCAGGTGCCAAAGAAGGAGGCTTTACTTGCAAATATGTGAAACGGATTATAATAAAAATAAATTTAAAAACAAAAAACCAATCCTAAGACATTGAGTCAAATTTAGAAGAAACAGAGGCGAAATCGGGTTAAAGAGCAGACACCTTGACAAGGTGGAGTGCGGAGCGCGAGTGATGTAAGAAACTTGATTGTGGCTGTAGGTATCATCTGCTTGAGACAATGACAGACTAGTCACTGGGGCTTGGTGAACACCCCCAACCCCAAGTACATCATCGTACATGTGTGTCGCGCTAGAATTAGGATGTGGAAGTAGTGAAGAACAAAAAAGAAGTAGAGGACGGTGAGACTTTGAACTTGAATACTGCGGGTACGTGCTGCCATTATCTTCATAAAAAATGATTTTTTTTTAATTAAAAATTTTCATACTATTTAGTATGTTTGAATAAGCTTTTTCAAGTAAAAGCAAAATTTTAAACTAAAAAAATTTATAGTATAATAAAGATATTTAATAGTAGAGTAAAATACACTTTACCTTAAGATATTAAAAATTGGCATTCTGCCCCTTTTGTTAAAAAAAAAACCTTCACTCCATTATGCTCTACTAAAAATGTGTTTCATGTATTCCCATTTTTCTTTTCACCCATGGAAATAAATATTTCATAAATATTATGACTTTTATATCAGAAAATTTTTAAACTATAGATATTTAATTAAAAAAATTTTAAACTATAAATATCTAATTATAAATTGAGTGAAACTATGAAGATATTCAGAATAATTACAAACAAACCATGAAATAGAATATGCCAAACGCACCCTTAATGAAATGGAACGAAGTGTAGATTTTTAAAACTAATAGGGTGGAGTGTTATTTCTTGATAACTTGTGAAGCCCGGACACACCATTAGGGTGCCGTGTCTCCGTGTCAGATATACGTTCATGTTGGATCTTGCATAATACACTAATGACACATTTGTATATATTTAATTTAAAATTTACTCTTTTCTTACTCTAACTCAGAAAAATACAATATAAATAAGATTATAAAAAAGAAATAATTTATAACATTTTGAGATTAAAAAAAATAAAGCATAAATAAATCTTATATAAATTATATTTTTAATAATGTATTATTTTTTAAAATTTTTAGTTTTATATATGTCGTATTCATGTCTTGTAACTTTTCAACTTTTATGTATTACTTGTGTCTATATTAGTGTCCATGCTTCATAGGTTATGATGTATTTTCTTAAGACATTTTCACATCTTTATATTTTTATAGTTAATTATGGCGTCATCTTATATTAGTAGTTCAAAAGTAAAATCATTTAATAAAAAAATTAAAAAATATTTACTATTCATGTTATGAATTTTGAATACATATTACGCTTAATGAAATTCAAATTAATACTAATTTTTCATGTTACTGATACTTCAAACAGATTTTATTTTTTATTTTTGAAAATGGGGCTAACGCCCATATTTCAAACAGATATTCCAATTAACTAAAATTTTGACATATTATTATTGAAATTATATTTTTTTTTTGGTGCGTTATTGAAATTATATTTACTAATACTTATATAATTTACATTTATTCACTTCACCTAACTTTCATCGCACGAGCAAGAACTGTGTCTAACTTTTCCGAGCATCGCACGAGCAAAAACTGACTAGTTTATACATAAAAATCGGTATCCGCATCTATTTTTAAGTTCCCTTGTGCATCATTCAACCCAACATCTTTAGTTGAAGATTCCAAGAGGAGTTCAAAACTGTTACGCAACGCATAATTCGACAAGACAATGGTGTGTGATTTGAAGTTCGCAGTATAACGTAACGCAACGATCAGAATCCTCTCCATGTGCATGTAGTAAGCAACGATCCCATTAACATTCACAATTGCGCACAAGTGAAAGTTGTTAGATAATCATTGGGTGCAGCTGAGTCGAGTGGGAAGAAAGGGATATTTAAATTTAAGCATGTGCATCGCGGTGTTCATGTGGCAAGCTCATCCAAAATACCCCTTCATTCTCTTACACAACAGGGACGAGTTTTATTCTCGGTGAGTGGCTGTGTCGTTCTTTTCTTTTTCAGATTTCCGCATAAACAACATGTGATCAAATTTCTTTCTGCAATTAACCAAACCAAGTGTTGATTAAATGAAACTCGAAAAGGCCCACGGAGCCCGTGGCATGGTGGGCCGGCGACGACAGCGACGCCGTATTGGGCGGCAGGGACGGCCTCGGCGGGGGGACGTGGTTGGGTTCCACCAGAGACGGCAGGGTGGCTTTCCTCACTAACTTCAGGGAACTCGAGAACCTTCCACATCCCAAAACTAGGGGTGACTTACCACTTCGTTTCCTCCAGGTCACACGCACTCCATCTGTTCGTTACTTTGTTTCTTAAAAAACGTTTGTTAGTACTTCATTATACTAGTGCATTCATTTTTGCAAGAACCATGTTGTGATATGTGGAAATTCACGTGAGGATTTCATACGCCAATAAAATACTACTCTTTCTATTCCTTATTAATAGTCGTTCTCGAGAAACCGTGCAATTTTGGTACGTTGAAAAGTTAATGTATCTGGGTACATAACAAAATTGCAAGGTTTTTCGAGAGCGACCGTTGATAAAGAATGGAGGTAGTAGTAGAGTACTTGAAATGCTTAATCATTGGTGTGGGATTATCAACATGCAGATTCATCATAACAGTATTGCAATCTCAATTATTGATACACGAATCTCGTGTTTGCAAAAATAATGTACTAAAATTACTACTGTTATTAGTGTGACCCACTACATTAGTTACGTGGTTTTTATATCTATTTATAGAGTAAACACCTATTTTGGTTCCTCAAAAATTGTTTTTTTTTTTTTTGGGGGGGTAGTCCCTCGAGGTTTGAAAGTTTTTTACTGGTCCCTCACTATTAAAAATAATGGGACAAAGTGATCCTCGTAGAAGTTCTTACAATTCTATACCATGTATGGGGGGACTAAATTGTTCCCTTTTTTAATGGTATTTTTTAGGGACCAAAATAAGTATTTAGTCTTATTTGTATCATATGAATGATAAATGAATACTGCAACACAACAGAGTAAGAAGAGCCCCCAGGAGTATGCAGAGCAAGTTGTCAAAGAGGCACATGAGTATAATGGCTTCAATCTCGTGGTAGTTGATGTTTGCAACTCAACAATGGTTTATGTCTTCAATAGACCAAACCCAGGATATCTTTCCGTTACACCTGGAATTCATGTCTTGACCAATGCAGCCCTGGATGCTCCTTGGCCCAAGGTAACAAGCACAGTTGAATTATTAATGTGTAATTGTAGTACTGAGAAATTGAGATAACCGGATTGTCAAATACTTGTTGATTTATATGATTTATAACATCAGTTTGGTGCTTATTGTTATGCTAGTATCAGCTAAAACATCATTTTCATGCATACGTTATTTAAATTTGTCTTAAGAAGCCACAATACTTGAGAAATTATTAGACACTGAAGAAAGTGATGTAATGTTATATCAAACAGTTCAACACTTTAGTTATTGCATTGAAATTGAAGTGTTGAGTTATGAAGGATTGAAGTGTTGAGTTATGAAGCTAACATAGGACTACCTTTTTTAGCTTTATAATCATCAGAGAATTTCTCCTTATGTAGCAGACCTAACTACTACCAACTGATTTTATTCCCCCCCCCCCCCCCTGCCCTTTTTTTTACTATGTCAGAATGTTTAAGGCAATGAGATTTGAACTAATAACTTGATGCATATTAACTGAACCTCTTGTAGTACCAACTGAATTTGGCACTCTCTTTTCAGGCTGAACGGCTGCATCATAGTTTCAAAGAGCTTGTTGATCAATACGGTGAAAGCGAATTTCCCATCAAAGAAATGATTGAGAAACTAATGACAAACACGATTAAAGATGAGGACAGCATGCTACCTGGTATTCATCCTCCAGAACGGGAACGCCCCTTGAGTTCTATATTTGTTCAAGTAGACTTTTCACTGGTAACTCTATTACCTAACTAACATAATCATCGTACTTACCTGCTTTAACTAAACCTACTTTTGCTTGCGCAATGCTGAAAACTTGCTTATGCATGCTTAGGCGCGTTATGGCACAAGGAGCACTTCAGCATTGCTTGTGAAATCGAACAAAGAAGTCAGCTTCTATGAGAAATATCTGGACCTGGACCAGGACCAGGACCAGGAGCAATGGAAAGAGAAAATGGTGACCTATCAGATCAATGGGATGCAATGAATGGCAGGGATATGCTCTAATTCTGCTACTCAATCTCTTTCATAGAGGTCAAGTTCCATATAGTCCAGGTAGAAACCAAGTTGGTTACTCAGTCGGGTTCTTCGGTTTTGCCACTAGTTGAGCACCATTTCAATCTTGATAAATTGATTTTTCTACACAAATCTAACCAATCTAATCTAACTTTGCTAAGTATGTACTGGATCAGTTGGTTATTTTTGGCTTACTAAGAAGTATAACTTGGAACCCTCTTGTTCTTTTAGTAAAAGTTCTATACGGGATTTACCTTTTTCATGCAAAACAAATGCTTAAATTCAGTTTGTCTCATTTGATTTGGATTAATATTATTGTGCCATTATGTGGTTTTGATTTTATCAGTTTATTCTTCATGGTTATTTTCATTATATCAGAACCTTGATCTATATGGTTCTGTTAAATTCAAGTCGTACCTGCTATTTTTGTGCGACACGCAGTAAAATGTTTGAAACTTGCAGATGGTTGCTAATAATATTGACCTGCATTACATGAATTAAACTAAGTAGCACCCAAAAACCAATACTATTCTGGATAACATTTTTGAGGTTATAATCTGTTATCCTAAAATTTCTCTGATTCGTGTAGTACTTGATTGAACTGTACGAAAAACGCCGTGTTAAGTTTTACAAATTTGAAATTCGTCAAGAGGAAATTTATGTGGGTTAAGTGAGGGTTAACAAACATGAAACTGATTGGGACACTTGATAACCATGCAAGGGGGTTTATTTTCTATAAATAAAGGCAAGATTGACTGTCGATGGAACTATAGCCTGGAGAATGCTCCGAAATCTCGAAGCAATGCCGCTTATCATGAGTTACGGAGAATTTAAGTAAATGTTCTTTCTCCATTTCTTTTCCGCCATTGTTCTTTCATTTTTAGTTCTTTATTTTGTTTTCCTTTTTAGGATGTCTAGTCTCGGTATCAGTTCCATTTCTGCACTTTATGTTCTCACTGAGAAATATATAGGTGCATTAAGAGCAAGATATAATACTTATGTTGATCCATTTATTAATTGATACCTAAGTTTTGTGGACTATTATTGTTTCTTATGTTACCTATTTTTAATGCAATAGCTGATTTGTCAATCACTAAATGTAATAAAGCAAATGTTTTGTCTTCCTTTGATACTACCTAAAAATTTCTCGTTATTGCCTCTCTTAAGATTATATTTCCATTTCAAGTCCCCTTTTCTGTTATTTTATTTGAATTCATCATTATATTTGAATTCTTCCCTCAATTGTGATTGAAGATTATTCAATATAATATCTTATCATTGTTATAAACTCTTAACTTGAGAATCCTTAAGAGGAATATATTTCAATTCCCTGAATTAAGATCTTGAAGCAATTGTGATTGGCGATACACTTGTTGCTGAATAAAAATCATAAAAAAATAATCTTATCACTTTTAAAATTTTGATATACAAAATAAACTATGTATAACCTTAAAAAAAGCATTATTTTTTGGGTTTTCTGGAGTATCGTATGATCTCATAAGTGAGAAATTAATTTTTTGAGATACTACAAACAAAAAACTTTATAAGATTAGGGACATATCATTGCTAATGTAATTATTGAATTTTGGATATAATACATTTTTGATAATGAGTATTTTATTCCATTTGTTTTATTTTGTTAATTTTATGAACTTGTCTATACATCAATTTAATTCTTGAAATGGAAAATTATTTGCGAATGTGGTTCTCAACATTTTTTTATTATTTTTATAAATGAAAGACGATGATGTTAACTAACATGGTTTCTTCTGAAACCCATAACAGTACTTTAGAAGATTAATCTCTCAGGTGAGAGATAAAGAGGTTTTGGATAAAATACTAGTTGAACCCAAGTATGAATTATACCAGATATTTATTATATAGAGAAAACAATTACAAGGATAACTTATTAGATAATAAAAAGATCACCTAAAACTAATGATAAGATAACAGTTTAAATTTAAATCCTAACAAACTAGATAAGAATCCTAACAAACCTATTTTAATGTTATCATTACTACATCACCCCTTCAAACTGGATGTCGCCATGCAAAGTCTATGTTAGGATCATGACAGCAACGGAAATGAATGGTGAGCCCAATTGCGGTGATTTTGAATAAATTGATCTTGACTAGAGAGTATCTAACAAGTACAAGATAATCATAGTGGGTCTTGAAACTCCAGTTGTAGACATGAAAAGTGCATTAGTGAGGGGTCTTCAATGAGACGGCTTGTGAGCAATGCTCAAACAATCTGATGAAAGATGCGCCAGCAGCAAAAGTCTAAGGGTAAGATGATCAAACCTCTTGCCAAGTGACATGTACGTCCAAGGGGAGGGATCACTGAGAAGGGCACTGGAGTTTTTCTATTAAAGCCATCAAGGTTGAGGGGCATTAGAGTTTGTCCATTAAAAGAGACACCAATTATTTGGTGTTAAATTTGGTTGCTCTGATACCATGAAGAGGTTTTAGATTAAAGGTTGGTTGAAATAAAGTATGAGTTATAACAGATGGTTTATTATATAGAGAAAACATTTGCAATAATAACTTATTCGATAACAAAAATATAAGACTAACCTAAAACTAATGATAAGATTATATCTTAAGAGTCCAGCTAACTACTAACTATGTTAGACTCGGTGGTTTAAAGTTGCTAATGCTCTTTGGCTAGGTGCTTAGGTTTATGAAAAAGATAAGCAAATTTTTTCTGTCTGGTAAACTAAGAAATTGTAAGTTTTTGCTTTCAGCTTTTAAAAGCCAAATGTATTTTTGTGAGTAGTTCATGGGCTGTTTTTCGAAGGTGTCTTTTGCTCTCTCAAATTCAAAAATTTAAATAACTAATATAACATTTAAATTTTAATAAAAATTCAACTTTATCCTTCAATTAATTAAGGCTTTTAATATTTTATTTCTCCCATAAATATTTGATATTATAGTCATTTCATATTTTCAGAGCAATTTTATAATATATTTTCCAAACACTATTTCAATGGCTCGTGCTTATTAGGAGCAACTTTTATATTATTTTATCGAATGGTGCTACTATAATCTTTTGAGAGAGCTCAGTAGTATTTTGAGACTCACAAGAATATCAAATCTAAGTCTTATTCTAGTGTTATCCTTATTCTATAAAGAGAATACTTTGAAAATCAACGATATTAAGAATAATTGATGGAAATTAATTAAAGGGAAATACATATGGCTTGGATACGAGTATGTCACTATTAAGAAAAGACGGGAAAAATTGATAAGATGTTTTCGAAAAAAAAAATTGACGGTACTTTTAAAGAATTCGCAATTTTATATAATATGAAGTGCTTTATAACAAGAAATGGGGAATCTCGCACAGAAAAAGAAGAGGGGATGATCATAAAGGTAGGTAATGTGTAGAAATAATTATCATTTATCTATATATAAAAGGTATGTTACAAAAAATTCTTAACTACCCTTATCAAAAGCTTAAAATCTTGTAACCAGAAAAAAAAAAACCTTAAAATCAGTCCATTTCCTCTTAGTTCCATATCTACAATCAAATTTAAATTTAAAAATTTCCATAAGTACCAATTTATATATGAAAATATTAGAGTTTGCATGCATGAAATAAAGAAATAGTTGTATTGCATTGTAAAGTCAAGTAGATTGTTACAATGAGAATCCTTTTATATATATATATACACACACATATATAGATATATGTGGTATTTGTTTATTATTTTGAGACAAAAAATACAAGGACATGGACAGAAATATAGAGACAATGGAGATGAAGATATGAATAATAAATATGTATAGGGATATTATTGAAAAATAAAAATATTAAATTTCTGTTTCCGTATCCTGTCTCCACATTTTGGAGGTACAAAAATTTTATGTTTTTTATCTCGGGGACAGAAAATTTTTTATCTCCTATTTTTGTCTCCACCACCAAATAGGTTTGTGTTTTCAGTGTCTCTATATTTCTGTCTCAAAAATAGTAAACAAATACTACTCTATAGAAACTATGACTACCCTTTAACTAACTAATTAAAGATCATTACATCCCGTATTAGAAGCCTGCAACATATTTTAGGTTGGAAACACTGCCATTCTTGTACAGAATTGCAAGATATTTGGGTCATGCACCCTTGAAGCATAGCTAAGTTCAATTTTTTTTTTTTCCTTATAAAGCTAATCGTGTTACCTGAATGTAATGTTATATTTATTGACATTTTAATTTCTTAAGTTGCTATTGATGATGATCTATGAATACCAAAATCTCAACTTATGCTTGAAATGGTTAGATATTTGTTCTTGATTTTCGGTTAAATTAAATATTTTTTTTTCAGATTAGATATTTGTTTTAAAGATTAATATTTAAAACAGGATTTGAAAAAAATCAGATTTTTCTTTTAAAAAATAATGTGATAATCTCTATATTCAGTATTGATATTATATTATAGTTTGAAATAAATTATTTTGATTAGGTTGATCTCGCAATTAAAACAATTATAGTAATAAATACAATTAATTATAGCTGATTGAAATTATATATATATATATATATATATATATATATATATTATAATATTAAAATTGAGTTTTGGAGAAATGAGAATAATTGATATGTCATCCAACAAAGGTATCTATTTTTTTATCCATGAAATGATAATGAATGAAACAATTATATTGAAGCACAATTATATTTAAAATAATGTTAGATGTTGTAGAATATGAAGAGATGATGTTATGATATTACAACTTATTATCATAGTAAAGTTACTTATTAGTTATGGTTCTTTTTCATTCATAATATGTATACTAACTAAATGACAGTGGATAAATTATTTATTTACTATTATACCCTGCTTTTTTCTGATTATTTATTTTCTATTGTATTGTATAGCAATTAATATATTTATTTAAGGAAATGCAATAATTTTTTTAATTACATGAATATGTATGGAGTGTAATTTAAAAAAAAATGTAAACAAATTTAATATTTTAATAGTTTTTTTTTCTACTAATCATCACGTGCATCGCACAATTAATAAACTAGTTATATAGTATATTAAATATTTTATAGCATATTGGTTCTCTTTGAGACCTATACATTAATTATGACAATAAATACTCATCATTTGATATTTATTGATAATAGTCCTCTCCATATTCTGCGGTATACAAATTGTAAGTATTACCATTGGAGTAGTCTTACTGTAAATTATTAATTTACCATTTTTTTATGCAAGGGATTCGGAGAAAAGTTTTTTCATTCTATATTACTTAACAACATTTCATGGGTTTGTAGCCGCTTTTGGAGTTAGTATTTTAGTGTAAACATATAAAAAAATTATGCTCATCTATTTTTAAATTAGTTCACTTAGGTTCGGTCTAAAAAAAATAGTTTACTTCGCTTAAAATATTTTTGTACCCCATATATAGATTTTAAATCCTAATGTTTTTAATAACTTTAATATGTGACGATATTTTAATTTCCATTACCAGCTAAATATTACCTTCCTTTTTTTACCTAGCTAAATATCATCAACTACTATAAATCGAACTGTTAATTGATTATTCCTATATTAATAGACTTATGTCTATAAAACTCAAAAAAAGATAAATTATATGCTACTTTAATATTGTTTTGTCTTTCTTAAAAATAATATTTTGTGTTTTTAACAAAATATTTATATCAATTGTGATATTTAAATTGATCTAGTTGTATAAATGAAAATTTTAGTCACTTTGTTCCCGTGCACCACGGGTTATATTCTTAAGGGTGTGTTTAGTTAGAAATAAAAATGAGGGTAAAAATTTTTTAAATTAATATTATGTATAATTTTTATATGAAATTTATTTAGAAAAATTTTACTTCTACTTTCACTTTATGGTCAAGTATACCTTAAGATAGTATTTGATAACTATTTTTGGACAATAAAAATAAAAATAGTAAAAATAGAGATATAAAAAATATTATTATCTATTATTAAAAAATAAATTTATATTTCTATATTATATTCTTACTTTTTTTAAAGAAATAAAAACATAAAAAATTTTTATCTCTGAGATAAAATTTTTTTTTTGTTCTCATCTCGTATCTTCAACACCCAACATCTTCCTATTCCTATTTTCTCTATATTTCTGGCGACGGTAAAGAAACGCACCCAAATAGCCTAAAAAGTGCATAGAACTCGTTTATAAAAAAAAAAAAATCCCGAAGCATGGACTTTTTAAAATAATTTTCCAGCATTGGAAGGAGCAACCGTGAATATCTATCTGCGTGACTGCGTTGTTTGGTGTGGTGCGGGGCTCAGCAATTGCCAGTAGCATTCCCCAATACGATGGAGTTCGAGGTGAAGCCCGTTGGCGGCATACGCAACTGCTTCGTATCCCTTCCTCTTCCTCTCATCCAAACCCTCCAGTCCACGCGATCATCTCCGCTCCCTCAAATCCTCGCCTTCGAGTTTCGCTCTTCCTCTCACCCACCGCACCTCTGGTTCGTCGCTTGGTCCGGCGCCACCTCTTCTTCTTCTTCCGCCATCGAGGTACTCACTTGTTCCCACTACTACCACCGTCATGTTCAGTCACCTCATGCATCATTCAGTTTCTGTTCCTGTTTCTGAAAAATTCAGTTGCGTAGGTTTCGAAACAATTCGCGGAATGCATTTCGTTGCCGAATCTTGGTACAGTTCAGGTGAGAGCTGCTTCCAATGTTGCTCATGCCTCTCTTGTTACGATCGAACCTCTCACGGAGGATGACTGGGAGATATTGGAGCTCAACTCCGAACAGGCTGAGGCAGCAATCCTAAACCAGGTATATATAATTGTTGTTCAATTTGCTCTAGCATAGCACAGTTCAATTTATCAAAATCTATGATTACAGGGAACGATTATCGGATATATCAATTTTTCTTTAGTATAATATATAAAATTAGTGTGAAGTTAATATGGAAGAAATGATTTTAAAGTTGGCATAAATCGTTTTAAACATAATAACTTTTTTTTTGTATCTAAATTATGAGTTTAATTTCTATGCAGTGATGGAATAGAACTTGTTTTCATCCAATTTGGATGGCTTTTTAAATAATGAGTGTAAGACTTAACTACCTTTGCTGATATGACAATATATGATTGGATGACAGTGTTAATGGTGTGTAGAAATTAAACTCTTTAATTAGTATGATATGTCCATCTATTTAGGTATAAAAGTTCAAAAATTAAACTACAAGCTTATAAAATGTAGTGAGGAGTGTAGGGGTGTGTGCAAGTAATGTTTCACATGGATACATATTTGATGTGACACAACAACTATTTTGAAGTGTACATAGTTCTTAGATAAAAACAAATGAAATAAAGGAGGCCATCAGTGTTCAATGCTTAAAAAGGAATGCTGTAGTTAGAAGAATAATCAAGGATAGGGATGTACCTACTAAGAATGCCAATTTTACCTTTCTAAGGTTGGCTCATACTCTCGTAGTTGAGCTTTTGCTTATGACAAGCATATGACTAGGATTCAAATTCAGGAATCTCTGGTTGGTAGGCAATATGTAATCATGCTGTAAATTCTCGTTGAGGTTGGTGGGTTGCCGCCTTTGAATGGTGAGAGCCTACTTGTACCCTAAAATTTTATTTACTAATAAAAAAATAATGTATTTTCAATACTTTATGTTGGGTCTATTTTAGCTTAGTTTTCTACCTTTCCTTGTTTATCATCTGCCATTTTGATTTTTTTTATCATGTCAGTTTGAGGAGTAATTAATCGATTCATTCTGGGTGTATTTCATTAATATAATGCTGTCAATGATTTGATGCAGGTCAGGATTGTTCATGAAGGCATGAGATTTCCTTTGTGGTTGCATGGTCACACTGTCATCACATTCCATGTGGCTTCTGTTTTCCCGAAGAAAGCGGTGGGTAAGATGATGCCTATTGCTGTCATTATCGTTTTTTATTATCAAGTAGGATAATATTACGTGTTGGTAGTGCGGTTATATTATTTATCATTATCTTTGTTGGAGGAATTTCACACTCCTAGTGTAAACAAGCCTCTTTTAGTCTTTTTGAATTGCTAACCAATTAATTTTTGTATATTTGTATTGTGAGACCTATCTAACATGGGAGACATTTATCAGTACAACTCATGCCAGGAACTGAAGTTGCAGTTGCTCCCAAAAGGCGCAAAAGAATTTCTGATTCTGCAGGAGATTCACATCTAGAATCCCATGATAAAGAGCATCCGGCAAAGATGCTTCTCCGTGTACAAGATCCTGGGGGGTTATGTCATACTAGTACTCATGTCAAAGGTGTTGAGCTTCATATAGGGCTTACTTCTGTTGCTTTTGTTCACCCAGAAACAGCCAAACACTTCAGATTTAACATGCTTCAGTTGGTTTCCATCGTGCCAAGAATATCCAAGGAGAATGCTAATATTTCCGGAACCAATATTATGAAAGCCAAAGGCGGGTCAACTGGTAATGAAGTTGAGAATGGAAGTTTAACTGACAAGAAAGAACATCGACAAGCAATTGTTCATCTCTTGTTTTCAGAATCTGTGGCTGCAGGACATGTGATGCTAGCTAAGTCTCTTCGCCTCTATTTGAGAGCTGGCCTGCATTCATGTATGTCAAATTATCCTAATATCCATCGTACATAACCTCCAAGCTTTTAAAATCAAGTTCATGTGCACTCATAAATTTAATTGTGTAGGTAGGATATTGCACCTTGTAAATATTTATTCAATGTATTTGAATTTGGTGTTTGTTTTATGTGTTTTTGTTGTTGGGAGACAATCTGTCTTTAATTCTTGCATTTTGAAGTTGTATCGTACTGCCATTATGGTCATCAGGGAATAAGCTGTCTGTTATTTTGATAAGCACTGGATTTTCTCTGTACTTAATATTGAGTTTTCATGGCATTGGGAGCAGAGAAGAGTGCAAGGTATTGTGGAGGTGTGCTCTCTTTTTGGGGATGTGGTGTTTTTGGTTTGAGTACACTGCTAGACTTTCCAATGAGAGATTCTTAACCTTACTACCTCCATGAGATAGGATTGTTTGCCTTCCATTTGCTGTTCATCTCATGGTTTTATATGCAAAGGGGATACTAGAACCCTTTCCCATGTTCCTTTCTTCTTTTTTCCCCCTCTTTTGATATAATATTGGAGGTGCAAGCATGTAGTTAGGGATGGCGATGAAGTGGTGTGGCGGAGGATCTGACCCTAAGCATCATCCCCATACCCCAACCTTATAGGCTGGGGCTGTTGGCAGTGAGCTACAAGCTTGTTCACTCCGCTTTCCTGTATATTTAACTTTTACCGCATACATAGACCAAATCATACAAAAATCTTTGAGCCTTGGAAAAGCCTATACTGGGGCTCAGTTGTTGTTCCTTGAATTTTGTGCAATATTGCCTCATTGCTTTTTTCTTTCATTATTTTGCTGCTGAAAAATCCATTGGCATTTAGGTTAATGCTTTATTTTTTTCTTTATCCTGGATTGATGATGTGGTTTAATTTTTTGAATAAGAGATTCACTCAGATGAAGAGAAGAAATGTACAAGGAAAATTGATAGGAACAGTATCTTGAAGAAATAGGAATCTTTATTGATAATGGGGATCTTAGCAATTGCTGAAGAACCCTAGAAAAGAGTACAAAAGGTGGAGGAGATGAGAGCCCTCAACTCTGAAACAATAACAACAATGAATGAACAACCACTACTGAATCCTATTTGCTCTTCTTTTATACTCTTATTCTTTCTTCTAACTGATTTTCCCGCTCTCTAATTGCATATACAGCTTTCAGTTATTGTTATTTTCTGCTAACTGCCTCTAACTAATGCTTCCTTCTCTCATACACTTTCCCATATCTTATATCTCTATCACTACCCCCCCCCCCCCTCTCTGGAAAATCACCTTGTCCTCAAGGTGAGCTTCAGGGAATTGTTCCTGCAACCTGTTCAGGTCCTCCCAGGAGTTGTCATGTGCTGGCAGATGCTTCCACTGGACCAGCACCTCTTTGTTGCCACTAGGGGAGTGTCTGACCTGTAGCACTTCTTCTGGTTCTGTCTGCAGAACTCCTTCTTTTGATAATCCTGGTGGTAGGTCAGCTGGCTAGGTTTGTGGAGGCAGGGCCGTCTTCAAGCGGCTTACATGGAAGACTGCATGGAGTTTGCATCTGGGCAGCAACTCTAGTCTATGGGCAACAGGTCCTAATTTTTCCAGGACCTGAAATGGGCCATAAAACCTTGGGCTGAGCTTCTCATTTATCTTCGTATTCAAGGACTTCATGCGGTAGGGTTGTAGCTTGAGAAATGCCCAATCTCCCACATCAAATATCACCTCTCTACGATGTTTATCTGCATATTGCTTCATCCTTTGCTGTGCTAGCTCCAAATTAGATTTAAGATCAGTGAGGATTTCATCCTTTGAGGCCATAAGGGATTGAACTTCTTGGACCTTAGATGGGTAGGTTTCCCCTTGAAACAATACTGGTGGGGGTCTGCCATAAAGAACCTGAAATGGGGAAACCTTTGTGGAAGCATTAAAAGTAGTGTTGAACCAATATTCGGCCCAAGACAACCAATCAACCCATTGGTTAGGTTTTGAGCTGGAAAAACAGCGAAGGTATGTCTCTAAATAGCGGTTTATCACTTCTGTTTGACCATCCGTTTGTGGGTGGTAGGAAGTGCTATACTTCAATTTGGTACTGACTGCATGGAAGAGTTCAGACCAGAACCTGATTGGAAAAATAGGATCCCTATCTGAAACAATGACAGAAGGAAATCCATGCAAGCGAACAACCTCTTTTACAAAGAGCTGTGCTACATCTTTGGCTGAGTATGGGTGTGAAAGGGGAAGGAAGTGAGCAAACCTAGTGAGGTGATCCACCACCACCATAATTGAATCCTTGCCCTTTGCCAGCGGTAGACCAGCAATGAAATCCATTGAAATTTCTGACCAAACTTGGGCCGGAACTGAAAGTGGTTGCAGCAACCCAGCAGGGGATAAGGCTTCATATTTGCTGGTCTGGCAGGTTTGGCAATTAGCAACATAAGCTTTTACTTGTTGGCGCATACCCCTCCAAAACACAGCAGCCACCAACATTTTATAGGTTCTAAAGAATCCTGAATGGCCCCCTAATGGAGAATCATGAAACTTTGCCAATAGGATGGGAATCTGTGAGGAGTTCTTGGGAATTACTATACGCCCTTGGAATAATAGCTGGCCTTGGTGGGGGCTGTAGCCTGGAAAATCCTGGCCACCTTGGGAGATGTTGTGGATTATCTATTGGAGATGTTCATCTTCTTCTACCTCTACAGCAATGGTGTTCCATATGTTTGCTTGCACCACTGAGATGGCATTGTATAGCATCTGCCATGAGAGTGCGTCTGCTGCCTTATTTTCGAGGCCCAGCCGAAATTGAATTTCAAAATCTAGGCCAAGTAGCTTTGAGGTCCATTTTACTTGGTCCTCTGCTAATAATCGCTGGTCTGTTAGGAATTTCAGGCTGTGATGGTCAGTCATGATGATGAAATAGCGGCCTAATAGATAATGGCCCCATTTCTGAACTGCAAATACAATTGCCATTAGCTCCCTTTCATAAGCTGACTTTTGTCGCGCTCTGTGGGAGAGTGCCTTGCTGAGGTATGCAATTGGTCGCCCTTCTTGGGATAAAACTGCCCCCATCCCATGACTAGATGTGTCAGTTTCCAATATAAAGGGCTTGGAAAAATTTGGCACAGCTAACACAGGCAGTTCTGCCATTGTCTGTTTCAGAGAATCAAATGCTTGCTGTGCTATTTCAGACCACTGGAAGGCATCCTTTTTTGTCAAATCTATAAGTGGTTTTGCAAGAACCCCATAATTCTTCACAAATTTCCTGTAATAGCCCGTTAATCCCAGAAAACCCCTTAAAGCTTTAAGGTCTTTAGGTACTAGCCATTGTTTCATGGCTTCAGTTTTCCTTGGGTCTGCTGCCACCCCAGAAGCTGAGACGATATGTCCCAGATATTCCACTGTATGGATCCTGAAGTCACATTTCTTCCTGTTAAGAATTAATTTCTGCTGTTGGAGTACCTTGAATACTGCTGCCAGATGTGCAGCATGGGCTTCTTCACCCTTGCTATATACAAGAATGTCATCGAAAAATACCAAAACAAATTTCCTGAGGAAAGGCCTTAAAATGTCATTCATTAGTGCCTGAAATGTGGAGGGAGCATTTGTTAAGCCAAATGGCATGACAAGAAATTCATAGTGGACATCATGGGTTCGAAATGTTGTCTTCTCAATATCCTACTCCATTCTAATTTGGTGGTACACTGCTTTCAGGTCCAATTTAGAAAAAATGGTCGCACCGGTCAGTTCATCTAGGAGTTCATCAATAACGGGAATTGGAAATTTATCCGGTATAGTGATCCGGTTCAAGGCTCTATAGTCAACACAAAATCTCCAACTATTGTCCTTTTTCTTAACCAGTAAGATAGGGCTAGCAAAGGGGTTGATACTAGGCCTGATTATACCAGTATTTAGCATTTCTTGCACTAACTTTTTAATCTCATTCTTTTGATAACGTGGGTAACGATAAGGCCTAAGATTAGGAATTTGTGCACCTTCCTTAATTGTGATGGAATGGTCATGCTTCCTTGTTGGGGTTGGCCTTCTAGAGGTTCAAAACTTGAGGATTGTCCTCCAAAACTTGCTGCACTACTGTTGGTGTTGCAGTCACTTGGGACAACTGCATAACTAGAGGCCATAACTGACCCACAAAACCTTCCCCTTCTTGCTGTAACTCCTTCAAAGCTGCCCTCAAGGCTGTCCCTCCATAGCACAACTCCGGTGCTCCTCGTAACACCACCCACGATTCTCCACTTGGAAGGATTACCTGGATTTGCTGAAATTCATTAACGTCTCCCCTAACTTATCCAGCCAAGCCAAGCCCAATACTAACTCCGAATTATGCAAGGGAAAAATGTAAAAGCCCTCTACCACCTGTAGGTTGGGAAATTGGATTGCTACTTGTGAGCATTTCCCTTTGCCTAGGGTTTGTTCTCCTAATGCAACGGTGACCACAAAAGCAGCTTCTTGAAGTTGTAGTGCAGCTTCTCTCACAAATAAGGGATAGATGAAATTATGCCATGCTCCAGGTTCAATTAGAACTCTCACCTTGCGCCTAGCCACTTGTCCCCACGTTCTAATCGATCTTGGTGATGGACTCCCTGCCATGCTTTTGTGTGACAGTTGCAGTTGTGGTAATGAATCCCCCAATTCATCCACAGCATCGTGCCACTCATTTTCCCTCGGTCCTTCCTGTTCTTCCTCCAATATCATGAATCTAAATCCCTTGTTCTTGTATACGTGGTCCCTTGTGTACCTCTCATCACATGTGAAACATAGGCCCTTCAATCTTTTTTCTCTCATCTCTTCATCCGAGACCGATCTAAAGCCCGTGCAACTTGGACCTTGCTCGGTCTTCTCCACCTCAGGACCTCTTGAGGAGAATCCTCGGTCCTTGCTAGGCCCACTGTTGCTACCATTGCTGGATAGGACAGAGGTTCTGCCCAAGCTTCCCGAAGTCCCCTTTCTATCTATGAAAGTCCCTCTGGCTAATGGAGTATCTCGAGCCCAACCTTTACCAACCGTGTTTGGCCCAATTCGGTTTCTGGCCCAAGCCTTATTTCTGACTTCAATTAACTCGGCCATGTCCGTCTTATCATCAAGTGTGTCAAATTGATGTAAGTCCAATTTGGAGCTTACCTCTTCCTTCAGGCTGTTGACGAACAATCCATCCAAGAATCATCGCTCTCTCGTCTTCAACGTGCTTGCTAATTGTTCGAATTGGTGGCGGTAGTCACACACCGATCTAGTTTGTTTCAGCGCCAGCAGCGTCATGAATGGGTTGTGAGCCATCGACGGCTGGAATCTTTTTACCACCGCCGATCGAAAGCATTCCCAGGAGTACTCCGTCGTGGTAGTTTCCCACCACTTGAACCATGTCAGAGCGGGGCCTTCCATTGCGACTTTCATCACGGTCAACCAATCCTCCATCGGCACTCCGCAAATCTCAAAGTATCAATCAACACGATCGATCCAACCATGCGCATCGTCGCCGTTGAACAAGGGAAGATCTATTCGCCTCCACTGTTTTGATCCTCCACCGCGACGATTTGCAGAGTTCTTGTTGCCATCGTTGTTCCCGCCTTGGCCTCCGCCGCAATTGTGAGGTCGGCTGCGCTCCACATGCTCTATATGCTCCATGCGCTCTTCTACCTGCGCGATCCTCTCACCTATTCCCGCTATCGATTCCTCAAATCTTTCCAAGAACACATCAAACTTCGCTTCCATCTTGGACTTGCGCACCATGTGAATCCCACGGATCACAAGACTACCGATACTAGTGATAGGAACAGTATCCTGAAGAAATAGGAATCTTTATTGATAACGGGGATCTTAGCAATTGCTGAAGAACCCTAGAAAAAAGTACAAAAGGTGGAGGAGATGAGAGCCCTCTACTCTAAAACAATAACAAGAATGAATGAACAACCACTACCGAATCCTTTTTGCTCTTCTTTTATACTCCTATTCTCTCTTCTAACTGATTTTCCCACTCTCTAATTGCCTATACAGCTGTTAGTTATTGTTATTTTCTGCTAACTGCCTCTAACTAATGCTTCCTTCTCTCATACACTTTACCATATCTTGTGTCTCTATCAAAAATAAAACATCAGGAAAAAAGAGAAAGCATCAATGGTGCAAAGCTGCCCAATCCCTCTGCATACCTGTTACAGATAGCCCCTCGAATACATCATGTGTTTGCACTAAATGAGTTCAATCACCCGATCTTATCCCAAATCAGCTGCTGAGGCAGTAATCCATTGTTTGAAAAAATGAGTATTACACTCCAGCCAAATGCACCTAATGGTTGCATAGACTGTGGACTACCATAGAAGGCTTTTATTTCTGCCAAACATCTAAACCTATTCAACAAAATTTGGCCTGAGGACATAGGGTATGTGCATTATTGAAAGCAGCAGAACAATGTAAAAACATATTAAAAACTGATTCTGAACAAGCTTCAAACATAAGGCACAAAGAAGAAGTCTTTTCTCTTTTCTTTTTTTGTTAATTATTTTTAAAACAAGTTACACTATATGTTCTTCATCCAATTAGAGTCAAACTAGTGCTGCTATAGCTTGTGTTGCCATCATCTTTGAATAGGTCGACATCATGCCACTTTGCCATTTTATTATATACGATTCAATTTCAGTTGAAAACTTTTTTATCCAATTTAACAAGAGAATATTGCTTTGTGGTTGCGCAGGGCTTTATTTGAAGGCATGTGATATTATTTTGGAGAAAAATGTTCCTTCCATCTCTCTTTGTCCTTGCCAATTCAAACTATTAAGGCAGGATAATGCTATCAAGAAAGATGGTCTTGAAGTTTTTCATGGCCACGAGAATCACATGAATGGAAAATTGCTTGCAAAATCTACACCCAGTGCCTTTGTGGATACACTAGATTGGTCAATCAACAATGAAGTTGTTGAAGCTCTTTCTGATGAATCGAATCACGAAGCAGAGGAAGAGGCTGAAAATCAATCTCAGAATCAAAAGGGGTTACAGAGTCTTGTTCGACTATGGTATATTGCACAACTCGAGGCAATTACTTCCCTTGCTGGCAAGGAGGTTAGTTCGTTGGTTTTGGGTAGTAAAACCTTGCTTCATTTCGAACTAAGTTGTTACAAGCTTGGGAGTAATGGGAAGGTTCCACGAGCTTATAATTCTTCAGAGAACACTGGCAAGACTGCTGAAAAGTTATTTATATTGGCCTTTGGTGATGAATATCTGCATCATGGGAAACTTGGTGCATATGAAGTTGCTCTTGGTGAAAGTCTCAATAACATCAACGTTGTGGATCTGAAGCTTTTTGAAGGGATGAAATTGGGTGATCCTGTGTCTATTCATTCTATAGATGAGAGAGCTTCTGAAGAACACATTAGTTCAGTTGTATCTTTCCTTAGCTGGATGGAGAACCCTGCTTCTGATGTTATCAATCGTATGCTTATTCTGTTTAAGTTTCCATTACCTCTTGATTTTATTTATTGTAGGATTCTGCAATAATTCATGTGTGGGGCATGTGGCTACTGTTCCCGATTTCTGTTTTTCCTAATTTCATGCCTACCACTTGCTAATTGGTGCTTGATGATGGTGTGGGGTCTCCCTTTATCACAATGATCATCATTTGTTGAGAATGAGAAATGCATATTATTCTTAGGAAAAAATTTGAGTGTTTTGCTGCCTGTTTTATATGGTGAACATATTTGTTACTTATAATTCCTTTAGGATGGGTGGCCCAGTCACAGATTTGTTAGAATTTAGTATGAGGTGTGCAGGATTTCTGTTTTTCCCCTTTGATGCTGCTGCTGCTGCCCATTAATTTGAATTCTACTCACTTCAATATTTTATCAATGGTTGGAGCCTCCTGCAATGGGATAACTTTTAGTGGTATTTAACTTTTTTCCCCCCCTTTTTTTGCTGACTGCAGGGATGTTGGTATTGTTATCTTCAGCATCTAGTTTGTGGTTTGGTTCATACAACTTGCCACTCCCTGGACATGTTCTAATATATGGACCTTCAGTGAGTAGAGATTTAAATTTACTATTGTATTTAGTTTAATGTTTAATGAATTTGGCTGTTAGCTGACTGGAAGTTCCAGTTCTGGATGATTAAATGTTTTGGAGCCATTGCAATTACTTGTTTACACTTTAATACTCATTGCATAGCCTTTTTAATGTCATTTTCGTGTTGCTTCTTTACCATCCTTGACAGATATTCAAAGGTAATTAAGAGTTTTTCCCCTTGGATAGAGGATGACTATTAGAAGATGACTGTGAAACTGATGGGAAATAGGATATCCTTCTAATATAGCTGTTAAATTTGTGAATATCCGTAATTAGGAATATTATATCTTTGTAATTGTTGTGTATTTATTGCACTTTATCTATATGTATTCTCTTCGTTGTGTAGTTGAGACACACAGATTCATCCTGTGCTTTTCTCTCTTTCTCTGCTTCTCAACATGGTATCCAGAGCCTAAGTGAGAAAAGAAACTCGAATCCGTGCAATCAAGGGGATCCGGCTACCGGCTCCTCTTTTTTTTTTTTTTCCCTCCTGGCTGTTTTTTTTTCCCGGTTGCCACCGCTGTCTGCCACCTTCTTCATTGCCGGCAACCTTTTCCGGTGACAGTTCCACCTTTCAACCCCACCACCAGCGTCGCCCCTCCCTATGCGACCCAACCGCGGATGTCCGGTCCCAATCTGACCACCGACGCGTTGCCACTCGCCTTCGCAATCTAGCGCGGCACTGTTCACCCTCGTCCTTCTACACCGCGCATGTGGGCGCGCGTGTGAGCTTTCCAGCCACTTCTGCCACCGCTGAACTCGCGCCGTCCTCCCCTTTCTGGATCTGCCTGCCTTTTCGCCATTGGTGCACTTTGCCGAAGTCATATTCTGCAAATACCACTTCTGCCCTTGTGTTCTTGTGCCCATGGTTGCCACCGACTTTACCTCTGAAAATAAGAGCGTTTTGAAGCCGTCTTTAGCTGACTATGTTGATTTTCTAAAGTGGTTTGAGTAACGTCAGAACTCTAGTTTCACTGCCTCTGTTGCACACACTGGTAATTCTTTTGCTTGTCTATCTCAGTCGGCCTCATTGAGTCCTTGGGTTCTTGATTCCGCTGTCACTGACCATATCTCCGGTAATAAAGCTTTATTTTCCACACTTTCTACTTCTGGATTTTTACCTACTGTCATTTTAACCAACGGTTCTCACACACAGTCTTACGGGGTGGGCACTGCTCATCCCCTACCTTCTATGTCAGTTGATTCTGTCCTCTATGCCCTTGCTTCTCCATTCAACCTACTCTATTTCTCCGTTGACTAAAGCCCTTAAGTATGTTATTTTCTTTATTGAAGATTCTGTTCACTTGCAGGACCGGAGCACGGGACAGATAATTGGCACCGGATGTGAGTCTCATAGCCTCTACTGGCTCCGCCTCCCATCAAGTGTTTGCTCCCTTGCCACCGGTCCTCTCACCCTCCACGCCTAGTTGGGTCATCCTAGCCTTGCCAACTTGCAGCGCATGGTGCCTAGCCTGTCCAAACTATCCAGTTTGCCTTGTGAATCATGTCAACTTGGGAAACACACGCAGAGTCATTTTCCAAATAGTGTTAGTAGTTGAGCTGCCTCTCCTTTTACGTTAGTTCATTCAGATATTTGGGGTCCTAGTCGCATGGTGTCTAGTTTAGGATTTCATTATTTTGTTATGTTTATTGATGACTATTCTCGTTGCATTTGGTTATTTTTATTGAAACACAGGTCTGAGTTGTTTTCTGTTTTTACTAAATTTTATCAAGAAATAAAAACCCATTTTGGTGTTCCTATTTGCACTTTACGTAGTGATAATGCAAAGGAATATTTGTCTTATGATTTTCAACAATTTTCAGCTTCTCATGGCATTCTTCACTAGACGTCTTGTGCTGATACACCTCAACAAAATGGGGTTGCTGAGCGCAAGAATCGTCATCTCGTTGAAACCACACGTACTCTTCTTCTTCATAATCATGTACCTTTTCATTTTTGGGGGGATGCTGTTTTAACTGCATGTTATTTAATTAATTGCATGCCCTCTTCTGTTTTGGGCTACCAAGCTCCCCATTCCATCTTATTTCCCCATGACCCATTGCATTCCCTTCCCCTGGACGTTTTTGGGTCCACTTGTTTTGTTCACAACTTAACTCCTGGTCTTGACAAACTTTCTGCACGTTCACTTAAATGTGGTTTTCTTGGTTACACTCGGTCTCAAAAGGGCTTTCAGTGTTTTTCTCCTACTATGTGTTGTTATCTTGTCTCTGCGGATGTTACCTTTTTTGATACTGTTTCCTTCTTTGAGCCATCTGACCATTCCACCCCTCCTGCTTCTAGGGTCCTCCTGCTTCTGGGGTACTCCTACACCTACACCCCGCCCCCTTATGCCTTTGCCCCCCCCTTATGCCTACACCTACACCCCGCCCCCTTCAGGTCTACCATTGTTGAGCCCGCCCACTATCCGAGCCTGTTCTACCTCAGACACCCATTGCACCTAACCGGCAGTTGCTGCCTGCTCCTGCTCCTTCCTCCTAGCCTGTCTTGGCTGATGTGGACTCACCTCCGGTGCCTGATCCTCACCGCCTTTGGTCCTACCTGTTGCGTCTGATCTTCCCATTGCCCTTCGTAAAGGTATTCATTCCACTCATAACCCATCTCCTCACTATACTGCCTTGAGTTATTACCGTCTATCTTCTCTATATTATGCTTGTTTGCCTTCTTTGTCTATTCCTAAGACTGCAGGTGAAGCCCTCTCCCATCCTGGGTGGAGACAAGCTGTGATTACTAAAATGCGTGCACTTCAGAACAGTGGTACTTGGGAATTGGTGTCTCTCCCTCCGGATAAATTTGTGGTCGGTTGTCGCTGGATTTTCACTGTTAAGGTGGGGCCTGATGGCCAAATTAATTGTCTTAAGGCTCGTCTTGTTGCCAAAGGGTACACTCAGATCTTTGGTTTGGATTATAATGATACATTCTCCCTTGTTGCCAAGATGGCTTCTGTTCGCCTATTTCTCTCTATGGCTGCCATGTGTCGTTGACCTCTTCATCAGTTGGATATTAAGAATGCCTTTCTCCGTGGTGATATTGAGGAAGAGGTTTATATGGAGCAACCTCCTGGGTTTGTTGCTCAGGGGGAGTCTTCTGGCCTTGTTTGTCGTCTTCGAAAATCATTGTATGGTCTTAAGCAATTTCCTTGGGTTTGGTTTGGAAGGTTCTCCACCGTGGTTCAGCAATTTGGTATAACTCAAAGTGAAGCTAACCACTCTGTGTTTTATCATCATACTCAAAGAGGTTGCACCTACCTAGTTGTGTATGTTGATGGCATTGTCATTACAGGGAGCGACACTCAGGGCATAGCACAGATCAAACAGCACCTGTGCAAGCATTTCCAGACCAAAGACCTTGGCAAACTCGAATACTTCCTAGGTATTGAAGTAGCACAGTCCAAAGATGATGTAGTTCTCTCTCAGAGAAAGTATGCTCTTGACATTCTAGAGGAAACAGGTTTACTTGCTGCAAAACCTGTTGATACTCCTATGGGTCCTAATGTCAAGCTCTACCAAATCAGGGGGAGTCACTATCTGACCCTGGGAGATATAGAAGATTGGTTGGGAAATTGAACTATTTCACAGTTACTCGTCCAGACATTTCTTTCATAGTAAGTGTGGTTAGTCAATTCCTAAACTCACCATGTGAAGCTCACTGGGATGCTGTTATACGTGTTTTGAAGTATGTCAAAGGAGCACCAGGGAAGGGCTTTATTTATGAAGATAAGGGGCATACTGATATAGTTGGGTATTCTGATGCAGATTGGGCGGGATTACCTTCTGATGGGCGTTCCACTTTTGGGTATTGTATGCTCATTGGAGGCAATCTCATATCCTGGAAGACTAAGAAGCAAACTGTAGTGGCACGGTCTAGTGCTGAGGCAGAGTACTGTGGCATGGCCTCAACCACATGTGAGCTTATCTGGCTCAAGCAACTCCTCAAAGAACTTCAATTTGGGGAAACCAAGCACATGACACTTGTTTGTGACAATCAAGCCGCTTTACACATTGTCTCAAATCCAGTTTTTCATGAGAGGACTAAACACATTGAAGTTAATTGTCACTTTTTCAAAGAGAAGATTCTATTTGGAGACATCACCACAAGCTTCGTCAATTCAAATGACCAATTGGAAGATGTTCTTATCCTATCATTGAGAGGTCCTAGAATAAGTTACCTATGTAACAAGCTAAGTGCATATGATCTATATGCTCTAGAAGATCCTATTTGGAGACA
Source organism: Dalbergia cochinchinensis (assembly GCA_031216125.1). NCBI lineage: Eukaryota > Viridiplantae > Streptophyta > Magnoliopsida > Fabales > Fabaceae > Dalbergia > Dalbergia cochinchinensis. Next base: position 38,467,237 of record CM062370.1, read on the forward strand.
TCACCACAAGTTTCGTCAATTCAAATGACCAATTGGCATATGTTCTTACCAAATCATTGAGAGGTCCTAGAATAAGTTGTCTATGAAACAAGCTAGGTGTGTATAATCTATATGCTCCAGCTCGAGGGGGAGTGTTAGAATCTGTGAATATCCGTAATTAGGAATATTATATCTTTATAATTATTATATATTTATTGCACATTGTCTATATATTCTCTCCGTTGTGTAGTTGAGACACACAGATTCATCCTATGATTTTCTCTCTTTCTCTGCTTCTCAACAATAGCTAACAGAAGAAGTAGAATTAAAAAACAAGTAAACTAAAATACTACCTTACCAATACATGGTCAGTTGGAGTGACTAGATGCTTCTTTCTCTTAACCAGTGGTCTAGGTTCGAGCCCTGGGTGTGGAAAGATTCGTGTCAAGAAAGCCATGCCTCCTATAGGACCTCAAATGTTCAAACATGATTGCCTGCAATATGAGGATACCTAAAAAAGTCCACCTTAAAGAAGCATAACACTGGGTATGAGGTTGTATCATGTGTAGCTGCTTATTCTTAACTGGTCACTTAGCTGGTTAACGATAATGAAAGAGTGCATAAATAAATACTTAAATGACGTAATAGTGACTAAACTAGAAAACATTTAGAAATCTTTTTTTGGGTAATATTCCTTTGAAAACTTAAAAAGGAAGCAAGGTTTACCCAAAGCACCAACATTGAGAGTTTGTAGAGCTGCTTCACCACATCACGGAGTATAAATTACTGGATGCTTCCTAGGGTTTGAGCTCAGGGTCTGGCTTCTTATGTTTAAATTCCACATTATGCTTGGTCATGCTTTCTTTGCATTTAAATATACTTTTTTTTTTGGCAGGGCTCTGGGAAAACTTTATTATCAAGGACTGTGGCCAATTCCCTTGAGAATCACAAAGACATCTTAGCACACATGTATCAATGTTAATCTAATTTTTTCCCCATCCTTCTAAGCATTCCTCCTGTTTGGATTTTGAGAATTTCTGTATTCAATGCTATGCAGAATTTTTGTGCCCTGCTCAAAACTTGCTTTGGAGAAGGTCCCAATTATTTGCCAAGAACTTGCAAACCATGTAACTGAAGCTTTAAACCATGCGCCTTCCATTGTCATCTTTGATGATCTTGATAGCATAATTTCTACCTCTGATTTGGAAGGATCTCAGCCCTCAATGTCTGTTGCTGGTCTTGCAGATTTTCTGGTTGACATCATTGACGAATATGGGGTAAGAATTACAAGTCTCTTGAGATGTTTCCTCATTAAGACATTCTAGATAAAGTAAAGAGTTGTTGTACGCCTCTGTTGAAATGAGTGCTATCTTTCTGAAAGTTAATGAGTAATTGAAGCACATGCTAAGAAATGCGCAAAAGGTTAAACATACAAGGTCTTAATTTCGATGCTTAATCATTCTGTTGCCTTACTGGCACACTGAATAGGAGAAGAGGCGGAAATCATGTGGATTTGGACCAGTAGCCTTCATAGCTTCCATACAATCTCTAGACAAGATACCACAATCTTTGAGCTCTTCAGGTTTGCTATTTTGTATGTAAAATGGTTACCAGATTATAGTAAAATCCACAATGAATTTTGACTCTGCTAATTTTTTTTCCCCCTTTTTCCATATGCATTTTTTGTTTGTCATGTTATGGCGCTAATTTCTTGATTCTGCTTTTATTAGGACGGTTTGACTTTCACATACAGCTGCCGGCTCCTGCAGTTTCAGAGCGTAGAGCTATGTTGAAGCATGAAATACAAAGGCGTCACTTGCAGTGTGGTGATGACATCCTGCTTGATGTGGCTGTCAAATGTGACGGTTATGATGGTTATGATCTGGTAATCCTATTCTTCTAGATTTCTTGTTTACACTGTCGTGATTCATTAGGCATTTCTTCTGTAAAAACTGCTGATAGTCAGTTTTGTTGATATTTGTCGCCATGTATTTCCTCTTGTTATGTGCTTCGTGTGTAGAGAAATTTGGAGATAGGAAAGCAGCATAGGTTAATGGGATGGACATTCTACCATAGATTTCTTTCCTTACATCTTTTATGAGTTAGAGTTATTCTATTGTCTTTTGTCGGTGGTGGTGGTGGTGGTGGAATTGGGACTTGAGGGAGGTAAAGGCAGGGTGGGGAGGAGGTGGGGGTTAGTATATTTGTTCATGAAGTATTCAGTGAAATATTCATTCACAAATTCAGTTGGTGAAAGGTCTAGATCAGGGGTAAAGAATGTAAAATCATATTTTCATACCTTGGAATACTTTAAACATGATTTTGTTTTCACCTAACTTAGTTGCTACTTCACTGGCTTTGCATTTCATGAATGTGCGCTTGCTATATTAGATGCTTGGTTGGCCATTTGGATATCAGTAACAGTGAAATGTCCATATCTATGTCAATGCATGTGTGATGTAATTATTAAATAATTCCTCTCTTTCCAGGAAATATTGGTTGACAGAACTGTCCATGCTGCTGTTCGTCGGTTTTTGCCATCTAATGCTGCCAATGAGCACGAGAGTCCTGCTTTACTAAGGGAGGATTTCACCCAGGCGATGCATGATTTTCTTCCAGTTGCAATGCGTGACATCACAAAATCTGCTTCTGATGGTGGCCGTTCTGGATGGGATGATGTGGGTGGACTTGTTGATATTCAAAATGCTATTAAGGAGGTCTGAATTCTAGAAATATTTGAATATTGTTGTTCTCTTGTTTTATTTTGTGTTCCATTTTCTTTTAGATTTTCAGTAATATTATATAATTGTCAAGAACCAACTATTACAAGAGCATAAGCTGTTAGGTGGAGGCCAAGAATGATTTTACAATTCAATGCTTCTCCCTTAAGATGTGTGTAATGTGTGGTGCATGCTCATGATACACTTTTCTGCTGCAGTTTCTTTATGGAATTCCTTATCCTTCAAATCTTCTGTAGTTTAGTCCTGACATTTTATTTTTTTATTTTATTAAAAAAAAAAGAAAGAAAAAGGAACCAGGAAATGATGATGGAGATATACTGGATGATTGATAGGTACTGGGAAATTATGGATTAGGCCTTATTTTAATTAGTGAGTATGTGAGATAAGAGAGAATAAGGGGGCTCACTCTTGTATAACCAATTGCTGAGTTGGCAGAAAGAAAGTGGAAGGAAGTGAGGATTATGTGGAATTTTATTAGAGAAGGTTGTTTGTAGGGAGAGGGGGCGTAGAAGGCATCATTCAGGAAATTAGTGGGAAAACCTTGGGAGAGTGGTGGCCTCTCTAAGAGCTACCTTGGGAGAGATTTGGCCTCTTGAATTGCCATACCTATTTTACTGTTTCTTGCTAGTGTTCATCTTGTAATTCATCCTTCAAGCTCAATATCACCCTGATATTGGCGCATTGTGTTAATTTCAGAATATATTTCTTTATAATTTTTCTATTCTGGTTCATTTCAGCTTCATGAGTATCAGGTTCCTATCAATGATCTAGAAGAATGATATAGTAGAATAGCATTGATGCTGAGTTATCTAGTGTGGCCTGGACAGATATTGCTTTCTCAATGATTAATCAGTCTGTTTTTGTGTTCATCTAGAACAACTATTAGGATTCTGTTAGTCATATTCTAAAATATCTGAAAAGAGAATCAGGCAGTGAGGTCCTGTATTGGAATTGGGGTGATTGCTGAGTACAGGGATTCTCGGATTCCGAATTCTTTTTTCTTTTTTTTGGTAGTTAGTTGAGGATTATGTAAATCTTGTTTCTTGTTTAGTCTATACTTGTAGTTAAAATTATTTTGTGGTCGATATTGTTGTTAAATCATTTTCAGATGATAGAGTTGCCATCAAAGTTTCCAAAAACTTTTGCACAAGCACCTTTGAGGTTGCGGTCAAATGTCCTTTTATATGGTCCTCCTGGTTGTGGAAAAACTCACATAGTTGGCGCTGCTGCAGCTGCGTCATCTCTACGATTTATATCAGTGAAAGGGCCGGAGCTGTTGAACAAGTATATTGGTGCTTCTGAACAAGCTGTAAGAGGCCATTAAGACTTTACTTTTAGCCATTATTGGTGATGCTATTTTAAAATTTATTCATATGTTTCTTAATCCGTATATATTCTCTGCTTAACATTAACAAAAAAAAAAAAAATTCTGGTTATTGTGTCTTAAATGACTCAAGATTCACTTTTTACACTGTTATGTGAGCCAGTTGATCTTAACTGTCCATTAGGTTACCTAGGCTGTTTCTTTTGGTTTTGGTGTGTAACAGTTATCAGATTCTTTCATATTGAAGTTATTGATTTTGCGTAGAATGTCTGAGTCTTGAATGCTGGTTTCAGGTCAGGGATATATTTGCTAAAGCAGCTGCTGCAGCACCGTGCCTACTATTTTTTGATGAATTTGATTCTATTGCCCCAAAGAGAGGGCATGACAATACTGGAGTAACTGACCGTGTTGTTAATCAAGTTAGTATATATTTGTCTCTTTTTTAATTTTATTCTTTGTCGAATAAAATCTGACTTCAATAAATAATTTAATTTTCAGTTTCTGACGGAGTTAGATGGTGTTGAGATTTTAACTGGTGTATTTGTATTTGCTGCAACCAGGTTAGTTTCTTAAGCATGCATGCATGCATTTATCTAAAATAAGAAAAGAAAAAAAAGAGAGCTCAAAGAGTGTCAAAAGAGGGCAGTTAATTCAAGCCTTATATGCTTCATGCTTACACTTAATTTGGATTAGTTACTGGTGGCCATTTCAGATGCAAGCTTTGATCATGACTATGAAGCTACCCTATAATAATGGGTCAGAGTTTCTTATGCATAGGTTTGGGTAAAGGGGGTCAATCCATCTAATACTTATCATTAAGAAACGGGTTGAGTTTGAGTTGAAACCTACCGCCCCGAAATATGTGCTTAGTTAAATATAAACAAGTGAAGTCATATTGATATCCAGTTTAAGTTTATTATCCATTTAGAATTTACATATTAAGGCCATTTTACTATCAAAACTAAACAATTTAGTGAATAAGGAAGTCAAATTTGGTAATTCTATGCTGGATATGATTACTTAGTCCAATACCTAAAGTTTAATTTCATTTGAAAAATATTTATATTGTTGTTAAATTTAAGGTGCAATCATTGTTTATGCTCATATCTGTTTTTTGTCAAGTAGTAGACTGATATCTGTTTTATGTGAAGCAGTAGACCAGATTTACTTGATGCAGCGCTGTTGAGACCTGGTAGGCTGGATCGGCTTTTATTCTGTGATTTTCCATCATGGCAGGAGAGATTGGAAATTCTGACAGTGGTTTCCAGAAAGGTATGCTTGACAGTATATATGGTCCATGTGTTGTTCCCTGTGTGCAGACTGCTTTGGATTATTATTTGTGAGTTGAATGTTTTGGGATAAAATGTTTTACATGTTGATATGTTTTTTCCGTTGGAATCATGTCAATTGAGATGTAAGCAAGAGATAATATACCAAAAATATCGCAATGACAATCTTTTATTTCTCATTTAATTATCTGATGGGTCTCTTATCAAAACTTACACTAGAAGACCCAAGCAAGAGATAAAGATGTGTATGGTGGAAGAAAGTAAGAGGGCAGGTGTGGAAATTTGAGTGGAGGACAAGGGGGCGAAATCAGATATTAGTTACTGTGGAAAACGAGCCTGTTCCATGGTTGAACGTGTTTTATAATGTGTCATTGTTGTTGTGTGTCACTATTGGTGATAACATTGGATTTCACCAGAGATATTTGCAGAATGTCAAGTTAGTGATAAACCCATCGTAATTTTGAATATGAATACTTTGGAGTTTCACAAGGGAGCCTTGCACTGAATATTACTGTAACTACAAATGGAAGTTTACCTTTGTGCCTTGTGTGAGTACATACTAGTTTCAGTGGCCTCAATGTTCTATCAAACATATTCCTTTCTCAACTCAATCAAAATAACTATCTTTAATTAATGCAGTTACCAATGGCACATGATATAGATTTGGCCACAGTTGCTAAAATGACTGAGGGATTTAGCGGAGCTGACCTCCAAGCTCTTCTCTCGGATGCACAGCTTGCAGCAGTTCATGATGTTCTGGAAAATGCAGATGCCTCGGAGCCAGAGAAAACACCAATTATTACAGATGCGCTTCTGAAGATCACTGCCTCCAAAGCTAGACCATCTGTTTCAGACGAAGAGAAAAGAAGACTCTACAGAATTTATAGCCAGTTCCTCGATTCAAAGAGATCCGTTGCTGCCCAGGTTTCTCTCGTCCTTTTATCCTTCTCAACCTTTTTGTTTAAGTCTTTATGCGGAGTTTCTGTTTAAAAACATGTTTAACCAGTGGCAGGCCCACCTTAGTGGGTCTGGGGGGCAGATGCTCTCACTCAGCCTCATTTTGCTCCATATACTTTCTAAGAGGTGGTGCTACTCCGTTGAATTAACATAATTGCATTTTTATGATGGATTCTGTTATTGTCAGAATTGCATATGATGGAATGTTAGGGATGTGGGGTGGGAATTTGTAGCTTGTTAGTGTTAGGTGTGGGGAAACTGATAGAGCTTCAATTCACAAATACTACAACACACCCCCCCCCCCCCCTCCCTTCTTTTAAAACAACCCCCACCCCACAACAAAGCTGAAAAAAAAAAGAGAAGCTAGCTCTGTTAATTGACAATTAATTAGCAACTCTAGCAGACATTAAGTTCATATTTCCAGGAGCCTACATAGCAGTTGTAGCTTTCTCACTAATCAGGAAAATTAAAATCATCATCTAAAGATCAGAATATATTAAATGTTGTAATTTTAAACTTGTTGACACACTCATAAATTTTAAATCTAAAATCTCCTCATATTATATTGACTGAAATGATGATGTGATTTCTAACTGTAAAAGGGGATGATTCTGTGGTATGATTATTATGTGAATATTTCACTACTACAAAAAAATTCATGGCGCGGTCACTGTATTTAACTATGCCTTTTTCTTTATTTGGTTGAAAAATACTGCAGTCAAGGGATGCAAAAGGCAAGAGAGCGACTCTAGCATGACAATCAAGTAATAATTTGCAATTTGTTCGGGGAGTAGAAGCCGCTTCTCTTTGGTATTCCTTTTTCTTGAAGCCTTTTCTGTTCACTTGTACCTAATCTATAGTAAATTTGTACAGGAGTTGACAGTTGTTCAACTCATCATATGTTGCATCAGATAAAGCAAATTCTCTCAGCAATGTTGCGAATAAAAAATATCAAAAGAAAAAAATTATATGCAAGTTATTTGTCTTTCCTCTTTTAAATTTTATTTCGATGATCAATCACCTATTAGAAGTGCAATGCATAATATTGTACTAGCCGATTCCTGGGACATAGGCGTATGTTTTCATTTCAGGATTCGTTGGCTGCCTTGTTATCTGAGAAATTGATTTGAGTAGCTGTATATGCTTAGATGAAGAACCCTCGTTGCAGATTCCAAACATTACAAATTTGGTGCCAAGTTTACATTCCGAGTTTCCTTAAGAGGACGGTGATGCAGCTGCAAGGTTAGGGACTTAAAAGTGTTTCTTGGACATTGAACCCATAAGTTGATAATCAGGTGTGATTGTAATAATCCAAATTAACCTTATTCCCATCGTTGCTCCAGCTAAATGAGTTGCCAAACGCACCCCTAGACCGTAGCATTCTCTCTTAACGCTATTTCTAAGTAAAATTAGGGGGTGGAGCATCATCATCAAGGACGCACTTGATATCGGTTCTTTTAAGCAAAATCCAGTTATATCCCGTCATGCATCCACTACCTTATATTGCAAATAAAGTGGGCGCATTATGGGTTTCCAATTGCGAGTTTTACACACACTGGAATCTGGATGTTCAATTTTTTTTAACACCATTTTCCGGGCGTTTAATTCAGTTCGTGTGAGCCTCCATCTCACATCATCTTCGAGATTCAAATATATAAAATACTTCTGGTGAGCGTGTCGTGACCAGGAACGGACGCAGGTCAGCAAAGGTGGGGGCATATGCCCCACAAAAATCTCTTTTTTTCTTGTAGTAATTATATATATAATTCTATTTTTAGGTTTAGAAATAAGGTTAGTCTTGATCTAAGAAGCTCAAACACACCGATTTGGTGTTGTGTTCGTATATCAGACACATGTCGGACAACAATACTCACATGACATGTGTTGGATATGCGTCCGTATGCATCCAATTAAAAATAATAATTTTTTGAGCTTAAACATGACTGAACACTATTTTAATTCACTGTAAACATGATTTGGACATGCTGTGGGTATGTTTAAGTTGATTTTTTTTCCTTCAAATTTTTAATATCAATATGAGTTCAAAATCAATCTTAGTTATTTAGTTGGACTTATGCTATAGGGTCATTTTTTTTTTGAAAATTTTTTAGTTGATAAAAAAAAGAAGAATTAATTAGATAAAAAAAATTATACAAGCACGACAAAATGAAATTCAGACAAAAAAAATTAAAAAATCATACAACAAAATAAAAAATTATATATATATTGTCTTCGTGTCTTGTAATTTTTTGAGTTTAGTGTCCGTGTCTGTGTCGTGTCCCGTGTCATTATCAGTATCTGTGCTTCATAGGTCTTGATATATTATCATTGTAAAATAGTTTTACATTGTCACTCAATTATATAATTTTATTTGTAAGACTTCTAAAATAATGAGTGGTTGAGTCAAATAATAGTATATGATAACATGGTTTTGTAATTTTTTTTAATATTGATAATGTATTAAAATCAAATTCTTAAAAATATATCAATAATGTGCTTATATATTAATACTATTAGAACATGACAACGTGGTTGAGTAAAACTTCTTTTATAGTGCTACTGTATTAAAATTAATACTATTATAATTTAACAGTAATACATGATAAAATGGTTGAGTAAAACTTCTTTTATAGTGCTACTGTGTTAAAATTAAATTCTTAAAATGTATATCAAAATTGTACTTATATATTAAAACTATTATAATTTATGTTTTGCGTTATTTGTCTATCTACCGAAAAAAAATGTTACATGTCTGCAGTTACATCATTCAATTATTTACTAGGGTAGATAATACTTAGTACCCTTGAGGTTTTTTGAAACAACATTCCACCCCATTCTTCTCTTGAAATAACACTTCACCCCAATCTCAAAGTTTAATAACCATTGAGAGAGAATATGCTAGTAGAATATTTCGCTTAATATTGATTTACTACACCCTTGTTGAAAAAAAAAATGAAAATAAAAAATAATACCATCCACTTCTTCCTCTGTATGGTTCACCTCCAAGTATTGCATACACTTTTCCACAAAGACCAATCTGACCCTCTCATCATCTAAGATCAGTAATATATATTAAATGTTGTAAATTTTAAACTTGTTGAGATCCTCATAAATTTTAAATCTCAATTCTCCCTCAAAGTATCTTGAGTGACTGAAAATAATGATGCGACTTCTAACTTTGGGTTTAGGGTTAAATAAACCCTAAACCTCTAACTTCGAGAGGAGATGATACTGTGGTGTGATCTTCACCACTAAAAAATTTCATGGTGTGTCATTTTATTTAACTATGGCATTGTCTTTATTTGGTTAACAAATGTTGTTGTTAAGGGATGCAAAAGGCAAGAGAGCAACTCTAGGATGACAACCAAGTAATAATTTGCAATTAGGTAAATTATATTGACCTTTCTTAAGGTTTGGTGAAATTCACCTCAGTTCTCCTTTATTTGTCCAGGTAACATTGATTTCCCCTAGATGTATTGTTTCTTGTGCGATAGAGGGAACGTCAGTGTTATGATTTCACAAATTTAGAGATTTCTTGAGTGAATGTTATAAATATAAGGGATGTGGCTCGAATTTCATCAAACCTCATGAGAGGTTAGTGTAATTTACCCTTTGCCATTTGTTCTTGGAGTAAAAGTCACTCCTCTTTGGTATTTCTTTTTTCATGAAGCCTTTTTTGTTCAATTTGAGATGTTGGTATGAGTAGCTACGTGCATATACCTAGATGAATGACCCTTGTTGCATACTTCAAATAGTTTAAATTTGGTGCCAATTTTACTTTTTGTTTCCCATTTCCTTGGATTATAGGAGGGATGATGCTGCCAAAAATTCTTGTATGAACACAATTATAAGAATTTTTTCTTAGACACACTCATACAAAAGTGTGAGGATCCATAGATGATTGAGTATATATTGAATAAAGTTGATGATATTCATTTTTATTGTGAGTGTACTAAAAATGATGTATGAGACTTATATGTATGCAAGAATTTCTTTGAAGCTGCAAAGCTACGAACTTTGAATTTTATGGAACATTGAATCCATTAATTGATAGTCATTTGTAATTGTGATGATCCAAATTAACCTTATATCCTCATCATTCCTCCTGCTAGAGTTGCCAAAATTTGAGCTAATTATGTTCAGGTACCTAATTGAAGTCTATTGTGGGACTAATACCCCTCCCCTCCAACTTTCCACTTGGTACACATTGTATATTACATATTGTCTTGCTTGTTTCATCCTTAATGTAGGTTTCTCTCTTAACACTTAGTCATTGAGGGGTGAAGCATCATCATGGTCACAATTGCGCAATTTTTTTAAAGCAAAATCAAGTTATAACCCATTATGTATCCCTACCTCATATTGCAAATAGAGTCAGTGCATTATGGATTATAAATTGCAAGTTTTTCAGGTCTGGTTGTTCAATTTATTTAAAGAAAGTTATATTAACATCCCTTGAAGTTTAATGTAATTACACTTAATACTCTTCTATTTTATAAAATTATCACTAACCTTCCTTGCAGATATTATATATATATATATATATATATATATATATATATATATATATATATATATATATATATATATACATATATAAATATATATATATTGGTCTTGGACCTAGGTGTCTGCCAAAGCGTGCTTGCTAATTAATCCTGGCGACCTAGCTATCAAGCCCCATTCAGGGGGTAAGGTCTATCCCCTAACGCAACTCCATTTCTATCCCTCCAAGGACCGAACTCGGGTGGTGATGGTTAAGGGACACAACCCTAGTCCAGCTATTTCACACTTTGGTGGTACTAATTCCTTAATTTAAGTAGCAAAAAAGATAACATGAAACACATATGTACTTATTAATGATAAAATTATAATATATTTACAATATTTAACACACTAATCGAATAAAATACTTTTTTTATCACATAGAGTTGAAACTTATAATTATAGGGGGTTTCTTCACTACCCTATAGGTATTAAAGCAAAAATCATAATTATAACTTATGATACAAAGAGACATTTTAATTAATATATATGTCAAAAAAAAAAATTCAGTGACTTCAATGAATGAATTAACATTTAATGGGAAAGTGAGTATAATCTTACAAAATAGAAAGACGTGATAATGTTGTTATACTAAACTTAAGGGATAGTGAGTGTAAGCTACTCATTTATTTATAGCCCTTATTTTACATCTTCTTCCTTATTAAAATATATAAATTACTTCTTTTGATTAAGTGAGGGTGTAATCTTTATCTCTTGGACTTTATTTTGATTAAACACACTAGGAATTAATTTAGTAACATTGTCCTAGTACACTAAATATTTGATTTCAATTTTCTCCTCTCTTTTTTAAACAGGATATTTCATTTAATTTTAATGAGTTTAATTTATTTGCACGGATAGTGTAAAATTGTTTAACACTATTGTTTAATCATATGTTACTATATCGGCAAAAGTGTTTGAATCAACCACCCACTAATTATAAAGTCTTGTTATTATGTAAATGCAAATCTAACCTCTTATGGAATAAGAACTAAATGGATATATCTATTGGATAAATATGGTATTTTTGGAAGAAAAATATTTTTTGTACAATAAAATTATACAATAAATACACACCTTATCACCAATAGATGTGATGAGTGGTCCCCATTCATTTCACCCACTAATGACATCTAATAGTGGTAAAATATGTAATGAGCATTTGTTATGCAATTTTATTTTTTGCCTACCACAATGTAAGTAATATGTTATTTTAATTTAATTTTATTTGTTTAAGTTTTTTATAAAATTTAGTTACCATAAATTATTTAGAAAATTATTATTTTTAATTCATCATAATAAAAAAATTTATACTATATTTTCTTATAAAATAAATAAAAGAAACTTTAATTTAACAATCATTATGATTTTATAAGTATATAATCTTCTGCTTAGTAGTCTAGAAGTCACTATAGATTATTGTTCTATATTAAATTTTGCATTGTTATAAAATAAAACAAACAAGCATGCTTATTAGTTATTTTTATTATATTAGTTTGTATTATAAAATACAAGAAATTGCCTTTATGCAATGTAATAATTTAGGAACTTTTATTTTAAAATTTACAACAAAGTGTTTTATATTAGTTACGAAACTATTTTTATTATAAAATTATTATTTTTTCTTTCTAGTTTTCTATAATTTAATAATTTTTGCTACTAGTGAATATATCATTTTTAATTTTAAAAATTACAGTTTTTGTATTAATTATTTGTATTATATTAGCTATTGTTAAAAAATGTAAGAAACTATCATTTAATAATTTTTATGATTTATAATTTCAAAATTTTGTGTTTTTACCAGACTAATTAATTTATCATTTTTTGAATTTTAAAATTTACTATTTTATATTATTTTTTTATCATACCAAATTTCATTATTAATAACAAAAAAATTGGAAATTAATAAATTTCACAATTTTAAATTTTAAATATATAATTTTTAATTTATTTATTTTTATTACAATACTTTTAATATAGGTAAATTAGAAAAATAGTAAAACAATTTCTCGGTTTATATTTAAAAAAGTAATGATTTTAGCACTTGAAATTAGATTTATTCTTTACTTGTCATTGGCAATATTATAAAATAAAATAAATGAAAATTTTTATTAGTCATTTTTATTATTAGTTATTATTATAAAATACAAGAAACTAGCTTTCTAGCATTTGATAATTTAGGAATCATTATTTTGAAATTTACAATTTTTATTAGTAATGAATATACTATTTTTAATTTTAAAAATTTCAGTTTTTATATTAATTATGTTTATTATATTAGCACTTGTTAGAAAATGCAAGAAAGTGTCATTTAATAATCCTTGTGTTTTATAGGTTAAAATTTTTTATTTTTATTACTAATTAATTTGTTTTTATTTTAAAGTTTACAGTTTTACATTATTTATTTTTATTATAACAGATTTTACTATTAATAATAAAAATTTGGAAATTAATAACTTTCATCATTTTTAATTTTAAAATTAATAATTTGCAGGATTTTATTATTAAAATTTAAAGTTTTTAACACTTGAAATTGGATTTGGATTTAATCTTTATTTGTTATCATGTGAAATAAGAAATGAGACTACTGCGGCCTCGTTTTATGGTCCTAGGTCCTCCGAGAAATGAGATACGTGAATACTTGAGGATTTCAAGCTTACTCTACTTTTCCAAATTGACCACATAGACATTAATTCAGTTTTGATTTTTGCATTGGTCGAGTGATGGCGGCCATAAACACATACATTCCATTTTCCTTGCAGTGATTGCACAGTGACATTCGAAGATATCGCCATGTTGCTTGAGATCCCTATTAATGGTAATGTTGTCACAGGAAAGACTGGTATAAAGTCTACGGAGTTGATGGACTTGTGCGAGTCCTTACTTGGTGGTCATCCCCCAAAACAAGCTGTTACTGAAGGTGTTCTTAGCATGAGATGGCTCGATGCACATATGATGCAACTTGGCACTAATACCAATTGGAATATCCAGTGTCATGCTCATGCCTATATATTGGCCTTGATAGGCCATCAATTAATGCCTGACAAGAGCACATCAGAGGTGCATTGCAAATACTTGCCATTGCTAGAGGATATAGAGAACTTGCAACACTACTGTTGGGGTTCTGCATGCTTGGCTATGCTCTATCGAGGATTATGTCATGCCTCACGCAAGGGTGTTAGTGACATTTCTAGTTGTATGATATTATTGCACGTGTGGGCATATTTTAGGATACCATTTTTGGCTCCTGTACCAGTCAATCCGATTAGTTTTCCATTTGCGTCGAGGTAAAAATTGGATCTAATTTATTTTTGTTAAAATTGTGATAAGTTTTTCTAATTAATATGATATGTAATAGATGGATTCATCCAAACTTTCCACTAAACGGCCGATAAAAAGACCATGGATGGCTGAGACAAGGTATAAATGGTCTACAATCTTGTACGGTATGGGCAAAATTTTACTGACCAAATTGCTATCCAGTTAATGATATTTGCATGTATCACTCATTTATGTTATCCATGTTATTGTGTATTGCAGTTTGTATGGCGACCGTATTTGGACCCCCTTACTTGATGTTCTTGTACCAGAAGCCATTCACAACGAGGCACCATTGTGGTCTTGTGTTGTTCCACTTATATACTTTGAGATAGTTGAGTGCCATAGTGCTGACCGCGTAATGTGGCAATTTGGCTTGCAACAACCTGTTCCCGTAGAACTTGAAAAGCTTGATGGTGTGCATAATAAAGATCTTCGAGGACGATGGGGGACAACTGATTGGAGACGTAAATGGCATTGATGGGTCTCGATATGGAATGCTCGATAGGAACGCCGGTTGCAAGGAGAACCTACTCAAGACTACAATAGCACTACTCATTATTGGTTATGGTATTCGTTTCTACCTTTTCCTAAAAGGTTGTCTCAAGAGCAGCAATAGCCATCTTCTCAACCATCTTCCTTACTATACCCCCCCAATATTTCCCTAATCACCACCACTATGGCGACCATCCCCACCGCCCCAATCGCCTTCCCAACTGTTCTATTGGAATGACCAAGGAGGTGGATGGCCTTACCTTCTGCAACTGCCCAAGAGCCTTACTTCTATACGGATCCACAGACCACCCAAGCTATAATATGTGTTACATTTTATCCGCACATTATAATTAATGATTTATAATTCATTACTTCTTTTTCTTTAATTGTACTTGTTATGTATGTTGTGTAGATTGCCCAGACCCAGGCACCATCACGACACTATTGATACTCTTTTCTTTCAAGGTGGTTATAGATCAAGGCATATGGAGCCATTGTGGCACTCTGTCGATACAAGTGTCTTCCACGGTGGGATTCTCGGGGCATCTTCTTCACAGTTGGGGTTTATCAATTAGTTTGACTGGGATTTAGGCCAATCTTCTAGAGATATTGGTCAATCGTTTACTCAGGAGAGGGCCTATCAATCTTCTTATTAGGCACAACGTGATCTAAATGAGTAGCCTTTCCAGCAACAAAATATGTATGTACCTTAGATAGAGACACAACCTTTCAGTTGGACATTTCCATAGACAAGAATGTCGTTTGATATGTACATTGATCCTACCATGCAATCTCAAGGTAGAGGATATCATGGAGATGTACAAGCGGTTGAGAGAGCGGAAGAGAGAAGAGGATGTGAGGATGAAGATGGGGGTGGGAATGATCACGGTGAGGATGATATGGGAGATGGCGATGGGGGTGGGCATCAGGATGAGGATGATGAGGGTGGGGGTGATCAGGGTGAAGATAATATGGGAGATGGCGACCCAGGTGGAGATGATCAGGGGCAAGGTGACCAGGGCAAGATTGATCTAAATAAAGAAACAGGAAAACAAAAGCAAAGCAAGATAAGTAAGGCATTCGGAATGGTTGTATCGATGGCTACTAAACTATATGAATGTGGCAAGCAATTACGAGCTGCTCCAAAATCCCTTGATAGATTCTCCCTAACCCCTCATCGAAAAGTCAAGAACCCACGTCCGCACATGCCATTTAATAAATCATAGTTGTATATCTTTTTTCATTTGAAACTGAACTAGTATTTGTATTTATTTAGTATGTTTATATTTGTTCATTTGAAACTGAGTTGTGTATATTTATTTAGTATGCAATACCCACTCCCTTGAAACAGAAGTAGATGAAAAAGAACAACTTGATAACATGAGTATGACACATCTGAAATAAAATTAATGCAAGTACAACATATCATAATAAAAATAACACAAGCACAATACATTAGTAATAAAAGATATAATGTAACATCCCCTACTGCTTTATGGATTGACCACTATTCCCATAAACTAACACGGGTCTTTTCAGTGTACTTTGTTCTCATTCACATGTTTTCAAAGAAAACTTCCCAGGAGGTGACCCATCCCAAAATTGCTCCAAGTCAAGCATGCTTAACTGTGGAGTTCTTTAGTAATGAGCTATTGAAAAGAAGATGCATCACTAAAGAACTCCACAGTTAAGCGTGCTTGATTTGCAGCAATTTTGGGATGGATGAACTCCTAGGAAGTTTTTCCTGAAAGTGTATAAGTAAGGACAAAGCACGCTGAAAAGACCCGTGTTAGTTTGTGGGGACAGTTGTCAATCCATAAAGTAGCAGGGGATGCTACATATAATAATCAACCTAAGATAATACGAATACAACACATTAGCACAAGCACATCACTACGAACTAGGACCAGCAGTGTATGGACAACGGTCACGACTGTGTCCCTCACCACGACAAAGGCCACAACATCGTGGTCCTCGCATCTCACGAGAATCCATTTCATTCAAGTAACGGGTAAATTTAAGTCGACCTTTTACTGTGCGCTTTAAGGCTGAGTTAAGACAAATCTTTGGACCTCTATACCAGGGCGATGAGCTTTCGTGTCCCACCACCCCAAACTGTGTTTAGTACACTTTGCAAATTTGTCTCGTCCTATAGACATCATCAACATATCGGTGTCAATCAATCCTCTCTCTATCACAACAAATAATCACATGGCGGTAAGGAAATCAATCTACTTGGAAATCACCACAGTCACAAAATCCATGCCTCAAATCAACCTTGTATTCTTGCTTGCTAGACCTCTCTCTAATAAGAAAGGACTCATAATGTCTGTCGAAGATAAGGATGTCCATGTTTCTGTTTGCTTGCTAGTTTTCTCGAAGTTGTGTAGTGATGAATCCTAAGAATTCATGACTAATATTTTGGGTAAATGCATCTCGCCCTTTTTGAGCAAACAACTCAGCTAGGCAGAAGTATGTTGCTCTAACAAGTACTGTGATTGGTAAATTGCAAGCACCCTTTAGAACAAAATTGATGCACTCAACTAGGTTGGTGGTCATATGCCCCTACTGATGTCCACCATCAAATGCCTGAACCAATTTGCCTCGAGGAATTTCATTAAGCCAATCAGTATAATTTAAGCCACGTTCGTGCATCTGCTCATAGTGATAATTAAATTCATGTTCGGTCCTCAAGTACCCTGTAAAAGTTGATGTGTTTGATATGTTAATTATCAATTATCATTATCAAACCTTTATTTCAGACAAAAATGGGAGGAAAATGTAAATTACCTATGCTCACTACAAGCCTGTGCAAGAATAGCGCCTTGAATATGCATAAGAAATTAGCGGCAATGTGCCTAATACAATGCATATGGAATGTTCTCAGAGGTTCCCATTGACCATTGCTGTGGACTATTGCTGCTTTAATTGACTCGTGACAATCAAAAATAATTCCAACTCCATCATGGGTCACTACATGTCTACGTAGATAGTCTAGGAAAAATACCATGTATCTACAGTCTCACCCTCGACAATTGCAAAACCAATTGGCAATATATTCTGATTTCCATCCTATGCCATTGCAACTAGAAGAGTTCCTTTATATTTTCCATACAAATGTGTCCCATCTACCTGCACAAGTGGTTTGTAGTGTTTAAATGCTTCAATGCAAGGACCAAAAGTCCAAAACACTCGAAGAAATAGTCAACCATTTGGCACCAAATCATTTGAATTAGCACGGTAGGCCTCTATAGCATCAAACATGACAATTGACCCAGGAACAACATCACATAGTGCTCCACACCACTTTGGGAGCTCTGCATATGAGTGCTCCTAATTACCAAAAGCTTTTTCGATTGTCTTTTGCTTTGATGCCCATGCTTTTCAATACGTTGTCGTGTACCCATATTGAGACTTAACCTCTGTAATCATAGTTTTCACTTTAAGAGATAGGTCAGATTGTATCATGGGCTCAATAAATTGTGGATTCATGTCTGAATCCAACTTTGAGTGATCCTGTGAATTCCCCCCTAAAGTGCAAGTATAAGGTCCATTGTATTTCCTAATTTCCCAAAAATCTTTATACTTCCTTAGACTAACTCTAAGAAGCCATCTGCCACCTCTCTCATGGTGTATGCATCTGCAATAGAATGTCTTCGGTTCTGACTCGCATACCTTATAGTCCACTGCTTTGTCTATGCTATACCTCTTAATTGCTTTTACAGCATCCTCCCTATCATTAAACATCATTCCAACTTGAAATTCCCCATCAATAGCAGATACACCTACAAAGTATTTATTATGAAAATTTTGATAAAAAAAATAAAAATATATGTAATAGTTGAAAAAATAAACTACAATTCTATATTTCAATGATAGAACACTCATTATTGTTAGTCAACTTTAATAAAGAAAATTTCTACCTACTTTAATAATATCATAATTAAGATTTAGTTATTGTTACTTATTTATTATAATACAAAATACTTTGAAATTTATATAATAAAGCAAGTAACAAATTAAAAATTTCAGAGTTAGTACCACATATCCATGTTTACATACTCAGGAAACTCGGGTGTATGCATAGCTTCCAAATCCACGTCGTACATGAAAGACGGCTTCTCATTCAAATGTTGTCTAGCCACATTGCTTGGGATGCCTTCACCATTTGCATCATTGTCTACTTCATCTTCCGCACCATCTTCGCTGCTTTCATAGTCATCTTCATCAATTTCTTCCAATTATACAAAATCTCTGTGTGGAAATAGGTTTCACTCGGGTTCTTTATTTCAAGCAACTTCTTCAAAATCAACGTATAGCTCAATGGGAAAAGAAGAATTTGTATGATACCACCGATGTGTCATGAACATCTATTGCATGCTATCGTCGTTATTTACTGGAGTTGCTTGATATTGTACAAAGCCACCAAAAATGGAGACTGGACACCTATATCTCATTGCAGATACTGTTTTTGGAGTGCCAGTATTTATGGATTGACAGAGTCCATCCACTAGCTCCATATATGACATTGTGAATGGAATAGAAAAACATGCTGGATTTCGACATGTAAATGTCACACCCTCACCTATGTTTCTAAGAACATCACCGTTGAAATATATTATTATATCTGTAATATCACTCATTTTTTTGCTCTATTTTTGGTACAACTAGAATACTTTTTTTTCCCCGCACTCATAGTTATAGAGAAAAAAAAAACTCGTGCCCCACTACACACTCTCTCTCAATAAGGTTGCTATGATATTAGAATGAACTATTTTTTCACTTACAAAACTTGTGTCAAAGTGAAATAAGTTGCACCCCTTCATATAGAGCTCTCAACGAGCCGTTGGAGCCATATGGGTTAAAAAACAATTTTTAATTGATGAAATCTCGCCATTGGCAACTTTTGTATTAAACAATTATTATTTTTTTGAAATTCTGGTCGCTTTAATTTAAAAATATTAATATTTTATTAATGAAATCTTACCATCGATGAGATTTCATTTTAAAAAAATATATTATATTTCTAAAATGTTGCCATTGGTGACTTTTCAATTTAAAAAATGATATTTTATTAATGAAATATTGTCATTAGCGAGATTTTCTTTAAAAAAATTATTATTTTATTATATATGATTGATGTATTGCAGAATTAGTTTTAAAAAAATTATAATTTTTTTCCTATAAAATCCTGTCATTCGCAGGATTTTATGACCCATAACTATGTCATTATCTAATCTAATCCATGTCATGGCAAATTTTGGGCTTTTTTACCAAAGAAAAATAAAAAAATATTATTTATGAATATGCACTACTGTGCACATTAATGATGGATCTACACTGGTTTTGATATAAAAGCAATACGTGACACTGTGCCTTGTATTGTATGCAGGCACGTTAAACATACGCAGTGTCATGTATTATATGATATGTGACACAGTGTCACGTATTATATAATATGCGACACTGTGCCATGTATTCTTCTTGTTTGGAAATGAACATAATATATTGGACTGTGTCACGTATTATGAACATTGTAACGTATTATGTGTCCGAGCCCTTTAAATACAGAATGCCAAAGGTCTCTGCTCAGAATATACAACAGTCTATTTTTAAGTGAGTGAGTTATACTTTTTCATCTGTGAAAAATATGTCTGGAAGATATTATTTACTTATTCACTATAATTGTGAAATTATTCAAAATTCCTAAGATGGGGTCAAGTTTTGTGCTCAAAATCCAGTACTTATTAGTGTGCATTCATCTATAAGTCTTTCTGAGATTCACAGCAAAATTCTTCACAAGTGAGGGAAAGAAATTAAGCAAACAACCCAGATGATGTATCAGCTCCCTATATTTATTAGTCAAGGTGCGGTGCAGTATAGAAGTTGCAGCATTGACACTAATGATGATGTTTGATTGCCATAGTCAGTTTCACGACCTTCATGTTATGGGGGTATTTGTAGTCGTGGGAGGTTTGCAGTTGAGTTCTGAAGGATCAAATCCCGTTCAAGCTTTTGATAGAGCAACACTAGCTCAGCATCGTGGAATAATTTCAAGAAAAAATCTAGTACAAAATGAAAATATTGGACAAGTGAATTTGGAAGAAGGGGCCAGTGGGTCGATCTTGAGAGAACCTGCGGTCGAGGGAGGTAGAGAACTTGAACTGGATGGTCCAATTGCAGGCTATGAGCCGTATAATGAAATAATTTCTGAAGAGGAGCCAAACAACGGTAAAATTTAATTATACTATTTGAAGTTTGTTATATATCTTGTATATTTTGTAGTTAACATATTTTTTAATGTTGTGCGAATTTTATTCATGAATTGGGGTTTTGTAATTATCTAGTGGAATTTGTTAAAATTTTCAATTTAACTTATAAATTTGCATCTATGGATTATAAATTTTCATCTATGGATTGTTTGTTATAATTTTTTAGTGCCGCAAGATGATGATGATGACAAGATAGTGCCCCCCACCCAGACCCAGACATTTATCATGCGCAGTGAAAGTGAATGGGTTGGTCACTATATGGAAGAAGCTCAGGTGAGCATGGAGGGGGGTTGAGGGGCACTGTGGGTGGTAGATACAATGTGCAATTATCGGGAGATTCTCCTCTGCAAGAGGGGCAACAATTTCCCAATAAAAAGTTTGTGCTACTTGCAGTAAAAAAATTATAGCATTCAAAGAGGTGTTGAGTACAAGGTCCATGAGTTAGATCAAACAAAATATCAAGGCAAATGCAAACACTTTGTGAGTGGATGTAATTGGAGCATCCGCATCACTTATAAACAAAAGATGGGGGTATGGGAGGTTTGAAAGTACAACAGAGAACATACTTGCTTGGCTAGAAGAGTATCGCAATACAATTCTCACTTAGATGTTTATGTCATCACTTCTTGCATATTTTCTTCTGTTGAAGCCGACCCGATAGTCCTAATTAGAATGTTGCAAGCCTCAATTCATGAAAAATATAGATTTTCTGTTTCGTATAGGAGGGCATGACTTGCAAAACAAAAAGCCATTGCTTGAATTTATGGAGATTAGGAAGATTCTTACAATGAGCTTCTGAAATAGCTACTTGGTTTGCAGTCTTTTATGCTAGGTATCTTTGCATGTTTAATTGTCATTTTATTTTCCTGATTAATAGATTAACTAATTATTTTCTTTTTTTATTTTTTCATTTCAAGAACAGTGTTTGAAATTTCAACTCTGCCTTATTATGAGGGAAACTTGGTTAACTCTACATGTGTGATGTTTCATTGTGTATTTTGGACATTTCCACCTTATGTCGAGGCATTTAAATATTGCAAGCCTTTTGTTTGGATGGGACACATTTATATGGCAAGTATGGGGGTACACTGCTTATGACAATTGCACAAGATGGTAATTCAAATATTCTGGCAATTTGAACATCTATATCCGCGCCACCTAAAAAACATATTTTCCTTTTTTTAATATCGCCTAACCACAAAAAGCGAGTAATGTAAGGAAAAATTTTTATAACGGAAAAGGGGGAATTTGACATACCTCATTATCAATGGAAACAGTATACCAGCGTCAACACTCGGTCGAAGCTATGGCACTCTCCACCAAATCCAAGATTGGAACAAATAAAGACATCCACTAAAATCTACGGTAGGCATGCCACAAGCCCGGCTAAGCCCCCGGTAGAGTGTAGACAGCACAGCAAATCCCCAGCTAAGGCTCCACACTCATCAAAATCACACAGTAGCATGAGATACCTCAGATGCACCCTGGAAGAAGATATATCACTAAGCAGTACACCTCTAATCAGCAACAATATATATGCATGCGCTGATTGCATGATCTGTGCCTCCGTCGCCTGTGGGCCCAATGGTAGAACATCTCTCCTAAGCCAGTCCATGGAGAGCATGTTCTTATACACCCTCTGATGGCACCCTCCCTAGCAGTTGCTCACAAAGCTCCCATATGTCCATACCATCATGATGGAGAACCCATGAACCCGTGCAACCACTCATTGGTCCCCCATCTACTCTTATTCCTAACTGGAATGCGACATCCTGTAGAGTGATGGTGCATTCACCCCCTGGCAGGTGGAAAGTATGTGTCTCGAGTTTCTAGTGCTCCACAAATGCCAATAGCAATCCATTATCATACTCGTAGTAGGGAATCTGTGAAGCATGCCAAAACCCAGCCTGTATCAAATATGACTGAATATGGGCATCAGGAGCTACACGGCTAAAGTCAATTCTACAGAGCAGAACTCGACGAGGCTATATTGAAGACATAAAAAGAAAAAATTTACTTTTCAATAAAGCAACTTAAACAAAAAGAATCATAACTTTAAAAACCAATAGCATATTAAGGAATATGAAAGATTAAGGATAATTTTGTCATAATCGGCTTTTGTAACCCTAAAAACAAAGCTAATTTAATTTTATATCTCTAAAACTGATGGTATATAAAAAGAAATATAAAAGACTAAGGATAATTTCTTTTTCTACTCACCTTGTAAACCGAACAAATCTACTAACCTATGATATTAATTTTTGGTTAAAGTCAATCCTAAAACTTAACAAAAAAATGAAGACCAGAATAAGATCATCAACTTAAAAAAAATCATCAACATAAAAAATTCAACTTAAAAAAATCATTAACTTAAAAAAATAATTAGAATAAAGTCATCAACTTAAACAAAATGGAGATTGGTACATAAATCTTAATTATTAAATTCGTCACAATATCATTTATTTAATTCTAATCTTTTTTATTAAACTAACATTTATATAAAATTTTTATTGCTAATTATACTATTGGTTATGAAGAATAAATATTATTATGGGAACTATTTTCATTTTTTTTGAACTAATAGTTTATTTATTAATTTATTATTCCCAACTAAAGTCTAAATGCGTTTCTGTTACACTAAACTATGATTTCATTAATTAATATTGATTAATTAAATTAAACTTAATTAACTACTCTTATCAACAAATTAAAATTCTTTCTTTAAACAAACTAAGCCTAAATTCAAATAAATTTGTTAACTAATTACTCTATAAAATATAAAATTAAATCATTTAATGATACAATGCGAATAAATAATATAAATTTTTTAACTTACATGTGTCGTTAAATTTGCTAAGATGTGTCTGCATTGATCTCTCCGGTAGATATTGTCATTTTCAACCAAACTGAATTCTTTTATGTTACTAAAAAAATCTTTTAAAACTACTTCCTCTTCGAAACTTTTCTCTCAACTTTTGTTTCTTTCCTAGTATAATATGTGAGTGGTGGTCCCCTACTTTTTATAGTGGGAGTGTCTCACGTATTATGAAGTATAATACATGAAACAGTCTCACGTATTATGTTTATTTCATCAAAAGAAGAATGCGTGACACAGTATCACGTATTATATTCATCATGAGTTCATATAATATGTGATATAGTATCACATATTTCTTTTATATCAAGATCGATGTATATTTGTAATTAATGTGCACAGTAATACATATATGTAAATAATCATTTTTTTTTGTTTTTCTTTGATAAAACCCCCCAAATTTTGCCTCTCCACGCCATAACCAGAAAAATGACCCCCGGGTGGCCTGAAAAATAACCATAAAAATATAACAAAAACAAAACAAAACAAAAGAAAGACATGAACACCCGAAAAGAAGCTAAAGCGACGAGCTTGGATCGCAGTCTTTGCGAGAGAACGATACAGAGAGAGAGAGAGAGAGGAGAGAATCGAAGGCCACGAAGCTCGCATCTAAGAAGACGAGGGTTCTAGCTGTTCCGTCTCGTATACGTAAGCTTCTTCGATTTGTCTGTTTCTCTCTCTATCTTTTTCCTTCTTGTTTGATTTGTTTTATCGATCCATCACTTTTTCCCCTTATTTTCACCTCAACATTTCTTAGGTTTTTTTCTTTTTTTTTTAATAATTTTTTATCACATTTGCGTCCGAATTTTTTGCCTTTTCAAACCAATTTATCCAAACCCTTTTGTTAATGGCTTCAATTTTGTGTACCCCCGATGTGTTTCTGGTCATTTTCCGACTATTCTCGCGCGTTTGGGACTTAATTGAGCCCTGATTTTCTTCAATTTTTCTTATTTGTGTGATGGAATTGGTACTCTAGATTTTTATTTTTTTGTCTTTTTTTGGGGGGGGGGGGGTTGGCATTCTTTTCGGTTGTGCAATTTTCGGGTTCGAAGACAGATTAGGGTTCGTAGGTCTTGCCAAAATGAACTCTTTCGAACATAAGGTCAATTAAAGCTCTTGTGTTACATTTGGACAAAAGGGGTAGCACTATTTGTTATCTCTAATCTCATCGTGCACTGTGTGATGGTGTGGGAATTTAATTGGAGGCAGTTTTCCTATTTTCATTTTCTTTGTGATGCTTCGAAGTTAGAATCCCCAATAATTTAGTCCCTTGATCAATCCTAGCTCATACATTGTTTACCTTCATCATTTGGACGGAGGGATTAAAACATTGGAAATTTGAACTTTGAAGGACCAAGATGATTTGATTGCCAGTGTATCTTTCCGGGTCTAAATAAAACAAAATAATTTCACCGGGTTCTGCATATTTTGTTGGATATGGTTTGCATGTCCACAATGCTGATCAAATGGTTTTTCAAGGGCTTTCATGTAATGGGTCTTCAAAGTTCACATATGTGGAGCATAATTTGTTAAAAGGACATTTTATTTTAGAGACAAGGGAGGGGAAGACAAATAATCCTCTTAACAAAGAAAGTTATTTTGCAAAACATGGACCACCATTTTGGATTTTATTATTTGTTTCTGAACTACTTATGTTCTTTGTTTCTGTGTGTTTAAGTTTGTGGTTGCTGCACTCTATATAGTAAGTTGCTGCTAATTATTGAAGCTGTATCAAGCTACACTAGATCAGTTCTATAGATGTAATGTTACTGTATCTAAGGTTTATATTCTGCATTTATAGCCTGAGGCTTATTTTCTAACTGAAAAAGTTAGGGAACTGCAATGATCATTGTTCATTTATTTTGTTATTCTCTTATAGTTACCATGCACAAATTGCTGACCTTTCCATAGCAGTATCAAGTTAAAAGATGACACTACTTAGGGGTACTGCATACGTTTTAAATTTTTGAATAACTATCATACCTTGTATTTTTTACTATAAAAAAAAGGATTTTAATGACCTACAATTTCAGTATTTCTTTAGTTCCTTTCATCGATTGATCACTTTTTTCCCCCTTATTTTCAATTCAACCTTTGGGAATGGCTTCAATTTTGTGTACCCCAATGTCTTTCTGGTCATTTTCCACTATGCTTGCACGTTTGAGACTTAATCGAACCTAAATTTTAAAATTTTTGTTATATGGGTGTTGGAATTGGTGTTTTAGATTTTTTTTTTCTTCTTTTTGTTGTGTCTCTTCTCTGTTTTGTAATTTTCGGGTTCCAGAACAGATTCGTTGGTCTTTCGGAAATGAACTCTTTGGAACATAAGGTCACATTTGGAGAAAAGGGGTATCGCCATTTGTTCTTTCTAATCTCATCGTTTACTGTGTGTTAGTGTGGGAATTTAATGGGAGGCAGCTGTCCTGTTTTCTCTTTTGTTAAATGGAGAGAAAACCTCATCACTACCTAACCATGGACTATTCCTTGGGTCTCATTGTATCAATGTGATGCTTCAAAGTTAAAATCCCCAATGTTTTAGTCCCTTGATCATGTCAAGTTCATACATTTTTTACCTTCACCATTTGGATGGAGGGACTAAAACATTGGAAATTCGAACTTTGAAGGATCAAGATGTTTTGATTGTGGGTGTATCTTTCAGGGTCTAAATTGTTTTGCTCTAAAAATCAGGCTTCCTCCTTTCCTCATAATAATAATAATAATAATAATAATAATAATAATAATAATAATAATTTCACCTGTTTCTTCATATTTTGTTGGATATGGTTTTGAAATTGCATGGATCAAATGGTTTTTTAAGGGCTTGTTAATGTTGGGCTGTCTCTGCTGTTTTTTTCCCCCTTTCTTTTCTTTTTTTTTTTTTAAATACTGATGGATGTGGGGTTGTATGATGGTTGTGGCTGTGAATTTCTTTGCCTATTCTGAATTGTTTTGCATCTTTTGTTGAACATGCATAGGTCTTGCTTCTTTCCTTAATTTCTTTCTCTGTTTTTTTTCTTATTCCTCTATTTTCTTCTTTTAGAATTTCAATTATAGTATGAAACTGAGTCAAGAACACAGATGGAAGGTTTATTCATGAATAATATTTGAATCAGAATCTAATCTTTTCACTTTGCAGCTCCATAAGTCATCCCCCTTTGAGCTGATTCTAACATTTTTTTTCTCTCTTTTCTTTTCTTGATTCTCGGTCGTGTAGGTTGTTCGTTGTTGTGGGGAACTCTGGAAATTGGTTACAACTCCCATTTCTTCTACAACATTCTCAAATTGTATGTTGGCCTTCAAACATGGATCTTGACTTGCTTCACATGCCCATGAATTCTGTTCATTGATGTTGATCCCTTGTAAGTGATGTTACTAGTTGTTTGAGTCCTCAAATTCAAACAAAATTTTGATGCTTTGCATCGGAGAGTGATTCTGGGATGGAAATGCTGTTTAACTGTAAGCTGTCAAGGTTCATGTGTGGCACCCTAAATTCCATAACTTGCAAATGTATGTGTGTGCTTGTTGCTGTTTTGATCCTTAGAGCTATGTTACTTCCTCCCTTCCCTGGCCTTGGTGGGGTTGAATGGGGCAACATTGTGTATATCCGCAACCATTTTCCATCCACATTTGGAGTTAGGCAAGATAAGTTTTTGGAGGTTCCTCAGATTGTATGGGGACTAAACAACCAGAAGATTGCGCTTGCAAGGGCTTGCCTAACTGCTAGAGTGTTGAACCGAACGCTATTGATGCCTAGCCTTAGTGCCTCCCTTTTTTACAAAGAGATTGACCTCCTGCAGCCCATTTCCTTTGACAAGGTTTTCCAATTTGACAAGTTTAATGCACTTTGCAGTGGGTTTGTCCAATTGGGTCGGTACTCAGATCTCTTGAACCGAACACAAGTGCTTGAAATGCAGAAAGGAAGTGGTAGGAAGTGGACAGTGGAGAGGGATTTGGATCAATTGAGGGAGCACAACAAGGGGTCATTTGATGACTATGAGGTGATTCGGATTGTGGGGAAGAACCCATTCTTGTGGCACGATCACTGGCCTGTGAAGGACTATGCAAAGGTATTTGAGTGCTTAGTTTTGGTGGATGAGATTGCTAAGGAAGCAGATAGAGTTGTGTCTAGGATTAGAGCACTTGCAAGAGAGGTAGGAGGAGGCAACACCGAATCAATGGAATTGGAAAATGATAGAACTTCATTTCAGCCTCTACCATATGTTGCTGTCCACATGAGAGTAGAAATCGATTGGATGATTCACTGTAAGAAGTTAGAACAAAGATTAAACACAAACCAAATATGTAGTAGCAAGAAAGAGATCATGGAAAGAGTTGGGAAAATTGCCAGTTTGAAGGCTCCGGTTGTTGTTTATCTTGCAGTAGCTGATAAACTCCTTAAAAATTCTTCCATATTGGAAGGTTGGGGAGAAGGATTTCTACCTTTTGAGAAGAAGAAACTTGGTGTGGATGGAATCTATAGTAAGTATCCATATCTGATTCAGTCTGCAATTGACTATGAAGTGTGTTTGCGGGCTGATATCTTTGTTGGGAATAGTTTCTCTACATTTTCGAGTCTTATAGTTCTTGAGAGAACTCAAAAGATGATTACAATGGGTGTCAACAGCTTGTGTGGAAGGGATGTAAGATGGCCTTCATATGCTTATAATATACCAGGAGAATCAAATGGCCCTATGAGATGGATTACGAATATGTCTGATTCAAGCCTTCAGGCAATTAGCTATGGCACTACTCACATTTCTTGTTGACAGTGTTGTATACAACTCATTCTGTTCTTGATTTTGATTGCACACTTCAACTTCATTCTTATTTTATTTTTATGTAGAGAGTTTGACCATGGAATATAGCTGTTTACAGAGGTACGGTTTCTCCTTATGTAAATCTAAACTGTTATTTTTAAACATATCCTATGTTAATCTTGATTCAGAGGGGTTGTTTTTGGTTTCTTCGTTTTTTGTTATATTTTTTTTTTCCCGGTTGATTTTTGTAATGTTAGGGAGGAGTGGCCAGTTCACATGTCATGTGGGAACTGGAAGGATGTATAGAGAAGTCTTTCTCCAATGATATCTATGTTTTGTACATTGTAGAGAAAACTAAGTGGAAATTTCTTATATTTAACATGAATACAAAATTCCATCTTTAGAAATAATTTTTGGTTGAGGTGGGTTCTTTTGTATTTGCATGCAGTTGTGCACAGTCATGCTTCACTTTCAAGTAAGTGCAGTTATGTATCACATGACTTATGCACTAGTAGATGTCATTTTCATGATGCAAAATTTTATTTTGGATTTCAGATTCCAAAGATCTGTCGTTGCCCAGGTTTCTCCCTCTCCCTCCTTTTCTCCCACTCAGGCCCTTTGTCTTTATGTGGAGTTTTCTGTTTAGGAACATGTAACCAGGGGCAGATGCCCTACTCAGACGCAACTCAACAATTGACGATTAGTTGGCAACTTTACTGGACATTAAGTTCATATTTCAAGGAGCCTTTTAGCAATTGTAACTTTCTCACCAATCAAGAAGATTAAAATCATCATCTAAGATCAATAATATATATATATATATATATGTTAAATGTTGTAAATTTTAAACTTGTTGAAACCCTCATAAATTTTAAATCTCAATTCTCGCTCAAATTATCTTGAGTGACTGAAAATGATGACGTGACTTCTAACTTCGAGAGGAGATGATACTATGGTGTGATCCTTATGTGAATGTATTTCACCACTACAAAAAATGTCATGGTGTGTAATTTTATTTAACTGTGGCTTTTTCTATATTTGGTTAACAAATACTGCTGTCAAGGTATGCAAAAGGCAAGAGAGCAACTCTATAATGACAGCCAAGTAATAATTTGCATTTGGGTAAATTATATTGACCTTTCTTGAGGTTTGGTGAAATTCATCTTAGCTCTCCTCTATCTGTCCAAGTAACATTGATTTCCCCTAGATATATTGTTTCTTGTGCGATAGAGAGAAGGTCAGTGTTATGATTTCACAAATTCAGGGACCTCTTAAGTGAATTTTATAAATATAAGGGAGGTGGACTAAATTTCATCAAACCTCATGGAAGGTAAGTGTAATTTTCCCTTTGCAATTTGTTCTTGGGGTAGAAGCCGCTCCTCTTTGGTATTTCTTTTTTCATGAAGCCTGTTCTGTTCAATTTGAGAAGTTGGTATGAGTAGCTGCGTGCACATGCTTAGATGAAGAACACATTAGTTCAGATGTATCTTTCCTTAGCTGGATGGAGAAACCTGCTTCTGATGTTATCAATTGTGTGCTTATTCTGTTTATGTTTCCATTAACTCTTGATTTTATTTATTGTAGGATTCTGCAATAATTCGTATGTGGGGCCATGTGGCTACTGTTGCTGATTTCTGTTTTTCCTAATTTCTTGCCTACCACTTGCTAGTTGGTGCTTGATGATGGTGCAGGGTCTCCCTTTATCACAATGATCATCATCTGTTTGAGAATGAGAAATGCATATTATTCTTAGGAAAAAATTTGAGTGTTTTGCTACCTGTTTTATATGGTGAACATATTTGTTACTTATAATTCCCCCTAGGATGGGCGGCCCGGTCACAGGTTTGTTAGAATTTAGTATGAGGTGTGAAGGATTTCTGTTTTTCCCCCTTGATGCTGCTGCCCATTAATTTGAATTCTACTCACTTGAATATTTTATCAATGGTCGGTGCCTTGTGCAATGGCATGCCTTTTAGCGGTGTTTAACTCCCCTGGCCCCCCCCCCCCCTTTCTTTTTTTGGCTGACTGCAGGGATGTTGGTATTGTTATCTTCAGCATCTAGTTTGTGATTTGGTTCAAGCAACTTGCCACTCCCTGGAAATGTTCTAATATATGGACCTTCAGTGAGTACAAATTTAAATTTACTATTGCATTTAGTTTAATGTTTAACGAATTTGGCTGTTAGCTGATTAGAACTTCCAATTCTGGATGATTAAATGTTTTGGAGCCATTGCAATTACTTGTTTACACTTTAATACTCATTGCACAGCCTTTTCAATGTCATTTTCGTGTTGCTTCCTTACCATTCTTGACAGATATTCAAAGGTAATTAAGAGTTTTCCCCCTTGAATAGAGGATGACTATTCCACCATAGATTTCTTTCCTTACATCTTTTATGATTTAGAGTTGTTCTATTGTCTTTTGTCAGTGGTGGTGGTGGTGGAATGGGGGCTTGAGGGAGGTAAAGGCAGGGTGGGGAGGAGGTTAGTACATTTGTTGATGAAGTATTCAGTGAAATATTCATTCACAAATTCAGTTAGTGAAAGATCTAGTTCAGAATTAAAGAATGTAAAATCATATTTTTGTAACTTGGAATACTTTAAACATGGTTTTATTTTCACCCAACTTAGTTGCTATTTCACTGGCTTTGCATTTCATGAATGTGTGCTTGCTATATTAGATGTTTGGTTGGCCCCTTGGATATCAGTAACAGTGAACTGTCCTTATCTATGTCAATGCATGTGTGATGTAATTATTAAATAATTCCTGTTTCCAGGAAATATTGGTTGACAAAACTGTCCATGCTGCTGTTCGTCGGTTGTTGCCATCTAATGCTGCCAATGAGCACGAGAGTCCTGCTTTACTAGGGGAGGATTTCACCCAGGCGATGCATGATTTTCTTCCAGTTGCAATGCATGACATCACAAAATCTGCTTCTGATGGTGGCTGTTCTGGATGGGATGATGTGGGTGGTCTTGTTGATATTCGAAATGCTATTGAGGTCTGAATTCTAGAAATATTTGAATATTGTTGTTCTCTTGTTTTATTTTGTGTTCCATTTTCTTTTAGATTTTAAGTAATATTATATATTTGTCAGGAACCAACTATTACAAGAGCATAAGCTTCTAGGTGGAGGCTAAGAATGATTTTACAACTCAATGCTTTTCCCTTAAGGTGTGTGTAATGTGTGGTGCATGCTCATGATACACTTTTCTGCTTCAGTTTCTTTATGGAATTCCTTATCCTTCAAATCTTCTGTAGTTCATTCCCTACGTTTTATTTTTTTATTTTATAAAAAAAGGAAAGAAAAAGGAACGAGGAAATGATGATGGAGATGTACTGGATGATCCAGAAGAATGATATAGTAGAATAGCATTGATGCTGAGTTATCTTGTGAGGCCTGGACTGATATTGCTTTCTCAATGGGTAATTGGTCTGTTTATGTGTTCATCTAGAACAACTATTGGGATTCTGTTAGTCATATTCTGAAATATCTGAAAGGAGAATCAGGCAGTGAGGTCCTGTATTGGAATCGGGGTGATTGCTGAGTACAGGGATTCTCGGATTCTGATTTTTTTTTTTTGGTAGTTAGTTGAGCATTATGTAATTCTTGTTTCTTGTTTAGTCTATGCTTGTAGTTAAAATTATTTTGTGGTTGATATTGTTGTTAAATCATTTTCAGATGATAGAGTTGCCACCAAAGTTTCCAAAAATTTCTGCACAAGCACTTTTGAGGTTGTGGTCAAATGTCTTTTTATATGGTCCTCCTGCTTGTGGAAAAACTCACATAGTTGGCACTGCTGCAGCTGCGTCATCTCTACAATTTATGTCAGTGAAAGGGCCGCAGCTGTTGAACAAGTGTATTGGTGCTTCTGAACAAGCTGTAAGAGGCCATTAAGACTCTTCTTTTAGCTATTATCGGTGATGCTATTTTTAAATTTATTCATATGTTTCTTAATCCGTATATATTCTCTGCTTAACATTAAAAAAAAAAAAATGGTTATTGTGTCTTAAATGACTCGAGATTCACTTTTTACACTGATGTGAGCCAATTGATCTTAAATGTCCATTAGGCTACCTCGGCTGTTTCTTTTGGTTTTGTGGTGTAACAGTTATCAGATTCTTTCATATTGAAGTTATTGATGTTGCACAGAATGTCTGAGCCTTGAATGCTGGTTTCAGGTCAGGGATATATTTGCTAAAGCAGCTGCTGCAGCACCGTGCCTGCTAGTTTTTGATGAATTTGATTCTATTGCGCCAAAGAGAGGGCATAACAATACTGTAGTAACTGACCGTGTTGTTCATCAAGCTAGTATATATTTGTCTCTTTTTTTTTATTTTATTCTTTGTCAAATAAAATCTGACCTCAATAAATAATTTAATTTTCAGTTTCTGACCTTCATCTTTCATGTCATGTGGGAACTGGAAGGATGTATATAAAAGCCTTTCTGCAATGATATCTATGTGTTGTACATTGCAGAGAAAACTAAATGGAAATTTCTTGTATTTAACATGAATACAAAATTCCATCTTTAGAAATAATCTTTAGGTGAGGTGGATTCTTTTGTTTTTGCATACAGTTGTGCACAGTTATGCTTCCCTTTCAAGTAGTGCAGTTATGTATCACATGACTTACGCATTGGTAGATGTCATTTTCATGATGCTAAATTTTATTTTGGATTTCAGATCCCAAAGATCCGTCGTTGCCCAGGTTTCTCCCTCTCCCTCCTCTCCCTCCTTTTCTCCCTCTTAGGCCCTTTGTCTTATATGTGGAGGTTTCTGTTTAGGAACATGTAACCAGGGGCAGATGCCCTACTCAGGCACAACTCGACAATTGACGATTAATTGGCAACTCTGCCGGACATTAAGTTCATATTTCAAGGAGCCTACATAGCAATTGTAGCTTTCTTACTAATCAAGAAGATTAAAATCATCATCTAAGATCAATAATATATATATTAAATGTTGTAAATTTTAAACTTGTTGAAACCCTCATAAATTTTAAATCTCAATTCTCCCTCAAATTATCTTGAGTGACTGAAAATGATGACGTGACTTCTAACTTCGAGAGGAGATGATACTATGGTGTGATCCTTATGTGAATGTATTTTGCCACTGCAAAAAATTTCATGGTGTGTCATTTTATTTAACTGTGGCCTTTTCTTTTTTTGGTTAACAAATACTGCTGTCATGGGATGCAAAAGGCAAGAGAGCAACACTAATGACAACCAAGTTATAATTTGCAATTGAGTAAATTATATTGGTTTTCCTTGAGGTTTGGAGAAATTTACTTTAACTTTCCTTTATTTGTCTAGATAATATTGATTTTTCCTATATATATTATTCTTTTGTGTGATAGAGGAAAGGTCGGTGTTACAATTTGACAAATTCAGGGACCTCTTGAATGCATTTTATAAATACAAGGGAGGTGGATTGAATTTCATCAAACCTCATTGGAGGTCAATGTAATTTGCCTATTTGTTCTGGGAGTAGAAGCGGCTCCTCTTTGGTATTTCTTTTTTCATGAAGCCTTTTCTATTCAATTTGAGATGTTGGTATGAGTAGCTGTATGCATATGCTTAGATGAAGAACCCTCGTTGCAGACTCCAAATAGGTTAAATTTGGTGTCAATTTTACTTTTTGTTTCCTATTTACTTGGATTATAGGAGGGATGTTGTTGCCAAAAATTCTTGTATGAGCACAATTGTAAGAATTTTCTCTTAGACACTCACATACAAGTGTGAGGATTCATAGATGGTTGAGTATGTACTGAATAAAATTAATAAGATTTATTTTTATTGAGTGTACTAAAAATGATGTGAGACTTACATGTATGCAAGAATTTCTTTGAAGCTGCAAAGTTATGAACGTTAAATATATTGGAACATTGAATCCATTAATTGATAGTCATTTGTAATTGTGGTGATTCAAATTAACCTTATATCCTCATCGTTCCTCCAGCTAGAGTTGCCAAAATTTGAGCTAATTATGTTCAGCTACCCAATTGAAGTCTATGGAACGACTCATGTCCCTCTTCTCCAACTTTCCACTTGGTACACATTGTATATTACATACTCTCTAGCCTGTTTCATCCTTAATGTAGGTTTCTCTCTTACGCTTAGTGATTGAGGGGTGAAGCATCATCATGGACACAAATGCGCAATTTTTTAAAGCAAAATCAAGTTATA
Organism: Dalbergia cochinchinensis; assembly: GCA_031216125.1. Taxonomy (NCBI): domain Eukaryota; kingdom Viridiplantae; phylum Streptophyta; class Magnoliopsida; order Fabales; family Fabaceae; genus Dalbergia; species Dalbergia cochinchinensis. Next base: position 38,501,977 of record CM062370.1, read on the forward strand.
ACCGATTATGCATCCCTACCTCATAGCAAATAGAGTTGATGCATTACAGATTATAAGTGCAAGTTTTTCAGGTCTGGTTGTTCAATTTATTTAAAGAAAGTTATATTAACCTCCGTTGAGGTTTATATACATTTATATATGGGGGACTCGGGTGTCCATCAAGGCGTGTTTGCTAATTAATTCCGTCAACCTAGCCATTAGGCCCCATTCGGGGTTGAGGTCTATTACCTAACGCAGTTCTATTTCTATCCTTTCAAGGATTGAACCTGGACGGTGATGGTTAAAGGACACAGTCCCAATCTAGCTGTGTCATACTTCGGTAATACTAATTTGTTAAATTAAGTAGCAAAAAAAATAACATTGAAACATTCATATGCTTATTAATGATAAAATGATGCCATGTTACCAATATTTAACATACCAATTGAATAAAATGCTTTTTATTTTTATCACAGAGTTGAAACTTACAATTATAGGACGTTTCTTCGGTACCCAATAGATATGAAAGCAAAAACCATAATTATAACTTATTATACAAGGAAATATTTTATTTAATATATATATATTAAATATTATCAAAATATTATAATTTTGTCACTAATAATCATATATATGCCAATTTGTTTTTGTGACTTCAACGAATGAATTAACATTTAAAAGAAAGGTGAGTGTAATATTATAAAATAGAGACACAAAGTAGATTAACTAAACTTAAGGGATATTAAGTGTAAGCCACTCATTTATCTATAGCCCTTATTTCACATCATCTTTCTTATTAAAATATATAAATTACTTCTTCTGATTAAGTGAGTGTGTAATCTTCATCTCTCAGCCTTACTCTATTTTGATTAGACGCGCTAGGAATTAATTTAGTAACATTGTGCTACTACACTAAATATTTGATTTCAATTTTCTCTTCTTTCTGTTGAAGAGGACATTTGATTTAATTTTAATGAGTTTAATTTATTTGCACAAATAATGTAAAAATGTTTAGTACTGATATTTAATCATATGTTATCATATCAATAAAAGTGTTTGAATCAATCACCATTAATTATAAAGTCTTATAAATAGGAGGAAATAATCAATTGATAGTGTACAAAAATTTCTCTAGCATTATATCAAAATTAAACTCATATTTTATTATATTATTATTTTTACATACTTTTTTTTATTATATTTTCAATTATTATTCTTATACTATTCAATTATATATGCTAAATTTTAACTCTCGTAGCATTAAACATTAAAGTCGCAGCATTTCAGTTATACAACGAGTTGTGATTACCGATAGAACAAAAAATCTTCACATCAAAACGACAAAATTCAACTCAATTATTTAGCATATTGCCATCACTAAACAGAAATGAAATAAAAACAAAGAGGCGATTTTTAATTCCTATTATTATGTAAGTGCAAATCTAACCTATTATGGAACAGGAACTAAGTGGGTATATCTATGGGATAAATAATATCTGTGGAAATCCCAGTGGCCTGAAAAATAAACATAAAAATATAAACAAAAGCGAAACAAAAAACACGAAGAGAAACAAAAGCAACGAGCTTGGGTTGCAGTCTCTGCGAGAGAACGCTACAGAGAGATAGAGGGAGAGAAGAGAGAACCGAAGGCCACGAAGCTCGCATCTAAGAAGACGAGGGTTCTAGCTGTTCTGTCTTGTATACGTAAGCTTCTTCGATTTGTCTGTTTCTCGCTCTATCTTTTTCCTACTTGGCTGATTTGTTTTATCGATCTATAACTTTTTCCCCTTATTTCCACTTCAACATTTCTTAGGTTTTTTTTTTCTTTTTTTAATTTTTTTTGTATCACATTTGCGTCCAAATTTTTTGCCTTTTCGAACCAATTAACCCAAACCCTTTTGGTAATGGATTCAATTGTGTACCCCCGGTGTGTTTCTGGTCATTTTCCCACTATTCTCACGCGTTTGGGACTTAATTCAGCCATGATTTTCTTCAATTTTCTTATTTGTGTAATGGAATTGGTACTCTAGATTTTTTTTTGTTTGTGTTTTTTTTTTGCCGGGGGGGGGGGGGTATTCTTTTTGGTTGTGCAGTTTTCGGGTTCGAAGACAGATTAGGGTTCGTAGGTCTTTCGAAAATGAACTCTTTGGAGCATAAGGTCAATTAAAGCTCTTGTTTTACATTTGGAGAAAAGGGATAGCACTATTTGCTATCTCTAATCTCATCGTTCGCTGTGTGATGGTGTGGGAATTTAATTGGAGGCAGCGTTCCTATTTTCTCTTTTGTTAGATGGAGAGAAAACCTCATTATAACCTAACCATGGAATATTCCTTTGGTTTCATTTTCTTTGTGATGCTTCGAAGTTAAAATCCCCAATAATTTAGTCCCTTGATCAATCCTAGCTCATACATTGTTTACCTTCATCATTTGGACGGAGGGACTAAAACATTGGAAATTTGAACTTTGAAGGATCAAGATGATTTGATTGCCGGTGTATCTTTCCAGGTCTAAATAATACAAAATAATTTCACCTGGTTCTGCATATTTTGGTGGATATGGTTTGCATGTCCGCAATGCTGATCAAATGGTTTTTCAAGGGCTTGTCATGTAATGGGCCTTCAAAGTTCCAATATAAGGAGTGTAATTTGTTAAAAGGACATTTTATTTTAGAGACAAGGGAGGGGAAGACAAATAATCCTCTTAACAAAGAAAGTTATTTTGCAAAACGTGGACTGCCATTTTGGATTTTATTATTTATTTCTGAATTTCTTATGTTCTTTATTTCTGTGTGTTTTAAGTTTGGGGTTGCTGCACTCTATATAGTAAGTTGCTGCTAATTATTGAAGCTGTATCAAGCTACACTAGATCAGCTCTATAGATGTAATGTTACTGTATCTAAGGCTTATATTCTGCATTTATAGCCTGAGGCTTATTTTCTAACTGAAAAAGTTAAAGGGAACTGCAATGATCATTATTTATTTATTTTGTTATTCTCTTATAGTTGCCATGCACAAATTCCTGACCTTTCCACAGCAGTATCAAGTTAAAAAAATGATATTACTTAGAGGTAATGCATATGTTTTAAATTTTTGAATAACTATCATACCTTGTATTTTTTGCAATAAAAAAATGAAAGGATTTTAATGACTTACAATTTCAGTATTTCTGTAGTAGTCCTCAAAATTCCTTGTAGATGATGTTCATTTACTCTTATGTATCCTCCAGAATTATCCTGCTACATGATGCTGAAGAAGTGACACAGAATTTATTCGGTGCACAGAAAACCGGTGCATATGGAAGGACTTGTGTCTGGAGAGTTGTCACATCCTGGAGCACCTGACGGCAACTCTTGTAAAAGTTCTAAAGACAAGCAAGAGGAAGCATTAGGTCGCTGGTATATGTCTAGGAAAGAAATAGAGGAAAATTCCCCATCAAGAAAAGGTGGAGTTGATTTGAAAAAGGAGACATATCTGCGCAAGTCATACTGTACATTCTTACAGGATTTAGGCATGAGACTTAAAGTGTGAGTTCACTGCTATTGATTTTGTTATTATAATTTTATCATTGCTTTCTGATGTCAAGTACTTCTTACTGTTTGTTTGGGACTGTTCATTGTTCTGAAGACATGAGTGCTTCATCCCACACTGATTTTGCATTTTGTCTTCTTCTTTGTCACTCTTTCAAGCCCATATTTAATGAATAACATGGTTGTGCATCTGAATGATTTACCCAAGCAATGCAATCTTGCATTGCATGATATAATGAAAACACTGAGGATGTTTTATATGTATTCAGAGTCCTTGCAAGATAGATGGTGTTAACCTTTTAAAAGCAATTGGGTTTTGTTGTTAAGTTGTAAATATTGATACCCAGCTGTATAAATTCAGTTGGAGGTTGACATATTGGCTGTAACTTTGCTTTGTGCAGGCCTCAGGTAACTATAGCAACAGCCATAATATTTTGTCATCGGTTCTTTCTTCGACAATCTCATGCAAAGAATGACCGAAGGGTGGGTTGGTATGCTTTTAATTAGATATTATTGGCATTTTTCCTCTCTAAATTTTTACTAATTTGCTTTTTAATTTAGTGCAATATGTCTGTGCTCCTGATCTCGTGCTTAACTGGTCTATGTAAGTATAACAGACAAATAGGGAGATCATAAAACTATCTACAAATTGTTTGGTTCTGTGTGCAATCCTTTTTCTTTATTTAGTATTCAATGTTTTACATGCCTTGCAGGCTGGTATATACTTAATGTTTAATTTCTATACACTAGCAGTGTAAAATAATTTTACAATTGACATCCATTCAGATGCTGCCATATAAGCAAAAATGATTGACTCATACTTAATGTTTAATTTTCATACATTGAGTGTGTAAAATAATTGTACAATTGACATCCGAGCAGGTGCTGCCACATAAGCTAAAAAAGTTGACTTTCATACCCACTATCTCAAAAGGAAACGACTTTTGCTTATGTGGTAGCACTTGATTGGATGTATAAAATTATTTTACATTGATAGTACATAGAAATTAAACTCATACTTAATGCATGGTTTTTGTTGGTAATATTGATGTATTTTCAATGCTTAAAGAATAGACCTGATTTTGGATAGCTAGCAAATCCTTTTTTACTTATCTTGCAGTATGAATGCCTAGAAATTTTGTTGTATTGCTGTGTAAAGTCAAGTCACATGACAAACATGGAAGAGTGATATTATACAAACTAGCTTTGACAAATTTAAGTTGATTTATATGCCAAATACATTTTTATTTGTTTAATATTGCAAAAGTTTTCATGATGAATTTCCCTTGAAATATCAGGTTTGTATTGAAATGTTTTGGGTTGCAGTCTGGAATATTTTCTGAAAAGATCTGAGCACTGTACTCAGCTTAAAAATCTTTTCTAAGGGTGTGTTTGGAGTAAAAAAAGGGTAATTTTTTCGTGGATGAGCTCTAGCAATTTGTAATCAAGGATTTCTTGTCTGTTCTATACAAAATTCTTACTTTAGGTGAGTATTCTACTTAGTATGAAATTTTGTTTAGAACAGGTCAATCTATCCGTTGAAGATGAATGGATCTTCTAAAGTTTCAACTTTCAGAGATTGATGTTTCTGAATATTTTATCTTTTATCACAATTTGTTTTGTTTAAATTTTTTCTTATACTTTAATCCAAATTTAATCTTCTGAAGTTTTCTGATTTGCAAGTTTCAAAATCTTCAAAATTTTTGCATCCTGCTATTTGATTTCTGTAATTCTTTGTTTGATATCATGAGCCTGTAGTTATGTTCAGACTTTGTATTCAAAGAATGGGGCATGCAAAACAGAAGTAGTGTAGACAATAGATTACTTAATTGGAGTCTCATAATTCACTTGGTAGACATCTTTTGCAGACCATTGCAACTGTCTGTATGTTCCTCGCTGGGAAGGTTGAAGAGACTCCTCGTCCACTGAAGGATGTTATTCTTGTTTCTTATGAGATCATTCACAAGAAAGATCCTGCAGCTGCACAAAGGATAAAACAGAAGGTGTTCTATTATTGCTGGTGCACTGGCCAGTTCATTGCTGTGCACCCAATTTCTGACTTCTGGAATTTTCTGAAATCATATTGTTGCTGCTTTTATGTTGAGCCATCTTTCTCACTGTTTGTCTCTCCATTTGTTGTCTGATGGAGTAGTTTTCTTTTCTGTTTGCTTCACAACTGGGCCTCCATCAGCTTGTCAGTTTCTAGTCAATTCATACTCTATTTAGGTTATAATGTGTGCTCAAACATGGTAGATGTTGTGGCCTCAATATCGAAAACCTATAAAATGTTTATCTGGCTTGTAAATTATGAAGAGTCTTCAATGTTTTTTATTTATACGCTTAGTTACTACTCAAATAGAACTGGTTGCTTGGAATTATATCATTTATCAAATGTTCTTCTCTATCCACCCTTCTATTGGATAGTTGTTCTGATTTCACCCATTTTACTCCAACAGCTGTACATTGGTAAAGTATCTTGTTGGTACCTTTTGGACTTATTTTTTTTATTTATGCTGCTCTATACTTAGTTTGGTTCTATTTCTTTTACACTCACTGCATATGAGTTTGTTCAATAGAATTGGCAAATTATGCAGGAAGTATATGAGCAGCAGAAGGAACTAATTTTAGTAGGAGAGAGGGTTGTACTGGCCACTTTAGGTTTTGACCTGAATGTTCAACATCCCTATAAGCCCCTTGTCGAGGCTATAAAGAAGTTCAATGTTGCAAAGAATGCCCTTGCACAAGTTGCTTGGAACTTTGTTAATGATGGGTATGATTAAGTTGCCATTTGTTCTAATTTAACTTCATTGTATCCATTTTATTTATATATATACATATTTGTTCACACACTGGAAAGTGGCTTTCAGGCTGAGGACATCGCTCTGCCTGCAATTTAAGCCACACCATATTGCAGCAGGTGCCATTTTCCTTGCTGCCAAGTTCCTGAAAGTGAAGCTTCCATCAGAGGGGGAGAAGGTTTGGTGGCAAGAGTTTGATGTCACCCCGCGCCAATTAGAGGGTTGGTGTCATCCCCTCAATCATTTGCATATCAAGAAAGTTGACCTGATTGGATAACCTTTTGTGTTCCATGGCTTAACGTATTATGATAATTTGACATTGCCATGTGTCTGAATGGTTACCTTTTCCTGGTCAAGTTAAGCATTTTTGTTAGAGAGAACAAACCCAGTTTTATGTCAGGGGTAGTTTGCTGTTAAAGATGGGTTATACTTTTATGATGTACTAGCTGAATATTTCTGTATATCCTTCTGAGTCTGTTTTCCTCTTGCAGAGGTTAGCAATCAAATGTTGGAACTCTACGAGCAGAATAGAATTCCACCATCTCAAGGAAGTGAAGTTGAGGGTAGTGGGGGAGGGGGAGCAAGAGCTGCTACAAAAGCTCCTGCTATGAATGAGGAGCAGGCCTCAAAACATATATCCTCTCATACAGCTCCTCAGCACTCATCTGCAGAGAATCACGTGGTAGTACCAAGAGGAACGGAAAACCAAAGCAATGATGGGAGTACAGAAATGGGTAGTGACATTACCGATCACAAGGCGGACTTGGAAATTAGAGTGCCTCATAACTCTGAACAGTTTCCTCAGAAAGATAACAAGAGAGAAGTGGCAAATAGACCTAAATCTGGGACTGAACTCTTAGTTTCAGGAAACCAGGATAGAATGGTTGGCGCAAAGGAGGCTGCAGAAGTAGGAAGGAAGGATGGTATGGGTTCACATAAGTATAGCATTGTTGGTCGAAATGTGGAGCTTCGGGAAGGCCCTGTTGGTCACTCGCCCACAGAAGCAATGAAGATGATTGACAAAGACAAGGTGAAGGCTGTGAAGGCTGCGCTGGAGAAAAGGAGGAAGGAGCGTGGGGAAATGACATTAAAGAAAAATGTAATGGATGAGGATGATCTCATTGAGTGGGAGCTGGAAGATGGAGTTGAATTAGCAGTTGAAGATGAGAAAAATAAGCGCGAGAGAAGACAGAGCTGGTCTAAACCCGATGAGGCAGATTGTGGCAACCATGAGGAGAGTGGAGATGGTAAACACATGAGCATGAAGGGGCAATCACAGAAAGACATGGATGCAGACAATGCAGAAGAAGGGGAGATGATAGATGATGCTTCATCCTTGTCGGACAATCGCAAAAGAAAGATGGGGAGCCCTCCAGCTAGGCAACCAGAGATGAAAAAGCGGCTTGATTTCAATCACTATGATCATCTCTGAAGGAAATGGAAATGGAAATGGTAGAGTTGGTTATGCAGACAGGGACCGCATGAGAAATAATGAGGAAAATCATTGCTGAGGTGAACATTCTACTGTCCTTGCTATGGTTATTGTGATTTGGCTAGTCAGTTGCTAATGAATTGATGGTTTTGGACGCTCTTGTTGTTTGCCTTATACATTTCTTATTTAAGGAACGGGATGCCTCAATTTTGGTAGTGACATTGAAAGCTTAAGCTATTTAATATGTGTACCTACCTATTTGAGTTCCGTTGCTAAAATAATCTGCATGGCCAGTGATTTCAAATCATTGAGAGCTGTCTGTAATTGTCAAAAATAAGAATTTTATGTGCCTGTTAAGCACAGGCTGAGCTAACCTCCACCCAACTTCGCCGTGAACAAGGGAATCGTAACAAATCAATTTAAACGCGTAGAATGGAGTTGAAAATCCTTCAAAGTTTTTTGCTTGAAATCGAAATAAATCAAAATTTTAATTTACCATAGAAAGATGTACGAACTCAAGTGTCTTTCACGCATGTGATAAGTGCACAATTATTTCAACTAGCACTGTTCTTACATTAAGTATATAGTACATTTATTTTATTTTATTTCAGTATGCGCATGCTTTTATATGCCTCGAAATAGTTAGTACCAAATGGCAACGGAATAATTAATTATTAGTAAACTAGTTCTCTTTTCACAGAGATCAGGGGGGTGAAAGGTGAAAATCGAATACATGTAATTCGTTCTTACTTTTTCGTGTGATATGTATTTGTACTAATGAAGGATGGCCCAAATTAAAGTTCTCAAGAAAATCAAAGAGAGCTAGAGAGAAAAACCCAACTTCAAAATATCATATTGTATGGCAACAACCAAACATTACAAAGAAGGCACTACTCAACAAAATCTAAGTAAATGCCAACAGGTGCATTTTAACTGCACAAATCCAACTCATAGCATCACTAGATAGAAACTACATGTAACCTTTAGCCATAACTAAAGGATTCATAATATATGCTTACCCTTCATATGATAATAAGCCATATATTATTTACGCCACATGTCAATGAGAAGCCTATTTCGCAAACCGAAGTAATTATGCGGGCGAACGACCTCCGCCACAGCTCCTTTCATCACCACCACCACAGCCACAAACCACCACTGCATCTAGAGTTCTATTTCTACCCTACTAAAAAGTGTACAAGCCATTACTTAAAAAAAAAATAATTCCTTGCTCTTTTTTTTTCCCCCCTCAGAATGGTACCAAGTAAGTACTAGTATGGTTATATTACCATACTATGATTATGATTATGATGACCACATGGAATCACCATAAGTGGCCTGGTCCACCACCATGTCCATGTCATAAATGGGCTTGGATTGTGATGGGGAGCCACTATTGGTTGGGCTGTTATGGGCTTGATTCCAAAGGGATGCGGTCTGGCGCACCCTGAGGTGCACGGCCTCGGCCTGGGCAACAGCCAATTGGGTCTGAAGCACATCAATCTGTTGCTGAAGAGAGGAGATGGCACCTACGCACCCATACACAGGGTCTCTCACCCTTGCATTTGCCTCATATACCATGCTGCTCACTGCATCTCCTCGCTGATTTTCTGGTAGGTCCTGCAAAGTAACATTGATTAAACCCAAGACATTCATGTTCAATTTATTGTTGTATATTGTGGATCTCAATTTGCATACTGTTATGATATGAAATCATTTACTTGTATACTGATAGTTTGTGACATGGTATCGGGATTTCGCTTCTCTAAAATGACGAGATTTGTAAAGTGAGGAATTAATCACTTTTAGGTCAATAGCTTTCATATAGTGTGGATCACACCAAATGATATAAGGATGATTGGCTTGTTTGGTTTCATTTTCTAATTTTCATTTTCAGTTTTTTAGTTTTCAGGGTTTTGTAAAGGAAATACTGAAAACTGAAAATAAATTTTGTAGTTTTCATAGTGTTTAGAATTTCTTCATAAAATTTGAAAAATTAAAAAATTGAAAATCGAAACTAAACAAGCTGGTGAGTGCGTTTGGTTTTAGTTTTCAGTTTTTTATTTTCAGTTTTTCAATTTTCAAGATTTTGTTAATGAAATACTGAAAACTGTGAAAGCTGCAAAATCTAATTTTTAGTTTTTCACTTTTAGATTTAAGCGTATTCTTCATAAAATTAGAAAACTAGAAAATTAAAAATAAAAATTGAAAAATGAAACCAAATGCACCCTTTTTGTAATGGAAAAACTGATAATAAAAACTGAAAATTAAAACTAAATGCAAAGGTCTATTTGATTTCAGTTTTCAATTTGTAGTTATCACAGTTCTCAATATTCCTTTTACCAAATCCTAATCTTCCATTTTCTCATCTTAAACGAGTTAAATCCAAAGTGGCAGGGCTTACGTAACAAAGTGATCTAAAATTTAATCCTCACTTACGCCATACTTAGAAGTGAACAAACTAAGTTTCAATTATTTTAATATATATTTGACAAATCAAGTTACACAGTATTTTAACATTTTAACGTTATTTTTTGTTTAAATTTTCAAACCATGATTTGAGAAAAGGTGAAAAAAATTATTGCTGTGTGGAGTCAAATCATAATTTTTGCAAACTATAAACGAAACGCACGCTAGAAGGGTCACATCTCAATGAAAAATTTTGTATGTTACTAAATGGACTTTGACAATGAAATAAGCAATGTTATCCTGTGTTTCAATAAAAAAATGGTTACCACGCAGTCCGCAGACAGCTTCACGTGGTGCAGTAGTAGCAGAATATGTTACTTCATACATTTTCTTAATGACAGTATAAAGTAAAGAGATCGTGTTTGGTTGCTCATGACCTATATTCTCAAATATGATTCTCAAAATCATGTTGCTTGTTAAGTTACACTTTTGTGCTTGACCCTGACTTTGGGTGCCAAAACCACGTTTAGGGGTTCCCATTGGGTCACCCAAATGGATGATGAAGAAAGAAAGTTAGTACTAGTTATTCAAATAACTAAAATGTAATGGTGTACATTAACTTTGTCAAAGAATTATTTCTCTCAATTTTTTTATTATTTAAATTATTTTTTTTACGGACCACATGGCAGACCAAAAGATGAGAGTGACCTAATATTGAAATATGAAGAAATTAGAAACAAGGACAAAATAGATAAGGACGTACGATAGAAGTTTGAATGCGCCGAATGCCTAATCTTCTTTGCCTTTTCTCATTTTTCAAGTTGTACTTGGAAAAGTCATATGGGATATGTGGCTTTTGGTTAACTCCAAGGATATTTTACCATAAAAAAATGTTATTTCACACGCTGTTTATCATATTATATTAAATATGAAGACGATATTAACTTATTTGATCCGTTCATTATATTTGATTATAATAAAATAAGTATTTTAATTGGCATTTATTTTTAGGACGTTGAAATAATTCAAACTTATACCATTAGTTCAAAAAAAGCCAAAATCCAGAAATTGCACTGCCACATAAATACATAAATATATATCGCTTAAATTTGTTTAACATTTTGGATAAACTATTTGGTGCGAGATTTTCATTTCTCAAAGGGAAATATTTTGCTTGTACAACTTTTGTTTTTATATATCATGTCACCACTCGATCTATTATGAGATTGAGTTTTATAGCACTCACACTTAAAGATAAAAGCTGCTGTTTCTCATCCTCGGATTTAAGCGGATGTCTATACACACCTATTTGAGTTATACAAATAACACTACTTTCAAACAAAAAAGATATTTGAGCCCTATTTTATTTGGGACTAGACACCCAAAAGGGAAAAGGATAGAGTTGAAAAGAGAAATTTGATGGAAAAAAATAAATAAATAAAGTGGTGAGTCACATATAATTTTATGGGTTGAGTGTTAAGATAACATGTTAATCAAACAATAGTAAGTAGGGTAAGATACAATTTTAAGACATTTGACAGGAATGAGAGGGTAGCATGCACGAACCTGAAGCATCTTGTTGACATTGCTGGCACCAAAGACCTTGTGCACATTCGCAAACTTCTGGGGCTCATCAGCGGGGAAATAAGGGGCAAACACACAATCCTGGGCACACCTTCTTCGGAGAAGCTTGCATGCAGCACATGGTGAGGGTGCACCCTGCTTCCTACCACCCTCTTTCATCTCTATTGCTATATATATCTGAAATGAACTCTATGTTTTCCTTCAAACTATATATGAAAGTACAAGTGCTGGAGCCTAATGAGACATGAGAGCGGTAGTGAATTAAAGAAGGATAGGTTACTAGAAATAAAAAGTCAAGAAAAGTGGGCACAAGAGAATGAAGAGAAGGAGAGAAAAGACAGAGGAGAGGGCGTGTGGATGTAGTGTTGTGGGGAATGGAGAGCGAGGTAGAGGTAGGGACTAGGGTGAAAGAGCGGCCTGCATTATATAATGAAAAAGCGCAAAAGGTGTACGTGACTCCATGAACACTTGATGTGGGTCCAATCATGTTTGCTTTTTATTTAATTTGATAGTTTTTTTTAAAATTTTTTTTATATGAATCATCAATATCTGAAATTTGTTAGAATTTAACTTGATTAGTTACTTATCATTTGATATAGTTTTATAATTTTTACAGTTTTTAGTATTTTTTTTATAAAATCTGAAAAATTTAAAATTAAAATTAAAAACTAAAACTAAATACTCTTTAGTCTCCCTCGAATCAAGTTAAAATAAAGGTTTCATAAACTTAATTTTTTAAATTTTTTTGCAAAGTTCAAAATGAGATTGGGTATGAAATTTGAGTTTGGAATTTAAATTAAACGACTCAATTTCAATTTTATATTTGGAGTAGTATGTAGAATTTGAATTATAATTCCACAATCTAATTTCATATGAACTAAAAAATAATTAAAATAAATTTTTCTTAATGCATAATTCATACCCTATAAATTTTCAATTTCAAAATTTATTAAATATTTATCTCTTCATTAAGTTTTAATAGTTCTTTTTCATTTTCATTTATTCTTTAATAATAATCATGTTACAATTCTTTAGTAAAGTCAAACATATGAAATTTAGAATTCTAAATTTAAATTGGAATTGGAATTTCCAACATCCAAATGAACCGATTTTAAAACTAAATAAATCAATCATTGATTGATCTTTAGGGTTAACCAATCATTCATTTTTCAATATTCTAAATTAATTATTTTATGCACATTCTCAAAGTATGTTTAATTTTGATCATTATCAAAACAATATAAATTTCTTCAAACAAATATTATAAATTAGTTAATAAAATATATTAATTTAAAAATTTAATTTTAATACATTGATAGTGTAAAATTTTTTTACATTGTCATATAATTAAATTATTTTATTTACATGATCTTTTGAATGGTGAGTATAAGAGCCAAAGATAATGGTTGATGTAACAATATATCATTATATGACCACATAAAACCATTTTACATTGAAACTGCACTAAAATTGTATCCTTAATCTAAACAGACGATATTATTAATCTTTAGATTTTGATCAACAACATTTTCTTTGATATGACACTAGGCGCAAACATCTTCCAGTCCAGTTTTATTTTTCATTTCCTATATTTAAAACTAAACGTGTGATGGAATTTAATATTTTAGAAAATTTGAGGTGTTAGCCGATGTTAAGAGGGAAAAATAATGAAAGATATCATAGTAAGATGAAAGTGTAAAAGAAAAAGTTGAAACTATGAGAGAAGAAATAAAAGCAAATAAAAGATAAAGAAAGCTATAAGAAAGAATGTGGAATCCGGTTTGAAGTACTATAATCTTATTATTTTTTTGGCCCAAGATAGAGAACTTTAGGCGACATTGGCCAAGAAAAGTGACAGTCAAAAAAGGGACCACCCAAATCCACACCTAACCAGAATTTAGGGATAGAGAGGGAATGAAAACACAATTTATTACATTATTACCAGATATTAAGGACAACAGCAAATATATTGTTTTTGCATGCAGCCACCTCTTATAAGAAACATTTTGCGTTGTATAACTAATTAAAAACTTCAACTATTAAGTTAAAAATGTAATAAAATCAAGTGACATATACTTACAATAAAAAGACTTCTTGAGGAGTGTCGTTGGTTTGAGCTTTGAAGGATCCTGCTTTTCTTCCATCCGCATGGAATATGAGATGCTAGAAGTTATTATTAGCAATAATTGAATTCTGTTTTAGCTTGTTACAAGTAGTTGCAACAGTTAGATAAGTTCAGATTACTTTTTTGTTATTCCAACTAGTCATCACAGTTTAGCATTCTCTCATGTGTAAAGAGCATTATAAGAAATTTGATATTTAATGATGACAAAAAACTGTGAATAAAGGTATAAAAATTGTGGGTATAGCACTAAAAAGCCTATACCTACAGACACATTTTTCCGTGAGATCTAATTTGCTATAAATATGGTTGTTTGGCTATCACTATAACATTATTTAGCAATAATATACATGGTTGTCACAAAAGGTCATGGACATACACCTACAGTTGTTTTGCCGTCACTATAAGGTTTAGTGACGGTCCTAAAAAATTGTCATTATAGGGTTTTGTGACGATCCTAAAAGCCATCACTATAGCTTTTCGTGATGATAGTGAAAACTATCACTATATCCTTTACTGATAGAGTTAAAAGTCATATATATTCTGTGGGCATAGCTACAAGTTACAATTTTATTATTATTATTATTATTATTATTGAGAAAAATCATGGGTATATGTTTGCGACCCCATTTTAGCATACACACACATAAAGTGCAATAACAAAAGAAAATCCTATAGTGACAATAACATAAGAAAACTCCAATTTTATTAAAAATAAAATCAAGTCCTAAAACATAAGATACTAATATCACAAGCGAATGAAACTAGAACAGGCATCAATATAATAGAGAAATGAAACTATAATAGTTGTTAACATCACAAAGAAATAAAATTATGTCCACCAAAAGAGGTATATATAGTATGCTCAAGTTTAAATGGTGCATAGAAAATACAATGCCAAACATAATGGACATGAATCATCAAGTCTTGACAATGTTGAGCAACTTAGCTTTTAATTATTACCTGCAAATTGTAATAAAAAATAATAATAGTATATAAGTCACTAATGAAATTAATATCAATCTTACTCTCAAGCCCAGATATTAAAACATCATTGATATATTCATGACTAGTGAAATATGATAAATATATGCCAAAGTTACAATTACCTCCAGAATTATGCTTTCCTTTATATCATCTCCTAGGTAGCGTTTGGTAACTGTCTTTAGATAGTGAAGACAGAGATAATGGAGATGGAGACATAAAAAAAAATACTGCTAGCTAAGAGGTATTATTGGAAAAAAAATAAATTTCTGTCTCTGCATCCTATTTCTACTGTCCCTACTTTTTAGAATGACAGAAATACAAAAAAATTTTGTCTCGGAGACAAAAAAATTTCTGTTCCTATATCTTATTTCCACCACCAAATATCTTTCTGTCTCTATTGTCCCTGTATTTCCTGTCCCAGGACAGTAAACAAACGCAACTCTAGTGAGTGTCAAGCCAACAAAAGACACAATATAGACACAAGTAAGAAATCATTGCTAAACAAATGAAAGTTACATTTATGTTATAGCTTACTATCCGAAACTTTAATCCAAATATACCAAATTTATAGCAAACCTTCACATCAAACTATAAATGCAAAACTAACAAAGCTGTAAATACACGAAGATTAGGGATGTTGAACAGTGAATCGAGAAGAAAATGAAGGAGAAAATTGAAAAGAAGAAATGGAGGGAGTGTACTCAATAAAGAGGTGTAAAGAAGGAGAAATTTATTATCGGATTGAAGCTTGTGTTGGTACTGCAATGGAGGTGCAGTGGAGAAGATAAGGATTGGAGCCATTGGCATGGTAGATTCTACACTCTAGTGACAACAAGCCAATAAAACACACAATATAGACACAAGTAAGAAGTCATTGCTAAACAAATGAAAGTTACACTTATGTTATGGCCTACTATGTAAAACTTTAATCCAAATATACCAAATTTATAGCAAACCTTCACATTAAACTATAAATGCAAAACTGATAAAGCTGTAAATACACAGAGGTTAGGGATGTTGAACAGTGAATTGAGAAGAAAATGAAAGAGAAAATTAAAAAGAAGAAATGGGGGGGAGCGTACTCAGTAAAGAGGTGTAAAAAAGGACAAAATTTATTATCAGATTGAAGCTTGTGTTGGTACTGCAATAGAGGTGCAATGGAGAAAATGAGGATTGGAGCCATTGGCATTGTAGAGTATGCACTTCAGCGACAACAAGCCAATAAAAGACACAATATAGACACAAGTAAGAAGTCATTGCTAAACAAATGGAAGTTACACTTATGTTATGGCCTACTATGCAAAACTTTAATCCAAATATACCAAATTTATAGCAAACATTCACATCAAACTATAAATGTAAAACTGACAAAGCTGTAAATACACGGAGATTAGGGATGTTGAACAGTGAATTGAGAAGAAAGTGAAGGAGAAAATTGAAAAGAAGAAATGGGGGGAGCGTACTCAATAAAGAGGTGTAAAGAAAGAGAAATTTATTATCGGATTGAAGCTTGTATTGGTATTGCAATGGAGGTGCAATGGAGAAGATGAGGATTAGAGCCATTGGCATTGTAGAGTCTGCACTCAAGCGACAACAAGCCACAGCTCATGGCAATGAGAACTACGATATGCAAACTCAAAGAAAAACATGGCGTTGTTGATGGAGTGGTGGCAGAATCTAAGATAATCCAGTGAGAAATTGAGAGAAGTGGAAGATTGAGGAGTGAGAAAAACAAAACTGAAAAAAAATAAGCACAAACAATATAGGTACTATCAATAAATATCTTTCTTTGTGTTTATACCTATACCTACACTGTGTTTGTGGGTAATTGGCTATATGTTATATAGTCACACTTCTTTAGTGTGTCACTTAAAGGTACCTGTGGCTACATGTCATTTTTGTTATGGTGAAGAAAATCATGTGCAAACCATTCATTCATTCAATATAGAAGTAATATTTACTCTCGCACTTCTTATTCTTCACATCTCAAAACTTCCTCCTCTCATATTTGATCGAATTATTAAGCCTTTTATGGTACCAAAGCCCTCTATCCAGAGGGATTTTGCTGTGCTCTGATCTTTGGCTGGAAGAAGTTGCTTCGAGTTCGAGTAATATAATTCTCCTTGTTTCTTTCGTAATTAGGAAGTTTTGGTTGTGGGTTTTCATAGCAAAACCATTTCTAGAAATGATGAATCTGGATCGATCAAGTTTCGTTGTCTACTTTAATGGTGCATAGCAAACACCCTTATGCCAATGCGAGTACTTTTGTTTCAAGTCCTTTACTTGATCCTTTAAGTCCATATCATCTGCATCCTATTGAGAGTCCTGGCCTAACATTAGTGTCAGTTCCACTTAGTAAGTCAAATTACAAGTTTTGGTTTGAAGCTATGGTTCTCGCATTAGAATCCAAGAGCAAAATAGGGTTCTTGAATAGCAGTATCTTAGAACTTGCTATAGGTGATCCCATGAAAGCAATTTGGGAGAGGAATAACACCTATATTAGTCCTTAGATAGTTAAAGTATTGGCACTGAGATTGCCCTAAGTGTAATGTTTGTTAAGAAGGATTTTGACCTTTGGGCAGAATAAGATGGCAGCATTCCCAAGGTACTCTTTGAAGCAAGTTTCATCATTTATTATAAGCTACTTCATCTAGTTGAAGATGTTGTAAGGTGAGATTGAGAATTTTCACCAATTAATCTTTGTCTATGTGGTGGCCAATGTTCTTGTAGAGATTACAAAGAATAAGATCACATTATGCATTTCTTAAAAGGATTAAATGATAAATTCTCAGGTGTTCAATCACAAATCTTGCTTACGGATCCTCTACCTCCAATTAATCGAGTGTTTGCCTTGGTTGCACAAAAAGAAGGGCAGTTTTTTTAGTAAAAATTTGGAAATCTCCAAAATTCTTGTAGCAGGAATTGTTGTTACTAGTGCTTTTGCATAGAAGAAATTTTTTAGAGGCAAGTCAGCCAAAGACCAAAATGGTAAAATGTGTAGTTATTGTGGAAAGAAAGGTCATATAGTAGATGGTTATTTCATCAAACATGGCTTTATATTAAACTTTAAGAAATTAAGGTTATGCCTCTATTACTAACATTATGCCCTCAGGTGTTGAGATTGAGGATCAATCTACTGTAGAAAATCTTTGCTCATCAAGTTTCAATTTGACTAAGAAGCAATATCATCTTGTTAGCTTTACTTTATTAATCTCAGAATCACTCCTCAAATATGCATCCAAATCCAACTTCAACCTCTATCATAAATAAGATTTCTTCAATTTCATTACCCCACAATACTCCTACCATAGCAGGTATACACATTGCCCGTAAAGTACAATCTAAACATAAACCTATTTGGATTTTGGATTCCGGAGCCACTGATCATGTTGCCATTTCTTTGGATTTTTTTTTATTCTTATAGGTCTATTCTCCCTATCCAAGTCAAGTTACCAGATGGCAGTGAAATTGTCACAAATATTGTTAGCACTGTTGTTTTTACTTAATTTCGTTATATTGATAATGTTCTCAATGTACCTATCTTTAATTTCAACCTCATTTCCATTAAACGACTTACCTCAAGCTTACCTGATTTTGCCCGATTCACTAATGATTTCTATGTTATACAAGACAAGTACATTTTGAAGAAGATTGGATCAGCAAGGCCGCATGGAGCTCAACATACTTGATAGTGCTCAAGTTCTAGACAGACATAGTCCTTCAGTCAGTCGTGTAAACACTGATACCAATCCTCCTTGTAATATTTGGCATTTTAGGTTAGATCATTTTTCTAGTGAGAAGTTGAATTTGTTACACAAACAATCACCTTATGTTACTTTTTCCAGATGTGATAACAATTGTGAAGTTTGGCCTCCTGCTAAGCAAAAATAAACTCTCTTTCCGTACTAGTTCTATTAAGACTGCTGTTATATTTGACCTATTGTATGTAGACATATGGGGTCCAAATTCTATTATTTTTATGCATGGACATAGATATTTTCTTACCATCATAGCTGATTACACTAGACATACCTGGATTTTTTCCAAGGAAAGCCAAATCTGAAACTAGTTCATGCATCATGGGCTTCATCAATATGATTAAAACACAATTTAATAGCAAGGTTAAAATCATCATGTTTGATAATGGTTTAGACTTCAATTTGCTTGCTTTTACCACTCAAAAGGTATTTTACATTAGAAATCTTGTGTTGAAGCACCCTAACAAAATGGAATGGCAGAAAGAAAGCATCGACATATATTGAATACTTCTAAAGCCTTAGTTTTCCAATCCCACATATCTAGAGACCTATGGCAATATTCCATTGCACAAACTATGCTCTTAATCAACAGAGTGCCATGCAAAGCTATTGAAAATGTTACTCTTTTGGAGAAGTTATACAACAAACTAGTATATTTGTCTTTCATCAAAAGTTTTTAGATGTCAATGTTTTGTAAACATTTATACTACTAATAGAAAAAGTTTGATCATAGAGCTAGAAAAGGAGTGTATTTGGGTTATAAAGATGGAACTAAAGGATTTATAATGTATGATTTGCAAACTAGAGATATTTTAGTTTCAATGAATATTATCTTCCATGAATCCACATTTCCCTTTATCACTACTTTATTACAGACCAATACTCCTATCTTGCCATGTCATAATATAGTAGCAAACTTATATGACATTTTCCTATCTTTTCCTTCTAATCCCATCCCTTTAGACACAAACACGTCTTCTATTTTACCTACACAACCGACTACCTTCAACAGTAACACATAACCTCACATACTACCAATAATGATCCTCAGCTAATAAGAAAAGCTCAAAGACCTAGGAAACCTCTAACATACTTGAAGGACTTTCATTATTCTTTGCTCTTATCCACCTCAGCTAATTAATTTTCTTTAGGGGTTTTTTATCCTATGTCTGAACATTTCTCTAAATTTTCCCCCTTTTATAGAACATTTGTCCTTAATCTGTCACTAATAGGAGAACCAAAATCCTACAATCAATTTGTGTTATATGAGAATTGGAGGAAAGCAATTTAGGATGAGATTGAAGCCCTTAATCAAACAGGTACTTGGGAGTTTGATGATCTTCCAGCAAAAAAGAAAACAATAGGTTGTAGGTGGGTTTACAAAGTGAAGCTAAAGACTGATGGTGTATTGAGAGATACAAGGCAAGGCTAGTTGCCAAAGGTTTTACTCAAATTGAAGGAATTGATTATCTTGAAACATTCTCACATGTTGCCAAACTCACTACAGTTTGGCTCCTACTTTCCCTTGGTTAAAAAAATTGGTTACTTGAACAATTGGATGTTAATAATGCTTTCCTTTATGGGGACTTGCATAAAGAAGTGTATATGGATCTTCCCCAAGATATTACTCCTCCTAAACCTAGACAAGTATGTCGGCTAAAAAAGTCTTTGTATGGCGTTCGTCAAGCTAGTCGTTAATGGAATGCCAAGCTTTCCTAAGTCCTGTTATCTCTTGGTTACACACAATCTCAAGCTGATCATTCCTTTTTTGTCAAAGATTCATCTCCATCCTTGTTTACAACCTTGCTTGTTTATGTTGATGCATGCTCTTGATAGGAAATGATGAATTGCCGTTGTTAAGGAAACCTTAGATAACCTATTTAAAAGCAAAAATCTTGCGACTTTGAAGTGTTTTCTTGGGCAAGAAGTAGCAAGGAGCTCAAATTAAAAGGATGTCATTATCTCAATGCAAGTACACTCTTGAGCTTGTTGATTAAACTAGCTAGTTTGTTACCTTGCAAGCCTAGTCCTACCGCAATGTGTTCTTTTTAGAGCAAGTTACTAAAAGATGGTGGTGATCCCTTTTCAAATGTTACAACAGACAGGCAATTAGTAGGACAACTTCTGTATTTGACTAACACTCATCCAGGCATTGTGTTGTTGTCACACATTTAACTCAATTCTTATCCAAGCCTATGAAGGCCATTACAATCCAGCTCTATGTATTCTTTGATATTTGAAAGGAAGCCTTAGTCGAGGCTTGGTTTTACCAGCCACAAACACCATGTAGCTCAAGGCCTTTATTAATTATGACTAGGCCACCTATCCTGAGACTAGAAGATCAATCACTGGATATTGTGTATACCTTGGCAATGGTTTAGTTTCTTGGAAATCCAAAAAACAACAAATTATATCTCATAGCTCTACAAAGGTAGAATATAGAGCTATAGCATCCACCACATGTGTGATTCAATGGATAACACACCTGCTTCAGGAATTACACATCCCTTTCATATCTCCTATAATTTTGTACTGTGACAACAAGCCCACTTTATATATTGCTGCAAATCCATCATTCCATGAGTGTACAAAGCAAATTAAGTTGGATTGCCATGTTTTTCAAGAAAAGCTTAAGGCAGGCCTTCTTCATCTTCTGCCTATCAACACTCACTCTTAGGTGGCAGATCTTTGCACTAAATTTGTTCCCCCTAAGGTGTTCAACACTTTGTATCCCAAGTTGTGCATGCTTGACATACATGCTACAGCTTGAGGGGGGCTATTAGCAATAATTGAATTTAATTTTAGTTAGTTACGGGTAGTTACAACAGCTAAATAAGTTCATATTAGTTTTTTTGTTATTGTAGCTAGTCGTCACAGTTCGGTACTCTCTCGTAAATAAAGAGAAACCATGTGTAAACCATTCATTCATTCACTTTCACACTTCTTATTCCTCACATCTCAAAGCTTCCTCTTGTCATCTGTGATTGAATTGTGAAGTTTTTTAATTATTGTCCAAGAAGTTTCTACTTAAAGCATATAAAATCAACCTTCAATATATAATAAGTTGTGTTTAAATTATGATAAAAATTTACCAATCTTTATTTCAATAATTTTATGATGTCAAAAATTATATTTTTGTGTTTTAAAAAAGTTCCTACATACAATTTTTCCGATGAGACATAATTTACTTATTTATCGTAGTTCTTAACTCATTCTCCTATTGGTCCTTAATATAAGTCGTTTTTGAATTATGCATAAGAATTAAGATAATTATTGGATCTTATTAATCTGTCAAAAATAAAAATAAAATATATAAATATATTTCTATTACTCAACCGTAACTTATTCTCGCCCACTAAATATTCTAATAAACTCACATCTACTCATTCTCTTTTTAATCAAATAAAGGGATAAAATAGTTATAATGAATTATTGAAATGTAAAAATGATCCATATTTTAAACTAAAAAGAAATCCCAAAAAAGCCTATATTGAGAATTGAAGGGAGTATATATTTTCACAATATTGGGCTGTTGTGTAAGAATTTCCGTCATACTTGAGATAAACACAAAGAACTCCCAATTTACTTTAGCATAGGTTTTATTTATATTCTGTACTAATTATGTCATAACGATTTAGGATAGGTTTGTTTCAAATTTTTTTTAAAAATATTATAAAACTTCAATTTTATATTTAATTAAAAAAGTTAAAAATAATTTTTTAAAAGCTACTTTTTTATGCTTTTATAAAAAAATTAAAAGTTGATTTTTTAAATTTTAATTATTTTTTAAAATTATTCAAAATATATAAAAAATAATTTTTTTTGAATGAAAAAAATGATTTTGGGATTTTAGAATGCCAAACAAACGCACCATTGATCTATTTCAATTCTTCAAGAAATGTGTCAATTCGTGAGTAATCAAACACGCTATGTGAATATGTGATATCAGACGACCGTGAACGAAAGCACTTTCGCTTTCAGTGCATTTATCACTTGGATCACGCCTGATAGGCCTATGGTGGCAGTACTATGGGGTGGGGTACTTATACAGGAGATGCCCCACAAGAACATTATTTGAGAACTGCAGTAACAACATTAACGACAATGATGTCTCGGAAAGCTTTGAAAAGGCTAGCTAGCTATAGAGCCATCTTCTCTATGTAATAATATATTGGCAAGCTACTCGTCCAAAAAGAAACCAGCATAAAGCTATTCATCTATTTTTATTTATTAATTTAAATTTTTAAGATGGGTGGTTTTATGATATATACATGAAAGTAGTTCAGGTTACTCATTGGAAGTTTTTGGCCTAGTTTGTTTAATAAATTAGACTTAGCTTCTCAAAAAACTTTTTAACTAACCAGAACAAAGTTTAGATAATAAAAATAACCTATTAAATTTAATAAATTGATCTATTTATATTATTCTTATTTAAAAATATAATAATAATAGAAATATTCTAATATATGTAAAAAATGTTTTATAATTAATTAATAATTATTTAGTCAATTTAAATTTTTTTTATATATTTAGATGTCTTTAAAAATTTTATAATTAAATAGGCTTTTGAGACCGACCAAACCTTTAAACATTTCAGACTAAAATTATAAAAAAGACTTATATTATATAACATATCAGGCTCAAATTACTTTATAAAAATATAGGTCAGATCTATGTAAATAAAAGTCGCACTTAACCTAATCCAGTTTCATCCCAATGGTATCAGAGCCACTCTATGCTTCTGCTCGTATCATACAGCACGTCTGACAACCATTATAGTCTGTTCATATATTTTAGAAGCGACATGGGGATGCTCAATACAATGTATACCTGTACAATCATTATATTGTATACGAAAGGAGATAAATATTATTTGAGTCAAATTTTAATATAATAACCGTGTAATTTATAAAGATGTGAAAATGAATTGAGCCCATCAGGTTAATCTATTAAATTCATTATTTTTAGTGGATTGAATTGAAGTTTTGAGCCTGTTAAAAACTTTTAGTCCACCTAATCCTTCCCATTTAACCAATGGATTTAAGAAGGTTAGGACAGACTTGGCTCACAGACCAATTTTTATTTTATAAAAAATTTACAATTTATTGATTTAAAAAGTAAGAAAAGTATGACACAAAAAAGTAAAAAGTTAAGAAATGTATACATTCACTAACACAGCAACATTTTACATTAACACTATTTACTCAATTAAAACGTAAAAGTAAAAATAGGTCATAATTCATAAACAACACTGTTAATAATAATATTTTTTAGTGAAAATTGATGTATAATTGCTATAGACCTCAAAAAATTTATTAAAACATTAAGAGGTATTTTTCTTTGAAATTTTTTTATTTTTTGGCAGATTGACCCGCAATCTGCTAGTCTACCCTACAATGGGTTGGGTCGACTATTTCAGCCTATTTTATTTTGGTAAATTAGCCTACCCAGCCCCGCCCCCATTTTTGGCGAGCTTTTGGCGAGGCGGGTCTAAACGGGATGTGCCAGCTCATTTTGGCACCTCCAATAATTTAATTTATTTTTAATTAAATTTTTTTATTTATATGATTTTTTAAATAATGAGTATAAAAATTGATTATATTTATTGATGTATGACAATGCATAATTAAAAGATAATGTAAAATAATATATAAAAAAATCTATATTATTTTTATAACTTTTGATATAATTTCGTTTGTTTAAAGTAATTATGTTCTCTTTTTCACATAATGTAATCGCATGAAAAACAATATTTGCATACCCTTTATGTTAAATAAGGATAGGCCCAATATTAATTTAGTACATTTCAAACCTTTTATATTTAACATAGCATTATGATAAAGCTGCGATGCGACCCTTTTTTTTATAATTAAACTGCGATCCTTAATAATATAAAGAAAAATCTAAGCAGTCAGAAAATTTTGTCAAAATAGAGTTGTTACTGTAACACTCGATTAGCTCTTAGATAGATGAATAACTCCTACTATATATTTTATTTCATTCAATCATCTTCATAATTTCAATCAAAAATTGTGACCGAAAAATCCATAGGCTTAATTAGCTCATAGTATATGATATAGTGTGCAAACGGTTAAATATAACTAAATTCATTCATTTGTGATAAGACTGTATATAATAGCATCACTCTGGAGCACATATTTCATCTACCTTATCTCACGCCACCTACCCAAGAATTTTATATATTGATGACCGACTGCCAAAGTTGCATGAATATACACTAGTTAATTGCCTTTAATAATTAATAGCTGAAATTTAATCATGAATTCACAAACTTAAAATACATTATTTTTTATATTTTTATCTAAAAATTGAATATGTGACTCGATAATAGCCGCCACTAACTGCTAAAAATATTGGTAGCTTTATAAAAATTGTTGATGTCGAAAAGATAAAATTCTTTTAACATCCAATACTTTGAATTTCATGTTAATACTTAATCTACCATCCTTAGATTTTATATGAATTTCATTTAAAATAAAAAATAAAATATTTCTCACCATTAAATTTTGATGTGTATCAATAAAATAATAGTAGTATTATTTAAACATCTAAAATATAAGTATTTATCGAAATAATTATTTTATTCTCATTAGATATGATAAATAGATAAAATTAATAGAAATTATTGTCACATTCAATAAAAATAAAATAAGTTTCCAAATTGATACACAGGTTCTATCTAGATGTTCATACAACATTTGTATAGAATAATGAACATCTCACTTTGAGGTATTTAAATAACAGCACTCTGCCTGGAAAAACTCTCTAACTAGAGAGGGACCCACTTTCAATTCGTGGCGGTGCATTATAATTGATGAGTGAATGTGAAGTTTACTTAATTTCAGCATGCTATTCTCTGCCCGCTTTCACCTCATAATCTTCCCTTCATTTGCATGACCTGGGTCAATTTTAATTTTCTTTTTCTTTATCTTTCCCTTTCTGTCCATGACAATTTCTTCGAAAACCCCTTCATTGCTTTCAATTTCCATTGACTATTTTTTAAATTTTTTCTAAGCAACCACGAGGGTTTGTTCAATTTTTCCTCTCAGTCATCAACAACTGCCGTTTATCTTCCCGGTCATCTTGTTCATTTTCTAATTTTTGTATTTATGCATGCACTTCGATTTTCAAGGTCACACTCATTCACTTCTAATTTTCATAAAGTTGTTCCCCTTATTGGCATACCTCCTCATCCTTTCCTAGCATTTTTATGCCACTACTATATACACCATCATTTCTTAGATATAAAATTCATACTATACATATTCTCATGAGTTCGCTCGTTCAATCCTTTCAAGCATCCAGACACGAAAAATGTTAATTATTTATATATATACTGAACATATATGAAGAGAAAGAAAACAAAAAAGGAATTTATCACATTTTCTTTTCTAATATCCACCTGTGATTTATGTTTCCTACCCTTCATATTCATATTCTATACATTTTTTACATAGATTTGTTTTTTTTCAAAAAAAAAGTATTATTTTAACACAAAAAAATTAGTGTTTCGGTAAAACACCCACCCTATTTCTATTGGATGGGGTGATGACTCTCGTCACCTCACTAATTTATTTATTTATTTATTTCTTATTTATATAAGTAATAGTCAACCTCATCAATCTGATATATTGGTTAACAAAACTTCTCACTTCACCTTTTACCATTAATAGAAGTAGCTGACCCTCTACTAATGTAAATTTACACCTTGCATGAGAGTATTCTCACTGCTCCTTCAATAATATCACGCCCTGGAATTGATATCGCAGAAAATGAAATAAACTTGGGGCCTTCTTTAATTTCCTTCTCCCAACAATGACCCTGAACAATTGGCTCAAAATATAGGTATCTCACTAATTCATTATATCTAATAATGATAAAAGCGAGGCCTCACTTTTAATTGTTAACCTAATATTGCTTTTTTCTTTTTTCCCCCCCTTTTGTAGGTAGGTAGGGAGTGTGTGTGGGTTGTCATGATCTGTGCTCTCTAGTGACTTCAATGTCACCGTTTGAGGCATTGTCCTTCACTATGTAGGGACTCTGGACTCACACCACTCCGACCTCAACCGGCTGGATTAAGTAGACGGATCCTGGACAAGTCTGTGTGATGTGAGAGGGGAGGAAAATTAGAGAAAGATAGGGTTGGGGAGAGGGAAGGTCGGTTGAAGCAATATAATATACTATTGAACGTTGT
Organism: Dalbergia cochinchinensis; assembly: GCA_031216125.1. Lineage (NCBI taxonomy): Eukaryota > Viridiplantae > Streptophyta > Magnoliopsida > Fabales > Fabaceae > Dalbergia > Dalbergia cochinchinensis. The sequence continues at coordinate 38,528,787 of CM062370.1, forward strand.
TTTGGAACTCCTAGATAGCTATACCTACCTACCTATACCTACCTACATCGATCACGGAAGAGAATGAGGATGGTCCCGGATAATTAAGGACGGTCCCCGTGAAAAACTCTCTCTCATGAAAGAGATACTACTACCCAAGGCCAAGATCCTTCACTTTGCGGATCCAATAATTTTTTACTTTTACTATTCAAATATAAAAATATTCATTTTATTATTATTAAATATAATAAATTAAAAATTATTATTATATTTAATAATAATAAAATAAGTGTATCAAAATATATATATATATATATATATATATATATCTATTTTTAAGTCATTGAAATAGAAAAAAACACAATTACTTTTCAGTCAACACTGAGGTCCGTTGGTAGTTGATCAATGACTATGCCTCACGGACACTATGCATAGGCTTTCCGCTACTCTTAAGGGACAATGGGACATGTGCAGACATGCACTCAGGGCCTAGTAATATATTACTACTTTGTGTTTCACATAAATTTCAATTAGTGAGTTTTGTTATTAGTACACCGCCAATACATATACCTATACTTTCACATAGGAAAGTATCACGCAGAGACAAAAATAAGACCAATGGGTATAGATTGAGTAAGATGGTAAAATTAAAAATTTTCAAAATTTAAAATATTTTAAAAAATAACTTCTTCTGCTATCCTCTCTTCTCTTTGTCTGTCTTGCCTACCATCTCTTTTCTCTCTTTGTTCTTCAAAGCTTGGTTCTCATCTCACAAGAATCTTCATGCTTGAAAGCTAAGCTAATCTTGTTACTCTTTTTCTTCTCTTTAACTTCTCTTCATAGCAAGTAGTGCGACAAAGAAGAGATGGAAAATGAAAATCATCTCTTGCACTTCTCTTTATATATTTTTGCGTGGGTTCTTTAAGATTTTCTTTGTATAGTGAAAGTATTGAATTGAGAATGACTTTATACGAACTTGACATTTCTTCTTATACTTGGAAAACTAGCGTTACAAACTTGTAAATTAGTGTCAAAAACTTGTAAATTAACGTTAAAAACTTGTAAAGTCGTATTAAAAAACTTTGAAAGCCATGCTAATAAGTTGTAAATACTTGTAAGTTGGTTATAGATACTTAAACTAGGGATACAAATTTCTGAACTGTTAGTAAATACCTTGAAACTGATTCTAAATAATTTGAAATTGGTGTTATAAACTTATAAACTAATGTTAAAAAACTTGTAAACCCGTATTAAAAATTTGTAAACTAAAATAATAAAAGAACAATAATAAAAACTAATTAATTCACTTAACATTTTTCTCAACCAGCTCATTCATCAAGTTAATAGCAAGTTTTTTATTATTATTCTTTTGTTATTCTATTTTCTTGAGAAAAATGAATGTCTATTCTTTTACAACTTGTTAACACCAGTTTATAGCTTTTCAGCACAGATTTACAAGTTTTTTTAATTGATTTTTAAGTTTTCAGTTGTGATTTATAAGTTTTAAGCACATATTTTCAAGTTTTCTGTACTTAGTTTATAAGTTTTTAGCACAAATTTAGGAGTTTTTGTGCCTGGTTTACAAATTTTCAACACCAATTTATAAGTTTTCAACATAAGTTTACAGGTGTTCCCCACCGATTTACAAGTTTTTGCATTGATTTATAAATTGTATTTTGGTTCAGCATGCGTTTACAAGTTTTTAACACCAGTACAGTTTATAAGTTTCTAACACCAATTTCAAATTATTTAGAACTGATTTCAAGGTATTTATCAACAGTTTAGAAATTTATACCTCTAGTTTCCAAGTATTTATGACTGATTTATAGGTATTTACAACTATTTTATAACCTTTTAACACAAGTTTACAAGTTTTTGAGACCAGCATACAAGTTTCTAATGCCATTTTTCAATTATAAGAATGAATATCAAGTTCATACAAAACTATTATGAGTTCAATACTTTTGTTGTACGAAGACAATTTTAGAGAAATCACATCAGAAAATGTGAAGAGAAGTGAAAGAGGTGATTTTTGTTTTCCCTCTTTTCTTTGTCACACTACTTGCTGTGAAGAAAAGTTAAAGGAAAGAAGAAGAAGAAGAAGAATGAGATTAGCTCAGCTTTCATGCATGAAGATTGATTTCATGATATGGGAAAGGTGGGTGATTCTTGTTCTTGTGAGATGAGAACGTAAGTTGTGAAGGAGAAAGAGAGAGAAAAGCAACACAGAGAGAAGAGATGGTAGGAAAAGAACACGGAGACAGAGAAAAGAGAAGGTAGGAGAACAAGTTATTTTTTTAAACGTTTTAAACTTTGAAAATGTTCAATTTTGCCACCATACCCAATTTATACCCATGACACTTATTTTGTCTCTCTTCTAGTACTTTCCTATGGTGAAAGCGTAGGTGTATTTATTGGTGGTGTACTAATAACAAAACTCTTAGTAAATACTAAATAACTAGCATGAAAACAACAATAGACGACTGATAACTAGCTTAATGCTTGTTTTTTCAAAAATATATCCGGGATAATTAATCCATTTGAATTTGAAAGTCACATATTATTTGTCTTTCAAAATTTAAAAATAAAATTGATCTCTCTATACAAATTTATACAATTAAGAAAAAAATATATCGTGTGAGGAATCGATTTATTTGTTTCTTTTCAAATTGTGAGGACAAATTAATAAGAGGCTTTTGAATTTTCAAAGACTAATTTGTCACTCATGGATTTATTCATGAATCTTTTATTTTTACTACCAAGCTATTATTCGTGGGAGTTGAATATGAAAAATGCTTTATACATGTTACGTACCTACGTAGGTTTTTCCACTTCAATATTTTGTATATTCTTTTTATATATGATGTTATATAAAGTACTCAAATTCACCACCACTAACTCACTCTAAGTGGTTTTGATATCTAAGTTTATGTTAATTTTAGTCTTTAACTTTTAAAATAAATAAATTAGTCATTAACATTGCAAATTATGAGTCATGTTAGTTCCTCAACTTATTTTTATTTAAAATTTTATCAATTAAATGATAATTTATAACATTAAGTAATACTTTAACATATTTAATACCAGCTAAAGTAAAATTTAGTTTAAAATGACCCATTTTAATATCTAAAATTATACAAAATGAGTTACTTAAATCTCTTTTTTATATCATAAAATGACTAATTTTATGCAATTTTAGACACCAAAATGAATCATTTTAAAATTTATTATACTTTAAATAACATATGATATGTTAATGTATCACTTAATGTTACACATATTTATTTAATTGATAAAATATTAAAAATTAATATTTATTTTAATCCCTGACTTTATATTTGTGAGTCATTTTTGTCTCTAACTTTTAAAATAAGTCAATTTAGTCCCTAATATTGCATAAAATACGAGTCATGTTAATCCATCAACTCATCATTTATTTAACCATTCATCAATTAAGTGATGATGGATAACCTTAAGTGTTACATTGACATATCATATGTCATTGAAGTAGAATGAAATTTAAAATGACTAATTTTGGTACGTAAAATCATATAAAATTAGTCATTTAAATCTCCATTTTAAATTATAAAATGACTCATTTTGTGTAATTTTATACACTAAAATGAGTTATTTTAAACTTTATTTTAATTCAAATGACATATGGTATGTCAATATATCACTAAACGTTATATATCTTTATTTAATTGGCAAAATATTAAATACAAGTGGGATGAAGGATTAACTTTACTCAAATCTTGTAATATTTAGGGATTAAATTGAATCATTTTAAAAGTCGGGACTAAAATGACTTACGAATATAAAGTCATGGAATAAAATGAGTATTAACTTAAATGTCAAATATAAATGGGATGAGAAACTAACTTAACTCACAATGTTAGGGACTAATTTGATCTATTTTAAAGGTTATGGACCAAAATAACTCAAGAACTAAGCTGGATATTAACTCTTGATATTTGGTATATATTCTCTATATATCTTTGTTATTGAAATCATTCTAAACGATCCTATATTTTAATTTTGATATGGAACAACCTCATAGACATAGGAAGTTGGAAAAAAAAAAGGCATGCGCAGTTCGATCTATGACATGTTTTAATTTGTGAGAAGGACTTAGCTACTACTAATTATTGAACGATTCATCCAGCAGGCCAACACAAAAATCCTAAAAATTGAGCTTGGAGTCATCTAAAACTTCAAGCTGTTGGTATGAACTATCCAGCATCAACCAGGACAATATATGAATGTATTAAATTGAGCAAATTATTTTAAATAATTTCATTTTATAAATAAGAATAACCATTCTACATATCAACAAATTTTTTTTTTAGTTTATTCAAAGATAAAATCTTTCAAACACAAAACTAAAAATGAAATTATGATATTGCTATAAAATTAAGAATTTGAATCTTCAACAATAACCTTTAGTTCAAGCAACCTATATATCATCACCGTTCAACACTACAGTACCATTGAACATAATGATTGCAGGCCTTAAGATGGGGGCAAAAAGAATTCAGCGATAGGCTAGTTAGGTGAGGCAACGGTATCCAATCCAATTTCTCTTTTCTGAAAGAGCAAACTAATAATAAGAAACCCGCCGTCTAGGACAACGTGATTAGTTGTAATTTTGTGGTCAAGACAATGGGAACATATGATATGAGCATGAACATGCAACAACCCTTTCTTCAGAAATTAAGTAGGCATTCCAATTTCAACAATTCTTCGACCGTTAGAGAAGAAAAAACCACCATGCTCTTTCGGTTGGATGAGAATCGAGAGTTGATAGAGTCTACTTTTGACAAAAGCAAAGGAAACCTCAAAGATTTCAAACTTGGAAACACAATGAAATTATGCAAAGGGGACCCATTTCCCAAAATACCTTCCCCTATGCCAATTGCTTTCATTTTCATATCCTTCATTTGATTTGGTGCGACTTGGTACCAAAATTGATTGTGTTTCGAATATTGAAGTCGTCATTTTGGCTATACCTTTATCTAATTACTAGTATCTTTGTTCTCTAATAATTGGGCATTTTTTAAAATTTCATTTTTCTACAGTTATATTGTTACGGGAAAAGCCCTATATTAGTAATACTGACGGATTTAGAAAATTCAAGTGATGGGGATAAAAATAATATATGTGCATACCAAGAAGCTTAACATAATTTTTATTTTAGTATGGGGTCAAGGTTATAAGATAATGGGGGCAACATATATATACACACACTACTAAAAAATTTCTAAAACCTCTATCGGGGCACATACCTCTAGTACCTCCCAAGTAAATCCACCCCTAGTTACTCAGAATCCAAATTAGGGCACAACCTCGAGTTAGTAGAAACCAAAGGAAGGAAGTCATGACATACAGAACTGCTCACCTCCAAATGAGTGCAGAATTCAGAGGTCATCATAGAAATTTGGAGAAGGATACTGACTCATCCTAATTGTCACATGTTATGGTACAATAAAAATAAGACCTTCTAAATCCTAAACCCTAAACCCTAAATCTTCTACAATGATGACAGCTTATTGTCAGTAATGCCTGAATAGGGTAAAGTAAATATGATCGGTAAATTATATTTTTTCCTTAAAAATTATTTAAAAGTCATATAATAATTCTTTTAAGACAAATTTCACATAATTAATCACTTAAAAAATTATATTTTATATATTAATGATATTGACCATTTTATATTTTGAATTTAATTTTAATATACTGACAATATAAAAAGTTTTGTACTATCATTCAATCATGTAATACTATATCAATAAATATGTTTAACTTCTACCTTCACTACTTTAAAAGTTATAAAAAAGAAAATTTTAATTGAATGACAATATAAAACTCTTTTCTATAATATTTAAATTAAACTCATGAATTTTATACATTTTACTGCTCGCTCGCGTGATTGTCCACTTTCATTTGATATCTTTTCTCCGTGTATACTTAACTCCTCTTGCGCTTTTCACATGATTCCTTGAAGTATTGTCACAAAAAGCCAAATTAAAGCATTGATTGTAATGACACTACTCTTTTTCTATATATGTTTTCTTTTGACCAGGCAATTAGAAGTCCTAAGCCCGCGTATGATCTAACAGCTGAGGATACTTCTAAAATTTAAGAATCTCATTGTTGGGACATCTTAGTGAGCTCACACATGGGGTGCATATAACATCATTGTGAGTGCCTTGTTGCTCAAGGAAATCTTTTTGTTGGGTCTAATTTCTGTATCCACTAAGCAAAAGTCACTTAGGTTATTTTTTTATTATATTCTTTTGAACCCACACCGACTATATATGTATAATCTTTAGTAATTTTATGATACGATAAGATTCCCTTCATTTCATGTAGGGTAGAACTACTTTTCACACATCACTTTTCCAAACTGTTCAATTCCTTGTCATTCGTCACATAAAAAGCGAAAGCATTGATTTATGATCCAATTAATTAAGCTTTTTAAGTATCTACATTTCTGTGGTGTTAAGTGTTAGTAACTTCCAAATATGCGTATTCAGTAACTTGTATAACATGAGACAATAAATTTTAGAATTCATTAACATAGTGCGTGAGACAAATTGGAGTATCATTAATCATGACTTTACCCAAATCATACTTTTCCAAGAATGCTTAAATATTGGGAGCTTTCTTTAGAGTTGCAATTGGCATGAGGGGCATGTTGATAATGGCACGATGATGAATTTGACTTTTCAGAAATCTCTATGCTTACTGGTCCGTTTCTTTCAAAACAATTTCTCCCTAACCACACTACTATCACAAAGGCCCCTCTTGTCCCTCGTCTATATCTTTTAACTTGTTGAAGCAAAGTGCATTAATTAGCTTGTTTGGAAAACAGGATGATAATAATAATAATAATAGCAGATAATAGAATTTAATTTTAATGTACTGATATTATAAATTTTTTTAATAATACCATATAATCAAATTATTTCATTTGTATGATGTTATAAGTAGTAAATGTGAGTTTTCACCATCTAAATCTGTTGATAATAATAATAAAAAGAATTAGTTTAGACGCGCTTTCATCTGTTAATACGGTTGAAAGACACAATGGGACATCTCAAGTGCTCCAAGCCATTAGATTTCTGCACACATTAAAGGACAAATTTTGTGGCGGTTCACAAAAGAACAAGAAGTCACATCCTCGCTAGATTATTATAGGGGGGTCCCCACGGCCCTCTATGCCATGCCGCTCACAGAACAAACAAACAAGCATGGCCAACAAGATAATCGTGTTTTTGCCACTCTAGGAGGAACAGTGTAGACATGACTTAGCATTTCCTCGAACTATGATAAGCCATGTAATTGGCTTTGTTCATCATAGCCCTCTATCTTGTCCTCCAAGGACTCCATGATGAGATCCATAGGCCCTTAGTGGATTTTGGGTTCATTAACTTTGGCAGCAAAAAAAATACATAACACTCACATTCACACAAGTGCTTATTTTTCTCCCTTTCTACCCTTTCAGTTGAATGCCTCTTCTTTCTCCCCTCCTTAACTTAACCGTATGAGTAGGGTTTTGTCTACCTTGATATAATAAATATATGGTCGGAAGGCTTATAAGTAGGGTTTTGTCAACCTTAATCACAACATATTACATATTTCCAAATTTTTTAGTCGGTCTGGGTGACGAATTCAGTATATTTAACAGGGATATGACATCTTGTTCTCCTTTGTTGTGTTCTACACTTCACTAGAAAGTCATGTGTGAATTTATTTGAAAAATCAATTTATTTATCGAGAATACGAAATAGATGGAGAAAGAAGGGTTTCATATCCCCAATAAATAAACTGTCTTTTTCATGAACTAACATATGACTGCCTAAAATAAGTGTACGAAAACGTCCCAAAATAAGAAAAGGGAGTTTCGTTTCTCCATTAATTAAATATGCTCAATAAGTAAAAATCATCAAAAAAATTTCTCGAGTAATGCTTCACTGCCATAATTTATTGTCAGAGATTTTTTCACAGAAAATTTGGCAGTCGTTAGATAAAATAAAATAACATAACCCCCTTATCCGTCCTAGAGTTAGGATAAACTCCATGCCACGTCATTCCGACAAATAAACCCAGACACAAATCCATATTGTCAAGCATTTTAGTTCTTTGCAAAACTTAATGTAAACATTACATGCTCCCAACATGAGTTGTGAGCATTGTACAACTTTTTTTTTTCTCGCGAATAAGTCTGCAACGCCCAACTCCAGGAGGAGCAAAAGAAGGTTCACACAAACAAGCATATAGCGGACATAGAGAGACCAAAAAAAAAAAAAAAATACATATAGCAAAAACATGCTGCAATATCCAAGAAATGCAAATCAAAGAGACACACAAGATAACAGCAGCAAAACAAAAATGGAACAAGCCGAAAGACACCGCACAACAGTGTGCATGAATCAGCAACAGCAAAAGAACCTTAAACGAGGAGAAACCAGCAGAAAAAATCACGGCTTATATTATCACCAAATTCTGCCCATGCTCCATGCTAGCATGTCAAGGTAAAACTCAAACAATATATAAGGTACACTTCCTAAGCTTTATCCACCATGGAGAATGGATCCTCTCACGAAAAAATATTTCTAACGCTATGATTTGTAGATTTTTATCATTGATTAAATTCTCTTGTGAATCCATGCATGGGCCCACATTTTAATCAATAGTAAAAGTCTGTAAATGATAAAGTCACGAGATTTTCATGTGGGAGACCCATTCAGTATTAGACTTTCTTTTCACATATACAATTCTTCTCTTTCCCTCCTATTCGAGCTTCAATTCTCGAGAGTGCAACCAGTTATACGCGACGGTAAGAACTCATTGCATAGGGTTACTTACATACCAAAGAACAAGAGACAATACGGAAAAGTATCTGAGCATAAGGTTTTGTTTTAGAAAGTTACCAATATTAACATTTTTTACAATAATAAAATCTAAAAGAAAACACAGACGAATTTTGGTAAGACAAATTCTTCTATCTTTTCAACATCAGATTATCCACACACAAAAAAATCATGTTAAAATAGAAAATAAGTTTAAAATATTGTTTCTCCAATATTGATATGTGAGAAGTTTTTAGCTGCTCAATAAGATAAAAATTTTATTTTGTATCATTTATCACTAATAAATCAATTTTGTAAGTCATCATTATCTCACTTAACATTTTTTACAATAACTAATGTATCAAATAATAAATGAGACATAACAAAATTTTCTCTTTTATTCTAAGAACATTTAAGAATTTCTCCTAATGTGATGATGTGTAAGGAACGTATTTTAAAGTAGTTAGAACCCAAATTATAGGGATCTTCGTGTTGGGTGATGTACAATTTACACATTGTCACTGGATACAAACATTAATATGAAAGTTTATGAAAGTTAAGAGGTTGGAAGCAAAGAAAACTATACTGTGACCCCTGTTCCATTTCACAATTCACATTTACAAGAGCAGAGCACATGCTATACAGTAATACAAAAGTGACATGTAGATAAGCATACCCTATCTTGATGGCAGTTTGGTCAGCAAGTGAATTTTCAAGAAAATTCAGCTCGTGTAACGTTTGTCGTTCGCCAGTGAGTCAAGTTTGTAGTTGAGTATTGATTTTTCATTTTCACCATCGGATGATCCAACACTAGATACAGATGAGCTGGAGATTGAGCTTGACACTATATTAGGATTTTGCACTTCATTTCTGAATGTCTGAGAAAGTGTAGATGTAGAACTTTGGGGTTGTGTTCCTTCGGATGTTGAATATCCCTGAGCTTCTCCGGTGAGACGTTTCATAAGGTTCATAATTGTGGGAAGAAACCTCGATGAAATGGATACTAGTCCAGCCAGCTGCAAGCAAAATAAGTTCTGGTCAACTTTGTAGTTGATTATATCATTTGACATCCAACATGCCCTTGTTATGCTGTATTTAAAATTGCTACATTTACAATGCACCTCCATAAAACAAAGTAAATAAAAAGGGCAGCCTAGTGTATAAGGCTCCCACCTAATGGGGTCTGGGGAGAGTAGATATATGCAATCTTACTCCCCTTTTGTGGAGAGGCTGTTTCCAAAAAACAAAGTCAATATTATGGGGGAAAAAAAGAATTTATAACTAGTAAGTTCTAGTCAATCTCTGACAATTATATTATATCATATTCTGCAAATAGCAGAAAATTTTCTCTGTAGTCTGTGCACATAGCATGGTTATAAGATCCCATCAATTTAGAGTAGACAGAAAATGCATCAGAGAATTGAGCATCCAACTGCTGGGAGAAGGAAAGTAAGGATAAGTACAAGAGGAAAGTTCAGTCATACTCACAGTGCCATTTCGAAACTCTCCCGCTATGTCCATGTTCACCCAAATGGTCTTCCCAAGTAGAAAGACAACAAATGTAACCAGCAAGTAGAGAGGATTTCTGTTTCACATAAAAAATTAGTAAGTATAATTATTAACCAGAGGTTTTATGAGAAAAAGATAAAAGCAGATGGAAAAAAGGTGTCACAAATATTAACAAAATAATTAAAAATTAATAAAGTTCAGGTTATAGGGAGTGATATTTACTTTAGAAGAAGCATAAATTCATTAAAACCAAGTACGACCATTGCCAGTATAGCCCATGGAGGAGGTAACCAATTGTTGCTTCTCTTGTGTGCCTCCTGAACCAACAAGCAGAATATAAAAAACAAAATGAAATAGCAGCTGGGTTAGCATGCCTGAAATTTGATAAAGTGACGGGGCAAAGAGATAGGAATCAAAGGATCATGAGTAACTTTTTCGAAGAAGAAACTGCAGCAAAATTGAACAAAAGGACATAAAGACAATAGAAAAAAATACAATACCTGTGCTGAAATAGCTTGAGTAACTGTGTACTCGGTTTCTACTTGGAACTGTCTCCACAAAGACTTGCACTGCACAGGAGTGAGAAGGGTATCGTTTGGGGAAACCTACATTTATCATAGATTCTCAGAAAAGATACTTATGACTACAAAATGATCAGGGCAAACATAACTATTAAATACGTAGAATGTAGTACCCCCTCCCATGTGCTTGAGGCCAGTGGATCAGTAGAAACTCTGCTGCTTGAAGTAACAGCAGCAGTTCCATCCATTAGAGATGAATGCAGTGTACTTTCAATATGATCTGGCTTCTCATCCAAGCGTATAGCAGCCATATCTGATAGAAGCTTAAGAGACTGATATATAGCAGTAAAAGACGTTTTAGATGATGCCAAACTATGAGTAATTTCCAACACACTTTTAAGTATAGGCAGGCTGAAAAACTATTGAAGTTTCTGTCAATTACCGCAGAGTGGGCATCCCTTGTAATAGCTCTAATATCTTCCTTTCCAGTCCAGACCCTAGGGAGTGAATCATTGTCATGATTGAAGACTGTAGAGAACCTGAAAATTATTACAAAATCAGTGCGCCACAAAATTAACCCAAAATATAAATGGCATTCATCCAGAAAGTGCAATTTCTTTCTTAATAAAACAAAAAGAAAATTTTTGATGTCAGATAAGTGAAAAATTACAAATACACATCTAATATTCACCAAATTTACCAAATGAACGACGCAGAGGAGATGTCTATAATGCTACCTGTCTTTCATGAGAATGAGAATCTTTCCAGCTTCTTCTCTTGCTTTGTTTTCCACCAGTTTTCGTGCATAGTCCCTTAAGCTTTGTTGCATTCTTCCAGTTGTTTTTTCATCCAATTCAAAACCAGCAGTGGAAGATAAAAGTTCTGATACAGCAGCTTCAGTCTCATGTTTAAGAAGTTTTCTTATTGAAAGCCAGGTGTCCTTTCCACCAGCTTCAAACAGGGACTCCACAGGGTTGATCAAGGCCTTGGCCAGTTGTTTCTGCAAAAGAGATACTTGTATTTTAGTGGTTGATAGATATATTACAGGCGTCAATAGAACACCAAACAGCTCAACCGAATAATCTCTATTAGATGCAGCAATATGACCTCAAAATTATTCAATATCTCAGATAATTTTGCATTGCGCACAGACAAAGCATGTGAATCAATATCACGACGAAGTTTGTCTCGCACTCTTGAAGCATCCCAATTAGTCTGTCTTACAGCAGCATCTGAAAAATGCAAGTAATATTAAAAGGCACCATGTTGGAGCATGCATTTAAGTGATTATATAAAAAAAATATACATCCTAACAGGGCAGAAATAGAGTTTATTCAAGTAAATCCATAAAGAAAGATTGATTTGCCACTAGTAATGGCAACTAGAAACATATTCAGAAGGATGGACTTGAAAGGTACCAGAGATGTTGAGACTGAAAAAACAAAAAAACTATAAGAAAAGCTCTTCACTTCCTTATATATATGAGCAATGGAAAACAACCTAAAAGCATTTATGAAATGAAAGAATAACAAAAGTTACCAAAATTTTATGCTTCAGGTTAAAGGATTAATTTTATAACTCACAAAACTGAATCTAGAAGAAAAATTTAAATAAACTCTTGAAATTTTTTGGTGAGACTTGCCATGCACCACAAACTCTCTCCACTAAAAAGTAAATCAACAGTACCATCAATATATACATTCTTGGAAGCACTCATTTCTTCTTGTAAGAATCTAAAAGTCAGATTTAAGATCTTCTCTTGAAAAATTTTGGTGAGACCAGCCATAAACAATAAATTCTCTCCATTAATAGGATAAATCAACAAATGATAGTAATATGCATTCTCAAAAGAACTCATTTTGTCTCTCCTTGATCTTGGCCATAAGCAATTGCCTTTAAATTAATTAGACCTGCAGATTCAAAGTATGGTGTATACTATATAAATATTAAATATTTGCTCTTCAGACAGATTAACCAGGGAACAGAGATGCCTAAACACCTTTGTAGAATCAAAAGCAGAATTACCACCTAATGCGAATCCAAGAGGCAAATAGAGGCTCAAGCTAGACTTATCACCCCAATTGACCAAATACATGATAATTCTGAAAGATGCATACAAAATGACAGGGGATAATGAATACGCTATGAAGAAGAATTTCATTACCAGCACATCCTTTGTCGAACTCGAGCATAGATGACTGAGTCCACATATGAACAGATGCAGCAAACCCTTCTCCGTTGCTTAGTGATTGCTCCAATTTAGTCTTAAAACTATCTAGAGCTTTAAAGCGTATATGCCCCAGCATTGTTGCATAAGAAGGGTACACAAACTGAGAAGTTGACAACAAGAGGAAGCATATGAACTTCAACACACACACATGAAAGCTCAAAAAAGAATTATATTTGCAACAAGCATAAGCTAAGGGAGTCCAACATGATATCACTTGTATCAGAGTTTGTCTCTATGACCAAGTGTTGAGGAGTTATATTCAACAAAAAGGATCAGATGAACAAGTATGCACACACACACAAAGATGTATGTGTTGGAATAATTTTTTATGGACTGACATAAATCTATGAAATTTAAGTTAAGATCCATATCAATTGGATGTCAAAGTAATTGAGTTTATTGTTTTAGCCCAAAATTTTATTATCACTGTTGTTATTGAGCTTATTATTGTTAAACACTGCTCATTGTGAGTATTGTTATGGGTACTTGTATATGAGTTTGCTATAATGGAAAAGGCTCAGCCCATATTTTACTTATAAAAGAGAGATCCCAACTCCTAACCACATTAAAGAGTGTCTATTGCCCCATTGAGATGGAACATATGTTGCAACTACTGTGAGAATATGCTCTATTATCTTTATTCTCTTGTACTAACCCACGCCCTCTGCCTTCTCTGACAAGTTTGTAGAAATGAAAGAGTAGCTATGATTTTCTCATCTTCCTAGCTATGATTTTATCATCTTCCTCACCACTTTCAGGTAACCCTAATTCCCAATCTTCTATCTGATAATGTTACACATGCCAGAGTCAGAGTTAAATCGATCAGTCAAAATAAGAATTCTGTTATTATTTATTCGGTTAATTATTCTTGTAATTCCTATAGTATGATGTATGAAGAGAAGGCACAAGCAATGGGAGTTTGACAAATGAATGAAAACAAATGGAAAATCACAAAAGTCATTGTAACAAGGTAAACTTGATAAAAGTAAGAATTTAATTTTGATTGACTGATAGAGTGAGAATATGTAAATATACATAATTGCATGATAATGTAAAGGTATTTTACCTTGCTAGTGCATTAAAAATTAAATCCTAATAGTAATACTATGAAGTGAACCATGATTGGTGCCCACTTTATCAAAGCAAAAGTAAAAGATATAACCTGGAATGCAAAACCAGTGAAACCAGTAAAATATGAAACCAATGAAAAAAGAACTACCAAGTACACTTTCCTTTGAATTAAAATAACTTCAGCTTTTTCTAATCTCAAGGTTCCCCTTCTTCAAGAACATAAATGGTAGATAGAATAATCACTTGAGCCCTCTCAATATCCTCATGTAAAAGTAGGATAATATCTTTCATTCAAGTCTATTTTTAAGGCATGTTCTACATGAAACTTCTCAACCAATCCCCTAATAATAAGGAGAGATTTCATTTTGTGCAAGATTGAGGTTTATTTGGATGGAGTAGAATGCCTGAATTTTCAATGGAATCTCTTTCTCCCCCCACATTTGCCAAGGGGTGGTTTGTGTTTATACTATTATTTGGTACTCCGCTCAAGCTTGTCTTCAAGGAGTCTCCATTTCAGACACGGAGAAAGATTCAAAACTTAGTCGCATTTTTAAGCCTCATCGACTCTCCGTCTTCTATTTGGTGCTTGAGGAGGATGCCTTGTTTATCCTCCCCCACTTGTAGGTGTAGTTCTTCTCTTATATCCCCAGTTTACTATCTTTTTTTAATCTAAAAGAGAAGGGAGTTTTTTGAATCAGATTGAGGGTTCCAACTACGATTAAATTTGTCTTAACAGCCCATGGCTGTTGCATCTAAATTCAGCCTGAAGGATCAAAACTAAATTTAGAAATAAAATTGTAAAATAAGACTGTAAGAACAGGAAGCCTCACATCAAGTGCCTTTGACTTCAACTGCTTTCGTTTTGCATTTCGCACACCTTCATCAAAGAATACTGCCTCTGTGTCATATCTGTTGAAAACATATGATCAGCATATCAAGAAAGGAAGTTAAAAAATTTAGAAAAAAATTAAAAAAATCCAAAAATATGATATGGAAAACCCCCATTTAAATCCACATACATTCTAACCTCGAAGTGAAACTTGAGGATAATACCGTACCGCAAGTCACAAAATTTAAATATTTGGTTTCTATCATTCAAAGTGGTGGAGAGATAGATGGAGATGTTAACTATAGAATCCAAGCAAGATGGTCAAAGTGGAGAAGTGCTTCGGGTTTTATTTGTGATAGAAAAGTACCACTAAAGCTTTAGGGTAAATTCTACCATACAGCAATAAGACCGGCTTTGTTGCATGAATTTGAATGTTGGGCAGTAAAAGGTCAACATGAAAGTAAACTACACGTGGCAAAGATGAGGATGTTGCAATGTATGAGCAGCCGCACAAGACGTGATAGAATAAGGAATGAATACATTAGAGAGAGAATTGGGGTAGTGTCTATCATAGAGAAGATGAGAGAATCTCGTCTTGATGTTGCAATGGATGAGTAGCCATACAAAACATGATAGAATAAGGAATGAATGCACTAGAGAGAGAATTGGGGTGGTGCCTATCAATATATCATAGAGAAAATGATAGAATCTCATCTTAGGTGGTTTGGGCATGTTTGAAGGAGACCTGTAGAGGCTCCAGTGAGGAGAATGGACCAAATGGAGAATAGCACCATAATAAGAGGTCGAGGAAGACCAAGAAAACTATAGGGGAACAGTCAAAAAAAATTTATGTGTCAATGGTTTTAACATGAATATGATATATGATAGAGCTCTATGACGTCATCTGATCCATTAAACCCCACTTAGTGGGACAAGGTTTTGCTGTTGTTGTATAATATGGAAAATCCGCAAACAAAATATTGAAGTTCTATGACAAGTTGCATCCATTATCAACTTCGAATCCCACACCAATATGTTTTTCTTTTCATTTTTGTTGTGAATGTTACATTTCAAAGTTTTAAACTATATCTAAACTAGTGAATCACCCCTAATTGTATTTTGTCTCTACAACTCGTATCACAATAAATCTGATTAGGCAAATAAAATTGTCAATGATACCTTGTGTAAACCAAAATGCATCCCAACCTAATTCAGTTAATTATTCCGATGCTTCAATGACTTAACAAAAACTTACACAGTTTTAAGGGATGGTGACAAATTGACTATACACAAATACTAAACAGCAAATCAACTGGAACTTACTGTGATAGATAGGTATCAATAATTGAGCTCAGCTTTTCCCCAAAACCTCGTACTGGACCTAATCGAACAGCTTCCTCCAGTGCCAACCAACCCTAAGCCAATTCATTGCATGATATTGATTTTCAAAAACAACTTATGTAAATTACAGTAGAGGGGATATGGATGAGCACCTCATCAGAGCACAAGTGACTAAGCTTTTCATTAGCAATCTCTTCACAACGCACAGTGGCAACCATCACCTTTTAAATAAAATGGTAAATATATTAGACCAATCCATTCTGATTTCTGACATCCAAAACAGATGCATAAGGATTGTCTAAAGCGAGCTTGTCTCAAATGTAAGAAAGTGAGGAGGTATCCACCAAGTTTGTAGAGTGTAATGTTATCATAATCCATTAAATAATCTAAGGATGGATACCTGTTCATTTTCTCACATTCGAGACAAGCTTACTTTAGATGAGTTTTTCCCAATAGGATTATAGGAAACCTTATGAGCTGGGAGATCAAGATCCTTATTCTCTCGTATGACTTTCCATATCTGCTGTGCACTGATAGAAAATCCAGAAGCAGGCACAACAGCACGCCGATCGCCAGCAAGACCTCCAGGTGATATAGAATGGAAGAAACGCTGCCTCAATTGAGCAACCTGTACAAGAAAGTGTGACACTGAAAACTTCAGCATTGTCCAGATTGGAAAGAACCCAATGAAAGAAGTTCAAAGCAGATTTCAAAATTTTATCATTTGCATTGACAGTTATAGGCAGAAGAGTGTCAACCAGAAGAACCCTTGTCCATGTTTGAAAGCAGTATGAATAAGAAATCACTCCAGACTAAGGTCAAAGCAGGCCTCTATAAGCTACTAGAATCCATGAAATGTCTCATGAAAAGGTACCTCTGCTTTAAATTTATCCTCCTTATCCTCGTAGCTTGACAAAGCAGTAACCTCCACCTTCATTTTAAAAGATTAATCATATATATGACTTATACATACACTGACAAATATAAACAGGTAAAGAGACAAGTGAACAGGGGAGATAGAGAGACTTCTTACATTAAAAAATTCACTAAGAGGTGTATATTTGTGAGCTTGGGGTTTTGTTACTGCATCCCAAATCTGTGGAATTGATGTGACAGAAAAATGCTGCTGAAGAAAAAGTAGAAACCATAACAAAGAAAAACCTCAGAAATTAGAAAGAAATGAAATATCACCTTTTGAATATCTTCTCTTAGAATAGGCTCCAAATGCTTGAGTGGAGTCTGCATAGACAGTCAGAAACACAATAAACATCGAACAAAACAAAGACTACATTCTCAAGTGTCAAGGACCAAATCTTCTAAATGTGTAAGTTGTTAGGTGAAGGTTCATCAATAGTTTTATATCTCTAGCAAACCCTTCAAGTGACCCCTATGGGCTTGAAGAGTGCCCAGAAGCCCATCCTATCTCGTGATGACATTCAACTCTTTAGAATAATGGTAAGCAAGCATTGAACTCTTGACCACTTGATCATAGAGGCTTGATTCATTGTCAAGGACCAATAACTGTTAGGTAAATGCTCATCAATGGTTTTATATCTGTAGCATTGGGAAAGGACCAAGTATTGTATACCTTTGTTTTATCACGTATGACAAAAAGTAATGTCGTCCTGCGAGGGCTGAATAAACGCATCATGACCTACAAATAAAAGAAAAATTAAATTGTGAACACTCAAATACTGGATATCAGCCAGAGGAGACTTCATGGACGCATACTACCTGAAAAACTGTTTTCAAAAGGGGTTTGTTGGCAGCTTGTTCTCGGCCAATATCATGACACCACCTGTAAATAAAAAGGAGTCTTCAACATTCCACAATCATTCAAAATGAACTGAAGTTTGTCTGTTTAAGTCTCCTGTAAGCTCCCACATCACACGAAACAATGTTCTTTTACTTTCAATTGAATCCGACTACTAATTTGACTCCAAAGAAAATAAGGAACAAAGGATTTGCAAATATTGCTTACTATACACACACCTACAAATACAAAAAGAAAAAAAAAAGGTAAAAGGCTTTCATTCATATCTTGATTATGACTGAAGTTTCAAGTACCAGGGCTATCAGCAAGGTAATGAACATTAGCTACTGGAAAGAAAAGGCTATACACCAAGTTAGACTAAACCTTTCTAGTTCTACTTACAATGCCAGGAGGCAATGTAGTTACTCAAGGAATAATGCACAAAAAGGTCTGGTGTGAATAGCTTTGCAAACAAACTATTTCGATAACCTAGCATAACCCTATGTTCAACTCCAACAATGATCCCTTGATCCATTCAATCAATATAAAGCAACAATCTAAAAATAGAAACTCACATGTTTATCAGAACAATATCTGATATTGCCAAAGCAAAAAGAGCACTCTGTTTCTCAAAAGCAGTATCATCCTGATAGTAATGTGTAAAAACCATACAAAACAAAAACAAGAGCGAGTGAGTTCTGACATTAAAGACATGAAACAGAGTGAGGATCATGTATTGTAGGGTCATGTGCAATTGGGCACCAATGCAAACATGTACATATATTTGTTGGCAGGAGCAAAGTGAGGACCTGGTCTTTAGGGGCATCAATAGCAAACAATTCAGAATCTGAACCAAAAATATAAGAGTTCGAGCATGATACATTGTCCCCGCCCCCGCGTGCAAAAATATTCACATTAGTGGCACAAAATTTACATTTACAACAAAACAGTAATTTATTAGTTGTTACCTCACCCCTCTCCCTTGCATCAGTACCCTCTAAATCCATAGCAATAGTGAATGGCTCAATCCCAACGCACTTGGCTACCCAGATTCCCTTGGTCGTTTGGAACCTGCAATATATTATGACATTCAATTACTTGTCTACCTCTATCACTAAACAAGGGGACACAACAGAGCAATAGCTAAATAATAATAATAATAATAACTTAAAAAAAAATGACCAACCTTCCCTTGAATGCATCCATCTCCCTGAAATTTGTGTGGAAAAGATGATTCAGCAAGGTGCTCTTACCTGCTCAGAAGAGGAGACAGAAGCATATCACACATACTACAGGTAAGTTACAGTTTAGTTGAAATTTGAAAACGTGGAGGTTAAGAAAAGTGGAATGAATGAATGAAGAAACAAAAGAAAAACATACCACTGCTTTGAGGACCCATGATAGCAACGACAGCGTAGGAAAGGCCACAGTGGGAGAGTTTGGTCTTATTGATGAAGTTGTCGAGACCAGCAACATTGAAGTTGCCGTTGCCATCAATGAGTTGGGTGGCACAGCAATCATCATCTTCCATCACTCACCGTTTGTTTCCACCTCCACGCTCCAGGAATCGAATCAAGTTCAGGAACAGGCTTGGTTTGCTCTGGTGTCGCCCAACCTCCTCGTCTTGTGTTGTGCTTAACGAGAAAGAGAGAAGGAGAGAATGGAAGCAACTGGATGGAAAAAGGAAACAAGCACAAATTCGAGTCTTGCTGTCTTACGTTTGACGTGGGTCCAACCCTCTTCCGCTTTAACTGCCACGTGTACATCCACATAATTTGGCTATTCTTTTATTTTTCTTACAGATAGATAGATCTAATAAGTTTAATTTTAATACAAGATAGTTCAGTATTATCATTCAAAACAATATTTTAATATATATAATTTTTTAAATAATTAATATAAAAGTTAACTATAATAATTAATATAGTAATAAGTAATTAAATAATTGTGTAAAAAAATTTACAGTATATGTCTATACATATACACGTATGCACAAATTTTCAATGCAAATAAATTTTGTATATATATATATTTATTTATTTATTTATATTGATAAAAATATTCAACTTAATCTCTTATTATCATAAAAATTTTACAAATATAAGTATATAATTGAATGATAGTATAAAATTTAATGAATTAAAATTAATTTGTATATATTTTGGGAAAAATATTATGCCTACAAAAAAAAGAAGTCTTAATAAATAATTAAGAATATATATACTAAAATAAAAAAGTTAACAATGAAATTTGTTGATGAATGTCTTTTTAGTTGTGATAAAGGAATTGCACTGCAAATAAAATATATTCATTTATTTGCTTTCAAACAAGTTAGAATGGTTCAAAACCACGTCAAAAAATGAAGATAAAAATTAAACAAGAGAGAGAATGATTCAAAACAAGGGGGGGTACAAGTAGCTTACCTCTCCAACTTCGGGTATGTATACTCATTACGGGTTAATTTGTATAAAGAAAACCCAAACTTCATTACTTCAAGAATTCATCGAACTAATATCCACTTCCACCCGATTCATTCATTTCTCAACTAATTTCCACCATATAAAGCAAACTTTTAGCGTTGTATTTCGTAGTAAAAAATCTTAACAAAATTTATTTTATTTTCCGCAGAAGAAACTTATCAATTTTTGTTCATTCTATTTACCTTCGTAGTGCTAATAAAGGAATTGTAATATAGAAATATTAAATAAAAAAGTATACGTGTTTAATATTAAAATTTTTAAAAAAAGCACTTTTAAGTTATTATGAGACATTTTATTTAATCAGACGAATAAAATATATGTCAAATGAAAGGTATTCACGTACACGGTTCAAATTCAATCATTCGCTACGATGACATATCAGGGCCTAATTCTGAAAATTTAACACACATAATATTTGAATACTGTGCTTAATCATATATCACATGCTTATCCGCCACTCAAATAGATGACATATTTTGGACAAAAGTGTTGCTTTATCTATATTTTTGCTTTCTAAATAAATTTGATGAGACGCGAATCCAAGCCACTTGAAGCGATACCAAAACCCAATATAACACGTATACCCATCTCTTTGCTACGATTATGACATAATTTTTTGGTCAATAGCACATATTTTAACTTTGATGTTATTTAAATAGAAGAAATACAGATCCCGCTATAATTATATGGACTTCCTACGGTCCTTAATTACCAAATCGTAAGGCCAGGCTCCCATGCAGCCCACTGGGCTACATACAAACGCCACAGGCTCAAACGATGAACCAGCTACTATACCACAGCGTATCAAAACATAGCATAGTGGTAGACCCAAAAGGTAAAAATAAAAATATAGTGATACACATTATACGTATATCTTGCCCAATGACTCCGAGGACAAGGACAACGACTCTGTTGATAATGTCTGCTTCGTGAAAATTTGAGTACATGATGGCTTCTAGCTGGCACATATGCTCTATAAACAACTCTCTGGTTGAACTGAACCCAACACAGCTCCACCGGCATGGTTGCACGAAGCTTGGGCAACTTGGTTCTTGTAAGTGAGTTTCACATCCTCCAACTTTATCCCGCTGCATGGATACTTTGAGCTGCAATCAAAATTCACAGCTACCTCCGTTGCAGACGTTCCGTGAATGTCTTGGTACGTAACATCACTGATTTTGACACCGGAGGCCTATTAATTTTGGCAACAAAAAACAAAGTCAGCTTGATGCTATAGGAGTACTAATAATTTTATGTATTTATTTTAGTCTTATTTCTCCGTTTTTTTTTAAAATATGTTTACATCGTAGAA
Organism: Dalbergia cochinchinensis; assembly: GCA_031216125.1. Lineage (NCBI taxonomy): Eukaryota > Viridiplantae > Streptophyta > Magnoliopsida > Fabales > Fabaceae > Dalbergia > Dalbergia cochinchinensis. The sequence goes on from CM062370.1 coordinate 38,550,667, forward strand.
GAAATTAAATAATATTAGGCTCGATTATAGGATCATTAAATATTTAGATCCTTTAAAACTAACCTGACCAGGGCAGCCCTTGTCATCTGGGCAGTAATTTTGGTCTATGACAACTGGGTTTTGGACGTTGACCATGATTGCGTCTTGAAAGAGAATGTCCCTCACAAATCCATTGCTGGGTCTTCCCCAAGTCTTAATTCTAACACCATTTTGAGTCCCGGTGAATGTGACTGTTTTGACTGTCACGTTTTGTACCCCAGGTTCGTTCAAATCCTTTCCTAAGCTCCCAATGCTACAAAATTCAATGAAAATTTTAGTACCTGGAGTAATCCACAAATTATACGGAACCGCATTGTTTTCACATTAGTGTTTTCGAAAAATTTACCTTATCCCATGGCCTGGTCCACATGCTATGTTTTCAATCCACAAATTAGAGGTCCCTGGGCCGATGGAGATGCAATCATCGCCGGTATGAATTTTGGACTCGAGAATAGTGACGTGGGAGGACATTTGGACGTGGATGCCGTCGGTGTTAGGGCTATTTCCGGCTGCTGTTACCGTAACGCCTTGTGCTTTCACATTCTGGCAGCCATTGAACACTATGTGGAACATTTGGCTATTGATTGAGGTTAGTCCAGTGACGACAATGTTATTGGAGTTGCTGAATTCCAGTGTCTGGACAAACACCAAAGCAAAGCATATATAAATAATTATAAGTTCTACTTTTTTTTTTGTAGAATTTCAAACAATTATTCTATTTACAAATATCAAAGAGCAGCGTGGTTATGTTCAGTGGAATTGATTTTCTTTACATTTAGTAAAAGTATTAATTACTATTATCGTTCAATAGTCCGTGTGGAAAAAGTGTGAAGCAAGAAAACATTGATGGCAATGCAAGCTACGTCCTATCTTATGCATTCAATTTTTGACCTCTATGTGTATATAGCATTTTCTTTGTTCCCTTTTCGTAAAGATCTGAAGTCCGGCCCTGAACCTGGATTGGTCTAATGGGATTATTGAGGTTGAAGGTGCAAGTTCCTTCTAAGGTGGCTAAGCTAATATAGTGTGATATGACTCAGAAAATAACCAAAATTCAGCGGGTGATAAAGGACCCACGGGCAGCTATGCACCAATGTGATGAGAATCTTATATCTTATTTATAACCAATTCTAAGCAGTATATTATCACCGACTCCGCATTTGGTATTTGGTTCACTTCAACTTCTAACAACCACATTAATTGGGCAGTTACAAACAGTTCCATCATTCCATGATCTCCCTCATTAAACAAAGTTTCAACTCAATACCTGAGTCGATTCCAACTCAGGAACTAATTTCAAATATTAAAATAAAAAAAATAAAAAAATATTATTTGAATATCCAAGGATGGGTGTTTCAAATACACTCATTCTATCATATTATTAGATATAATAGTTAAGAATAGGGGTTGACCTAGTTTTACATGCTACCTCAACCCAACAATAATATTTACTTAAATATTATTGTTGGAAGGAGAATTCAAATAAGTGAATAACATTGTTGAGAAAAAAAAATCAAGTGGCAGTAACTGTTTCAATGATGGATACCAATGCGTACGTAACATATGAAACTTACCGTGGCTCCAGTGGGGCAATTACCCTTGCCATTGTTCTTGCAATCCCACAAGGCAGCGCCTTGTGCATCAAGCACCCCACCGCGAATCGAGACCCCATCGACGTCCTGGAACAGCAACCAGTTCCCATTGTTTCCTACGACACTGTAATCCGAGGGAGCCGCCAGTGTGCCTTCGATGTCCATGGAGATAGCCTTGTTGGTACATTGCCCCTTGAAGGTGGCGCTTCCAAGCAAGAACCTCCCTCGTGGCACGTACACCGAAGCGGGCTGGGCCGAGTCGCAGGCCTTGGCCCAAGCACTCAAGAACGCCTTGGTGGAGTCCGTGCGGCCGTCGGGTTCGGCTCCAAAGTTGACCACATTGTAAGTGGCTGCTGCTTTTGCCATGGATAAGTTATTCACCAAGCACAATGAGATTACAACAATGAGAATAGGAAGAGAACTAATCTTTGATGTTGGGTTCATTTTGTTTGAATGCTGGAGAAGTTATTTGTGTGAGAGAGAGAGAGAGAGAGAGAAGTGGAGAGATGAAGAGTTGCGGAAGATGTATGGAGTGGTACAAGTGGTGAAGAAGGTAGTGGTGAGGGTGGAACGGTTTGTGAGGGTATTTATAGATAAGGATTTCAGTGCCATGTACAGTGCTGTAGGTTGGATTTGGGCTAGTTTAGATTTTTTTAAAATGATGTTAGTTAGATGTGATTTTAATATATATTTGAAGTTTCTTATAGAAAAGTATTTTTTGTTATTAAGATAATGGCATCTAAATGAGGGGGACTACATCCTCTCATATGTAAATTACACATTATCCATTCCCCTAAATGAGTACGTTGTCATATCTTGAGTTATTTTATCTTGTGAAAAAAGTAAAGAGTTTATGTATTAATAATGTAATTTTTTTTATAATATTATTAATTATATATTATCACATTAAGAAAAATATTGAATTTTACATATCTTATTTAAAAAGTTATACAAATAAAATAATGTGATTAAATAACAATAACAATGTAAAAAAAGAAAACTCAAATGAAAGATGTAATCAATCAATTAAATAAATTATTGAACGTAGAAATAAAAAAAGGAGAGATGAAAGCAAAGAAAAAAGTTGCGCCGAACCTCTGGAGTGATGTATGAGCCTTCAGTGCCTGTCTTTGCGGTGGTGCCCTTTGCGTGCATCCGTTTGCCTTTGTTGCCTAATTATCTATTCCCTTTCCCTTAATTAGTTTTGGATATTGATAATTAAAATATATCTTCTTTTTTTTTTTACCTGATCATTTTGTTATTGTTTTAATATATGGAATTTGTTATAGTTTTCATTCCTTCGTTTTATATAAATAGATGTTTTTCTTTGGTGATGATTGACATGCAAAATGGCAATGAGTAACTAGGCCTATGCGCTATAGCCTACATTGCATGTTAGCTTAGGTCATCCATAAATAAATAGACTAATCCTTGTGGGATACTACATCAACCTATAAGGCCATAGTATTTATTTTAGGCATCCGTTTGCAGGTATAAGGAAGTGTTTATAGCATCATAGGTCTACCAAAACGAAGATCTAAACTTGGGAGGGAAATAAGTAAATAAATAAAAGGATAGGTCAAAATATGGAAATTAGTGTGCAGATGTGAGTGTGTGTTTTTTTTTAAATGTAGCTGTGCATATGTGTTTTATTCATAGGCAAAACAATAATATACATAATTTAATTTTGATATACTAATATTTTAATATATCAAAAAAAATATAAATGTATTTAACTGATCTCTCAATCTCATTATTACTTTAAAAGTTTTGCATATGATAAAGATTTAATTAAATCACAATATAAATATCTTTTATGTTAATATATCAAAATAATCTCTAATAGAAAAATTATATATATATATATATTATGGGTACAATATACAATATATAGAGTTGGTTTTTGATTTTGTATAATTTACTAGAACAATTTTGTATTTTTTAGAAGGTGTTTATTTTAAGGTATACTAATCTATTACCAGAATAATTACTTGCAAATGATTTATTTTTATATTTGTCATATGTTTTGTAAGCTTATTTCTGGATATTAATTATTTCTATATATTCTCATATTTTAATGAGATTTCATTCTCATATTAAATGAGAATAAAAGTTTTCTATGACTTGAAAATGGTAATTATTGAGTATAAATACTAAAATATCTATCAATAATAATGATAATTAACAATAATATTATATTATTAAATGTGTTAGGGATATTTTGTAAATTATGATATATATTCTTGACAATATTTGTATTACAAAATAAATAGGTTTTAAATTTATTACGAGGAATTTCAACAAATAATTCCATAATTGTATAATGCTAAACAAACATACTTTTTAAAATTTTCAGGAATAACATTGTATTAAATTCCCGGGAATAAGGTTTCGGGAACGTAATTTGAAATCTTAAGATAAACGTCCCATTAGCAAATCTTTCTGATAATTTTCTTAATTATTAAATAAGAAAAATATTGAATGTGTTGCAAATGTAATTAAGATCAACTCCATTGATAATCCATTTTAAATCATAATAATAAGCTGAGACTCTTTTAGATGCCATCGGAGATACTCTAATGTCTTGAAAACATAGAATAGAAATAATTCTATCTCTTCTTAATGATCAATCATACTAATAAAATAATAATTCTTTTATAAAAAATATGCTAATGATTTTCCTAGCTAATTGCTAAATAACAGAATTATGGAATGTTTTACAAATGTATTAATATAATATTTTGGGGATACAAAATAATATTTTGTTCGTTTAGTAATTAAATATATATATTTTTTAGAACGATATAACAAAATTTAAAAATATTCAATATTTTTCTTGTTTAATAATCAGAATGAAGAAGGCTTACGGCTGAGGAGAAAATGGTGCAATAAATTAAATTCAATTGGGTGATAATAAAAAAATTATATTCTATCATCAAAATTAATTTCTTTTTTCTTTTTATAACTGATGTGCCAGTATTATAATAAGATAATCAGTATGGGAAGACCCAAGACGGTAATCTAGGATAAGCCGGAGGATATACTGTTAAATATTATTCTTATTGAGGACACACCGTTAAATATTGCACAGGGAATAATTAGCACATTAAATAAATGGTTGCTCCCTTAATTGATGTGGGAGAAATTCAAAAAAAAAATTAAAGGTAAATTAATATATATGAATTAAATTAGTTTATTAGTTTAATTTAAAGAAAAAAGACAAAGCCGCCACCATATATGAGGCATAAGCTTGACATGGCGTGTAAAATTTGCCAAGCCTAAATCACGCCACAAGTTCGTACTCAGTTTTTCGGAGTTTGTGTAGTACATATTATATTATATTTAATTATTGATGAATTGATTTAAGCGAAACATCATTGTATTCCAATCCCATTTTTATTTTCGCCATCAATACTATTCTTGATTAAAATTAAAAATTACTATCATTACTTTAAAAATATAAAACATTGTTAAAATTCTTAATTTATATAATCCAAATATTTCTGAAAATATAAAAAAAAATTTAAAATTCATTATTTATATAATCCAAATACCACACTAATAAAAATACAAATATAAGCAACATTTCTTATAATTTGAAAACATTTTTAAAATGTAGCTAAAAACGAGTTATGCTGTGGTGTACTTGGAATTCTTTTGTTAAAATTATCAAGATAATAGATTGATTTTTTTTTTTTAATTTAGAAAGCACTAGTGGATATATTTTATCGCTTCTAATAAATTGAACATCTTTTGATCTATTGGATTATATCAAATATTTTATTGAATGTTTTATCTATGTAGCAATATTTTTTTACCTTTTATTTCATTTTAAATTCCTAAATATGTACATATATTGACCGGATCACTTAAATTATTTCATTCTTTTCCACACAAAAAAATAACAGTAATTAATTTTTTTTCTAAACCATTAAGATTGAGCTAGCTAGTAGTGAGAGATTCAGATACTTTATTACAACAATATTACAGACTCAAACATCATGGTCTTTTATTGTAAATGGCTTATACGAAATTATAAAACAAAACTCACTCATCATCAGAATTACCTAAATCTCAACATTCTTCTTCTTCTTCTTTTTCTTTCTTTTCTTTTGTTTTTTATTTTTTTACGATTGCTGCCTTTATACAAGAATGACTTAAATTTACAAATTGGGGACATATATACTATTGGGTTCTGCTATCTGCAGTGACGCCCAATCGAAGCATGCATGTTTTGGTTGCGCTATGTCGAGCGGGCAATCCGGTAGGATTCATTCACTTCGTCCATTGAAAACAATAACTTATGGTGCAAGATTTACAGCCATATATATATAAAGAAAAATAAATGCTAGACTAACATGACATGATTGATCATCTTTAGATGAGTAAGTGAGTCCTATTATTATATTTAATTCAACCACCACTAAATATTTTATACAAAATTCTAGTTATATTACTCAGGATGTGTAGTATTACTTAAGAAATATTGGGTCACACACACTTGGTACATCAAAATCCCGTGAAGTTAACACAAAATAATTTTTGAATAAATAAAAGTACTATATATTGGTGTATGATAATTTTGATTTTCACTAACAGGCTCACATCACATGGTAGTGCAATATATCGCATGAAGATTGGCATTAAGCCTGTATAACTTACTAGGGAAAATGACATTTGGAGTAGAAAGCGGAGAAGATATCGGCGTTGACATGCGTGCCCAGTCGTTCTCCACTCCTGTTGTTCATTTGAAACATTTTTGTGCGTTTTGTTAGTTGGGTACGTCCAAATTCGCCGTTTATGCCCCTTAATTTCAAATTGAAGTTGTGCAATTCTTCCAGGTCAAAAATTAAACATCAGTATTATTTCAACACCCATCTCAAATGTTTTATCCAAACACCTATCTCATCATTATTGAATGAGATTATCATTGAATGAGATTATGATCCCTACTGATTTACACTCATCCATCTCATCCAACAATAATGAGATAAGTGGGTAGATGAAACACCCAAAAGTTGGTACTGACATAATATTATTAAAAATCAAAAATGAAAAGAAATTGTGCCATTCTTCCACATTCTCTGTGGTCTCTTTGCGCCATTTGTCTACTTGTGAAACACCTGACAATAAGGCATATATAACGACACCGGAAATTCTGATACACAAAAGATTCCTTAGCGTCCGAGTTATCAGGGGCTTTAATTTCTTCCTTAATATTTGCAAAGTTTTGTTAAGGTCATCACTCATCATTATTGATTAACCATTATATTGGTCATATTTTATAATCGAATAACATGATCGTTAAGCACGCCTAATTCTTTTGGCGTGTTTTTTCTTTAATTGGCCCAAAAAATTACAACACGAAGTGTGACAATATTTTTATAAGAAATTGATTTTTTTTTTTTTATTATTTCATCTCCGATGACAGACACTCCTCTTCTATCAAGAGATATTGTCAAGGCTCACATGTTCTGCTTAGAGCTTGAACTTTAATTTGCCTTGCCTTCCTGGAAGGTAAGTATATATATGAGGCACAAAATATATACTGCACCCAAATTCCTGCGTGTACCCGTTCTGTTCTGTTGGCGTAAACAATGAAAATGAATATATGGTGCACGGTACACAGCCTCGTTTCGGGGTGCCTTGTTTTAGGCAATTACGGTTTATGGTTATAGCCATGTGATTTTCGTTGACCTACATGCGCTCATGGCCGTAGTTTATGCTTCTTTTAGGTTTAGGCACATGATCTATTCGAAATTCGAAATGCGCATCCATGTTTTTTTCGCCTACATATAATTACGTGGCAGTTGAAACCCAATCATATTTACCCCCTTTTGTTTTTTTGACTAACTCTCAGAGATTGGGTTGGGACTGTAGAGGAGCCTTTTCCTACGACTTAAAGTCTCTTCTCTTTATTCTCTAGTCTAGTTTTTCTGGCAGGTAGTTTTGAATTTTGAGATAGCTGATGCTCTAACATACCTATAAGGAAGAAATATGCATGTCAAAATAGACGCTAACTGTTTATTCCCTTTTCACATACAAGATGCATGCATGTACTAACGAACGCGCACATTTTTTTTTTAATATATTTAGGGGTCAATCCTTGCCAATGTTAACGAAAACAATACCGTGTACTTTTGAAAAGAAGCTTGTACTGTTTAAGGTTGGAGCAGATCAACAAGGTTAGGTTCATAACCTAAGGGGCATAATGCTTTGGAGTCAAGACTAATCCATAGATAGTAAATTAATTAGTAAGTCAATAATTACGTACTGTATGTACGTATGCATAATTCATTAAATTAAACCTCGAAAGTAAAATCTGTTATGACGTACGGTCCTGTTCAACTGAACTGCCCTTTTGGCGGGGCCTTCTATACGTAACTGATCCTCCTAATAAGCACAATGATTAGCGCCACATGGGGATTTTTCTTCTGATCGACTACAAGTCTACAACCATCGAAAGCTGCATGACCTAAAGTCCATATAACCTATCCATATAACTTTTCAGGGTCAGTTATTTTAATACGGGGTTTGAGTGTACAAAATACAAAGGAATAGGATTGGGGCAAAAATTAAATGGGGTAGAGAAATCTCGCCTAATAAGTTATTTTGAAAATAAAATGCAATAATAAATTTGTTTAAACCTTGCAACTGGCATTTTTTGGAAAAAAAAAATTGATCATTGAAAAACAATAACTCGCCTGACGTGAGATTTTTTAAAAGAAAAGAAAAGTTCTGTGTCCAAAAAAAAGAGAGTAAAGCAAGAAAAGAATAGGTAATAATGGATAACACAGCAAATATCATAGTATATTTTAGTGGTAATATTGTTAATACAAGTAAAGGTCTCACATTTATATGTGAAAATTAAATCTAGCATCTCTTTTTATTTCCTACACTATATCCTTTGTGGAGTTAGAGAGTGGGCTTTGTCAGTATGTAAATCCTAAAACTCCAAAGACAATGGAGGGAATAACATACAGGTGTACATTATCCATTTTTTATGGGTTCACACATTATCAAGTAGTCACAATAAACAATGATGATAACATGCACCAAATGTTTCAAATTTACCAATAGCACCAAGCAAAAATTTCTACCATCGAGTTGTATGTCGATTTCAAAGAAGCGACTCCTACCTCTTTCCATCAAGTTGACAATGAGGAGGAAGAACCTCACTAGAGCACATTTCTAGGAGGTGGGGTAGAATTAGAAGAAAACAATGGTGAAAGTGATGTGGAGGACTTTGCAGAGGAATATAGAAGTAGTGATAGTGGTATTGATGATATGGATCTAGATGATGAAGTAGATTATGAGCACACACCAAACACAATTGCTAGTAGACACTCATTCAAGGAGCCATCATTTATGTGTGCTTTAAATTTTAAAGCTATGAATGCACCTGAGTTTCCAGAGTATGCCGATATGTACAAAAAGATAAAAATAACTACATGGCCTACACAAAAAAGAGAGGATAAAATAGGAACATCAAAAACTATTTTCCCTTGGACAATTTTTTTTCCTGAAAGTGACAATCTGATGGACTCATAAATAGTTTTTTGTAAACTAGACCCCCACCCTCTTATCCAATGTGGGTGGAGACTATTGCTTCTCCTACACATCTCTCTCATTTTCTCATCCATTCTTCCATTTTCTCCTTTTCCATTGTCTCTTACAATTTAGGCTCCGCCACAAGGCTAGATGTAGATGTTCTTACCAACCCCCTCCCCTGCTCCATCTGGACCCACTGTGCCATTGGTGTCCATTGATGTGTCGAGGTGAGTATTGGTTGAGAAGCAATCTCAGACACAACAGGTCGATATACATATTCCTGTACATCTACCTCCTCGTTTAGGTCAAAGAGATGTCGGGATGTGAATTGGACTTCATCAATATTGATTTCATAATTTCCCCTAAATGGCCCCAGACGAGATGGTCCATTGGCACTACTATTAACAGACCTTCTCCCTCAACTCAAAATGCTTTTTGAACCACGACGGGTGTCCCTTGCGTCTAAAGACATTCGAGGTGGCTCCCAATTTTGTTGACTCTGCCAGCTCTGGTGACTCTGTACATGCGAGGACTATTGATTCAGCTGTTAGTTTACCTCATCATTTGAAACTTGCATGGACACAAGGTCCTTCTACTAATGATAGGGTGGCAAGGGCACTGGAAATGGTGACATCTGTAGAAATATATGGTACAATGAAAATTACTGATATTGTGGGCATGGTGGTTCATGGTGTGGGAATGGTTGTTCATAGTGTGGTGGCTCATGGAGTAAGAATGGTTGCTCATGAGGGAATGGTTGGTGGTGCGGGAATGGCTGGTCTTGAGGGATATGGCGGTGCTGTGGGATTGGCTAGTCCTGGGGGATATGCTGGTTCTGTGGGATTGGCTGGTTCCTAGGAATTAGCTAGTGTTGGAGGATTGGCTATTGCTGCATCTGAGGGAATAACCATAACAAGTTTATTGCATACTATGTATACCAATCCTGATATTCATATGATGGAACATATTGATTAATAGGTTGCCCTTGCAATAAACGCTCGTAATAGGTCTCCCTCAATGTCACCCACTTATTATGCTTCTCCTTCCAATAAGTTGGTTTTCTTCCTCATAAGTCTTTATTATGTGATCCCCCAAAATTACGGGGTGGGAGAGGAATTTGCCGATCTAACCCAAATTGAAGCATGACATGGTCAGAAGCATGCCACCCTTTGAGCTTAAAACAAATAAGTGGGCTAACAGTTGATCATATCATATGCTCAGCCAGCACATCATCTGGAATGTGAGCATTAACAAAAAAATTATATTACATGCAAATAATATTTAACTCAACATTAAAAAGAAATCTTCAATATAGTAATGTTTACCTGATGAAATTTCATTTGATCTAATGCAAGCCTGATATTAAGGATATTAGCATATGGATTGTTGCATTGATATCGTGTTTCTTTACGCCTATGAAATATTTTTTTGTTTACGAACAATCTTTATAACTAACTAATTTATTTAAAATATTCTTACCTGAGAGCAAGTAGGAAAGCATTTGGCATGCTTGGCAAAGGAGCGAATCAAAGGAGTTGATGCCATGCCCATACTTGCAATAGTACAATGCAATTGGCAGGGCAAGCCGAGCCCTAACTATATCATCTAATTTCATCTAAATTTGCAAGCAGTTGTAAGAACTTTTTGTGAACCAATGATGTGCTCTTAGTTAGCATTAGAAAATGCCCAAATAGAGCTAGTGTATAACTGCAAACATTAAATGCTATTAGCTCTTCAGAGTTTGTTTCAAGATTATTTACATGAAAATCAAGCCATTTAAGTTTGATTTCTCTGGCCACAAGATTGGTCACATCTGGCCAATAACCAAGTTGTTGTTCACACATATTCTAAAGTACTATGGTGGTGCCATGGATAATTCCAGTGACTGATAAACCTTCTATACGAAGTCCAAGTAAAATGGTAACATCCTCTAGTGTTATCGAGCACTTCCTAACCTGAAAGTGAAATGTCTGAGTTTTCGGTCTCCACCTTTCCATTAAAACATTTATAAGATGTCTATTTATGTCTAATTCACAAATTTGAGAAATGTGGTAGAAACCGACCTGTCACAAGTGCTCAAGAATCCTTGCTTTTGGTGACTTCATGTATAGGTGATGAGGCTGCAATAAATCATTTTCCTATTATAAAAGTAAAATATATATATATATTAATTAAATAATTAAATTTAAACTTTATGTATTTTTAAAAAAATACATATGCAAAATAAAATTAATCATTATAGAAAAAATCATCTTTAATTTTTTATATAAAATGTTAAATATAAAATAGAATACTTACAATATTTTAAAAAATCCGCCCAAATATACATGTTCTCCTGAAATTATTGTTCTATCAGAAGTTATTGATAACTTTTTTTTTTTTTTTTCCAAACACTACAAGAGTCGCACTCTTTGTAAACGTAGAGGAGAAACCTTCTTCAAACTCTCTTCACTGAATTTTTCTCAAACAGCTTAAACTCTCTTCGGGTATTGACCTTCTCCCATGGCTTCTATTTATACTCGTAGACATGCAGCACCACTTCCTGACATGAAGAAACGTCATCACAGATATTCCTTGCCATCTGAAATCACATCACACACAAGATTCCCACTCACCAGTGAGATTTGTGTTGCATTGATAGTGACTTAACAGCCTGCTGCTTCAGACGCTTGCGTGGCTGCTCCCCGCTGCTTTTGGACGTTGGCCCCGCAACCAAACTTGCCTTCGTGGTGTGAGTCCCTGGTTCACATAAAAATCCCGACTGCTTCGAACGCATTAGCAGCTGGCCAGCTCACGTGCATGGTGCAGTGCGTGCGTTAGACAAATCTCGCCAAAGTCGAGATTTCAAAAATCACGGAAGTGGCATGATTCAGTGGTGGGCAAGTCTGTGGCGCAGGCAAGCAGGTCCATGGGGTGCAGGTGGTTCTCTGTTTTTGGGAGTTACTAATCACATTTATTGCATGATTTTAATTTGATGGCCATATGCATGTAATTTAAGCCTGAAAGTCATATTATTATTAATGATGCACTTGAAACCCATAAAAAAAATAATTTCCCTTAATGTACAATTTTATAGTGACGTTTATTTTATTGGTGCTCTTATAACCTTTAAGAAAGCTAAGAAAAGTGAACTAACAAATGAAAATGTTATTTTAACATTTAAAATGGGTGTTCCACTCTATTATTATTAGATGTAATGGTGGCTAGTCTCCACTGATCACCTTACTTATCCGTCATATTTAGGGGTGTACAAGAGATGGGTTGAAGCAAATCATAACCCGGCCCGATCTTTAGACCGGGTCATTGTTTAAAAACCTGAATTCGAGCCGATAATGACTAGGTCAACCCGGCTTTTAAACAACCCATAAATATTCTGATATTATACGTAGTAAAGTTATAAAATTTTATAAATAAGAAATAAAATTCAAAAATATTTTGAGATATATATTTCAAAACAAACTATTTGAAAATAAAAATAATATCAAGCTATCCAAAGTATATTAACTTAAACATAAACTTTTATAATTTATCACTAACTATTATAAAAAAAATAACTGTAAAAAAATTTTTAACTTTAACCTCGAACTAACTCAAGATAACCCAAACCCTACCAAAAATACGCACTGCGCCAAATCTAGCGACCTGCCCGATCTAATAAGTTTTGGATCAGGACGAGTTAATGGATTAAGTCGGGTCTTGAATACTCCTAGTAACATCAATGATAGATATTAAACATCAAAATAGCATTACTCTAAAAAATAAAACATGCCACTACTTTGAGGTCGACCCATGATAGCAACCGGCCAACTGCTAGGTAAGAAAGGCTACTGTGGCGAGGTTGGCTCGACAAATGAAGTTATCTAGGCTAGCAACATTTTTTTTTTAGAGAAATTATAGTCACCTCCTCCGAAATTGGTTAATATTACAGTCATATATCCCTTTTCTGTTTTTAAAATTACACATATCTCTCTTAATTTTTTAAGTGACATTACACTTACTTTCCTTATAATTAACAGACTATAAATTACACATGATTTTTAGTTTTAAAAATATATAAATTGACTTTAATACCTATGATGATTTTCCTTATTTATGTATGATTGCCATTCCCATCACCATCAGATCTCCTCCATCTCAAGGGAACAAAAATACCTCAAAAACTAATCAAAATGAGAATTTAAAAAAAAAATATCCAAACACCCAAAGCTTCTCCTAGTATTAGCGTCAAAAAGAGAGAGTGAGAGATGAGAGAGAGAGAGATGGTGGCTATGGGAAGAGAAACTGAACTCACAGCGGAGCGGCGCTAAACGACTCAGCAATGTGATGCAGGGACGAATCTACTTGGTAGGATCCGGGGATGTGCTCCCATAGAAATTTCTAAACTTATATATAAGTATATGAGCATATATTATTTTATCCCATTATATTATTAGGTTGATCTCACATTAAGAGGAAAAATTATGTAAAATATTTTATTAAACTTATATATTGTTTTTACCCATTATTTAAAATTCCTAGATCCATCACTGTGTGACGAGCAAAGACGACACGGTGGTCTATGCAGTGCACTGCTATGGGTTGCCGCCGCAGTGCACTAGTTTGTTTGTGCGCCTTACACCGTGTGACCATTGCACTGTGTCTGTCCTCCCCTGATTATCAAGACAATCGCGCCGCTCCTCCCCTTCGCCAGAACACCACATTCAGTCACACACGTCATGGGTTGCACGACGTCGCTCCTTCCCTTGTGAACGACAACTTCGCCACTGCCACATTCTCTTGCTACTGTGACTTTTGGTTTTGACCTGGCCTTGAACTTTTGAAAATTGATTCCTGAAAGTGATCCCTAGTTTTTTTTTTTTTCTTTTCACATTTTGAAGTTGAACCTGATTCTAAATTCCGTTTGAAGTATATACATTTTCCATTTAGAGGCACCATAACTGGAATCAAAATGGCACCAATTTTTAATTGTATAATATTTGGAGGCGGAGTTGGACGTGTAGGTGGAGGTGATAGTGGAGGAGGATTGCACAATGTTTTTTACTAAGGGTAATTTAAGGATTTTATAAATAATATAAATAAAAATTAACCTCATCTACTCTAAGAGAGGCAAGAGTAATTTTTTAAAAAAATGAGGGGGCGAGTGCAATATCAATTTTACTCAGGAGAGGTAGCCGTAATTCCCCCCCCTCCCCCCTTCCCTTTTTTTAGTAAATCTATTCTTTAATCCATTGATGGATATAGAAAATTTTAGTAATGGAGCTGGGTAAAAATAATACATTAGCACAAAAGCAAGTATATTATATTATATTTTATTATTTTATCTTATTTAAAATTAATGAGAGCAATATATATATATATATACATATATATGATTGTCAAAAAAAAATCAAAATTGTTATGGATGCCTCCACCCTCTCTACCGTGGATCCTCACTGCTTTAATCCCTAAAGTATTTTCATTCTAATCTGTTAGTTCTTCAAAGACTAAATACATACATTTTAGTTTTTAAAAGATTTTGCATTATAACATATTGGTCCCTTCATACATAGATCATTAAGACTTTAATTCTTAATAGATTTACACTTTAATTCTCAAAATTAATATTTCACATTATAACATATTATTCTCTTAACAGAAAAATCATATACAAATAGTCCCAAAAAAAAGTTATATATTTAAAATAAGAATTTTTAGGAACTAAAGTGTTAGACAATCAGCCTCAACAAACTCAAAAGGATGATGAATTAAGCTCTAAATTTTTTTCTAGATTTTCTTACTCTAATTTCTTTTTGAAACTTGTTTAGAAATATTGGAGTTTACTAAAGTGAGTGCAAATCCTAGTGATATAATGCAAATAATATGTGTGATCTACCAAAATAAATAAACAAGATAACAAGGTGCACTTGCAAAAATGTAAAGGAGTTAAGGGAAGAAGAAAGCAAACTCTAATTTTATATTGGTTCAATCACAACTTGCGTCCTATATCCTTTATACAAGCCTTGGGCACTCACACCCCCTTGGGATGCCTCACTTTGGTGTTGAGTCTCACAAAAACCTAAAGGCATGCCTCACTCTAGTGTATGATACAACTTGAAGCACTAAGAAAGGTTTCAAAGGTAATGAACTCTTGTGGCCATAATACTTGATAAAACTTTTTGCACACAAGTGAAAGTTTGATAGAAAATTGATTGAAAGTGTTAAATATTTGAAAAACAGTAAAAAAAAAAAACCATGTATTTATAAGCCATGAAATCATGTATAACATTTATGTTCAATCCCAAAAGATATAACTCTTCCAAAATAGTTGTTATCCAGAATTCTAGTCGTGTTAATTGATTAAAGCATGTGTAACAACTCTTCAATCAATTAATTACAGGTTTAAAAATTCAAATTTATTAAGGCAAATTTCACTACATGATTTAATTTATTAACACTTCTGTTAATCAATTAAAACAATCCAATTTGACCCATTTGACATGAAAACATGTTCAATTAATTTTATTTTAATTTAACACTTGTAATTAATCAAAATAACATATTTTAAATAAAATATGATTAAAAAATTTATGAAAACAATTTTAAAACTTCAATTGAGAGTTTATAAAAAAATTAGGGCCAAAAGAACTTACTCAATTGAAATTCATTTTACATCAATAATCTAACTCTTGATGAAACTTATTTTCCTTGCACTTTGAATTCTTTGCAACTTAAACTCAATCAATTGGATTCCATACTTTGTTTTGCAATTCAAAACCATCCTTTTGGCATCATTAAAGCACAGATAATATGTACGTTCACATTCTCCCTCTTTTTGATGATAACAAACAATCTTAATTGAGGAGTGAAACAATCCAGTATATTTAAACGTGTACTCCCTCCAAGTATATGTATGGATTAAAATTAATTTGCAATCCAATTAGAACCTTTTATTATGCTCATGTATGCTCCCCCTAAGGCTTTGGCCTATATCCTCGCCAATTCTTTCCCTTTTGGTATTATCTATCAAAAAGATTAGGCAACATAATAAGAAACCATGAGTATCAAAATCCAATAATCAACCAGTAGCCAACGAGCATAACCGCATAACAACAACCAACATTGCTAACCACTGTCCCAAAAGCATAGAAACCAAAAGAGACTCGAGAAGTATACATTCAACCATACATACTAATTCCAATTAGTAGATAACCAAGACAAGCATAACCAACCGATATAATGAAACCATAGGACACTAACCATGAAATCATAATAGTCATACGTACACCATCTAAACCAACGAAAATGGTAACCAAGTTAAAATAAGTCTAAAGAAGGTTCTACCTCAAATTAGAGAAAAATCCAACCTGAGTTAATTACGTGATACAGACCAACCAGATGAAGTTAACATTACTCTAGAAATTAAGCGGAATGGAAATTAAGCGAAAACGAAATAAGACCAAGGAAAGCAACTAAACATCATCTTCACAGGAGTAAGATGGTGGTGGAATGGGACAAAGACACTCCCATACGCTCCCAAAGGTCATTCACATTGCCCTCCAAGCAATCAACACGGTAATCAATGTTATCCAAGCACTCAAACATATAGCTCTTAAGATCCCGTGTCCTAGCAACAGTCTCATCAACAAAGAAGGAAGCGCTCGCCGGTGCAGATGATTTCTTCTTCCTTTTTGTGGAATCTAGATGTAATATACCTGGATTATAAATGTCCTATAAAGATCAAGAAATGTCCTTTAACATTGCCCTTAGAACCATATTCTAGTTCCCATATATACTAGATGAAAGTCGAAATGTAACTTTTAATATATAGCTTTGATTTCATGCCGTTAAATATGACCTTTGTATAATATTTTGCAAATATCTCGCGCAATAGATGTTTGATTGAAATGAATTTTGCACCGTTAGAAAACTAACTCAATCATCTTCCATAATTGCACTCAGTGTAGTTTTTTTTTTTATTTGGTACATCAATGCTTCTCACTCTTGTCACTGAACTTCTCCTCCCTCCTTCTAGAGGAGTCAATCATCTACAAAGGGAATTGAATATAAGAGAACAAAGATAATGATAGAGTTCACCATCTACATATCTATTTCTTTCTAAAATGAGTCTAAATTGAGTCCAAATTTTGAGTATAAATATCATTAGTCATATCTTGAACCTCCAGCACAGCTTCATATGGATGTTGGGTATACGATATAATGTATATACTAAATTTATAAATAATACTTTTAACATACGATATAATAATTCTTTTTCTGAACCGGCAAATTCTAATAAACATGTGTGATATGTGGTTATAAGGATTATGCTCTCCAGAGCTCGTCAAGTTTTCACTCTGATCCAATTCTTTATCCTTCCACGACTAGGAAGCACACATTTATCCACCCTTCGTAGATGACACAATTTTCATAAAGTGCAGCTTTATGTATGTTTATGCATTCTAAACTGTAGAAACCAATTGGACAAGACATAAATCTAAGCCATATAAAAACCAATACAAAAGAATAAAGATATTTCAATATCTAAATAGTGATAAACGCCATACATTCAAAGAAAAAAAAAGAGGGAAAGATCATGAGATAAAATAAATGAAAAGTAAAAAGTGATGTGGGTCTTATATTTTTATAAGAGGAGTGGTTAGGGTATTTAGAAATAGGGGTATTGAAATAATATTATTGTATTAAATTCAATATTCTCTACGCTGGAATTATACATGTATAATATATTTTTTATCAATGGACAAGATAATTTGAAAAGAAGAGATACAAAATTAATCAAAAATAAAAAATAGAAGAAATACAACCGTGTTATGTATATATGGACTTCCTATATATGATCCTGAGGACAAGGAGTACAGCGATTCATTTAAGAACCTTTGCACCGTTAAAAATTCAATTAGTGGATGATTGTCTCTAGCGCATGCATATGCTCTATAAACAACTCTCTGGCTGAACTGATCCCAAGGCAGATCCACCAGCATGGTTGCACGAAGCTTGGGCAACTTGGTTCTTATAAGTGAGCTTTACATCCTCCAGCTTTATCCCGCTGCATGGATACTTTGAGCTGCAATCAAAATTCACACCAACCTCGGTTGCAGATGTTCCGCGAATGTCTTGGTACGTAACATCGCTGATTTTGACTCCAGAGGCCTATTAATTTTCGCGAAAATAAAAATTCAAAATCAGTTCATTTTCATGCTTTTTGGTCAAATTCCTTAATGGAAGTAATGCTCGTAGGTCCAATTGGCCCATTAAATACTGTAAACAAACTAACCTGAAGAGGGCAGCCCTTGTTGTCTGGACAGTAATTCTGGTCAATTATAATTGGATTTTGGACATTGACCATGATTGCATCTTGAAAAAGAACATCCCTCACAAATCCATTGCTGGGTCTAGCCCAAGTCTTAATTCTAACACCATTTTGAGTCCCGGTGAATGTAACTGTTTTAACTGTCACATTTTGTACGCCAGGTTCATTCAAATCCCATCCTAAGCTTCCAATGCTGCAAAATTCAATCAGCATTTAAAAAATTATGTCAATACCCTATAATAATCCACTAATTACATGGAAGTAAATTCTTTTCATTGTCAAAAAACAAAAAAATTTACCTTATACCATGTCCTGGCCCACATGCTATGTTTTCAATCCACAAATTAGAAGTGCCAGGACCAATGGAGATGCAGTCATCACCGGTGTGAATTTTGGAGCTGAGAATAGTGACGTGGGAGGACATTTTGACATGGATGCCGTCGGTGTTAGGGCTATTTCCGGGGGCTGTGACCGTAACGCCTTGTGCTTTGACGTTTTGGCATCCACTGATCACAATATGGAACATTTGGCTATTAATCGACGTCAACCCGGCAATCAAAATGTTTTTGGAGTTGCGGAATTCCAGTGTCTGAACACACAAGAGAAGAGCACGAATCACTACAAGTTCTTTATTTATAAAAAAAAATAAAAATCAAGCAATTCCTAATTAATGTGTAATGCATGAATACTGAAACGTACGTACCGTGGCACCCTCGGGGCAATTACCCTTGCCATTGTTCTTGCAATCCCACAATGCAGTGCCTTGTGCGTCAAGCACCCCGCCACGAATGGAGACCCCATTGACATCCAGGAACAGCAACCAGTTCCCATTCTTTCCGACGACTCTGTAATCCGAGGGAGCCACCAATGTGCCTTCCAAGTCTATGGAGACAGCATTGTTGGCACATTGCCCCTTGAAGGTGGCACTTCCGAGCAAGAACCGCCCTCGCGGCACGTACACCGAAGCGGGCTGGGCCGAGCCGCAGGCCTTGGCCCATGCGCTCAGGAATGCCTTCGTGGAGTCCGTTCGGCCGTCCGGTTTGGCTCCGAAGCTGACCACATTGAACGTGGCCGCTGCTTTTGCTATGGATGAGTTGTTCGCCAAACAGCACAAGATCACTAGAACGAGAAGAGAAAGAGGACAAACTCTTGATGTTGGGAACATTTTGGAATTCGAGTGTGAAATTTGAATGTTGGAGAAGTTGTACGTTGTTTGCGAGATAGATGAGATGAGTAGAGGATTAAGGAGTGGAATGGAAGATGTACAGGTGCTGTGGGATGGGAGTTGGGGCGGTTTGTGGGGGTATTTATAGGTAAGGATTTCGGCGAAATGAGATATACACAGTTGGGATCAAGGTACTTTCAATTAGTTAAAAAATATTTTCAGTAAAATAAAAAATTTATCAAATGCATTGATTTCTGTAGAACCTCATTTTTATTTTTCTAAAAGTACTTTTGAAGCTCAAAAATTTTAAAACACAGTTGGGATCTCCTTTTGGATCAGATTATGTGGGAACAATTTTTGTTAGGACTACTTTTCTGCTTTTCTTGCTTTATATACCTAACAAAGGGGTAATGAATAGTATTCACTGTGTATAGCTTATGCCAAACTATGGCGAAAAGGCGGTGTGCTTATCCGGTAAAACACACCCAGCATCTGTCGAAGAAAATAAAACATGGGTTGTCCAATAATTGTGAGGATGAAGATTGTAAATTGCACTAATATTAATATATCAATCAATTGTGATAAGATGCAGTGATTTTTGTATTTTAGTCAAAATTTTAAAAAATGAAGTTTTTTTTGGTAAATTTAAAAATGTAGTTAAACATATTTCAAAATTACTTAAAATTTATTTGTATGATTTTAAAAATAAAAATGTTTTTAAAATATTTTAAAAAATTCAAAGTATCATCAGAAGATTTTTTTATTTATCTTCACAATTCTTTTTTGGTAGCGTTATCTTCATAATTCTAAAATTAAACAAAATTAACCTGTTGTTAAAGTTTTCTTTTGGGTTATTTTTCACAATTATTAGATAACGCAAATAATGATATATATTTTAAAATGGATCCAACTTCATTTTTTGAAATCTAACTAAGAGCTTAATTTTGACATACTTATGGAATAAAAGAGTTTTATACTATTATTCAATCAAAATTTTCTATTTACATGAGTTTTCTAGTTATGGGGTGGGAGTTAAGTTTAATTTTGATACATTAAAAAGGTAAAAGAGTTTTGACTTATCATCCAATTAAATATCTCCATTTGTATAATTTTTCTAATAGTGAGGATAAAAGTTGATAATATTCGTTAATGGGCATTACATATGATTGGAAATATCTCTATTTTTATGACCTTTTTGTGTATGTTTTTTTCAAATTTTTTTATCCAGTGTCCTTAAGAAACTTAAAAAAAGATTTAAAAGGTTTTAGTAAGTCTTATATGCATTGAAAATATAAAAACTCATTTTTAAAATTTTCATTTTTTATTCCTTAACCAGTCTCTACTTAGAATATCAATTAGATAAATTCAATTTTTTTACTCTATTGGTGTTTAAAAATTGAATCCTGAAATTTCAAAGTTACTACTACCTCCGTCTGCTTATAAGTGTCTCCTAAGGAAACAATAAAAATTTAATACATTAAAATTAAAAATCAATATGCCTGGCAAATTGTGTCCAGGTACATTGATTTTTCAATGTACTAAATTTTCACTTTTTTCCTAGGAGACACTTATCAATGAATGGAGGGTGTAGTGTATATTACTTCACAATTTTCACATTCAAATTAGAGATATCAAAATGGGCTTAATCCACCAGGGATGGTCTGCTTAACCTGCCATTTTAGGCTGGTTGGGTTACACTTTAAAATCCATAAAAAATTTTGGCTCACATAACCCGTAGATTTTGGCCAGTTGAGGCAGGCTTAACCTGCAAGTCAATGTACTTTTTTCTTTTTTCCTCTTCAAAAAGATAGAATACTGGTGTTATTTTGATAGTAATAATTAGTTTATTCATTGTTATTGAACACAAGATATTGAAATTTACTTCTAAGATAGAGTTGTTATTTTATTATTGTAATTGTTCATTTTAGAATTTTTTAACTATTATACCGATGTTAATGTTTATTTTTTAAAATTCTCTTTAAAAAATTTCATTAATTAATTCAAATAAATATTTTTATTTTTTTAATTTTGTTGGTGGGTTGGCTTGCCAACTTGCCAATCCACCCAAAAAAGGCTGGGATAACTATCTAAGCTCATTTTATTTTGGCAGAGTAGCCTGCCCAGCCCCTTTTTGGTAGGCTTTTGGCGAGATGGGTTGGCCTACTTTAACACCTCTAGTTTAAATTACAAGGTGAATCATAATCGCTGGCCATGTAGAGCACCTAACATGTTACCCTAAACTACTACTCCTCTCATTTCTTATTAATAGTCATTCTGAAAAATTGTGTCATTTTTTTACATTGAAAAACCAATATATCTAGCCACAAATCTAGATACATTGGTTTTTCAATATATCAAAATAGAGTTATATTATTTGTACTCACCATACATGGGAGACACTATGCCAACTCACATCTCATCTCCCATTGGATGAGGTGTGGACCCCATTTAAGTGGGATCCATGTCAAATCCAATAGTGGATGAGATGTAAGTTGGCACGGTGTCCCATGTGTAGTGAGTACAAATAACATTTCTCGTCAAAATAGTATGACTTTCTATTATGACTATATACATTAATAATTAATAAGGCATTGAAAGATTATATAACAAAATTCACTCATCACCACCGGCATGAAATTCCTAACATTCTCTTATTTTTATGGGGGTAATGCTATTTTGACACTCAAAAAGTGGGTGTCTATTGATCATTGGATCTGATAGTAGTATCAACTTATCCTTAACATTCATCACATCTAATGATTATAAAGTGTGTATCTAAATAGACACTCATTTTTTGAGTGTCAAAATATCATTACTCCTTTTTTAGCCTTCCTTCATGCTGCAATGACTTAAATCTACAAATTGGGGATAAATATATCATTTGGATTATGCAATGATGACCAATTAGAGCATGCATGCTACTCCCTCCCTTTCATAGTATTTGTCAATTTTGGATAAATATATATATTAAGAAACAATAAATGATATTAGTAATTGAGTAATACATAGTGAATGGACTAATATATCCCCTACATATCAATTAATACAGCACAATATTTAAAGCTAATATTAAATAGACTACTTTAGAAATATGAAATTAATTAGAGATAGTATTGAAAGAAAAATTAATACTTTATTAAAATATAAAATTGAGATATGTTTTAAAATATCAAATTGTCCTAAAGTGGATAAATATTTTAAAAGAGAAAGATTACTATGTTTGGTTGGGCTGTGGCGAGCGGACAATCTGCTAGGATTCATTAACTTCCATTGAAAATAATAACTCCCCGGGCAAGATCAACAGCCGCATGGTATTCACACCTTATCCCTCACGGATAGAGAGATATTCAAGTACAAACTATATATGTATAAAAAGAAAATAATGGTTTTAAAAATGTAGTTAAACATATTTTAAAATTACTTCAAATTTATTTGTTTGATTTTAAAATAAAAAAATATTTTAAAATATTTTTGAAAAATTCAGAATATCATTACATGATTTTTTTATTTATCTTCATAATTCTTTTTTGGTAGTGTTATCTTCATAATTCTAAAATTAAACAAAATTAACCTGTTAAAGTTTTTTTTGGGTTATTTTTTACAATTATTAGATAACACAAATAATGATATATATTTTAAAATGGATCTAACATCATTTTTTGAAATCTAACTATGAGCTTAATTTTGATATACTTATGGTATAAAAGAGTTTTATACTATTATTCAATCAAAATTTTCTATTTACATGACATTTCTAGTTGTGGGGTGGGAGTTAAGTTTAATTTTGACACATTAAAAACGTAAAAGAGTTTTAACTTGCTATCCAATTAAATATCTCCATTTGTATAATTTTTCTAGTAGTGGGGATGAAAGTTGATAATAATTGTTAGCAGGCATTACATATGATTGGAAATATCTCTATTTTTATGGATTTTTTGTGTAAATTTTTTTGGATTTTTTATCCAATGTCCTTAAGGAACTAAAAAAAAAGATTTAAAAGGTTTAAGTGAGCCTTATGCATTGAAAATATAAAAACTCATTTTTAAACTTTTATCCTTTTTATTCCTTAACCAGTGTCTACTTAGAGCATCAATTAGATAAATTCAATTTTTTTTACTCCATTGGTGTTTAAAAATTAAATCCTTTAAGTGGAATTTCAAAACTAGTACTATCCCCATCTACTTATAAGTGTCTTAGAGAGAAACAACAAAAATTTTGTATATTAAAATTAAAAATCAATGTACCTGGCAAATTGTGTCTAGGTATATTGATTTTTTAATGTATTAAATTTTTATTATTTTCTTAGGAGACGCTTATAAGTGAATGGAGGGAGTAGTGAATATTACCTCACAATTTTCATATTCAAAATAGAGATGTCAAAATGGGCTTAATCCACCGGGGATGGTCCACTTAACCCGCCATTTTTGGCAAGTTGGGTTATACTTTAAAATTCATCCAAAAAGTTAGCTCACCTAACCCGTAGATTTTGGCGTGTTGAGACAGGCTTAGCTTGCAAGTCAGTGTGCTTTTTTATTCCTTCAAAAAGATAGAATACTAGTGTTATTTTGAGAGTAAGTATTAGTTTATTGTTATTGAACACATGATATTGAAATTGACTTCTAAGACTGAGTTATTATTTTATTATTGTAATTGTTCATTTTAGAATTTTTTTAACTATTATACCACTGTCAATGTTTATTTTTTAAAATTCTCTTTAAAAAAATTTATTAATCCATCAAAATAAATATTTTTATTTTTTTAATTTTTTGGTGGGCTAGCTCGCTGTGATACCCTAGGTAGACATATCAGTGGACAAGTTCCGTATAACCTTGAGGTCCCCTACGATCCACCCATGCTGTCGGGTCTTAGATTTCGTTAAGTCTAGATCCTACACTTCCTTGGAGGGCTATATATTAGAGCCACATTTCTTGGGATCAAAAGTCCCGGTAATTGTTCCCAATGGCAAAATAAGTTAAAGAGTGATTTTTAACGAATTTTGTGAAGCCTCCAAACGTTTCATTTTTAGCCCATAAGTTTAGAAAATCACAAAGTTTCTCTGATTTGAACTAAAACCCAAAATTTGGATTTTGATTGGTTAGGATTTTGATTTTTATGATATTTTATTTGAATCCAAATGGGGGGTATTTCCTTATTTACATTTATATTTTAAAGTTAATGGAGAAAATAAATGAGGACATTAACTTAAAATTACGAAAAATTAACTAAATGAAGACATTAACTTAAAATTAAGAAAAATTAAGAAAATTAAGAAATGTAAATAAGTGAGTAGTGAGACAACCCAGATACTAGAGCACTTTGAGTGGTGCTATTGCTGCATAATTCTGCAGAACAAACTCACTGCAGCGAGTAAGACAAGCCAGGAAGCTCGCTGCAACGAGATATGTTCACTACAGCGAGTTGTTGTTTCCCCATGTTCACTGCAGTGAGCAATCGATGACAGCACAATATCAGAAAAATGACGCTGTTTCATTTTTGGCCTTTTAAAAGGCCATCGGCCTTCCTCCCCGAAACAGAAGAAGCAGAATCCGAAGGCCAGCTCCTCTAAACCCTCTTTTCTCTCTTTTCTCTCATTCCACTCCAATCCATCATTCCCAAACTTCAAAGGTATGTGTATATGGTTGATTTATGTCTCCTTTGTCTCCATTCCTTCATAATCTTGGGTTAGGTTTTGTTATTTCTCTCATTGTTGTTAAGTGGGGGTGCTCCCTCAATGTTGTTAGAGTTATGTTAAGGTAATCTAGAGATACCCATAGATCATTAATGAGTTTTATGATTATAATGGTAGACCCTAGCTCTATTCTTACTCCTCGGAGCTCCGCCGAAGTTGCCCCTCTTGTTCTCCCTCTCCAGGTGAGTGGGTTCATACTCATGGTCTTATTTTAGCCATTATAACTATGTTTGATGCATGATATTTGTGAAATATGAAATTTGAGATAAGCAAAAGTATATAATATGATTTTATATGATTATGTCAAGTTAGAAAAATTATGATTTATGATGATAGCATGAAAGCATGAAAGAATGAAAGAATGAGTTTTACAAAACCATGGGACCATGATTGCTATGTTGTATGCTTTAGAAAAAAATGTTTTATATGATTAAGAATGAATTTCTTAAGAAAATACATGTTGTAGCAACTTCGCTATTTATCAAATATGTTTATGAGTTTACGACACTGTTATGTTTTCAAGATTTAGATTTCAAGCTATGTTTTGAATATTCAGTTAAGATAGCCATATATATGTTAGAGAAATGTGAACAAGAGCATGACCTAGCTTTACGAATAAAAAATGTTAAATGATTTTTGACTTTTATGATTACGAACCCCAGTACTTTGAGCTATGATTTTAGATTATCAAGTAGATGGAGAGTTATAGTAGTTTAAGATTTGAATTTAGAACTTCAGTTTTATGGTACCAAGAAGTGCAGAATTCAGTATGATTCTTAGCAACTGCTAGATACATATTTTGTGGGCTTGAGATCGGGTTGCCTACAAATGGGTGATCCCTTGGGCACTACTCTCACAGCCACAGTTATGCTAAAGTCAGATTGTTAGAGTTATATGAATCCAAAACTCCCAGTGTACTAAGAATTTAGGGGCTCTGTTCGCCAGGGACTGAGTACCTATTTTTCAGTTATGGTTTTGTCAAACTAGTTTAGACGGTAGAGATCAGAAAATAGACAGTTAGTTAACAGCTGTATGAAATTGTTAACCTTGGTACCAAGTTGTCAATTAGAGGACAATATCGCCCCATAACATATACAGATAACTGGACCTAGATAGATACCCACAGCTCATCCGCCAGGGATATTTGACTTTACAGCTCCAGTTATCATATATATATATATATATATATATATATATATATATATATATATATATTTATTTATTCAGTTCAGCAGATACTATTTCCCTAGGCTCTACCGCACCTTAGTTAAAATGATTTCAAGTTGCTTGTTAGTTTACAATTGTTTGTTCATGAATCCATGAAATAAGAAACACTTTTGTTTATAGTTATATACTTAAATATCAAATGATTATGATTGCTACACGCATGATATTTTATGTACATTCTTTGGTTGTCCCATGTGGGTGATAGGTGAGAGCTCATTCACTGAATCCGTTGACTCACTCCTCTCCCTTCCTCTCATAGTTGCAGGTACAAGTTCAGTTTCAGCTCGATTTGGTTGACTCAACTTTTTTCCCGGTGGTGAGCCTTATTTTGGAGTAAGGCTTAGTATAAGTTTATGTTAGTATTAGCAGGCTTCAGTAGATGTGCAGGCAGGATCCGAACCATGTATTATTTTCATATATTGTATTAGATTTTAGTATTCGAAATAGTTATGTATATGTTTTCAGAACCTAAGTATGAACTTCAAATTATGAAATTTGATCAGATTATGTAATAGATAAGTTATGTAGTTATGATTCAGTTTTTAAGGGTTAAACATATTTTCAGATCAAGGTTCATATTATGTGATGAGATAATTATGACTTTGTGATCAGTAGAATGGATTAAAAAAGGGATTTCAGATCTTGAATATCAATTACTTCTAGTTTTATGAATTTAAATAATATATTTTGAATAAAGAAACGAATATTGATTTAGAAGAAAAATCATGTTTTAAGGATAATATTATGCTATTATATGTATATAGAGAGATATGTCACCTAGAAGGTTTACGTGGGGATGAGATTTCTTACATGCCAGTCACGTTCCCAAGTCAGATCGTGACACTCGCCAACTCGCCAATCCACCTAAAGAAGGCTGGGATAACTATCTATGCCCATTTTATTTTGGCAGGCTAGCTTGCCCCGCCCCTTTTTGGTAGGTTTTTGGCGAGACGGGTTGATCCACTTTAACACCTCTAGTTTAAATTACAAGGTCAATCATAACCATTAGCCATATAGAGCACCCAACATGTTACCCTAAACTACTCCTCTCATTTCTTATTAATAGTCATTGTGAAAAATTGTGTTATTTTGTTATATTGAAAAACCAGCATATTTAGCCACAAATCTAGATACATTAGTTTTTCAATATATTAAAATAGTATGATTTTCTATCACGACTATATATATTAATAATTAATAAGGAATTGAAAGAGTATATAACAAAATTCACTCATCACCACCGTCATGAAATTCCTAACATTCTCTTTGTTTTTTTTTTGGTGATAGCTTCCTTCATGCAGCAATGACTTAAAGCTACAAATTGGGGAGAAATATATCATTTGGATTATGCAATGACGACCAATTGGAACGTGTATGCTACTCCCTCTCTTTCTTAGTATTTGTCAATTTTAGATAAATACAGATATTAAGAAATAATAAATGATATTGGTAATTGAATAACATATAATGAATAGACTAATATATCCCCTACATATTAATTAATATAGCATAATATTTAAAGCTAATATTAAATAGAATACTTTGGAAATGTGAAATTAATTAGAGGTAGTATTGAAAGAAAAATTAATACTTTATTAAAATAAAAAATTGAGAGATGTTTTAAAATATCAAATTTTCCTAAAGTGAATAAATATTTTAAAAGAGAAAGATTACTGTGTTTTGGTTGGGCTGTGGCGAGCAGACAATCTACTAGGATTAGTTAACTCTGTCCATTGAAAATAACAACTTCCCGGGCAAGATCAACAGCCTCATGGTATTCACACCTTATCCCTCATGGATAGAGAGACATTCAAGCACAATGTATGTATAAAAAGAAAATAATGGACCACATACTCACTAAAGTACCTTAAAATCTCGTGAAATTAACCCAAAAAAACTTTTTAATAAATGAAAGTGCTATCGAAGTATGATAATTTTCACCAGCATGCCCACACGGTAGTGCAATCGTCAAACGATTAGTAATTTTAGTATAAGCTAGCATTTCTTGCAAGGGAAACTGACGCTTTGAGTGGAAAGCGGAGAAGATATCGGTGTTGATGACATGCCTAATCTTTCTCCACTACTATATGAACCATTTTTTGTGCTTTTCGTCAGTTGAGTACGTAGGTTGCTTCATCATTATTACCAAATGCACCGTTTGTGTTCTTTAATTTCAAATTGAAATTGTACAACTTTTCCACGTCAAAAAATTGAAAAAGATATAAAGGAAATTGTGCGATTCTTCCACATTCTTTGTCTTCCTTTTCGCCATATATAACGACATTATCATCGTAAAAAAGGCATATATAGCAATGGATAGAAATCTTTTATCCTCAAATTCTACCTCGTTCTCTATTCCTTTACCATTTATTGACACGTGAAATATGCATAATATATATTTGATAACTTATAAGTTTCTAAAATTATTTTGATTTATATCTTTTTATATGGCAACAACTAATTGAGAGAATATGAAATATGGCATCATTTATGGACAAAAGATTTTCATCCATACAACAACATCGAAAAAGTTCTCATATATGGAAAAATCCCTTTATTTCTGAATTATCAGTGGCTTTCATCTTTAATATTTGCAAAGTTTTCATAAGGCCATCATTAATGATTAATCATTGTTGAGCATATTTCATAATCGCTATGAAAGCTAGGTAAGTGTACTGCGATCTGCGGGTTGGTTCATTTAACTCATAATTTGCATGAATTTGGATTAGACAATTTCCTAACATGTTAATTCATAGGCATTTTGGCCCACTTCACTGAATCCACGAGCTAAACCTGTAGATTAAACTGGCTAAACTCATGTAGTTGAGGCGTTGGCTTAGTGGTGAATTTGTCCACCTCTCACTAACTGCACCCCGCTCTGAATCTAGGTCGAACCTAGTTTGTGGTATATGAACCCTTCCCCGTCCCCATGAAGTGTGTGTGTGCGTTGACAAAAAAAAGGGTTGAACTCAAGGGTCAATTAACAAACCAACCTGGTAATCTACTTACTATTATTATTTTCATTTTTTTAAAAGGGAGTTGATGTCTTTTCATAAAACAAAAGATATAGGGTTAAATATATTTTTGGTTACCAATGAAAACTAAACGAGTTTTGTTTTTGATCCCTGAACAAAATAGAAAAAATGGTTTTAGTCCAAATATGCCCAAAACAGTTTCATTTTAATTAGCATCTGTAGTTAATTGGTCTCTGATAAATGCTGAGTTGAGTAATAAAATGTCACACTATCCAATTTTATGTAGCAATTAGCTAGTGGTCATATATCATTATTATATGTGTCAAAATCATTATACCCAATAACTTATTAACTTATCTTATTAAACCTAATAACTCATTTTACAGTAAGTTTTTATGACATATATGGTTGTGACATATCACGTATGACTAGTGACTAACATATAAGTTTAGAGATAATGTTATTTTCCTCTTAGTCAGCTCAATATTTAATAGAGATAGACTAACTACATGGACTAAAATCAAATAATTTTAAAAATATTTACATCAAAATAAAAAAAAATTATTTTCAATGAGGAAAACCAAAACCGGTCTGTTTTTTGGGGATCAAAAACATACTTAAGTGAAGATATATTTAAATAAGACTTTATATTATGACCCAACACGTAGTTGGAGCATAATGGTAAGTGTTCCTTGTTCTAACTTAAGAGATTTAACTCTAATTTAGCCAAGTTTTTGTGAGTTTAATGTATAAAGTAAAAAAAAAATTAAAATAAAATCTGTGCACAGAATATGATATTAATTATTAAATCTTCAATACTTCAAGCATATATCAAATTTTAAAACTAAGATCATAAAAAATTAATTTATTTCTAATAACTAAAATTTTGGATGCATTCATTTAAGTTTCATAAAATAGTCGTTTTTTGATATATCGTTTTTGGAAATTCTTTTAGCACAATATCAAGAATACTTAAATTTCAAGTTTATTATACCTTGAAAGATCTAAATATAAGGACTAAGTCAGTGGCGAGGAATTTGTAGTTTATCATGAGATTATGGATTCAAATATCATTACATATATACAAAGTCTAAATATACTAACATATGATTAGAGGACCATATGTCTACATCAAAATTATCTCATTGTAAATTAAACAAAATTCAAGAATAAAGTTAATTAACGATTTCACAGATCAAAAGCAAAAAAGTTAATGGGATCTGTTGACGCAAACCGATCAACGCTCAACAGACACACTCCTTCTGTCGAAAGATATTGTCAAGGCTCACATGTTCATATTTGATTTGGAGCTTGAACTTGTTTGCCTTCTGGAAGGTATGTCTATCAAGCACAGAGTACTGCACCCAAATTCATGCGTGAACTGTTCCGTTCTGTTGGCGTACAAAATGAAAATGAAAATGGTGCACCGTACAAGGCCTTGTTTCACGGTTCCTTGTTTTAGGCAATCAGTTTATGCCTTTATGGTTATGGCCATGTGATTTCGCTGAACCACATGCGCATATAGCCGTAGTTTATACTTCATGTAGGTTTAGGCGCATGATCTGTCGAAATTTCAGATGCATCCACTATTCTTTTTGTTCCCTATTGATAAGTGGTCATCATTCATATTTCTGCCTTTTGATTTTGACTAACTGAACAGATGTTTTATCTGTTTAGGACTTGAGCCCTTCTCTATCTGATCGATCTCTCTCTCTCTCTCTCTCTAGTTATTTTCGTATGTCTTTTGAATTCTGTTATACCTGAACTATAACGAACAAATATGATACACTACCAGAAAAATAGATAGTTTTAAAGTTTATCAATAATTAAAGTGTCAATAAAAATATTCCAAAAAAAGTAATTTTAACATAAAATAACTGTTGAAAATACTTATAAATTTTTATCGAAAGTTAGTACTTGTCAAAAATATATCTTTTAAATATTTTTGACGTGTATTAATTGTCAATAAAAATTTATAAATATTTTCAGTTGCCACTTTATGTTAAAATTTCCTTTTTGGATAATAGTTTTATTGATATTTCAATTATTGAGAACATTGAAAATGGTTTTTTTTTTCTTGTAGCGAAAGAAATATGCATGTCAAAATGTGAATTCAGATGCATGTATTCATTAACGCGCACGTTGTTTTTTTGGTCAATTCCTTGCCAGTGCTAACGAAAACTACACGTGCGTTTTTGAAAAGAAGTTTGTACTGTTCAAGGTAGGAGCAGCTGCAACAAGCTAGGTTAGGTTCATAATCGAAAGGAGATGACACTCCGGGGTCAAGACTTATCCATATAAATATAGACCACAACAGTGAAGTCAATTGCCTACTGTAAGCATGATACATTCATCATTACATCCTCGAAGTTCATCTTAAATTGGCCTTATTAGTTGGCCCTTCTATATGTGTGTAATTGACCCTCCCTAGCATGTATAATGCCTACCACATACATGGGGAATTCTTTCACTACAACCAACGACCGATGTAAGCTGCATGACCTATAACCTAACCACGCCTCCTTTCCTAGAGTTTAATATTGATGTGTTAATAAGAGTATAAACATTATACTACAATCAAATCAAAGTCTTTTATTTAGATAATTTTTTAAATAGAACGTAAAAGAACCAATTATCATAATATTGTATAGAAAATTTTTATGCTATTAATATATAAACATTTTATTCAATATACAATTTTAAACTGATATTATTTTATTTGGTGTTTATATTATCTTTTATTTCAAAACAAAGTATGATAACTATGTTAGTCTATATTGAGTACATCATAAATTATGAGATTAAGTTTGATAAATTTTCGATGTAAAGCATATTGTTGATGTAATAATTATGGGATTAAAAAAAACATATCTTGGTTTTATGGCTTTCGAGGGTGTTATTATTAATCAATACCAATGAAGTGTACTGTGTATTAGAAAATAACTGTGAAGTGTTGGTTCAAATAGAAGAGAAATTCTTTCCCGATATTTATGTGTATAAAAAAGAAGAAATCATTGGAAGGGTCCACAATTAGGTGTCTAACTGTATTTCGGGTGATTAGTCCTTCGCTTGACTGGTAAGGGATAAGATGAGAAACCAAAAAATAACAAAAGTCAAATTCATACACTTTTAATAATTTAATGGAATATCATAAAAATATAATGTAATGTAATTATATATTATTGAGTAAATAATAATTGTGTAAAAAATTTTATATTGACAACTCCATAATAATTGTGTTTTGTCACTTAATGGGCTAGTTTTGGGTCAAGATATTCTCTAATAACTAACAAGAGAATTATATTGAGAAAATGTTAAAGAAAGAAAAATATTAAAGATAAAAAATCATATTTTTGTTTTTCTTTCTCATAACATAAAGATAGCACAACAGTACATCCACATCCAGTTAGCCTAATCATTTGCTAGCTATCAATAAATCATCATTATTATCATGCTTCAAAATTTGAAATGACTTTGTAGTTTGTACACTTATCTTGCCTATAGGCTTTTAACAATTCTATGTTGCCTCTTATCCATAGCATTTTTACCTGGCTGATTCTATTATTTCAGCATTTAATCAGGGCAGGACTTCACTATAAGGTGAAGTTATGAATAATTTTATCATCACATTAGCAAAATTATTTTTATCATAAAATAAAAGGCAAATTAGCCAGTGAAGATACCATTACCACATTTCAAATGTTTGTTAATACAACTATTCAGAGCGTACAAGTATCAAGCCATCTAATAGTGGACAAACCTATTGAGATGCATCCATAGTCAACTTTCCAAAAGGTGGTTTTAGTTCAGTAATGGGATTCTTGTCTAGACATAGCAATTAGCAACATAATGTTCATCTACTCCCTAAATATTTTCATCGACAACGATAACGTAAATTGGAATTTTCGCGAGTCTCAAGTTGAATGCAAAGCGTAAGTTATGCTGTATCTGGAGCAATCAAAATATGTTGCTGATTCGACATGCACTAAAGGCACCGATCTATCCAACCAAAGGGAAGGTGTGTTCCAGTTAATGAGAGAACAGAACATCCAAAAAATGCTTCAGAATCATTGGGTTAATGATTGGATAAATAACATTATCACCCCATGAGCATAGCCTGCTCTAATGAGGAACCGGGGATTAAACAAGTCTTGCATTAGCAAATACTAATCAGATTTCCTTTCAACAATAAGGGTATGTTCATGAGTTTGATTATTCTACAAATCTTTGTTTGCTCTCTTTTTATCTCTAAAATCTAAACTCATAAATATACTCTAAAGAAAATGGATAAAATCCAGAATATTTCTTTTCATATTATGGTGCCAAGGTCATTGAGTTTCCAACATGAGACTCTACTAAAGTCCTTGAATTTCAGTGAAACTAGAATATAAAACACATTACGGACAAATTTTTTTTGAAAGTCGTGTCTTGCAACTTAAACTAAGTCTTTCACATAATATGACTCC
This sequence comes from Dalbergia cochinchinensis, assembly GCA_031216125.1. Taxonomy (NCBI): domain Eukaryota; kingdom Viridiplantae; phylum Streptophyta; class Magnoliopsida; order Fabales; family Fabaceae; genus Dalbergia; species Dalbergia cochinchinensis. The sequence goes on from CM062370.1 coordinate 38,584,678, forward strand.
TAGAAAATGTTCGGTTGGAAAGTAAAAAATAAGAGTAAATATTCTACAATTGAGTTTCATGAAAAATTTTACATAAAACTCAATCAAGGAAAACTTAGCTACATTTTTACCCTCCAACCAAACCAAACATACTCGAGAAAATTCATTTGGTCATGAAGTAGTAAAAGGGATCTTTTACTTTTTCCATTTTTTTCCCGTCATATTAAGGCTTTTTGCATTAAGAGTAGATGCAGCTTACAACAAATGGAGGCTATCACTAACATCTAGTGGCAGATCGTTTCTTCCTCATCTTAGAATATACACTATACATCTAAATTTGGTACATCTGCTAATTCTACAATGTTCAGGCGTATTAGTGCTCCAGTCTTGCAGAAGATTAGGAGGAGTGCAAGTAATGTGAAGAAGACTTGATATCCCAATTAATGTCTACACACTCAATGCCTCCACATGCAGTAAGAACCGTTGCCAAGATGTAATCATCCACCACAAAACCTTCCGCTTGCATTCTATACATGAGCTTTAAGGCCTCTTTACAATGTCCATTTTTTACATAACCTAAGATCATGGCTTTCCAAGAAACCAAATTCCTCTCAGGCATGTTGTCAAAAACTTGAAAAGCATCAGCAACATATCCACATTTTGCATACATATATATCAAGGCACTGTTTACAAATACATTAGACAAGGCAGGGGTCTTGCTTGCATAGGAATGAATCAATTTTCCTTGCATTGGAGCTTCTAAATGTGCACACACTTTCAGAGCTGATGAGTAAGTATAGGCATTAGGAACCACACCTTCCTCCATCATTTCCTGCAAAAACTCCAGGGCCTCAGATTCAAGCCCAAGCTTGGCACACCCAGAGATAATGGCAGTCCATGAGACAACATCTCTAAAGGGCATAAGTTGGAGCAACTTGAGAGCATGAGAGTATTCTTTACATTTCAAGTAGAACCACACCAAAGCGGTTCCTATGTAAATATTAGTATGGATAATACTCTTGATTATCCGGGCATGCACTTCTTTTCCAATGAGCAAAGCCTTAGATGAGCCACAAGCCATCATGACACATGCAATTGTCATTTTATTAACGTGTACTCTTTGTCTATTCATTAATCGAAAGAAACTTATGGCCTCTTCACCAAACCCATTTCGAGCATACCCTGATATAATGGATGTCCAAGTAGCTGTGTTTCTAACTCTCATTCTATCAAACACTTTTTTAGAATTCACAGTTTCCCCACATTTTGCATACATATCAATTAGGGAAGTTCCCACGAAAACATCACTCTTGCATATTTTCTTTACTATGGCACCATGCAGCTGTGTCCCAAATTTCAATGCTTTAATCTCTCCGCAAGCCTTTAGTGCACCGCATACAGTGTATTCATTAGGAAAGAACCCATCACCTAGCATTTGCGACAACATCAACAAGGAGATATGTCCAAGCCCTTGTTGGGAACAAGCAGTAATCATAGTTGTCCAACACACCACATCTCGATCTGCCATTTGATCAAATATTCGAAATGCACTTGATATCTCCCCACATTTTGCATAAAAATGAACAACTGCACTCTCTACAATTAAATTCCTCCAGTTGCTTTTCAAGATGTGAGCATGAATTTGTTTCCCCAGATCTAAATCCACTCTTTTACGACACAAATTCATGACACAGACAAACATCTTATTGTTTGCTTGAATCCCCTGTTTAATGGAATCATGAAACAACTTTAAAGCTTCATCATCCAAGTTAAACTTCAAATACCCATCAATTATTGCAGTCCATGTAACTGTATTCCTTCTTGACATTCCATCAAACACTTGACGAGCTTGAGCTAACTTACCCAGTCTCAAATAACTACAAATCAAATTATTATCAACATATGTAACTGAGCCTCCAAAATATTTCAAGACAATTGCATGTACCCTTCCAACTTCTTCCATGTTATAACACAGTCGCAGCCAACGAGCTACTAAACCTGGATTGAAGCATTGACTTTTCTCATCCAAACTGTCTATCTTCCAGCAGGCAGCATCCACGTGAGATTTGATAATATTTTCAAAGTTCAAATCTGCAGCATCTACTACTTCAGAGCTCTGAGTTGCAGCATCATAGGCTTCAACAGCAGCCAAGCATGTGTTCCGAAGCTTTATGAAGTCTTGTCACAGACACAATGGTGATACCAGTACAAGATTAATTAAAGAAGCAAATTTGAAATACCTAGTTAAATTGACTCATTCCTCAAAATGTAGAAAGTACTGCATGACCCCCACAATGCAAGGACAGAAACACAAAAAAAAAGGAATATCCTAGGGCGTACAATCACAGTTCAACCTAGGCTAACCTAAATAAATTCTTAATGATGTCAATGTTTCAAAGGAAGAATTTCTGGATGGGAATGAAAATGGAACATGATTCTATGGGTATTAAAAATAACACCCTCTTTTAACCAGAAATAACAAATTAACAATAAATAATGAAACAACGCCATCCCACCACACTTGAAAAGCATTAAAAAACTGTGACCTGAATTGACTCTGAAGACTTGAAAAAGCACTAGCATCCAAGGGGATATCATTCTGTTGATGACCAAATATTCAAAAGCTAAACATATTGCTATAAGAAACATTGACCGAGGATTCAATTTATTAAAAGCATTTAGTCTCACCATTTTGCGCTTTTGGATTGTCATTGTAAGATTCAGCTACTGTATGAAGATGCACAAAGAATCCCTTCGTGAAGTCTTTACGACAACCGGCGACAATTTCGCCGATATCTGATGGCTTCCCTTTGATTATTTCAATTAGTTCATTGTGTCTCTGTAAATCTTCATCTATCTGAAGAAAAGGAGTAAATAACAAATTTGAGCATTATAGTAGCCATAAACAACAAACTCAGAGCAACGGCATAATCACTTTACAAAGTCTTCTACATTAAACAAATTTCTTATTTTGCTTTGCCTATGACACAACGTCTTTCCCCTTTTGCGATCTTCTATCGAATTCGAACTTAATAAACAACAAAACTGAAAGGGCTGGATTTAAGAACTCTTCCCTCAATTACCTTGTCACAATCTCTAATAATTTGGAAGCCATCCAAGAACCCCGTGCCACCATTATCATCCGTTTTCTCATGATCACTCCCATTGGGACCATCACAAGAACAATCAGCAGCAGTGGCAGAACTACAATTCGGCACTGCTTAATAAAAAAGGTATCATTTATTACCAATTGCTTCCATGTTATTACTGTTGGCAGCACAAAACTATCATAAGTTAAGTCCTATGGTAATATAATGCAGCAAACAGCCAAATAAGCGGGACAGAGATTAAATCAGAGCAGTGAGTGAGTGAGTTACCTTTGGTGGTAGAAGTGAAGCATGAAGGTGGAAGTGATGTTGAAGTGAGGAAAGAGGAGGAGAAGGAAGGAGCGAAATGCGCGGCGGGTTTAACAGTTAAGGACCTTGGTGGGATTAATGAAGTAGGAGGTGATTGAAGGATTGCAGTGCGTAAGTCCATGTGGTGGAATTTCGAATGAAATATAATAAGCGTGGTAGACATTGAGAGGAGTACAAAGAAGGAAATGAAGAAGATAAGGTTGGAAGTTGAAAAAAAAAAGTGAAGTGAAGTGGAGATGACATACAAAGTGACAGCTCGATTGGGTTGAGGTTGCGAGAAGCAGGAAGTGAACTGAAGTGAAGAGAAGTGAAGTGAAGGTCTGAGGGATAAGGAACTGCCCTCGCACCGTGTTGCCTGGGCTTTTACTTCCCACTTCCAATCCAAATCAAAACATCTTGTCCTTTTTTTTTTAACTGATATTTTTTAGATTGTTCAAAGCACTTCCAAAAGTTTTCAAATACGAATCAGTGAATGCCCAGCACAAAATTACAAATATCATTTTTCATACAGTCTCACCACGAGAATAAACCACATCGTCCATATCAATTTAATATATATTCTGATTTTACAATTACAATAATTTGCAATTTTAATTCATAAGAGTGTGTTTGGTACACATGTATGATAATATTTCTTAACAAAATTATTTCATTATAAATAAATACTGTTTAAAAATAATATATAATATCAATATAGCTATATCTAATAAAAATAAAATAAAATAATAAATAATAGAAAGTTATAAATTAATAACTAGTAAAACATGTAATAAATAATATGTAATATATAAAAGTAAGGATTAATAATAAAAATACTTTGAGTTGATATTTATTTTTAAATTTAAATTTAAATAATTATGATTAAAAATAGAAAGTATTAAAATATGTAAAAGAGTATATTTTATTTTTATATAATTTATTGAAATAATAAAGTTATAAAATATTGAAATAAATAATAATATTTAATATAAATTAAATTTAAATTGATAAATATTTACATAAATATAAGATTTGAAAACTATATTTAAATCATTGATAAAACTTTCTTATTTTATTATTATTTTATTTAATATTTACTTATAACATTAAAATGACAATATTATGAAATATAAAATATAATATTTTATATAATGCTAGACCAAAATAGTATTAAAAGTTCATCAAGCTTTATATTATCAAGTCTTATCCTATCAAATCTTATGCTATCAACCCTTATTCTATTAGACTTACCAAACCCTATTTTTTTTTATTTATAGGTGTATCTCTTTATTTAACATATGAGTGACTAATATTTTAGGGTATACTCAGATATCTGAATAGAGTACCCTTTAATAAGTTTTTTTTTTCAAACATAATTTTGAAATTGAACCAAAAAGCTCACACTTAAAAACTCTAACCTCTTCTATTCCGACTCATGAATTCCTGAGAAAATGTTGAGGGAATAGTTGTGAAACTTTCATCCTTAATTTTAAAAGGATTTAATTTGAATATATTGATAGTGTGAATTTTTTATATAAATATTGGATTGTATTTTGTTATATCAATAAATATAATTGATCCTCACTTATATTACTTAAAAGATTATATGTAAATAAATTTTTTTGATGAAATAATTATGTAAAAAAATATATTAATTAAAGAGTGCGAATAATATTCATAAAAATCACATGCCAATTTGAAAAAGCAAAGTAATCCTTAGGCGTTTTGATAAGTCATGATTTTTCTCTCTCCACCAACTACATATCTGTTCTTCATGTGGTAGGTTTGTATAACCGTTGCGACATAATAACAAAAATTGTTTCGCGCTATCGATCATCGTTGTTGAATAAAGCTATTTCAATACTATTATAGCATTAAAATTAAATTTTCTTTCACTTTTCCATGCAAAATCTTAGTAGTTGTTTATTATTGTAAGTAATTTTCCAATATATTTATTTTTTTGAATAATAATTTGTCAATCAAATATATTTTTGATCCCTAAAAAATAAGTGAATTTTAGTTTTGGCCCAAACATTTCCAAAACCATTCGGTTGTGGCTGACTTGTCTCTCTTAAATGCTAAGATGGCTAATAGAAAGTCATACTAACCAATTCTATATAGCATTTAGTAGTACTATATGGAATATTATGATTTTATGTATCAAAATCGTCACCTAATAATCTATTAGACCCAATCCATTGACCTATCTTATCAAACCTAATAACTTGTTTTTCTGTAGGGTTTTGACACATATAATTTTGATATGTCACGTATAATTAGTGGCTACCGTATTAAGATTGGTTAATATGATTTATTGTTTATTAGCTCAACATTTAAATGAAGGTAGAGTGGTTTCAAAGACTAAATCTAAACAAATTTTAAAATTTTTGGACCAAAAAAGTAATTAGAGACCAAAATCAAAACTCACTTATTTTATAGGGACAAAAATATATTTGAGTATGGTTAATAAATTAAAGAGTAAATATCAACTGGCTTGCTAATTTCAGTTTTAATTTAACAAAATATCCAAATTGATCCCTTATAAATACATTGAGGGATAAATTAGTCTCTCAAATTTTGAAAGCCCCAAATCGATCCATCATATTTTAAAAAATAGGATAAATTAATTCTCCATACAATTTCATATGATGTGTGGAGGGATCAATTTATTATTCTTTTTCACTTTATGAAACTTCATGGAGGGACTGATTTGACCCTTTATATAAACTGTAAAGAACTAACTTGGGACTTAAAAAATTTAAGAAACTGATTTATCCATTAATATAATTTTAAGAGATCAATTTGGGTATTTATTCTCCTAATTTTAAGACCTCCATCCAGATTTGGATCATCCCTCCCCCTAGGCTTAGAGACAATCTGCCTAGTGATGTAAATAGGGCCTCCTTGCCCTGCAAAATCCCTAGACTTTTGTAGTTCTCCTTTTTTTTTTAGGCTTCGGCGCCATATATTGAGGGTCAATGCATTTTTTTATTGTTGGTCACAACATCTAAAAGAAAATTGAGGGTAATGGGTCCAGGTAATTTGAAAAAAAAAAATCTAAATTACTAATTTGGCCCTTCTCAACTTTGGGATCTTGTAACAGACTTGTTCTCTGGCGATATGGTCATCGTAGAATCCATTTCTTCATCGGCTCTGTTGAGTTTTCCAGTGTGGTTCTTCTTTGTCACTTCGAGCTATTCGCCATTTATCTTCTTTGGCGAGGCCGCACTTCATTTTCCGGCATCATTTGGGTTTTTCCTCTTAGATCTAGCTAGCTCTTTTTCCACCATAGATCAATTCGTGATCTTAGTTACTTTCCATCGCCTTCTTTGTTCGAGATTTCGGCCTCAGATCCATCTTTGCTGGCACTCTATTTCAAACATCACCACTAGAGGATTTGGCCTTTTTTACGTGGCTCGCCAACTCTCTCAGTTCCAGCTTCCTTGTTCTTGGTTGTAGTTCTTGGACATTCGTGTTCCCTGCTCCGACGAATTTTGCATCTGATTTGGATCTTGGACTACAACCTCAAAAACACATAATCCATAATAGAATTGAAGCTTAGCTTCCAAATAAAAAATAATAATAATAATCTTCATCTGGTCATGAATTCTTGTTACTATTTATGCTTGATGTTATGGCTTTATTAGTAATTCAAGATATGTGGTTTAGTTGGAGATCTGTTATTAGTTTAAATCTGTGGATGTGGTGCTTGTGGAGAGGTGAAGAGTGAGAGGAGGAGCGTGTGGCGATACTACGAACCTAGGGTCCATTGGTGGAAGAAGGCGACGGGACAAGTTAGTAATTTAATATTTTTTTCATTTCAAAATTTGTTTGACTCGCCACCTACAAGTCTATTTTCTACTAGATATTGTAGCCAACTACAAAAAAAAAAATATATTGACAGTCAACTATAGGTGAACAATTGTCAATATATATATATATATATATATATATATATATATATATATATATATATATATATATATGTGTGTGTGTAGTTTGTTTTAAGAATGAGAGAAGTAAATATGGACCGTATAATCATAATGAATGATTAGGAATGAAAGTTAATTACTGTAATTAATGCTCACATGTTTATTAGAAAAGTCGCATGACTTTATATTTTAATTTTGACTGCTCGTGTAAGATCTAACAATCAAAATTCACTCTTTTCACAATCACAATAAACCACTCCTCTCATATGATACGTGATAAGAGGTATTTATACCACTTATCTTGTTTCTAAACCTTAGTTTTTTGCATAAATTTAACTGTGTTATTGATGTAAATAATTAGGATTTTGATTAGGTTCTCATTGTACATTTTTTATAGAATCATTAACTATCAAACTAATTTTGAAATGATTAATGGGTTGAAGCCTATTGCATTTAACATGTCTCTTTGAGTATAATTCTATATACATGAGCTTTGGATTAAGTGCAAAATGTTAAGAACTAGGTTGAGAACTCTTTGGAGGGAGCTTGGAGCTAAGGGGTTGCATAAACGGAGTAAAAGCAGAAATGGTCATTCTCTATTGATCGCCACAATGCTAAATGAGCTCTACAACATTTGGCAGACCCAGCAAAATTGCTCAGGCGAGGCTTTCTGGTCACGTTGCGGTGCTCATTTGGTGCTATAGCGCTGGTGTGACTGATAAAATTGCAGATAATTTACTATCTTAATTGCTAGTAAATGATTACTAATAGCCACTAATATGTTTAATATTTGGTATATAATAATCAATTCTAATCCTATTAATACCTTGCACTAGCACCTTTAATTCTGAATTCTTTCTCAATTAATTTTAATTTTCTCAATATAACTTTCAAAACCTTTAATTTCTAACTAAGTGACATTGCCTCTTTGAGAAACAGCCCGAGTTGCATCCTAACTACAGTTTTGGTGTGTTCGGTACCTAAACCATTTAATTCTAATTTGAGGAGGTGGCGACAACTTCCATCAATACGCTCCCTATATGGGGCATATAATATGAGATGAGTAGTTTATTATGAGAGTGATAGAAGCAAATTTGGACTGTATAACCATGCATTGATGGTTATGATTAAAAGTTAATTAATGTAATTAATGCTTATATGCTTATTTAATTGAAAAAGTCACATAAGTTTATGTTTTAATCTTGATCATTTGTGTAAGATCCAATAGTTAAGATTCACTCATCTCACTCATAATAAACTATTCCTTTCATATGGTACGCTACCTATATGGGGGTGTATCAAATTTGAACTGTATAACCATATATAGATGGTTAAAATTGAAAGTTAATTAATATAATTAATGGTCACATGCTTAATTTAAAAAGTTACATGACAATATAGTTCCTCAAAAACGTAAACCTAATGTGGTGTCTCTGAAGATATAAATTTTGACACAAAAAAATATACAAATTATAGGACATGTTTGTCCTTCTACGAAGTTGATCTATGAAACCTTAACATAATTGTACATGTGGCTAGTTAATACAATGATATGAGATGTTATTTGACACATGTGCAAAAATAACGTCACTTTTATTTTTTTCCCTCAAGTGAAAGAGATCGAGATATAATAGTGTTTGAATTTGGTGTAGATAAAACAAGTGAAAAATATTCAATTTTACCACTTGGATAAAACGATGTCTTTTTGGTAAAGGGGGAGACATTTCAAAAAAGCATCGTTTTAAGTACAACTAATAACATTATAACATATTATCCATTTTCTGCGTCACATATGTGACTCCATTAATGAATAAATGGCAGATGGACTAATGAAAACACCATTTACAATCTTAAGGGGCTGCAAAATGAGCTTATTTTCACGAGAAACTAAAGGCATGTTTGATTTAAGTTTCCAGTTTTCAGTTTTCTAGAATTTGTGAAGGAAAAACTAAAAATTCTGAAAACTGGAATGTGTAGTTTTCAGAATTTTCAATTTTTCCTTCACAAATTCTGAAAACTGAAAAACTGAAAATAAAAATTGAAAACTCGAAACTCAAACCAAACGAATCTTAAATTGTTGAACACAAATCTCTTGAACAAAATTGGATTTTCACTCTGAATTAAATGGGTGAGAATACACTGTGCATAGAACTAGAACACCGCTTATGTGAGTACTGCTGACTAGTATGAGAATGACTGGGGCTGAACTATTTAAGCAATGTTTTTTGGATATTAAAAATTAACTTCTTTTAATAACACTAGTTTTTTTTATAATTTAATTAACACTAGATAAGGATCCAAAACATTGGACATATTATGGTGGGCATAAGATCATTTTTTGCCTCCACAACGCCGAAGTAGCTATTTTTAATATGAGTAATGTTATTCAAACACTCAAAAAGTGAATATTTATTAAAATATCTGATTTATAATAATTGAATATGATGATAAATTCTATACATTTTATCTATCATATCACATCTAATGATTTTAAAATAAGTATTTCAATAAAAATTTATTTTTTAGGTGTTTGAATAATATTTTGTTTTCCATATATATTCAAGTAAGACTAATCATTAACTTTGGACAATTGTTAGCCCTAACTACTTTCGGGTTGCTGTACACTTGTGGTCACAAAGAGAAGAAAACAAAACCATCACAATATACTTTTATATTCAATTCTCCTTGCAACTCCCGAATCCCGATACTGCTGAGAGCTAAGCTACGAGTGATGTTCCACTTTATTTTATAATGTCCAAATGAATGTGTCCAACCGAGCATGAAGAGGCATGCATCCATTATCTTACAAGTTGGTTTCGTGGGAATTATCGGTGATTTGTGTCAATTGCGATTCTTCTTCCTTCAAATCTATATATTTATTTATTTATTATAAATTTATTTATTATAAATATGTTTGCAATGTTGTTCCATATTTAAATTATTAGTGAAGTTAATTTTCGTTTAGTTGTCAGAGTATTAGTGATATGCAATTTTTTTATTGCTTTATTGAGATTTAAACTTATATCTACATTTAAAATAGTCAAGAGTATTTACTATTTCAATTAATCTTTTGCGAATTTAGTCGATTCATTGAATAATAAGTTTTGGAAGAAACAACTCAAAACCAATAGGGTAAATTTGGTTATGTTATGAAAAAAGATGTTATGCACAAATTTTCCATACCCATAGTTATTGAAAAAGAAACATAATATATCTAGTTGTTATATCTTATCTAGACAAATGATATAACAAAATTGAGCAAACCCCAAAGTCAGTCACGGAAGATACCTATCACATTAGCCCTTAATAAAAATAAATTGACCCTGATCAAGTTCCTAACAATTGTAAATCATGGACATTTAAGCCTCTGATTATCTGTAACTTGTGAATTAACTAGTAAACCATCATTCATTCACTCCTACTACCACCACTCATCTTCTTCACCCAAATCCCGAGATTCATAATAACAAAAACATATACACAATAGAATTCCTTTAAATTTGTGTATTTAATTAACCGTTAAATTAATTAAACAATTAAAATATAATTTTGAAGAAATTTGTGAATGTTTGCGATATTACGAATGTTTGAGTTTTATAGATTCCATGATTTTGTTGTTTCTCACTTTGTATTGTGCGAAATGCTTATTGAGTTTTGTATATTATATGGATTTATTGAGCTATATTATGAATTTTGAAATTTGTGAATATTTGTTATATTACAAATGTTTGCATTCGTAAGAGACACTCATGGGCCAATGAAAATATTGATGAAGCCGGTGAATTTTTCCAGGTAAGTAATTGAAACCCTCATCACACAGGAAAAAAATGGAGGTGGAGATTGTAGACTAAGGACGGAATGAAGGATATTGCATGTCAATTAACTAATGACAGAAATGTCTATGCATGGTTTGTGATCGTCATAGACTTTAAGAATTAATTTAATTTTGTCAAAAACTAATAAGTCTATAGTAATATTGTTAGGCACGGGTCATGAGACCTAGTACAATTGATAGCTAGCTAGATTTTTTAAGCATCTAAAGCTTCAATTCCTAACAATATATATGGAGATGGTTTGTGGTTAAAGACAATATCCACATCTATGATTTGCACATCTTGAGAGGATAAATTACTGTTTTTTATAGTGGATACATTAAAAAAATGAGAAGAGATTTATTTATTCTATGAGTGAATCTTGATATATATACTCTATTGAATTATTTGTTATAGATATCGCATTTTATCAATTCAAGCATTGAATTGTAAGTTCTCATTACATATATCAAGTATATAAAATTTCATAAAATTTCAAAAATTTTGATACTTTGTCATCCCTTTGTATTTGGACTTATAATACATTTAAATCTTGAGTATTAGATAAATATCTATTAATGTCCAATTTTTTTGAAATTCGATATACTTGTTTATTAAGATAATATCACATGATTCAATGATTGGATTGATAAAATATGATATAAATAAGAATATGTTCAATAGAGTAAGTATAATAAACTTACTCATGGAATTAAAGAATCCCTAGTCTAAAAAAGATTTATTTTCATGTACTTATTTGTGGTTTTACTAAAATAAGAGACGTGAAAACATTGTTTGGCTTTAGTTATTGCCTTTGGTCAAACTAGAAATAGGCCACGCTCCGTGAGACCATGGGATGACCTCCATCCCTAGCATATGGTGGTACGAATAACAATATTGTATGGCGAAACACCATATATGCACCATTGCAGTTTAAGTTTAGCAACACTTGCATATAGTGGAACACCTGATGCACTTTAATTTTAGCAACACTTGCATGCAGTGGTTTTCACTAGACATTCACTTTTTAAGCGTTTATATAGCATCACTCGCATGAGGTGGTCTTCACTTTCCATTTTTAAAACATTCAGTTCGATTCTTTCCAAACCACCATCAATAAAATCAAGATTCTTCTTTCTTTAAATTAATGAGAGAAAACCTCGTATCAAAATCAAGTTCATCCAATTCATACAATTCTTTTACAATGAATTGGACTTTGACATCTAAGGCTTATTTATAAAATAAGTTCCTTAACCGACTGACCAACAATGGTAACCATCTAACAACCAAAGTAATATATATTATTTAGTATTTACAAGTGGTAGGCGGCACCATATTTGGAAACTGGCCTGCTTTTATGATTTTCCTTTATTTAATATTCCCCATCCTTTGACGTTGTGGTGCCTCTCTACTTGCTCTAGAACCGTTGAGTCACTCACACGGGTCATTTTATGGTGCCGGAGGCCGGTGCACCATTGCAATCACAGGAGGTAATGGGCTCTTGCAATTTGCTTACACTATCCTCTATTGGATATTATACCATTCTAGTCCTACATCTTTTAAATGTCACATTTAATTCTTTTCCTTTTATCTTCTTAACTTTTCATTAAAATCTCCTTTTCAAAAGAGCGCATGATGAGGACCACTTTTACAAGATGGATAAATTAAAGTCTGTATTTTGCTGTTCTGAACATGACATGACGGTCTTCTAGAGCAATTCCAATTGTCACTGTACCCTTTTGGAAGAAATTCTGTCCTCAACTGTGGCACCATTTTCTCATTGCATATGGCAGGAAAACCATTCATCTTGTCATGTAAAAACAGTGGAACCTGCTGTGTCCCCCCCAAGCAACTCCACCTTCACCACCCAGCTCCGAGATTTTTTTATTGGCTGTATGAAATTTTATTTGACTGTGTTAGACACTGTTAAGAAGATTTGAGCAATTGAAAATAGAAATTTTGGCAGTATTATGAATAGGATAATTGTAAACTTAATATTTTGGTTGAAGTCTTGCACGCCGAACTGAGTAGATTATTTCTAAGGAATGCTGAACCAAATAGAATGTTGCACTACAGCAAAAGTTATTAGTACGCTCGAAGTTTCTGTGCCGTAAGCTTGTTGGCACATATGTATATAATAACTACTCAGAAGTCACTACGCATTAACATCGACTAAATGCCATCTCAAACATTTTTATTTTTACCATTAAAAAGCTGTTGTAAAATTAAATTTACATTTTCTCACACTATTTATTTATTTATTGACATGAAACAAATCAGCAGAGGGCATCAATTCAGTATAGCTGTATATACAAAACAAATTATAAATGCTACCCAGGTTTGCATGTGACTCACTATATAAATGTGTAGCCATTTGCCATTTTGACTGAGCTGAACCGCTTGGGTTTTTTTGGCCTTCACAGAATGGAATTTTACAATGAAAAGATAACCGTTCTATTAGTGACGATTAGCCCAAACACAACACTTTCTTTGTCTTCATTTATGTGCCTAAAAGTCACCTCGTTGTCTTTATAGAGCTAGCTGTCTCCTTGTTATCGTTATTGGCTCTGAATTCTAAGAATGTGGTTTCAGTGAAGCTCACAAACTTGTCTTCCATTCACACCAAAGCAAGGCCTGAACAGTAAGAGAGATGGCTTCCCTTAGAGAACTTCTTACAGAAGAAGGCTTCCACCATACAAACACTGCCCAAAATCCAAGCCTCAAGCCATTGAAGCCAAAACAAAAAAAGCTTTCACAAGGAACACAACTACAAGAGATCAAGTCACTTCCCTTATACATCTGCCATGAAGGGGAGAACCTTGGTTCCTCGAAGCAAAAGGGAGTAGAGGACACCATCGGAAAAGGGTCTTGGTCATTTCAATCCAAAGCCAAAAGGGTTGTTGGTTCAGCCTCTGAAACATCGAATTCTAAGTCATTGGTTTCACAAGCTTCAAGAACGGTAGGGCCCCCAATGGATGAAGTTGCCATCAGAGCAGTGATTGCCATACTCAGTGGCTACATTGGAAGATATGTCAAGGATGATCTTTTCAGGAAAACAATCAGAGACAAGTGCAGTTCTTACTTGGTCAGAAGACGAAACCATTCAGAATCAGATGATGATGAGGTTCTTGTGAACATGAAACTTGGCATGGAGAATATTGATAAGTTAGTTCAAGATGAAGGAACACAGAAACAGATGAAGATAAAGGGCTTGAGGAATTCCATTGAGCTCTTAACCATAGTTGCTTCATTGAATTCTAAAACTGCCAGGGATGCTTCAACCTGTGGAATACCCAATTCCCAGCTCTCTGCTTGTGCTCAGCTTTACTTGGCAATAGTTTACAAGCTTCAGAAGAACCACAGGATTTGTGCAAGGCATCTTCTGCAGGTGTTTTGTGATTCTCCATTTTTGGCTAGAACCTACTTGCTTCCTGACCTCTGGGAGCACTTGTTTCTTCCTCACCTTCTCCATCTTAAGATTTGGTACACTGAGGAGCTTGAGACATTTTTAGTCTCAAATGAATATCATGGTGAGAAGGAAAAGAAAATGAAGTATCTGAGCCGAGTATATGCTAACAAAGTTGATACAGGAACTGCTCTGTTTGCTCTGTATTACAAGCAGTGGCTTAAAATTGGGGCTGATGAACCTCCTCTTCCTACTGTCCCATTGCCACCAAGACCCAGTTGCAGATCATCAAGAAAGAAGTCCTCAGATTCTTTGGTTTCATATTCGTCGATTAACCAAAACTTGTAAGTGACATAGCATTTTATATTCACAAGTCTACAACTCTGGTCATCTTTTTACAAGAAACAAATATATGTATATGGTAGTTTTAGTTATGCTCTTTTTATGTTTTGGTTGCCTGCAATAGATACAAGGAAGTATTTGGCCCCAAACTAGAATGGAAACCAACTGCTCTTGATGACCAAAATGGAGTGCTGACAATTAGATGGGGCTTAGGCTCAGGGATTGATGAAAACATATATGCTGATGAATACAGCTGCAGTTTACTTAAGGTTGCTTTTAGTGCCCTCATTTCATAGCAAATTTAAAATATAGAATGTATTTGAAAAATATAATCTCATTCTGATGAACTTTGGCAGAAGGAAGATCTGATATCCCTTGGAAGATCGTCAAGGCGAATTGACAAGAATTATACTGAATCAAGGTCTGAGTCACAGAGATTCGACCATTTTCGGTGCTTTTCTTGCAGGAATATACGAGCAGAAAGCTTGGCGAATAGCAACTATAGATCAAGAAATGCTTCATTCAGAGAGGAAACAACTGTTCTTTCAAGTGAATTTGTGGGAGCTATTACAACTATATGCTCATCAGATATTCTAAGTGAATGCGAATTTGCGATCCGTGTGGTTACCAAATCTTGGTTGAAATCTCATGGTGATCCTCTAATTGAAGAAGCATTAACACAATCTAGAGTAGTTGAGGGTATCCTAGAAGTATTGTTTGCCTCTAGTGAAGATGAAATTCTAGAATTGGCTATATCAGTTTTAGCAGAATTAGTAGCAAGAAATGCTGCAATTCGACAAATTATACTGAACTCGGATCCACAGCTACAAATCTTTGTGAGACTTTCAAGAAGCCCTAGTCTATGTCTAAAAGCTGCAGTTCTGCTTTATCTGTCAAAGCCTCATGCAAAACAGATGTCATCACCAGAATGGGTGCCACTACTACTTCGAGTGTTAGAATTAGGAGATAAAGCACTTACACTTTTCACAGTACACTGCAATCCTCAAGTGGCAGCAATTTACTTTTTGGAACAACTTCTTACCGGTTTTGATGAAGATAAGAATTTAGAGAATGCTAGGCTAGTTGTTTCACTTGGTGGATTGACCATGCTCATGAGAAGACTTGAAGAAGGAGAGTTCAATGAGAGAAATAAGGCTGCTTTGATAATTTCCTGCTGCATTCGTGCCGAAGGAAGCTGCCGGAGTTTCTTGGCTGACAATATAAACAAGACTTCTTTACTTGAACTCATTGTTCTTGGGAGTAGTAAAAATTCCAGTGGATGTGCCTTTTCTGTGCTAGCTGAGTTACTCCACCTTGATAGGCATGTACTTCATTACTAATCTTCTCCCATGTATCTTGTTTATTTAGTTTTTTTTTTCTTTGCTTTCATTGCTCACTATTTTCTATCAGAAAGTGCTGATAGTCTTTTCAAATCATACCAGAACAACCAAGATTTTAAATTTCTTAATGGGACTTAAAGATGGATGGGGTGGCTTGAACACAATGCACATTTTGTTCATTTACCTTCAGAGGGCTCCGCCAGAAGAACGTCCTTTAGTTGCAATGATACTATTGCTTCTTGTTCTTGTGGTAAACCTTTCAACTTATTGATTCATATCAGAAAATATTGATTTTGATATCTTGAAGAGTTCATAAATGGAATAGCAGTTGTGTTGCAGGAAGATCCTTTCAAAGGAAGCTTCTATAGAGCAGAAGCAATTGAGGCAGTTGTGGCCTCCTTAAATTGTCGAACTTGCGATGATACAATGCAAGAGCAATCAGCCCGAGCTCTACTCTTGTTAGCAGGCCACTTTTCTTACAATGGAGAATCATTAATGGAAAAATCACTTCTTCAACAAGCTGGTTTCCGAGAAAATTGTTTAGCAGATTCCGCTCATGGCAAGGAAATTGTTGTTTATGATTTATCTCACAAGGTAATTAAGCTTTTGGGTCTTGATCATGTGATTATTAAGCTTTTGGCTTTTCTTCAAAATTATTAATTGGTTTCATGTTGTTGGATAGAATAAAGAGGAAGATGAAGCTGAAAGTTGGAGAAAAAGAGCGGCCAATGTTTTGCTCAAAATTGGAAATAAGAGTTTACTTTTAGCACTCGGAAATTGCATTGCCACTGGAAGCCCAAGTTTGGCACGAGCAAGCCTCATGACAATTTCATGGATGAGCAGCTACCTCCACTTAATTGAAGACAGAGAGCTGCCAGAAACGGCCTTCTCAATCTTCACCCCACAGTTGATAAAATCACTGAATTGTGATGATAAGGATGTTAAGGCAAGAGTGGTGGCCTCATATTCACTGCTATGTTTTGTGAAAAACTCAGGTATGAAATTATTCCGATCACAGAGAATTGTGCCGGACTTTAATTTGTCCTTAAACAAAGTACTAGTTGTTTCAACTTTGTTCTCGAAAGGCTTCAGACTTGGAACCGTATCGTAGATCCCAATAGGAACATATTGTAAATTCTAAGTGGTATTTTATTACCTTGTTTGTTTAAATATTGTTTTACATTTTTCCTTTCTTTTGGCATATTGCTGGCAGGATATGTCTCATTCCTACCACTGCTGGATAAGGACTCACTCAGACATCTTCAAAATCTCTCCCTTGTGACTTGGACTGCCGATGAGCTAATTTCAATAATCTCAAAAGACAGCTGGCGATAAAAAAAGAATGAAAAGCAAAACTCCATGTCGAATTGTCCCGTGTTTGCTCTCTTGCGTATACGTGTGATTGTAATTGTCCTTGAGTTTTGTGCAGTTAATTAGTTTGAAAGGGAATATATATCTACAAAAGAAAACTTCTACTTGTTTCATTTTGTTTCATTTTATGGTTGTTCATGATTTAACAACCTCAAAGGCTTGTTTAGCCAGAGGAAGAAACTACACTGACCCCACACAAAAAAAAAAAAAACAAAAAGAGCTTAAATGTTAAGACATATCCAAGTTATCAGTAGTTTGGCATTGATCTCAATGTTATGTTGTTCCTAGATTACAAAATTAATCTTAATGCCACGATGTATTTTTTTTTTTATTGGGTTTAAGTACTGATTCATAATATAATTAAATGATATTAATGTATGGTAATGAGTATCAAAATAAATATGATAAAATTAAATCTATTAATCAGCACAGCACAACGATAATAGATATGTGCAAAGCTAAATGAAAATGAATTCGAAATTTTAACATGAAACCCCAAATATCGAAGGACAAGATAGACTCTAAAAAATACTCTACTATGTTCAGGATAATTATAAAAGATTTTTCTACACTCAAAATATAATATTTTCTTATAAGAATCCTCTTATTTAAATACTATAATTTTATAATATCAAAAAATAATAGAAATGATACAAAAAATATTCTTAATGTATTTATCTAATTCTCAGATATTTACTCACTTTCTATTTTAGTATTTTTCATTCAATCTCACACGCATGTCTACACCGTAAAATTCGACTGCGGAAGGAAAAATTCCTTCGCGCACATGCCTACACCGTGCTACTGCTTCTCTGTGCAAAATATTCTTCACACGCATGCAACAAAATTTTCAAACCCCAAATGTTGAATTAAATGTCATGTCTCATGGCTTGTCCTTTTTCAAATTTTGACAGCGGCTGGACCTCACAATTCTAACTTCACCCTTCGAAAGAGAAAATGAACAAAAATAGACGATAAATGGGTACTTTTTTAAGTGTTTACATGGGTAACAACTTATGTCTCAAGCGGTTATACATGTGCAGTTGTTTGCTCAAGACTACGACAGCGTCTCCATAAGAAAAACAATCTCTCAGAAAATAAAATCTTCATTTCCCGTCACGAACAGCAGCCAAACATGACAAAACAATTTGGGACATTATGTCATTATGTGAATTTGATATCACCATTCACTGCAGGAACTTTTCTAAGCCATGTCTTAAAATAATACGAGCCATATATATACACAAATCAAGCTTGGCTCGGGAAGTCTGCTGGAAGTAGCATAATTTTACTTTCTTATAAAATTCTTATATCATAAAATACTTATTACTCACTGATTAAACATCATTGATTATAAGAAAAATAACTAATTAAATAGTCGCCGAAAAAATTAAAGAAGATAAGAGATCGAACACAACGGTCTAAAATCATTCATATATAAATTTTATAAGAGTGTACAATATGCATCTCACAGGATTTTGACAAATAAAATCGTGCAAAATAATTCTAACTCTTAACATATTTTTGTTCATTATATATGATGCGCTTCTGATCGAGGAGGACAAATCTCACATGATGAGTATGACTAAGAAGCACTCACTGTGTTACTCTTAACTGATGAGCTTTGATTGTCTGGCTCGTACTAGTGTTATCGTTCCTCCTCATCCAATCAGACTTCAAATTAAGGAATAGCAAGTGACGGAGGTTTGGCTGGCCTAATTCATTTGTATCACGAATTAACCAATCACAATATATATATATATATGCCTAACATTGTGTGCATTTGGTGGCAATATTATGGTGACAGGGCCACCATGTATTGCGTTTTCCGTTGTCCTTATACGACATTACAGAGATCCCATCTCCAGTAAAAACAGCAGTTTCGCTGGCAAATGCAGCAATGTAAGCTCAAAATTTAGAATAAAGTAACATGAACAGCAAACTTTTTTTCTATGAATAGAAATTGCTCTCGCAATTTCAAGGGATAGAATATTTACTATTATTCCCCTCTCAATAAATATGCTTCATGGAATTTACACTTGTATTCCATCTGCTTTTTACTTGTCTAACAATTTGTTGGTTGACCAACAACTATATATCAATATGCATGGTCCCTTTTCTGTTCACACCTAGCTAGCTATGCGCACTGCTGTTTCACATGCTGGCCTCTATTTAGGGTCTTATTATGCTATGCAAGAATATCGAATCATGCATACGCAAGCATACACTAACGACTGTTCAAATTTTCTCTTCGTACGACAAAGCGGCATCTAATTAGAGAATCTGAGGAGTGGACCACACATTTTCAATGGTTAAGGAAGAAATAATTAACAAGTCATTCGTGTAAAGAAGTTTTCCCGTACATTGTAAAAGGGTTGTTTAAATTTAAGCTCAAATGAAAGATTCCATTTGAATCCGCCTAAGCCAAATAGTACATACAAGATTGGATGCAAAGGCCTAATAGGCCAACGCTAAATGTCAGAATAAATCCAAATTAATTATTTGACCCCTCACTTTCTGTTAACTTACCTTTGGATTCTTTTCCTTTAACAAAGAAAGAAAAGAGAGAGGAAATAAAAAAAGGAAACAGAAAAAAAAAATTGGGGGGAGGGGGGAAATGAGATTACCGAAAAGGCTTCAATAGATAGTAGTTTGGTTGTTTGGTTTAAATTTTAATAGAATTATTTTTAAAATAATTAATATTAAAAGAATTGATTAGTATTTAGAAAAGATATTAAAACAGTGAGTTTAAAAGGATTGATGTAAGATAGAAAAGTAAAAACTAATATTTTTTACTTTTACTTAAATCAATTCTTATAAAAATAAGAAACTTTTGTTAAAAGTGAAAATGTAAAACAAACAACTTCACTTTTTCTTAACCATCTTTTTTCCACCTTAAGGTGAAAATGGTTACTAACCAAATATGCTGTGAAAACTAGAATAATAGTATTTTTACATTTTCTTGGTGATTGACGGTTTTAATTTTTTGGGCACATCTTAGTGATTAGTTACCATTGAGATAAGAATTATATTATTTGTACTCATGAAACGTAAAACACCATATCAATTTACATCTCATCCACCATTGAATGAGGAGTGGACCTTATTTAAGTAGGGTCGCACCTCATTCAATGGTTGATGAGGTATAAGTCGACACGGTGTCCGTAGTCTATGAGTATAATTAATATTTCTCTTGAAATAAACAAAGCAAGCTCCTTATATGGGAGAAACCAGCCCCAAAGCCCAACCGTCTCTTGGAAGTTGGAAACATTTTAAAAAGGTAAAAAGGAAAAACATACTCATGTATTGTTTTGTATTACTTTGGCTTTTAAAAAACTGTTGAATTCTTTGAACTCTCAAAAATTGCTCTCAAAAAGCTATAATAATACCATTTAGTAAATTAATGCAAAAGTTAATTACTTTCAATAAACATAAGTCATTGAAGTAGTATTTAGTAAATATATTATAAAGTTACTTCTCAAAATATAAAATGGTTATAATGGGCTAAATATTTGTGGGAAGAATAAAAAATTAAAAAGTCTCAATTAATAGGATACAGTTGGATTTTTATTAACATCCAATAGTTATATTGGTCTTTTAAATTTTAAATAGTAGAAATGAGCTCTCAAAAACGTCCCATGAAGTTCTCTCAAAAGTACCTCTTTCTTTTAAAATCTAGAAGCAAAAGCACCATAACTTTTTGCTTTACCACACAGAAAAATTGACTTATGTTTTTCATAAGTCAGAGTACCCTGTCGAAAAACAGCAGCAAACTTACTCACAGTAAGCAGCTCATTCAACCTTACAATATCATTAACCATCATTGCTATATCCCAAAGAATCCTGATGTTCATAGGAGAATCGTTTTGTGCTTCTTTTTTTCATGAAAGAGATATTTATAGAGGAAAGCAAAAGTCCACAATCAACTAACAGAAGCCCTTATTGCTGAATTGTGGGGGTTGTTTGTCAAATTTGGTCAACTCACAGCTCTGTTGTTTCAACCCAATACAATCAACAAAATATGGTTGGATTATATCAACATGTGGATTTTGTTGAACAATATTTAACACATTAGGTGTTTGAAACCTAAGGCCAGTGCTTTAGTTAATCGACTTAAGGAACAATAGGGGAAGGGAACCTTTGAACTTTTCTGGTAATAAGCCTATATTCACTATCCTTGATGAAAGCAAGGACTGTTCCTAATTTTCTTTAATTTTGCTAGTATTCAGTTTCCACACTACATTAGAATTGGTTTTTGTTTCTTTTTTTCTTTTGTTGAAAAAGATATTTATTGAGAAGGGCAAAAACCCACAACCAACTACCATAAGCCCTTATTGTTGAATAGTTTTGTACTATGCTTGATATTCAAGACAATGTAGGGATATTTGGTCAACGTATAGACCTATTGTTTCAACCCAGTCCAGTCGATAGAATATGGTTGTGTTATATCAATAGGTGGATTTGGTTGAACAATATTTAACATATTATGTGTGTGTTGTGTGATAAATTTTAAAAAATTTAACCTATACAACCTAATAGAACCCATCTATTTTTTCAGTTGTCTAATTTTTTTCTTTGTCTTGTATAGAAGGAAAAATAATAAAATCAAGTAATAAAATAAAATCCAAAAAAAGAAAGATAACTATTAAAGGATCACATCATCCTAAATTTTGTTTTGGAATTTAATTGATTTGATCTTGGATATACTTTATTTTTAAGTTAAATCTTATTTTTGTAATGATAAAATAAAATGTGATTTGAATTTATTTAGAAAGCAACTATTGTGTTTAAATACAATAGATAATGTTTGGAATTACTAAAATTAAAATTGAATTAATTTTATTTGTGTTTAAGTTTTAAAATCAAAAGAATTTTCATCAAATTCTATCAAATTTGAATGAGATTTCAAAAACAAAAGAAACAAATCTCATGAATTTAATAAATGAAATCATTCATTATTTTTTAAAGATTCAAACATAAAATTTTATTACGGATGAAACCATTTTTAATTTTTCTTTTCCATTCCAAACTTATCATCAAAGGGAATTTACTTTAAACCCTTCAACAATATTTTTGGGTCAGGGAAGCCGAATAAGGGCAGATCTAATAATGAGCTAAGTGATAAAATCACACAAACAGGCTAGACACCATGTCTTAACCCAAAGCCTTAAGGCATGAGTATATGGATCCTTCTATATTATATATTATTTACTTAGTCTATTCTCAATTAATCATGGCCAGTAGGATGAAATTCGAGTTTATATTCTTTGAAGGAAAGAGAAATTTCACTATGTGGCAATGCATAATAAAATATCTTCTGGTGCAACGAGGTCTGAATACAGCTTTAGATAAAGAAAAACCCATAGTTATCAAACTCGGCCCGATCATTGACTCGGACAAGGCATCGGGTCACTGGTTGAATCGGATTTTAATAAATCAATATGTTTAATGTAATAATTATAATATGTGAATTTAATTAGACACAACATAACACAACAAAAGTGTTGGCCTAGTGGTAGCAGCGCCCATTCCTTCCCCAAGTAGTACAAGGTTCGAATCTCAGCATTGGGGGTTTGACCAGTTTAATTGCATGACCGATCCAATTGAAGAACCAGACTGGACCAGTGACTAGTTCACCGGTTTCTAGTTCGAACCAGCTGATTTGGTCATGTTTTAATAACACTAGAAAAAATTGCAGAGATGAAAGGTAGTGAGTGGAAGTCAATTCAAAGAACAGCCACAAGTGTGGGTTGTGTAGAGAAAGCACGAGAAGGGGGTTGAATTATGTCTTTCAAAAACTTTAGCTTTCTGAAACTTAAACAAATTCTATCAAATACAAAAACTTAAAGGCAATGAATAACACAAATTAGAAAGCTTCAGAAAGTAACCTTTTGATGTGTTCAGAAACTAAAAATAAGTTTAGAAAGTTGTAAAACTATTTTAATAATGCATGATAAGCACACACAATAGATTATAGGAGATGCCTGGAATATTTTCTTTACCATCCATGGAAAAAATCTTTCTAAGATTATTAGAAAGTCCTCTCATCTTTGAAAAGAGAATACTTCATTGAGAATGAGAACTTGATCAAGGATCTCCAATCTCAAAGTCTTTCACTACTACAAATAAGGGAACTAGTAGCGGTCTATCCACGGCGGTTTGGAAGGATGGTCGTCGATGACCACTAAAGGCAACCTTTCCCAGCGATTCCTATAACCGCCGCCGCTTGCCATTAAAATTTTGGCGCAAAGCTCGTGGTTTTCCATCTCTTTCCCGTGTTAGCCCTATTCTCTCGTGTTGCTCACAGCTCATTGTCCCCCAAATTTGTTTGCTTTCCCCCAAACTGAATGAGTTGTTTGCTCTTTGTACATAGCCAAAGAGCTCCCACCTTGTAGGTAAGTGGTTGCTCTCACCAAAGGCTCCAAGGTCACGGCTTTGCCAAGGTTGCTACTTTCTCGCTGGCCCACTGAGGTCATCGCCAGCCAAGGTTGCTGCTTTCTCTGTTTTCTGGCATGCAAGACACTCCAAGGTTACGGGTTTCTGGTACGTGCGACACTCCAAGGTCAGCGCTCGGTCAGAGGTCACCGCCAGCTCAGAGGCCGCCGCTGGCTCCAAATGTGTGAGGCTCTGAGGTCCGAGGTCGACGGCTACTCCGAGTGCTTTCTCTATTTTTGTTGCCCGCTCTGAGGTCGCCGGTTCTTCCTCACCTCCCATCTTAGCATCAAGGTAGCTTCTTTCACCATACCTCCTTCATT
The DNA here is from genome assembly GCA_031216125.1 of Dalbergia cochinchinensis. Lineage (NCBI taxonomy): Eukaryota > Viridiplantae > Streptophyta > Magnoliopsida > Fabales > Fabaceae > Dalbergia > Dalbergia cochinchinensis. The sequence continues at coordinate 38,609,010 of CM062370.1, forward strand.
AATGCAGAGATTTCGATGTTCAGTTTTTTGTTAAGGGTTATTTTTGTTTTGCTGTTAATGATCATAGCATCATGAACCCTTTACTGATTCACCATTCCCAGCAATGCAAATTTTTTATGATAAAAAACAAACTCCTACTGGAGAAAACTTACACCATAAAGGTAGCTGAAAGATATCCTTGCCAAATTAACATCTTAGAACATAGGCTGAATATAGCTGAAAGATATCCTTGCCAAATTAACATCTCATAAAGGTGAATGAAGAAATTGAATCGAGAATACCAACATGTTTCCTAACAAGCCAAGAAAACAATTTTTTTTTAATCAATTCATCTAACAAACAACATTTTAATTTTTATGCTTACGCATTTAAAGCATGTAGCTCATTTATCCTACTCCGCTATTGTATTTTCAATGACTTTTTGAGGAAGCCATTTAGCGAAAATAACTCTACCTCTCAGTTAATAAGTTATTCAGCATGAGGCAAAACCAACAATGTGAAAAAATTATTATGGTTGAGTTTGGTCTAATTGCATAGGTTTTTCTGACTTCAGCTATTCATTTTCTTCAACGAATTACAAAGAAAAACCTTCATTGTCAAACTGATATTAAATAAAATCCCCAAATTCACACAATCGCAAGAAAACATGAACGTTTTGAGGATGTTGAGTAGATTTTTTGAGGAAATTTTGATTGGAAGCATTTTGCTCATCATAAGGGTAAGTACTTGGAGAAACCTTTTGAGAAGGTTAGGACTTAAATAGTGTATTCGGGGTGTGTATATCCTTTGTAATATAGGTGATGGTGATCTTTTCAAAGTTCCACAGTGCTTTCTTTGTATGGAATTATCAGCTCTATGAATTCTGCATTGAATTGCTTTTTTTTAGTTAGTTTGTTGTAACCAAACATTAGGTGTTATGCTACTTTACCTTTTCTGCATTTTCTGGAGTTTTCTGCTATATTGTTCAATGAATTTCTTCTCTTCCCAAACTTGAATTCTTGCTCAGTAAGCATTAAGCTTTCTTTCTTATTAGAAACCCTGTTGGTTCTTGCTTCGATTTTCATATTCCCATATTACTTAACTCACCCTTAAAATCGTGGATGCAACCATTGTTGTAATTGTCATGCATTATCATTAGATCATTTGAAAGATTTTCCTTAGTTTGTTATTGCTATATCAATCATATTGCTAAGGAGTTTTCTGTGGAATACTGTAGGTATCGTGATCCAAGGATTGAGTTGCCATATGCTACTAAAGAAGCTTTTAAAATAATTTCACAACGGTATGACTATTCTTGCAAATCTTTTGTTGAATCAAATTGCACAAACTTGGAACCTCTATTTAATTTGTTGAAAGAGGATCTCTCACAATTATTGTGTTTAGTATGTTTCATTTGCAATTGGCATAAATTTTTGTTAAATTTGATAGATAGATAAATTATTGACTATCAAATTTTGTTGCACTAAATTGTTTCCTATTTCTCACAGCAATTGGATTCAATTGGACTTATGAATTTGAATTGTCCATGGAACAACACCGTTTATTCTTGATTTGGGACCATATTGTGATTTTGCTATAATGTTTTGATATGCTTAATGTGACTGATAAGGGAAGTGATATTCATATTTCTTTGAAGTAATTTCATAAGGTTAGCTTTCTCTCTAATACTATGTAGTTATCTTATTTATACTTTGCTTTTGAACATGACTTGGATACTTTAAAGTGTGTGAAAGTGTAAAATTAAAAGAATTTCCTCTGATTTGTCAACTTACAGTTGGTATATCTTATTGGCAGAATTACAATTTAGGATTTATTTGCGTTGTGAAGCTAGCTATGCAAGCATCTTGTCGTTTTGATAGTTTATCTCAAGTTTTTTCTAATTATACCATTGTGGTGTCATAATATGCCAATAGAAATAAGAACAGTTTATTGCTTTTGAGTTTTACCTACATATCAATGTAATTTTATGATTAACTTTGTGCTTTATTGGTGAAAGAAATTAAATAAAACTGAACTGACCCTATAATATTTCATGGTTACACCTAATTACATTAATTTTCCAAGCTCATTTACTTCTTCTTATTATTGGATGCCAGAATAGGTACCTTGTTCAAGGATCTCTAACCCAAAACCCTGATGGATTGTGTGTTTAGATCATCTTAATGATGCATGACTAATTTTAGGAACTCCTTGAAGGTTATTACTTCTGTCAAGCACAAAAAGAAGAATTCATTCAAAGAGCTAAGCCATATAAGGACTATCTAACAATTCTGAGGTAAGTAATTGTTTCTTTTCCTTATTTAATTATGTTTTTATTAGGATAGAGACTTATTATTTCTAAGTTAGAGTTGTAGGAAATTGGGATTGCATGACTAGGGGGAAGGGCGTAGAGGTTCTTCCCTAACTTGTTTGCATTGTTTGCTGTGGAGATTGATCGTGTATGCGGAGATTGCAGGAAATGCATGTTGTGATGTTATAAAGGGGTGTGCTTTAGAACGGTTTTAGGATCTTTAAATGTTTGTTTGATTGTTTGTGAACTTTATTTGATTGGATTGATATATATATATATATATATATATATATTGAAATCAATTTTTTGGGATGTCTTAATTTAAGGGGAAGTTCTAGTAATATTTTTTTAAGTTAAAGACTGGAATTTTATTTTAAAGGGAGGTTCAGCTAAATTTTTGTTAAGTTAAAGACTCACACATGGAAGAAATTCTGTGAAGTTAAAGAACACAATCTATTTACTTAAAAGACTTTACTTTCAGAACATAGTCTATTGAAAGATATTTATAATTAAATAAAATTTTAATTTCTAAATTTTTAAATGAATTTGTTTGGTTAAATTACATATCCAAGATTGTGGTCTTTATTCAATCCTAGTCATCTATCTTCTCCACCCTTAGATTTGATGGGTGTCAAATGGACGCCCATTTTTAAATGTCCAAATATTATTATTAAGGTGAAAATCATGGTTTTAGATGGCAGTTGTAGATATGGTTGCATAGTGATGTAGAAAATTGCAGAAAAACATTGATGTAATGGCCGCAATTGATGTTACGATGCGATCATGAAGGCTACCACAATAGCAATATTGCGGTCACAATTATTGTTGCGAACCACAATTTAAAACCATAGTGGAAATCATTGGTTTCCTTTACCTAGTGTATCAAAATTAAAATCATAAAATAAGAAAGATACGCATTATATATTTATTTTCTTAAAACAAGAAAGAGCAAATGGTAATGATAATAAAGTGAAAATCAAAAACATCTTCTATTCTTTTTTGGTGAAAAAAAACATTTTCTATCCTGAGTAGGCTTGCACGCTACACTGTCACTAGAAATGGTATATCAAACCTGAATTTTACGCAGGAGTTGATACGACCAAACAGCTCAATAAAACCTAGTAGTCCTCATTAACCTTATCTTTTTTTTTTTGTTCTTCTTCCTTTAGTTTTTGGTTTTTTGGGTCTTGACTTTTTTTTTGGGGTCTCGACTTGTTGGGTCTTTCTAATTGTTTGAACATTTGTAAGCACAAGAAAAAGAACTACCAAATATAGGAATATGTAGACTAAAAGTATGAACAACTTTACTTATGAACAATTAACATTTATCATTCTAATATATATGTGCGTATGTGTGGCGCTTAATGTTTCTTTACTAAGAGTTTTTAAATGTTGCGTTTTGTTTTAAATTCAAAGCAAAGATTAGATATGGACAAGTCGTGGATCACAAAACCACGAAATTCTCCTGAGTATGAAGAAGGGGTTTCAAGATTTATTGATTTTGCCTTTGTGCATCGCTCAGTTAATCATAAAATAATATGCCCTTGTTCCTCATGCGCATTTAAAAAATGGCAAACAAGGGACATTGCATATGAACACTTGATCCACAAACAGTTTCCTAAAGGATATACATCCTGGTTTTATCATGGGGAGTTTTCCACGGGTGAAACTAGCAATGTATCAAGTACTAATATTTTACATGAAGTACAAGACCCTGTGGTTGAGGTAGATCAGATTCGAAACATGATCAATGAAGCTTTTGGAGTTGATGGGAATCATATGAATGAAGTACCTTTGACAATAAATGAAGAAGTAATCAAAAGTGAAAGAGCAATGCCACAGGCAAGTCAAGAAGGGCTTGAAGCAAAAGAGTTCTATGAATTAGTTAGAGAAGGAGAGCAACCATTATACGAAGGGTGTACAAGGTATTTAAAGCTATCTTTCATGGTGAAGTTGTATCACATCAAATGCCTATGCAAGATGAGCGACAAGTCAATGACGATGATACTAGAACTATTGAATGATGCGTTTGAACATGCAAAGATTCCAAGTTTGTTCTATGAGGCAAAGAAGACCATCACCAAGCTTGGTTTAAACTACACCAAGGTACATGCATGTCCAAATAATTGCATGTTGTATTGGGGTGAGGACAAGAATAGGGTGACATGCAAAGTTTGTACCAAGTCTAGATGGAAAACAAGTTCGAAAGATGGTCAGGCTAAAGCATCCAATATTGGTGGTTGCAATAAGAAAAAGGTGCCTGCAAAAGTCCTTCGTTACTTTTCTCTAAAATCGAGATTACAAAGATTATTTTTATCTTCAAAGATTGTAGGGGATATGAAATGGCATGCTACAGAGAGTAACAAGGATGGCTTGATGAGACATCCGAAAGACTCTGTAGCTTGGAAAAAGTTTGATTCAACAAATCCTTTGTTCGTGTCCGACCCACGAAATTTCTACCTTGGATTGGCTACTGACGGTTTCAATCTATTTGGAACTTTAAGTGGAACTTACAGTATTTGGCCCATCATTCTTATTCCATACAACACCCCTCCATCGGTGTGTATGAAGCAGACATCATTCATCATTTCAATGATAATTTCAGACAAAAAAATGCTAGGAAATGACATAGATATCTATTTGCAGACTCTAATCAAAGAGTTAAAGGAGTTATGGTATGATGGTGTTGATGCATATGATGCTTCTGCAAGAGAAATGTTCAGGTTGCACACTGCTTTAATGTGGATGATCAATGATTTTCCTGGTTTAGGGACTCTTTCTGGGTGGAACACGTACATAGGATTAGCTTGTCCATCTTGCAATTTTGATGCTGTCCCTTGTCATCTCAGTCATAGTAAAAAATTTTGTTTTATGGGTCATTGGCATTTTCTTGATCAAAGACATAGATTTAGATTAAACAGGGTTCGATTCAACGGAGAGCAAGAGACAAGGTGTACACCAAAAACATTATCTGGTGCTGAAATTCTTTTACAAGTTAAGAGTATTAATGTCACATTCAGGCTAAGGGTAGAAACCGAAAAAAGGGGAAAAAGATTGCGTTGTGGTGGACGTGTTGAAAGCACTCAACAATGGAAAAAGAAAAGCCTTTTTTTTTAGCTTCCATACTGGCAATGTAATTTGTTGCGTCACAACCTTGATGTTATGCATATTGAGAAGAATGTGTGTGACAATATCATTTACACCTTGCTAAATGATAATGCAAAGTCAAAGGATCATGTCAATGCTTGAAGAGACCTTCAAGCAATGGGTATCAAATGCGATCTTTGGCCAAATGAAAGTGGAAAGTATCCTCCGGCTATCTTTACACTTACTAATTCAGGCAAGAAGTCATTCTTGGCAACTTTGAAAAACATCACTGTGCCTGATGGTTATTCAAGCAACATTTCAAGGTGTATTGATTTGGACAATCTTAAGTTGAATGGGATGTTGAAAAGCCATGATTGCCATGTACTTATGGAGCAATTGCTACCTTTGGCTATGCGAGTAGCATTGCTTGATGAGGTGTTTGCAGTATTAATCGAGTTGTGTTCATTCCTTAGACAATTATGTGGCAAGGCTTTAAGTGCTGTATCTTTAGATAAATTACAAGATCAAATTGTCTTCACTTTATGCCACATGGAAATGTTATTTCCCCCTTCATTCTTCACAATTATAGTTCACTTGGTGGTTCACCTTGTTGAAGAGGCTAAGCTTAGGGGCCCTGTTCACTATCGATGGATGTATCCTATAGAGAGGTAAAAACTGTGTAATCATACCTTTCTTAATTTTTTAATGTATAGGACAATACTTAACTTCACTCATTGTGATGCAACAGATATTTAGGACATTTGAAATCTTATGTGCATAACAAGTCTCAACTAGAAGGCTCTATAGCAGAAGGTTATCTAGTGGAAGAAGTTCTGATGTTTTGTTCAAGGTACTTGGATAACAATGAGACAAGGTGGAATCGTCCTAAACATGTTGATGTTGAGCCCAATTGTGTTCAACCTAATTCGTGGGTAACTGAATTGTTTCCGTAAGTAGGAAGGCCAGTTGGTGGTTCATCATATTTTAGTTTAACAACTATTGAGAAGTTGCAAGCTCATAGACATGTATTAATCAACTGTCCTATAGTTGACCCTTATCTCTAGTGAGTAATTCATAAGCTTCTACCATCGATAGTTAAAACTCATTTCATTCTTATGTCTGATATTTCTAAATCTATATAGGAAATTTAGAAATACTATACGTAGAAGACTAAGGAGTCATACAAGAAATATGTCAAAGATAGACAAGAAGGTTCATAGAGAGTTTGTTGGTTGGTTCTACAATCGGGTGCATAAAATCATATTTAATTATATTGCACCTACATTCTAAAATTTGTGATTAACACCTAATAGGCTCTTCTAGATTGCCAACAATCTTGATAATCTTGAAGACTATCAAAGAGATGTGTTTCTTAGTCTCACCAAAGGTCCTATCAACCAAGCAAGAAGGTTCTCTGCATATAATGTCAATGGATTCAAGTTTCGATCTGTGGCACGTGATAGAGGATTAAAAACTCAAAATAGTGGAGTTTTTGGTACATTTGGAACAAGAAGTTACTCAAGCAGTAGCGATTCCCAAATGAGATTTGGAGAGGTGCCTTATTATGGAAAGTTAGTGGACATTATTGAACTTAACTATAATGGCTTGTTCAACATTGTACTGTTTAAATGTGAATGGGCTAATACCACTAATCCAAGGGGCATGAAAAAAGACAAATTGGGATTCACTGCCATTAACTATGGTAGATTGATACATACAGGTGAACATGAAGATGATGAGCCATATATAAAGGTTTCTGAAGCTCATATGGTTTTTTATGTTTATGATGAGAAAGAAAAAGGCTGGAGCCTACTAGTTCATATAAGTCTAAGAGATGAGTATGACATGGGTGAAGAAGATGAAAATGTTATCTACGATAATGAGAGCTATCCATCTCAAAACTTGGAGCAATTTTTTCCAGATAATGTCTTGCATATACAATTGGCAAGAAATAGTATAGATGATGACCATCTAAATTCATTTGCTAATGAACATATTGATGATGATAATGAAGACATGGTGTTGTAATAAGTAAAGGTAAAGTCTCTCTTTTGTACAAATATTGTCAATATGCTATTAACTAATTTATATCTATCATATGTAGAATAGTGATAATTTATCTCTCTTAACTATGATGATGTTTATTTAATTTTGCATTGAAATACTGATATGCTCTTTTTCCTTTTTCCCTTTACAAATAGTAAACATGCAGAAGAGAAAGAGGTATTCTTCTACTAAGGCTAAATCTGCACTTGTTGGATCCCAGCCTTTGAGGGCAAGTATAAATGTATCACATGAACAACTTCATAGTGAGCCTTTGGATGAAATTGGAAGATTCTTTAAGCGTGTAGGCCATGAAAATGCATCTGCTCAGCAAGTTGAATCTCTTTCATCTATTGAGCCTGAAGCTCCACCATCCATTGAGCTTGAAGCTCCTCCATCCACTAAGCCTGAAGCCTAAAATCTCCTGCCAAATGAAAATGTAACAAAGCCATCTAAATATCGGTCTGTTGATGTGATTGGTACGTGATTTTGATACAGTTAATTTTTAATTGCCTTTATTTTTTGACAAGAGATATAGTTAGACCCCTTATTGTGTGTATTTTAATCCCTCCCTTGATTATGTTACTCAAATATTTTGGTTTATTTTTACATGTTAGATGAGAACAAAGTTGTCCAAAAAAGAAAATTAAAGCTTGGAGATGTTTGGGTGCTAGAACCTAGGACAAAGGTGATGGTAGAATGGAATCAGTCAAACCAACCAGTTAGGCAATTAGGTGGTCTTTTGGATCCTTTTTAGGAGCTATTGCTGCAAATTTTAGAATTTTTCCTATTTGTTATGAGAGATGGCCACTAGTTCCAGATATCTACAAGGATAATATTTACAGGGAACCCATTCAGGTTCGCAATAAAATCATTTTAATAAATTTATTTTGCATTTATTGCTTGGTATTATTAATATTGACTCCTTTTTTTTCCTTTGAAGAAAAAATTTGATGTTAATGATGGGAAACATAAGGAGTACATTTTGAAAAACCTTGGCAAGAAATGGAAAGATGATCGATGCAAATTGTTTGACAAGTATAATGATTTTGATAAGAGTAGGAGTCAAAACCTTCAGTCATGTCCAGAAGGAATCTCATTGGACCATTGGGCATCTTTTATAAACTATCGAATGAGGGATAAAACTCTAGCAATTGAATATATGTTAAAATGTTTAGTAGCACTTATTTTGCCTATTTTCAACATGCTCTCTTTTTTTAATGCTACAGGCGATTTGTGATAAAAATGGTACCAACCGAGAAAAACAAATGGTTCCTTATACCCTCGGGTCTAAGTCAATGGCTAGGAAACAACATGAGCTAGTTTGTAATTAACATTGACTGATCTTTATTAATTTTTAATACTAAACTGATTTGGACATATTACTAACCTTATGAAATATTATAGGAAGTTACAAAAAGCGGACTTACACTAGGAGTCAGATGTATCCGATTAGCCACAAAAAGAAGGATAGATCTTATGTTAATGATGAGGCTAGAGAAAAAAGTGTAAGAAATGTTATCTTTTATATTTTTTTTCTAGTTTATATTGTAAAGTTATCAATTCTAACATATATATTGTGCACAAATACTAACAATGATCAATTTGTATATGTAAGAGCAATTAGCTATCCTTGAAAGGCAAAGGGCTTCTTCCCAACATACTTCAAATGATGATGCTTTTAGCAAGTTATTTGGGAAGGAACACCCCGGTCGTGTGCGAGGTATGGGATTCGGGGTTTGCCCAACTCATGTGTTTAGTTCTACTTCCAGCCATTGTGGAGGGGCGTCCTCATGCAATCATGGCTTAGATTCTGCTAAAATTCAATAAATGGAAGAAGAATTGAAAGAGAACAAAGCAGTAGTTTCAGTGCTTCAAGCCCAACTAAGCTACTTTATCACACACTACTTGGGTGGTGCAATGCCATCTGATTTTCCTACCATGGGAGAGAACAGGGTAGCTAAATCTATTTACCTTATGAGATTAACTTTTTACTTATACTTAAATTAGCTATAATGCATGGTATGCTACCTTTTTTGAGAACATGCTTACCACACACATGCTTTGGTTTTGCTGGAGTGGTTACATATTCACCTTCTTTATTCGTGTATATTACTAGTCCCCTACCAAGATCATTATTATTGTTAATTATAACATATGTATGCTGTAGATTTATTTGGCTAAGGTGGTCTAACTAGTATTTTAGTCTTGGCAACTGGTAAATTGCAACTTGACAAATTGCCAATTTGTTGATTAGAAACTTGGGTATAAGGCATCTTTAGACAACATCATTAGCTTCGAATGGTCATTGTTGAATTGCTAGTTCTACACTGTTTTGGACAGCTGGAAATTCACAACATTACACAAGCTGGAAATTAGCTAGCTAATCATAATTAAATCAAATATGTGTTGTCCAAGTTGATTACTTGAGGAAACAACTAGGCAATTTATTAGTATAAATATAGGTACCATTTCATTGAAATTGAACAAGTGAGCATAAGAAAAATAAAAAGAAAAGAACAAGAACAAGAACTCCAATGAGTTCTATATTTGAGTATTATGTGTTTTGTAAAATTGGCTAGTTACAAAAGCCAAGCTTTGATATCTGCCAACAATGATGTTGCATAGCGTCTAAATTTCAACAAGGCAATTTTATTTTAATTGCCAACAATATGCCTCAAAACTTCTATAAAGGACTGATTTCTAATGGCTGAAACTATCAAAAGAACATTTTCCATGGACCACTATTAGAGAACAATGGATTTACAAAGAAATAGGATATAAAAAAGTTAAGTTAGGAAAAGAATAACTACATGTAGGATAGTGTCATTCCTTGTGAATAGATATGTTAGGGAAATGTTACATAAGAACTGTAATATTCCATAATTAAGAAGCCAACTTATCTTTCTTATTTTTGCTTGTATTTATTTTACTTGTTCTTTGTAATTCTTCCAGTTTCTCATTTTATAAGATTATATTGTGATATTTTTTCTTCAATTTCAGGTTGAAGACTTGGAATCACCAGGACCAACAAGACGACCCTCCTTTTCTGCTAGCCATGACCCAGCAAACAAGGGACGATCCAACAAGTAGCATATAATTGATTGTTTGCGGCGGTTCATTTTCTATGATGTTGCATGATTATTCGTTGTTTTATTTTATAATTTTGTAAGAAGTTTAAATGTTTGAGACATATAACACATTACGATATATTATCAATTATGAGATACTTTCTATTATAAGTATTGAATGATTACAATTTTAATATTTGCTTTATATTTGAATTTTGTGGATGTTTGAAAGTATTTGTAATAGAAAGGAAGCTATAATGACTAGATTTATGAGAAAGAATACAAAAAGAAATTTTTTTGTTTTTTTCAATTTTGTGATGGTTAAAAACCGTCGTTAAAATATTCAACTAATATACGGCCAATTTGTTTGCGGCGGTTTCTAACCGCCATTATAATTTTAAGTGATCAAGGTCAATTTATTTGTTGTGGTTGCAATATTTTTAGCACATATTTTTTTAAAAATTTAGAAGCGGTTCAAAACCGCCGCAATGTCTAGAGTATCATTTTTCATTTACCATCTGGTGGCAGTTCCAAACTGCCGCGAAAGGAAAGTGACATTTCACCGTGGTTGTTTCAGCGGTTGGCGCAGACTGTCATTACAGGGATTAGTGACGGTTGATTTGGCAGCAGTTTCTGAATCGCCGCGATTGGGATTTAGCAGCAGTTATAACCATCGCAAAAGGTAAAAAAAACCACCGCTAAAGGTATTTTTCCTAGTAGTGTTTCCTGGAGCTACCTTTCTCTAAGAGAAATTGACATTGTAGAATTTTTGCATATGACGATCATCATACATAATGAAATATGTTCTTTTGCCAGTGAGCAATAGAGGTTTCCCTTCAGCCATGGATTTTGAGAGATAGAAGAAGAAGATAAGGAAATTTAGGTTTGGTTAGAATAAGAGGTTTAAGAAGGTTGAGTGTTTGTAGAGAAGAAAGAGGCTATGAAAAGATTTTAAGGTAAATGAAAGAGTGATTTAAAACAGTTTAATGTGTTTGTGAGGGAGTTACTGAGAAGATTTTAGAAAAATGATGAATGGGTAGATAACGGTCAAATCATGGAGGAAGTGAAAAGATTAAAAAGAAAATTGTTCCTGCCATTAAAGCATATCAAAAAGTAAAGAAAGACTTTCTATCTAAACATGAGTTTCTAAACTTTCAGAAGCTAGAACTCTTTCTAAACAAGTTTTCGACCCCTATGGAAACTGAAATATTTACTGAATCCATCTTCTGATCTTCGTTACTTCTGAACCTCAATTCTGATATGAACTACTTTTTGAACCAATTTTCTAAACTGCAAGACTTTTTGAACTTGCATTCTAATCTCTTTAAGGATGTACTTAGCATTTTGAACAAAAGATGAGCTTTCTGAAGTGGTCTCAAAACTAAGAAAATGCTATATGAACATTGAAACTTGTTTTGAGCTTGAATATATGATCTTTCCATGAAAAGACTTAAACAATACTCACTTGAGGGACTCTAAAATGTACAATGTATGCAATAAATGTCGTAAACACCACATTTTGTCTAATCTTTTTATTTGTTTTCATATTTATTATTTTTGTTGTTACAAAGTCCAGTCCATTTTAACTCCTCTCGGTCTATTTTATTGTCCAGCCCATTTTCATTTTTGTTGCAACCTACACTTTGTCAATTCAAAACAAAATATATAACTGATTTTTTTTCTTCTTTCTGTCTTTTTCCTTTCCTCCTTTTAGTCTGTTCCGTCCGTGACAGACCAAAACCAAAAATAATAATAATAATAATAATAATAATAATAATAATAATAATAATAAAAAGGAAATAATTGTGTTGGCCTAATTCTTTCAATCCGAGTCTCCAACTAGCCCGTGACCTCAAGCAAAACAAAAAGAAAAAAGAAGTCAAAGAATGGCTGGCAAATGATGATGTTTTTGATCGTTTTGCAAGAAGATGAATTTGTCTTCGGTGATGAGCTGGAGATCTCTGCCAGCTAATGCTAAAAATTAAATCATCAATGATTTCATTTGACTATGGACATGATATAATCATCCATCAGCAAGAAACAGAAGGCAAACCGAAAAATTTTCCAGAGCAAGAATTATAGTCTTCAGCAAGGAAATTCAAAACCAAAAAAATCAAAAAAATACATTCTGATACACCAATCATCTAGCAAATGAGATCAAATCTAAGGGAAACCTGTAAAGAAATCAACAACAATTCCAGCACAATAGCCCAGTAAGAAGGTAATTCCAGCAGCAATCAATAATATCATCATCCTCAAATTTTAATAGAAAAAGAGACACTGAAAAGGGAAAATTGGAAGGAGGCCGCAGCGGTCTTCCTCCCCTACCACTAATTGTTGCCTCTATGGTTCAAGCCTTCATTATCATTAACACAGTCACCCCTTTCCTCTGCCACACATTGCCACTGGTCACTCCTCTTCCTTCACCCTTATCGTGACAGAGACACTGCAATCCACCTCTCAAAGGCCAAGATCGAACCAACCACTACAATTACCTCTGCTCCCTGCTACCAGCCGCGGCCTCCATGAATTGCATCATCATCTTCAACCTTTTTTTCATCTTGTCTCCACTGTGAACCTCCCTCAAAATCATCAACCACCGCAAGTCGCCACTCAACCAACAGCCTCGGTTTCTTTCATCTTTCCACCACCGAACCCATGACTTCACCGCGCACGGCCACCCCCTCTAAAATCACCATCATTGCGAAACCGCAAAGCCCGCATTGGACTACCCTTGGCCAGATCTGTGATGTTGCCGCCACCCACCACACGGCCAAGACCCGCGACGCCGCACCTCCCCTCATGCGAACCACCTCTATCGTTAACCTCAGTCCAGCCTTCGCACACCGCCCTCCATCAACCTCCGTGAACTGCCGCCCTACTCCCTAGCTGCGAATCTCCGAGCCCACACCAGCTATCGGCCCCTCTCCCCTAGCCCCGAGCGCGGCCTCCATGTGCACCGCGAATGATCCATGTGTTTCCCTCTTTCCCTTTCCGTCTCTCTTTCTCTCTCGGTCCCCAATCTCTTCTCCCTTCTCTTTGTTTCCTTTTCTGCCTGTGTTTGTGTGTATGTGAGATAGAGAACTGTGAAGTGTGTGTGTGTGTTGAATTAGTGAGAGGTGAGTTAGTGAAAATGTGTGTGTATGGGAGACAGAGAGTGATACGTGTGTTGAGGTGTAAGCGTATGCATGCGTGTTAGTAAGGGAGAGATCTCTCTATGTGTGTGTTAGGTTAAAGAAATTAAGGTGTATTTTCATTTTATTTATTTTGTTATTTATTCTATTTTTTGTTGATTTAGATTCTGGTGTTTGTTTCTTTAGGTCTAGGTTTGCTCGTATAGTTTAGTGTTTATTTTATCTTTAGTTTATTTTATTTTAGTTTATTTATATTTAAAGTTTTTTATTGGATTTTTTTAAGTTTATTTGTGTGGATTTGAGTTCGTTTGTTTGGTTTAGTATTTATTTTATTTATTTTAGTTTTTTTGGGGCTATTTTATTTTTGAGATCAACAGGTATTCTAGAAATGGAAATTTTCTTTTTGTTTGGATTGAGTTTTTTCCTTTCTTATGTATATTTTGTTTAAGTTTTTTTAAAAAAACAAAAGAAGAAAAGAGTTTGCAATATATTTCTTTAGCAATTTGTTTTGATCCTTTGGTGTTCAGTGATTTTAATAATTAGGACTTAGTATTTTCTAGTTTGTTTTATTTTATTTGTCCCAATATTTTGTACAAGTTAACTACATGTTTCTTTTTGGGATTTTGTTTCTATTTGTTATGTTTTAAGATTTCACTAAACTTTTCTTTAAATAACAAATACGTTTCAAAATCATTATCATTTCATTTTAAAATCCACGCAACAACTTGTGATATTGATGTATGGCTTGCTATCCTCAAGTTTCACAAGGATATAAGGGTTTATTGTATAGTTTGTACTATCCTAAATCCTGTATAAGAGTGGGTTTTAGTTTCTTAACAATTACTTTTTTTTATTAAAATCAATCAACACATTTTTATTCTCTTTTAATTGAAATCAATTAACACAGATTGATTTTCTACAAAAACTCCATGGCTTTGAGTTCCTCATTGCACCAAAGGATACGTAGGCGTAGCCAACAACTATCAAGCCAAAATTATTTTTTCATTAAATTGGGTTCTATTTTAATTTAATTTTCTTTCCTTTTATTTATTTCTTTTTTTGTCATATAATGAATTTTCGGGAAAAATAAATATTGTTAAAATCATAATTAATTTGCATAATGAGCTCTAGGGTAACCGTATTTACATGGATGTATTAGGAGTGCAGTGGGATTAAGTTTCCACCTTTCCCCTAATCATAATCAAACTCCCGGACTCAAATCTCTTTTAAATCAAAAGATTTTCCAGTTTTAACCAAAATTTAAATTGGTGACGACTCCTATTTTCATCCATCATTTTATTTTAAAATGGTTGTCATCCTCGTTTGTCAAAACCAGGATTACAACGGGGACGGCGAATAAAATTTGTTTTTTTGAAAATTGGAGTCGCCACCAAGTTTATTGAAATTGGGAAAATATGGAAAAACCCATTATTTTTACAAATGGTCTTTGAAACTAGATTTGAGCTTGGGAGTCGGTTATGCATAGAGAAGGGCAGGCATCTAATCCTACGCACCCCTAGTACACCCGTCCTTAGACGGTACCTATAATTGATTTGTGCAGATTATTAATAACCCTTTTGAAATATTTATTTTTCCATTTGTTATTTACAAAAAAAGATAAAAAAATATAACCTGTTACGGCTTAGTTAATCTTATTTTTTAAAAAAATATAATCTAGTGACATATATATATATATATATTATTTTTTTAAAATAAAAACTTTTAGAATAATCAAGCTGTCGCAGCTAAAATATTCTAGAACATAGAATTAATGAGCCGTCACGACTCAATTAACTCTATTTTTTATTCAAAAAGCCGATTACTCAATTAATGAATTAAATACATTTTTAATAAAAGAAAGAAAGAAAAAAAAACATTCAAATATTTATTTTAAACCCGAAAATGAAATAAAATAATAATAATAATAATAATAATAATAATGTTAACTCAAACTAAAAATAAATCTAAAAACTTCTTATTTATTTTTAGATTTATTAATCTAACTCTACCCTAAATTAAAAATGTAATTCTAATGATTTTTTTTTTGTTAAAAATATAAAAAAAAATTTCCATGAATTTATTTTACGCCCAAATCAATCAAACCCATTTTTTAATTTTTTTTTAAAAAAACTCACTGACTAAAAAAAACAAAACTTAGTAAATAAAAATAAGAAAAATGAAACACAATAAGATAACCATGTTTTTTTGTTTTTTTTCTTGTTTTGAGAAAAGGGCTTGGTGTTGGGCTTTTCACTATGTATAACCAATTAGCCCACACTCATTAACACAAAAGAAAAAGCAAATAAATGTAACGAAAAAAAGAAAAAAAAAAGAAAAAGAAAAAAAAGGAATCAGTAAGTAAAGGGAAAGCATACTCCCGTGACTTGATTCTTCCAAACAAAAGCAAAATGGTTGCAGACTTGCAGGGCACTCATAGAGAGAGAGAACATCAAAGAGGATGAAGACTGAGTGGGAGTAGGGGTCACGGTGGTTTCAGGCAGAAGGAAGGATCCGTGCGGTGGAGGAAGAGAGGAAAAGAGGGAGCCGCCGCTGCAGCTCCAACGTGGAGGAGCCGCGCCGGGAGGAAGAGAGGTCGAGCTAGCCAGCTACCCATCGACAAGAGCAGATCGGCGACTTGGCAGGTTCGCAGCGGCAGATTGGCGATCTTTCGGAGCTGAAGGAGAAGGAGTGAGAAGCAAAGAGAGAGAGTGAAGTAGAGAGAGAGAGCGCGGATGAGAGGGGAGGCCGCGGTTTCGCTGGCAGTGAGGACGCGATGACCACGAGGCGAGGCGGCTCGCGGTTGGCAACAAGGGATAGCGACGCGGTGGTGACCCCGAGGACCAAGCAACAGAGAGGGTGAGCAGCGGTAGTGCACATGGGACGGCCAGCTGGGCTCCTCGAGGTCACAATCTGGTGCGGTGGGCTCCGGCGAAGGTGAGACACGATACGTGTAACTCAGCGTGGGGCTCCACTTGCGGGCCACGACGGTGGCGACTTCGCGCTAGGCTCTGCTCGTGGCCTAGTTGGCACCGCGAAGGCCGAGGCGCGGCGAAGGTGCAGGCGGAGGAGCGGGAACATTGGTGACCGGTGGTGACATGGTTCTTGCTTCTACTTATCTTTTTATATTTTTCTTCCCACTTTGTTTCTGAAAGATATTTGATTGTGATCTCGAACTTTTGTTAAAAATGGGACTGGACTATTAATGGATTTTGGTTTGATCTGTGATTCTATGGTTATGTTGTGCTTGCTAGATGACGGGATGGGAATTGGGTTGTAATTTTGTTCATTGTTTGGAATTTTTTGCCTGCTAACAGGGTATGGGTTTTGGTGGACACTGAGAATAGACACTAAGAAAATGAATCAACGAAAAAAAAGTTTACCTGTGACTATTGCTGATTCTTTTGCTCGTGCGTATTGCAAAAATGGTTTTCAACAAGTGGTAATAAAAGGAATTTAGTGTTGGAAGAAGATTGTCTCGGATTGAAGCCCCCCCTTTCTCTGTGAAATTTGATCCCATTTATGCATCTTCATGAATCAATTTGTCAAACCTCACAGCAGCAAGTTTTGATTCAATTGATATGACTTGCTGATTCTATGGGATTGCATTTGATCTTGCATGCTGCATTCTTTCAATTTTTCTTCTCCTGCATGTGAGCTATGCCACCGTATTTGAATCTAATGTACGATTACAGCGTGTTTCCCTTGTTTTGTTTGGCTATACAATACTGTTTCCTCTTTTGTATTTTTCCTTCAGGTTGCATCGGTTCTCAATTTTCTCCTTTTTATTTTTTTTATATTATTTTTTACAAATAAATTAAAATGAAAATGAAATGGGCTTAAGATTGTGAACAACGACAGCAAAAGAGTGTAATGGGTTTCTCTTCTTTTTTTTAATGAAATGAAATGGGCTTGAAAACAGGCTTTTTTTTAAAAAAAGATAACAACAACTAAAAATGAAATTGATGAAATGGATTGAAATTTTTTTTTTTTGGGGCCGAACAAAATCGGGTGTTCACGGTTGCCCCTCTTTACTTATTTCTTACAAGAGAATATTGAAAACCTAGGATTTACATATTGTCTTTGTAAAAAAAAATAAGTAAAGACATGAACATAGATTTTGTTTGGTAATGCATGAAATGCAAAATGCAAGAAAAATCAAATTCTAGTATGGAAAGAACCTAAACATGCAAGAAAGTCCCGTACAAATTATGCAATTCAGAAACTGGCTATGCAAAATTTCAAATGACAAGAGATGCAAGAACCAAACGGATTGACCTGAAATTTACAAGTTAATGGATGCTGACAGGGAATTAAAAACCAGCAGGGGTTTGCAAGAATTTACAAACTTTGTGACCAACTCAATAATCCTCAAGAAATTAAAGATCTTGCGACCAACTGGATATGGGTCAGCTAGCAACAGGGAATGAAAAGCCTTGCAACCCACTAGACACGGGTCTACAACACATATTCACAGTCATCAATACACAGCACACCCATACACATGCACGTACACACAAATACTCACATACACACATGGAACTTACACACCGACAGAGAGAGTGATAGGAAATTAAAAAGCCAAATAGGGCTAACATGAATTTAAAAACCAACAGGGGCTGACAGAAATTTAAAAGGCCATTGGAGGCGGATAGGAATTTTGAAACCATCGGGGGCGGACAGGAATTTAAAAGTCATCGGGGGCTAACTGAAATTTAAAAGCCATTGGGGCTGATTGAAAATTAAAATTGGCAATCTGAGGCTGACTGAAAAAGAAAATTGGCAATCTGAGGCTGACTAGAAAAGTAAATTGGCAATCTGAGGCTGACAATGGCAATCTGAGGCCGACTGAAAATTAAGTGGAAATCTGAGGCTGACAATGACAATCTGAAGCCATCAAGAAAAGTAAATTGGCAATCTGAGGCCGACTGGAAAAGTAAATTGGCAATCTGAGGCCGCTAATGGCTATTTGCGGTCGACTGGGAAAGTAAATGGCAATCTGAGGCCGACTGAAGATTACATTGGCAATCCGAGGCCGCTAACTGAAGATTAAATTGGCAATCTGAGGCCGGCTGAAAATTAAATTGGCAATCTGAGGCCGACAATGGCAATCTGAGGCCGACAAGAAAAGTAAATTATTCAAATTTCTTTTTTCTCTTGACCTCTTTTCGAAAATACCTTTGTGAAACGACTTTTACCGTATTGAATCAACCCTTGGGGAAGACTTTAACCAATCAAACTCGGAGCTTCATCATTCTTTCTTCTTACCTTTTTCTTGCTACCAAGCTTAGTCTGAAGTTTTTAGATGCTCTTTAATGAAATGCTAGTCATTTGTATTGCTGCAAATATTGTTAGACTGCATAGTTCATACTTAAATTCATGGTTACTCAAGACATCATAAATGAATATGCATTTAAGAAAGATAGAAGGGAAAGAATAAATTTTTTTGCTTTGTGTATCTGAAACTTCTAAGAATAAAGGTAATTTTAAGGGGTTGGAATAGAACAAGAACAAATAAAAATGAAAAAAGAATGTCACTGTGAGGGACACAAATTTTTGCCTCATTTTTGATTCTTGGTTACTCATTCAATCGACTCCTTGCTATCATTGGCTGTTGTAATCATTGTATCTGACGACATGTCTTCTAGCACTTTCTTTTTCACCTGAATCCCCAGAATTTGCCCCATCGACAATTTGTTTGGTCCTCAGGACTGATTCATCATTGAAAAATTGCCCCAGTGTAGGATGCTTGAGATGATGCTCATTATTTTGCCCTAACTTTTGCCTAGGCCGCTCTTTTGAGTTTTCGACCTAACGGGCCTTTTTTTTCCTTTTAAATTATTTCTCATCCTAGCTTTTATTTAGGCCACTCTTTTGGGTTTTCAACCTAACCAGCTTTTATAGCATCTTTTCAAGCATAAAACCTTTTGACTGCATCTGCATTGATTGATCTAGATAGTTCCTGTCCATCCATATTTTGCAAGATTAATGCCCCTCCTGAAAATGCTTGTTTGACAATGTAAGGGCCTTCATAGCTTGGAACCCATTTTCCTCGTGCATCCTCTTGATTAGGGAGAATTTTCTTCAGAACCAAATCTCCTGGATAAAAATCCCTGGGGTGAACTTTCTTATTGAAAGCTTTAGCCATTCTGCTTTGATACAACTGGTCATGACAAATGGCTGTCAACCTTTTCTTCTCTATCATATTCAACTGTTCATATCGAGCTTTTATCCATTCAGATCCTTCTAACTCCGCCTCTATCAAAACCCTTAATGATGGGATTTCCACTTCAATGGGAGATACAGCTTCCATTCCATACACCAATGAGAAAGGAGTTGCCCCAGTGCTTGATCGTATGTTAGTACGATATGCGTGCAAAGCATATGGCAACATTTCATGCCAATCCTTGTAGTTCACCACCATCTTGGCGACAATTTTCTTGATATTCTTGTTTGCAGCTTCGACCGCACCATTCATTTGAGGTCTATAAGGAGCTGAGTTGTGATGTTTGATTTTGAAAGTCTCAAAGAACTTCTGAACCTCAGCACCATTAAGATTAAGAGCATTGTCTGTGATAATTCTTTCTGGAATTTCATATCTACAGATAATGTCCCTTTTGATGAATTTGACAAACACCTTCTGTGTGATATTAGCATATGAGACAGCTTCCACCCATTTAGTGAAATAGTCTATCGCTACCAAGATGAAGCGATGACCATTGGATGCCTTGGGATTAATTGGACCAATAACGTCCATGCCCCACATTAAGAAAGACCAGGGAGATACCATGTTATGCAATGGAAGCGGAGGAGCATTGACTCGGTTTGCATATATTTGGCATTTGTGACACCTCCGAACATAATTGATGCAGTTACTCTCCATGGTGGACCAATAATAACCACTCCTCAAGATCTTACGTGCCATCATATGCCCATGAGCATGGGTCCCATAGATCCCTTCATGTATCTCTGTCATGATCATGTAAGCTTCACGAACATCTACACACCTTAAGAGGGTGCCATCATAATTTCTCTTATAGAGGACTTCACCATTCAAGAAAAATGCCATAGCTAATCAGTGAATTGTCTTCTTATTCACTTCATTTGCTCCGACTGGGTACTCTCCTTTCTGAATATACTATTTGATGTCATGATACCAAGGCTGGCTATCTGGCTCAACCTCCACATTGCTACAGTAAGCTGGTTCATTTTGCACTTCTACGTGGATAGGTTGGACGTTGGCGTAGACTTCTAATTTAGTCATTGCAGCCAAGGTTGCCAAAGCATCTGCAAATTGATTATTGTCTCGTGTTAAGTGGGAGAACGACACCTCATCGAATTGCTCAATTAGTCGAGATAAGTACTTCTGATAAGGCATCAATTTTGGGTCCTTGGTTCGCCATTGCCTATTAACTTGATAAATGATGAGTGCAGAGTCTCCAAAGACCTTTAATTCTTTCACTCCCAGATCAATTGCAACTTGCAAACCATTAGCGCATGCTTCATATTCTGCAATATTGTTGGTACATTCGAAATCTAATTTGATAGAAACTGGGTATTGCTTCCCTTCTGGCGATACCATTACAGCTCCTATCCCACAGCCATTCATATTGGCAGCTCCATCAAAATACATCTTCCATCTACATTCTTCTTCTTGCTCCTCTTCCTCTACTGCCATCATTTCACCATCAGGGAATTCTGATATAGCTGGTTCACCATCCTCAAGAGGGTTTTCAGCAAGATGATCAGCAATTGCACTTCCCTTAACAGATTTTTGAGTCACATATTTGATATCAAATTCAGATAATATCACTTGCCACTTTGACATTCTTAATGACACATGGGGACTATCAAATATGTATTTCAATGGATCCCTTCGAGAGATCAGCCAAGTGGTATAGTATAACATGTACTGCCTCAACCTCTTGGAAGTCCATACCAATGCACAACATGTCCTCTCAATTGCTAGGTAACGGGATTCACAATCATTGAATTTTTTACTCAGATAATAAATTGCCTGTTCTTTCCTCCCTGACTGGTCATACTGTCCTAACATTGCTCCCATTGATGTTGGTAGCACTGTAAGGTACAGTATTAATGGATGACCTGGTGTAGGTGGAGTCAAAACTGGAGGTTCCGTTAAATAAGCCTTTATTTTATCGAAGGCTTCTTGGCATTCATTATTCCATTCTCCAGGTTGATGTTTCCGTAACAACCTGAAAATAGGTTCACAAGTGCTAGTCAAATTAGCGATGAATCTAGCAATGTAGTTGAGCCTTCCAAGAAAACTCCTTACTTCTTTTTCAGCTTTGGGAGCTGGCATATCTTGTATTGCCTTCACCTTGTCTAGATCCACTTTTATTCCTTCTCTGCTGACAACAAAACCTAGTAACTTCCCCGTACAAGCTCCAAAGATGCATTTGTTTGGATTCAACCTTAACTTGTATTTTCTGAGCCTTTCAAATAACTTTCGCAGGACTGCTACATGACTTTCTCCCTCTTTAGATTTAGCAACCATATCATCTACATACACTTCAATCTCCTTATGCATCATGTCATGGAAAACTGCAACCATTGCACACTGATATGTAGCACCAGCGTTCTTTAATCCGAATGGCATAACTGTATAGTATAATGTTCCCCACGGAGTTATGAAAGTAGTTTTTCCTTTGTCATCAGCATCTATGAGGATTTGATTATATCCTAAGTAGCCATCCATAAATGAAAATCGATGATTTTTTGCAGTATTGTCAACAAGGACATCAATGTGAGGGAGTGGAAAGTCATCTTTTGGGCTGGCTTTGTTTAGGTCTCTATAGTCTACGCACATTCTGACTTTCCCATCCTTTTTAGGCACAGGCACAATGTTAGCCACCCAATCAGTGTGTCTTGATACCTATAAAAATCCAGCCTCTAACTGTTTAGACGCCTCTTCTTTTATTTTTAATGACATTTCAGGCCACATCCTTCTTAACTTCTGCTTTTTTGGTTCAACTCCTGGATATAAAGGGATCTTATGTGAAGCTATTTTCGGATCCACCCCTGGCATATCACGATAAGACCATGCAAAGACATCCATGAATTCTTTGAACAATGCAATCATTTCTGATCATTCTGGGTTTTCAACTATTTTTAGCTCTTTCTTCTCTTCTTCAGTGCCCATATTAATCAACTCAATCACTTCATTATCTGGGCTAATTTATTTTTCAGAATGTTCTAATAAGTCTGAGAACTACTCGACAATTTTTCCATCCTCATCAGATTTATGATTCTCACAATCAAGTGCAGCAAGAGAGTCAATTGATAAGCTTCCAAGATCTCTTTCATGTGACATAATTTTTAAATCCCTGGAAAGCAATTGTATTGGGTTGGAAAAGTAAAATGGAGGGATAAATGGGAATAGCATGGAAAAATCTTAATAAATGAGCTAAGAATGGTCAAAGGAATAAAAGAAGAGAATTAAAAAAAAAAGGAAACAGAAAAGAGGCAAAAGGAAGACATAAAGAAAAATTATTGGAAAATCATGCAAGTTCATTATGATGTCTTGGAATAGCATAAACAGAAGCACAAACAAATCTTTATTCATAAAACCAATGATTACTTTGAAGCAACAACATCAATCACTGGTTCAAATGTCCAATTCATCAGCATCTCATCATTGTTGGCAGCATGAGTATTGTTATACTCTTCAGACTCCTCGGCATTCACCATGTTGATGATTGGACAATGGCTAGGGGAGCAGCCTTTTCCAGCTATGATCACTTCAGCTGGGTAAGGAAATGTCTCTTTTAGGCGAGGGATCTGCTTCATCTTCTCATTCTGCTTCTTTTGCCCAAGAGCCATGGTCTTCATCTGCTCTTCCAATGATGCCTCATATCCTAAACCGAATCGGTTATGCTTCCCTGAGATAGGTAGAGGCATTTTGATACCCTGCAACAGCGGTCCTAGTCCTTTGCCATGTAAATAACCATTCTTAGTCATGATATGAGCCACTACCTAATTGACATCCTGCCTTGGGAACTTATTTTCTTCTTGTTTCATCCCTACAAACTCCAAATTGTGCCACAAATTGCTTTCAACTAGCTCCACATTTTCAACATATGGCAGCGTAACTGGTTTAGATACTATGATCTCCTTCTCTCCATGGATTGTAATGACTGAGCCATTCTTAATGAACTTAACCTTTTGATGCAAGGTAGAAGGAACGGCACCAATATTGCTAATCCACGGTCTTCCCAGCAACATGTTATAATCGGATTCAATCTCCATTACTTGGAATAACACCTCAAACCTGCTTGGGCCAACTTCTAAGGGCAAAACTATTTCCCCAATAATGCTTTTATTTGCTCTGTCGAAAGCTTTCACAACCATCACTTGTGGTGAAATATCATCTTTGCTTATTGACAAGTAGCTTAAGGTTGATACTGGTAAAACGTTCAATCCTGACCCTCCATCGATGAGAACTTTAGGCACTATATAGCCTCTGCACTTCAGAGTTATGTACAGTGAATGTGGGTTGGCCTGTGATACAATTTCTTCATCTGAGAATGTAATCATATTAACACGCTTCACCGGATCAACCATATTCACCACATTCTCTAATGAGACATCAGGTTTCACATAGGCACTCTTCAAAACTTTTAGCACGGCTTTTTGATGAGATTCAGATGACAAGATTAATGACAGCAGGGATATTCTGGCAGGAGTTTTCTTCAATTGTTCTAGTATATCATACTCATTTTGCTTTATAATTTTTAGGAACTCCTCTTCTTCATCTTCTTTTCTTTCTTTTGTCTCCAAATCAGAGATGTTTCCACCATTCCCTTTGTCAATAAACTTCCCATTTTCCAGCTCTCTAGGACCATAATACCTTCCACTTCTGGTTATATTAGTTACCACTCCACCTACTCGGGCCTCTGAGGTTTATCCTATATCTCCTTTTGTTTCTACTTTCGTTTCATAATTTCACGGCACAGCATGAGTATTCTCATAATCAAAAGGCATCGGTTTCTTCACAGTGATCACCACTTTTTCCTGTTTCGAAGTTGGGTTTAGTGGCGGTACTCGGAGCACGAAACGCTCGATCACATTCACCTCTTCAGAGAAATTTGATCTCTTTTTTGCTTGAATTACACCTAAGTTGAACAATTCTTGTACTCAAGCCTTGAAATCCCAACAACTTTCTATATCATGACCAGGACCTCCAGAGTGATATATGCAACTTGATTCCATGTCATACTTTTCATTCTCCTTTACTGCAACAGCAGGTGCTATCGTGTTGTAACCAGTCTTATTCAAACCAATGAAAATTTTCTCCATGGGTGTTCTAAGACTCAGCACCTTCTTTATCAAAGGTTCCTCCATTTCCAAGGCATTCACACGACCTCCTCCGTCATGATTTGGAATTGGATTATTGACGATATCAGGCTTTGATTCTTCCTGGAGGTCTAATCTCCCACAAGCAATTAATTTTCTCAGTGCCGTTTTAAACCCTTCACAGTCCTCAATGGAATGTCCTATAACATCCATGTGATACTTGCAAGTTAGATTTGGGTTATACCACGCTGGGAATGGTGGTTCCAATGGATGTACCGGATATGGCGATATCAAATGAGCCTCGAATAATCTTTGGAAGAGGTCAGCATTAGAAATGGATAACTTTGGAAAAGGTAGGAGGTTTGGGAATCGATTCCGATTCTGATTTTGGAAATTTGGTCGTGGTGGTATAGTGTTTGGGTAGTTTTGAGGATGCGTGGTCGGGTTATAGGTATAGGTTGGGCGAGATGGTTGGTGCGGTCTTATGTAGATGTTGTTGACTTGAGGTTGGGGGTAGTGTTTGTGGCTCGGTAAGAAGGGACAGGGGATTGATATTGTGGATTTTGGAATTTTGGGTGCGTTAATGTGTATTTAGGGATAAAAGGTTGCTGACCTTGTACAAGATTTATTTCAGGCTCTTTCTTTTTTGGTGGGAATGTTCTTTTTGTGTCCTCATTGCTTGTAGAAAGCTTACCAGCTTTAGCTAAGCTTTCAATTCTCTCTCCAAATTGCTATCACCAGAGAAATCCTTGTAAGCTGCTCCTGCCATTGCTCCAATTTAAGGAGACCCCAAGGTCCCCAAAAAGTATGAGCACATTTCAGATGGGATAAGTGGCGGTTGTACTTGAGCAGCTAAAGCTCTCCACCTTTGGGCATACTGCTTAAACGACTCGTCTTTCTTTTTCTGCATCATGGTCAATTGCTCTCGAGTAGGTGCCACTTCCATGTTGAACTTGTATTGGCTCATGAATTGATCTGTCAATTCTCTCCAGCTAGAAATCTTTGAATGGTCCAGTTGAACATACCATTCCAAGGCAGGTCCAGTCAGGCTTTCATGGAAAAAGCTGATGAGAAATTTTTCATCTTTTGACCATATTGCCATTTTAGTACAGTAACTCTTCAAGTGAAACAAAGGGTTACCAGTCCCATCATATTTTGAGAAATCAGGGACTTTGAAGTCTTTGGGGACTATCAAGTCTTCAGGAGGACACAATTTTTCAATCTCCACGTAACCATAGGAGCTAGGACCTTGGATAGCCTTAATTTGCTCCTGAATTTTCCTCATCCATTCTTCTTTTAACTTGTCTTTCTTCACTTCTACATGACTATTTTCTGAGTGAAGTGGTTGCTTTTGAGTGACGACACGTGGCTGCTCCCAAGTATGGATAGCATGCCCGTGTCCTTCAGTATATTCATTTTCTAGGGGATGATAGCCTTCTCCGATGGGAATCACCATTGGCATTGTCGGTGGTGGTTGTCTATGAGGGTTATTCAGCATCCTTCCCATATCATTCATCTCCTGGGTGATATTCAGAGGTGCACTTGATATCACTGGCATGGTTACCATGGTGGCATTTGGTTGCACACTTACTGACGTATCTCTGCTTTGATAGGCTCCCAACAGGTCAAGTGACTCTTTCATGACTCTCATCATTTCTTCCATTCTTGCTTGAGTATCAGTCATCATATTCAATTGCCCCCTTATTTCATCCACCTCCATGCTTAGGTTCCTTCCTGGTTCAACAGTGGTTGTCGCTGAGTGTGTCTTTCCTGTTTCAGAATTTCCTCCTCCAGCCATCTTGGTTCGAGCTCTTGTATTGTAAGTACGAGTTTGATCGCTTTCTGTTTTCCTTGGGCGCCCAATGGTGACAAAGTTTTACTTGTGACAGAGAATTTTATTAAAAAGAAAGGAAAAGTACATTGTTGTTTGTCAGAGACCTTCAATCATGACTAGTCTTGATATGAGTATCTTTGATAATAACTGTTCCCCAGAATGTCCCGTTCAAAGGTACTAAGTCATGGATATGATCATAAGACAAACACGAGGAATCAACCCTTCTTTCATTCATTGTGCATTGCAATTATTGTTCTTGTACAATCATTCAAAAAGAAAATATATCATAAAGCCAATGCATTACTATTTCCTAAAAGCAGATCTTCTTATGCTTCCTCAGCGTCTTCCCTTGATTATTTGCTTCATCTTCGCAATCAAATCTTTGCAGTAGTATACAAAGTTACAAATCTCATCTGGGGTGTCAAAAGGAATTATTTCTTGCTCATCCATTTCTAAGTATCTTGGAATATCTTCTATTGCCGCATTAGCCAATCCTGCCAAGTTTGAAAAGCGAGTCTTCAAGTTATGAATAATGTGATCTTGATTTTGCACTTCAAACTCTAAGTCTGCAACTTTCCTCTTTTCTTCTCCTAATGCAGCTTGATAACTCATGATCTCATCTTTCATATGTTGTTTTAGTTCCGCAATCTCTCTCTGATATTCCTTGCTCATTTCTTTCGTTTCTTGCCTCATCTGTTCCTTACTCACGAGCATAGTTGCTTCAACTGCTTTTGCATTATGGAGTAGCTTCTTTAGTCGTTGATTTTCAGCCAACGCCTCATCACGCTCTTGCCTTCGAAGCTTTAACTCTTGATTGGCAGCTTTGAGACATTTCTTCATCATGTGCTCATGCTCCATTTTTAACTTCTTACTAGTCCCTTCTAGAACATGATTCTTTTTAATGCTTTCTCGCTTTAGAGTTGCATAATCATGGTGGGCATTTTTTAGTTCTTTCTCCACTTGTATCTTCTCTTGCTTAGCTTTGTCCAACTCTTCTCTCATTTCTTTAATCTCTTCACTGTTTTCAAGATGTGAGGTTGATACCATATTAGAAGTAACTGTTAAAACTCTAAATGGCAACTTAACCTCTTGAGCCCTGTTTTTCACCCATTGACGGTAGCTTTCTTTTACTGCACAGCTTCTGACTCCTAATTCTTTTCCTTTTCTGACAACATTGTTCCAAGCAGATCGGAATTTCTGTAGTAGGTCACTATCATTGGAGTCCAAGTAATTTATGATGAAAGGAGTTATTGTAGCTTCGGAAGGTGGCTCCATTATAGGGTAACCAAGTTGGCGTAATACCAATGCTGGATTGTAATTTATGCATCCACGGGTTCCTATAAGGGGTACATTTGGAAAGCTTCCACACTGATAAATCAATGTCTGTCCATCTTCCCATCAGGGGTACCATCGAATCCCTTTTTTTCTCAATTTTGCAAACTCTTCGGCCCATTCCCATCCATTTTTCTTCTTAATACGATGCATTTTCAGATCATCAATGGGACAGGATGTCTTGTAACTCCTTTGGAATATATGTGAGGTAACCCATATATATAATATTGGCAAATAACACAAGATTCTCTTGTTATTCCTTTCATAGCAAAAATTCAAGGAACAGTATACATCTGCTAAGAGGGCTGGAACAGGATTATGGTTATGAAATTTCCGAGCAAGAAACACATCAATTGCTGCAAGATCTACGAAACCGTCAATATTTGGAAACAAGACAGTGCCATAAATAGTGAGAGCCAACACATCTGAAAAAGTGTCCCAATCTTCAGCTTGAGCTAAACGATGCTTATGTTTCTCCAAGTAGTCTTTCGTGAATCCCTTGGTCCCATTTCTACATTTTTGTACCTCATGCAAATCTCTTGCATTTACTTTTAGAAC
The DNA here is from genome assembly GCA_031216125.1 of Dalbergia cochinchinensis. Taxonomy (NCBI): domain Eukaryota; kingdom Viridiplantae; phylum Streptophyta; class Magnoliopsida; order Fabales; family Fabaceae; genus Dalbergia; species Dalbergia cochinchinensis. The sequence goes on from CM062370.1 coordinate 38,637,672, forward strand.
ATTCACTATAGTGTGCAAAGAAGCATAATGTCCTTGGTAAATGTAAGGCTTTTCTCCTTTTAATGGTAACCCCAAGATCCGCTCAAATTCCTCAAGGGTTGGTGCCAACTGGAAATCTTGAAAGATGAAGCATCAGAGTAGAGGATCATAATACTAAGCTAGTGCTGTGATTGCCTCTACTTGTTCTTCTACTTCCAATAGGCTGAAAACTTTTCCATACTTTCTAGCAAGAGAAAGACGCTGCGATACCTTCAACAGCTGAATCAAAGATCTCAAGCTCTCTGTGTCGGGTTTCCTGGCTTTAAGATGTAAAGTCTTTTTCAGTTTTTCTTCGTGATTGTTTAGTCTTATGCTTGCTTCCATTTTTTCTAAAGATACTGACAACGAGACTAGGATGTGATTCTCTAACAAAACTGTTAAAACAAAGAGGGAAAGAATGATTTTTATTTTTTAATTATGAAGAAAAAGGAAGAATAAACATCTAGAATATATAAAGAGTTTATGTACAAAGAAAATAAGTTAAAGAAGAGGTATGCTCCCTTTGTGTCCTATTTTCAGGTAAACTGTTGGGGGTTCTATGGTCTCCTGAGCTTTCTACTTAGTGTATCTCTCATCAGGTATCGGTCTATGATTTAAGGATTCTAACGGCCTCTAGAGCTAAGAGCTCATTTCAAAATGTTATCTACAACAGCAGGTGAACCGCTAGGTGTAGGACACTCTGAAAGAGTCAAACTTTAGACGAGATTTTCACAATAACCAAATAGGACGTACATCTAATATGACTATTGCTACACAATCTCTTACCTAACTCAAGTTGGACTCAGACCCGGGTATAGGGTCCCACTCGTATGTGATTTAATGTGTGAGTGTTGTGTGTGAAGGGAGCATACGAACCTGGAATTCTAAAACTACCCATGCTCAATACCTGCAAAATAAACAATACTAAACAAATGTCGTCTACCTTAGGGTTGTTGCAAATAAATAAATAAAAGAATCTGTACAAGCATAATGAAAATAAAAGGAGGAAAAGAAAGAAAAAGAATGGGCACAAAATAAAAGTCATTTATCCTAAGGTTTTTATAAAGACACAAAAATAATGAAAAACTTATACAAACATGATGGTGACAAAATTCTAATAAAAGAAAAGAATAGCAATCTATTAAAAAGAAAGGAAATAAATAAATAAGATAAAAATAAAATAAACTAAAAAAAGTGTGGTTATAATAATATGCACAATCAATTATTTTAGGCCTGACTCTCGCTTTACTTCCCCAGTGGAGTCGCCATTTGTCGTAACCAGGATCATAACGGGGACGGCGAATAAATTTTTTTTTTTTTTGAAAATTGGAGTCGCCACCAAGTTTATTGAAATTGGGAAAACATGAAAAAACCCATTATTTTTACAAATGGTCTTTGAAACTAGATTTGAGCTCGGGAGTCAGTTATGCATAGAGAAGGACAGGCATCTAATCCTACGCACTTAGTACACCTGGCCCAGATTTGCACTATAATTGATTTGTGCAGATTATTAATAACCCTTTTGAAATATTTATTTTTCCATTTGTTATTTGCAAAAAAAGATAAAAAAATTTCTTTAAAAAGAAATTTTGAAGCATCAAACTGTCACAATTCAGAGGTCCAAAATATTGAGTTAACAAGCCGTCCCGGCTAAATTAACACTTTTATTTGAAATAAAATATTTGATAAATAAATAAAAAATCTTATAAATATTTACAAACAAGAAAAGAAAGAAAACAAATATATAAAGAAAGAAAAAATAAATAAATAAATAGATAAGTACAAACGAGAATAAATATATTTTCGAGGAAATTTCGGATCATTAAGCTGTCACAGCTCAAATGTCCAAGTTATTAAGTTAACAAGCCATCTCGGATAAATTAACATTTTTAGCAGAATATTTCTCTTAAAAAAAAATCATTACAAAATTATTAACAAGTAAAATAAATATGTAAATTTAATTTTTGACTTGACAGGGATCAGAATCGCCTGCTCCTATGTATCTCCTGGTGCGATAGAGAATTCAAAGTCACGTAGTTCTATAAAAATATTTCTATTTTAATTAATTTTTAATTTTAAAAGGGGTTTTGAATATCAAGCTGTCACAGCTAAAATATTCCAGAGCACAAAATTAACAAACCGTTACGGCTTAATTAATCTTATTTTTTAAAAAAAATATAATCTAATGACATATATATATATATATATATATTATTTTTTAAAAAAAAACTTTTAGAATAGTCAAGCTGTCGCAGCTAAAATATTCTAGAACATAGAATTAATGAGCCGTCACGGCTCAATTAACCCTATTTTTTATTCAAAAAGCCGATTACTCAATTAATGAATTAAATAAATTTTTAATAAAAGAAAGAAAGAAAAAAAACATTCAAATATTTATTTTAAACCCGAAAATGAAATAAAAATAAAAATAATAAAAATAATAATAATAATAATAATAATAATGTTAACTCAAACTGAAAATAAATCTAAAAACTTCTTATTTATTTTCAGATTTATTAATCTAACTCTACCCTAAATTAAAAATGTAATTCTAATGATTTTTTTTGTTAAAAATATAAAAAAAAAATTCCATGAATTTATTTTATGCCCAAATCAATCAAACCCATTTTTTAATTTTTTTTTTAAAAAAACTCACTGACTAAAAAAAAACAAAACTTAATAAATAAAAAAAAAATGAAACACAATAAGATAACCATATTTTTTTTTGTTTTTTTCTTGTTTTGAGAAAAGGGCTTGGTGTTGGGCTTTTCACTGTGTATAACCAATTAGCCCACACTCATTAACACAAACTAAAAAGCAAATAAATGTAACGAAAAAAAGAAAAAAAAAAGAAAAAGAAAAAAAAGGAATCAGTAAGTAAAAGGAAAGCACACTCCCGTGACTTGATTTTTCCAAACAAAAGCAAAATGGTTGCAGACTTGGAGGGCACTCATAGAGAGAGAGAACATCAAAGAGGATGAAGACTGAGTGGGAGTAGGGGTCACGGCGGTTTCAGGCAGAAGGAAGGATCCGTGCGGTGGAGGAAGAGAGGAAAAGAGGGAGCCGCCGCTGCAGCTCCAACGTGGAGGAGCCGCGCCGGGAGGAAGAGAGGCCGAGCTAGCTAACCACCCATCGACAGGAGTAGATCGGCGGCTTGGCAGGTTCGCGGTGAAAGATCAGCGATCTTTCGGAGCTGAGAGAGAAGGAGTGAGAAGCAAAAAGAGAGAGTGAAGTAGAGAGAAAGAGAGCGCGGATGAGAGGGGAGGCCGCGTATCGCTGGTGGTGAGGACGCGATGACCACGAGGCGAGGAGGCTCGCGGATGGTAGCAAGGGATGGCGACGTGGTGGTGACCCCGAGGACCGAGCAACAGAGAGGGTGAGCAGTGGCAGTGCACATGGGACGGCTAGCTGGGCTCCTCGAGGTCACGATCTGGTGCGGTGGGCTCCGGTGGAGGTGAGACACGATCCGCGTAACTCAGCGCGGGGCTCCACTTGCGGGCCGCGATGGTGGCGACTTCACGCTAGGCTCTACTTGCGGCCTAGTTGGCACCGCGAAGGCCGAGGTGCGGTGGAGGTGCAGGCGGAGGAGTGAGAACACCGTGACCGGTGGTGACATGGTTCTTACTTCTGCTTATCCTTTTATATTTTTCTTCCTACTTTGTTTCTAAAAGATATTTGATTGTGATCTCGAACTTTTGTTAAAAATGAGACTGGACTATTAATGGATTCTGGTTTGATCTGTGATTCTATGGTTATGTTGTGCTTGCTAGATGACGGGATGGGAATTGGGCTATAATTTTGTTCATTGTTTGGAATTTTTTGGCTGCTAATAGGGTATGGGTTATGGTGGACACTGAGAATAGACACTAAGAAAATGAATCAACGAAAAAAAAGTTTATCTGTGACTATTGCTGATTCTTTTGCTCGTGCGTACTGCAAAAATGGTTTTCAACAAGTGGTAATAAAAGGAATTTAGTGTTGGAAGCAGATTGTCTCGGATTGAAGCCCCCCATTTCTCTGTGAAATTTGATCCCATTTATGCATCTTCATGAATCAATTTGTCAAACCTCACAGCAGCAATTTTTGATTCAATTGATATGACTTGCTGATTCCATGGGATTGCATTTGATCTTGCATGCTGCATTCTTTCAATTTTTCTTCTCCTACATGTGAGCTATGCCACCGTATTTGAATCCAATGTACGATTACAGCGTGTTTCCCTTGTTTTGTTCGGCTATTCACATTACAATACTGTTTCCTCTTTTGTATTTTTCCTTCAGGTTGCATCGGTTCTCAATTTTCTCCTTTTTATTTTTTTTTTATATTATTTTTTACAAATAAATTAAAATGAAAATGAAATGGGCTTAAGATTGTAAACAACGACAACAAAAGAGTGTAATGGGTTTCTCTTTTTTTTTTAATGAAATGAAATGGGCTTGAAAACATGCTTTTTTTAAAAAAGATAACAACAACTAAAAATGAAATTGATGAAATGGATTTAAAATTTTTTTTTTTTGGGGCTGGACAAAATCGGGTGTTCACATCGTCGCGGCGCCCTTCGGATACATCGTGACAAATGTTATGAAATACAATTTGTCAAAAACATTTAGGTTCAGAAGTTTTTTCAAATAGCAAAAATGATGTTCAGCTAAGAGCTTAGTGAATATATTAGAAATTTGATCTTCTGTTCACAAAATTCAGCTCAATATCACCTTTTTGTATATGGTCTCTTATAAAATGATGTTTAACATTAATATGCTTGGATCTAGAGTGTTAAATAGGATTCTTAGTAAGATTTTGGTATACTTCAAGTGATAATCCTTAAGTTGGTTTCTAATACATAGCATTTATGTGCAATAATTTGCAGCAGTGATATACTCAGATTCTGCAGTTGAGAGAGCAATGGTGTTTTACTTCTTACAAGACCATGTGATCAAACAATCTCTATCTCCAGCATAATCACAATAGCATACAATATCACTAGAAGTACCTTTCTCATACTAAAGGCCAAGATTAGTCATACCTACTAGGCATCTTAAAATTCGCTTGACAGCATTTAGATGTGATTGCTTTGGGTTAGATTGAAATCTAGTACAAATTCTCATACTTAATTGAATGTTAGATCTACTAGTTATAAAATAAAGTAAAGAACCAATTATGTCTCTATATGTTCTTGCCGATACTATCTCACATTCTTATCAGCTTCTATGACTTAAGAAGGATGAATGGAAGTGCTGATGTGCTGTGCTTTTCTTGATCCATATTGAATTTTTTGAGAAGCCTTTTTTGTATACTTCTCTTAAAAGATCAAGGTTCCCTGTATTCATTATTTGATTTGAAGTCCAAGAAAGAACTTCAACACTCCCATCTTGCTCATTTTAAATTCACTTTGTATTAGTTTAAAAAAGATCTTACGCAGAGAATAATTAGTTGCACCAAATATAATGTCATCAATATATATTTGTGAGCTTGAAGACATGGTTAGGAAAATCTCCATTCGCAAATCCTAGAGGTTACTTTGGATAGACTTCTTCAACAAGAAAGTCATTTAAGAAAGTAGATTTCACATCCATTTGATAGAGAATGAATCCCTTGAAAATTACAAAGGCTAGAAGCATTCTGGTGACCTTTAATATTGCCACCAATATAAAGGTCTCATTATAATCAATCAGTTCTTGTGGATTATAATCTTTAGCAACCAACCTTGCTTTGTTTCTAATCATTTTCCCAGCTTCATCAAGCTTGTTTCTAAATACCCATTTGGTTCCTATGATATATTTTCCCTTGGGTTTCTCTACCAAGGTCCAAACTTATCTTTTCTCAAATTGGTCCAACTCCTATTATATTGTTATCACCTAACTTTTGTCATTGAGAGCTTCTTCAACACTTTCTGATTTTATCATGGACAAGAAAGCATAATTTGTTTCATTTTTAAGAGAAGATTTGGTCCTTACACCTCTAGAAATATCTCCAAATACTTGATTATGAGATATTGCCTTGAGATTAGAAACTTCTTTATAGTTTATATGAAAATCTTATTCTGCAGCATCATTTTGAACATTAGGAGCCTCAACATTATGCTCACAAAGTGGATCTTCTTCAGAAATATCACTTTTTGAATGATTTGAAATTTTGAAAAAGCTTTTTGAAGGTCCTTCAATGTTTAGTTTCTCAAAATCATCTTCAAGATCTTCCATTTCTTAAGAGAAATCCTTCTTGTGTTCCTGGAACTTGATGTGTATGATTTCTTCAACACATAAAGTCCTTTTTTTATAGACCTTATAAGCTTTGAAAATGAAAGAATACTATGAAAACACAGTCATCAGATTTGGAATCAAACTTTGTAAGCTTGTCCCTTATGTTAAGAATAAAACAGTTAGACCCAAACACATAAAAGTATGATATGTTGGGTTTTATTCCTTTTCATAGCTCATAAAGTGTTTTCTTGAGGATCGGTCTTAAGAAAACTCTATTTTGAATATAACATGAGGTGTTTACAGCCTAAGTCCAGAAACCTTTTAACAAACCACTTTCTAAAAGCATGGTTCTGGTTATTTCTTGTAAACTTCTATTCTTCCTTTCTATAATCCCATTTTGTTGAGGAATTCTATGAGAAGAGAATTCATGAGAAATGCTATGATTTTAACAAAAGTTTTCAAAAACATGACTTTCAAATTCTCCTTCATGATTTGATCTAATAGAAGTACTTTGAACGCCATTCTCATTTATAACTCTTTAGCAAAACCTTCAAATTTTTCAAATACCTCATCCTTAGAAGCTATGAATATAACCCATGTGAATCTAGTATAATCATCTATAATGACTAAGCAATATCTCTTTTCAGCAAGACTTGCACTCTTAGTTAGTCTAAATAGATCCATATATAAAAGATAAGTGGTCTTGTGATTGAAATCACACTCTTACTCTAGAAAGAAGCCTTAGTTTGCTTGTCTTTCTCATTAAAATCACAAGTTGAATTCTTATCATAACTAATTTTAGAAAAATCTTTAACAAGCTCTTTCTGAGATAGTTTAAAAATTAGATTCATATAAGCATGTCCAAGTTTCATATACAATAGTCACTTATCATCCATAAAGGATGCTATCCATTTTACATCTTGATTTAAGAGGTCATCCAAGAGTAACACATATATTTATCATGTCTCTTACTACAAAGGATTACTTGTCCAGAAATTGGATTCAACACATGACAACTTTTAGCTTTAAACCATATATTAAATTATTGGTCACAGAATTGACTAATGCTTAGTAGGTTATGAGCTAAACTATCAACTTAAATAGCATCAGAGATTTGGTGAGAATCATCCTTACTAACATTTCCAATCCTAGTAATCTTTGCCTTACCTTCATTAGTAAATTTCACCGAGTTTGAGTTCTTTGGTTTTAGCTTTATGAACCACTTTTTCTTCCCTGACATATTTCTAGAATAACCACTGTCCACATACTACCTATCATCTTTCTTAACATGTGTCCTAAGACACACCTGTAACATGAGTGGTTTTTATTTCAGACACCATATCTTTTTGGATTCTTTTATAGTAGTTGCATTAACAGGGTAGTCTTTAACCTGTTTCTTAGCCTTATTTCACATAAGACATTTGTCAAGTAGATGACCATTTTTGTAACATAAAAGACAAATAAATTTAACTTCCTATTTCTATGATGAGGTTGTTGTTATGCTTTCTCATCCATTACTTTCTCATATCCAATGCCAGTTCTTTAAAAATTTAGTCTTTGAGCACCAAGCATTATGTTCAGAAACTTAGAACCATTACCATTTTCTTAAGATTGGATTTGGGAAGATTTGAAGTTCTTTCAAGTTCAGAAACTTCCTTTTAGATTTTTTGATCATTCTCAGAAACTTTAGCTTCTAAGGCTTTTTTACTTTAATATTCAAAAACTTGTTTCCTCTTTTGAGTTCTTTCTTTCAAGTCTTGGATTCTCATATTTTGTTCTCACTTTCTCAAGGTCTGAAGATACTTTTTGATGATTTTTCTTGAGAAAAAGATAATGAAAAGTTAAAGTTTTAGAGTTTTCCAGCAATTCATCATATAATTTTAATAACTTATCATAAGAAAGCTCAAGTTCAAAAAGTTCTTTTACTTTAGTTTCTTCTTCACAAATATAGGCAACCATAAAGCATAGGTTTGCAATATCTTTTAGCTCATTTTAAGTTATTGAACTTTCTCATCTTCAGAATCACTCCATATTGCCACTATTCCTTTGTTTTTGGGAGTGAACTTTTCCTATGATCCCTTGAGCTTTGAACAACCGATTTTCATGTGTCCATTCTCACCACCGTAGTAGCAATTCATATTCTCAAGCTTTTTCTTTTCCCTTTTTGTCCTTTCTAAAAGTGGACTCCTTCTTCTTCTTGAATCTACTCCTCCATGCTCTTAACATCTTTTTGACCAACATGGAGATCCCATCTCCATCTTCTTCAGAATCCTCGTCTGATTCTTTTTCCTCCTCAGAAATCTCTATAGTTATCATTGCCTTCCTTAGATTTTGCTTTTTGGGAAAGTTTTTAAAGCCACATACTTATTTCTTTTCATGGTCTCATCATGAGCTTCAAGAAGCACTACCTCATGAGTCTTCAATGACCCAATGTGTGTATCTAAGTTAAGAGTCTTAAGATCCTTATTACAAAACATGTAATTTAACTTATAAATAAATCAATTTTATTCATTTTAAATTGAGAATTTAATTTTGATACATAAATAATGTAGAGTTTTAATTTTCATACACAACATATTTTACTCTTACTCTATAATTTTAGAAGTAATATATATGGGATTTTGCTTTTTTTGAAAGTTTTTAAAGCCATATACTTGTTTTTTTTTTCTATGGTCTCACCATGAGCTTCAAGAAGCACTGCCTCAAGAGTCTTCAAACACTCAATGAGTGCATTTAAGTTAAAAATCTTAATATCCTTATTACAAAGACATGTAATTTAACTTATAAATAAATCAACTTTATTCATTTTAAATTGAGAATTTAATTATGATACATAAATAATATAAAATTTTTTCATACCCAACATATTTGATTTTTATTTTATTATTTTAGAAGTTATGTATATGAGATAATTTAATTAGGAAATAATATAATTTTTTTATATTATTAATAAATTTAAATTAAATCTTTCAATTAATTTCATTTCTAATGAGAAATATTATTTTGACTCATATTTTATAGGATACAGTATTAATAAATTTATGTTAATTATTGAATGAAGCGTGAGATCTAAAATAAGAGGAATTTACATCCAATTTAAAGATGAATATTAATGTGTCGACACAATGTCAGGGGCCTCAAAAATCGCATAGGGGCCTCAAAAATCGCATATAGCGGGTTTTTTCTTTTTAGTCAGACTACACAGATCTAGAACGTTAGCTGCTTTCTCGATGTACGTGTGAACCTTGACACGACGTTGGGCCTGGCCAACTTCCTTGTGATATCCACCTGGCAGTAGCAGAAGGCTCCGGTTGACCAAAAAGAAGAACATTTTACCAAATAAACAATTTAAATAAAAAAAATAAATAAATAATATTATTTATACACATCGTATCAACTTATATTACATTATCATTAAATAAAGTATGACCCTTATTTGCGTAAGGTCCAATTCCCATTATAATTATAAATTAATATGATATTTTATATATTTTATAAGTATAAATATCATAACTTAATAAATAAAAATATTTCCCCAAGTTCTTTTACTGCCACGTCGACCTATCCCGTCTTTTTCGCGTGCTACTTTATGCTCATATATTCCATTGCATCTTTATTTGCTCACCGAATCATCTTAAACAATGTGCACCACCCCAAACACATAATATAGATCTTCCCAAATTTACCTGTCACCATTACTTACTTCCTTTAACTCTTGCTCATGCCACGGCCATTGATGTATGGTCTCCCACAAAAGGCATTTTGATTGAACCCAAAAAAAAAAACAGAGATATATAAGATTGACGGGTTAGCAATAATTAGCTACCCCCTTCTTTTAAAAATATTTATCTATTTTTAAATAAAATTATATTTTAACATATTTATCAATTTTATATATTAATAAAGTATAATTTTTTATTTCAATAATATCTTGAGTAAATTAATTATTATTAATGTAATATTTTATTTTTAACCTTTATATGTTTTATAATTAATTATTATTAGAAATATTAGTCTATATACTATAATTTTATATAAAAATATGAGTTTAATTTTGATATACTGTAATTTTATACTGTCGTTCAATCAAAATATTTCATTTAGATGATTTTACAGGTGATGGATATAAAAGTTAACTATTGTGGCAATATATGATTGAATGACTGTATAAAAAAAATTTACAATGTCAGTCCATAATAATTAACTCCTAAAAATATTATATTATTTATTATTTTTTTAATATCTATATTTATGGAGATTTTACAAAAGAACAGGGTAATTAATTATAATTCGTTCCTCTTGTTACTTTAGTTTGTTGGTTTTGCAGTGTAGTTTTGGTGGCGTACATGTCATTATGTAATTTGTGTTGTACGTGATTAAGGGGACAGGAAGGACTATCGGAAATTCAGTCAGAATAAATAATAGTAAGATAATATAAAGTTCAACGCAAAGTCACGACAAAGTGGCCTACGCGGTTACCTCTCCATTTCCCCCTCACTTCCTCTCGATTCCACCGAACGTTCTGGAATTTCCATTCCGCTTGCGGAGCACGTCCCTGACCCATCTTTAGATAGCCGGGGCATTATCGTCATTACATACTTTCCACCCGCCCCACAACACACACGCCGCCTCTCTCTTTTCTTTTAATAAATCAATCCCGCCCTCTCACTTCACGGTGCAGAGTTTGACTGTGTAGTTTGCTTGCTTAGTTAGTGTGTATTCCTTTCGCTCCCCATTACTCCAATTCAGACCCCAATGGAGAGAGGTGGTTACAATCCAAGGAACAGAGGTGGAGGCCGCCGTGGTGGTTACTCCAGAGGAGGCGGTGGAGGAAGAGGGCCTCATCGCCCACCACAGCAGCAACCCGTTGAAGGTGGCAGACGCGGCGGCGGCAGAAGCAGAGGCGGAGGGTTTCACCAACCACGAGAACAGTGGCAACAAAGGCCGAGTGGAAGCGGAAGCTCTTCCTCAAGTCCTATTTCCACTCCCGCAAATCCTCCCGTTCACTCTCAACAAGGTAACAATCAAAATTCAAACACTTTCAGTTTTTACAGTTTATTTATGTGCGTGCCCTTTACACGCAGTTGCTCTTCCTTCCAATGTGGAAAGGACCGAACCATCGGATTCGGAGCAGAAAATCTCACCAGTCCGCAGGCCGGACGGTGGCGGCACCATGTCGGTTCTGACGAAGAGGCTCCGAGTGAACCACTTCCCTGTCAAGTTCAACCGGAACGGTATAATCCTCCACTACGATGTTGATGTGAAGCCCACTGCGCCCCAGAGGGCAGGTCGCCCGCCGAAGAAGATATCAAAGTCCGATCTGTCCATGATCCGGGAGAAGCTCTTCAATGATCATCCCCAGAGGCTTCCTTTAGGGATGACCGCCTACGACGGCGAGAAGAGCATCTTCAGCAGGGTGGAATTGCCGGAAGAGTCATTCTCTGTGGACGTCTACAAAGCAGAGGATGAAAGGCCCACTACCTATTTGGTCACTCTGACGCTGGTGAACAGGCTCGAGTTGAGCAAATTAGACGATTACATCAGAGGCAGAGCTTTCTCCATCCCTAGGGTTATCTTACAAGGTGTGGATTTGGTCTTCAAGGAGAATGCCGTTAGACGCACCGTTTCGGTTGGAAGGTGCTTCTACCCAATGAATCCGCCGTTGGTGCAGAATGATCTGCAGCAAGGGATAATTGCGGTGGGAGGGTTTCAGCACAGCCTGAAGCCTACCCGTCAGGGACTGTCTCTGTGCCTTGATTACTCCGTTTTGTCCTTCAGGAAGAGATTGCCGGTCTTGGATTTCCTTCACGAGCATATCAGAGGCTTCAATTTACGTGAATTTGGGAGATTCAGGAGATGGGTTGAGGAAGCGCTTGTTGGGTTGAAAGTTAACGTCACCCACAGGAGAACAAAACAGAAGTACACCATTGCCAAGCTGACTCCTAGGTCTGCACGGCTTACCACTTTCCCTGTTGGCGATCCCCCAGAGGATGTTTATCTTCTTGATTACTTCCGGGATAGGTACGGCGTCAACACGGAGTACAATGACATTCCTGCGTTGGAATTTGCAGGCAGGATGAACTACGTGCCTATGGAACTTTGTGTCTTGGCTGAGGGTCAGAGGTACCCTAAGGATTATTTGGGCAGGGATGCTGCCAAGAGGCTGAAAGACATGTCGTTGCCCGCTCCAAGGGTGAGGCAAGCTTCGATACAGCAGATGGTGAATTCTGGTGATGGACCCTGCGGGTAAGGGGAATCTGATTTCATGATTACATGCTTTTACTGGGACTTGTTTTGTTTCCTTTGCATTCATTTTTAGTCCTTCTTGTTGCATGGAATGACAATGCTGCATAACGGGCTGCATATTTGTAACTATTTTTAAACAGGTTTGGTACTTCAGTTGCACTAATACAAGGATCTGCTTTAATAAGATGCTTACTGAGATGGTATTATGTACTTGTCTGCGTGCAGAGGAAAAATGCCCTCAATTATGTGGGCTCAACCACTTTGACATTAGTTTCGAATATTTCATGCATAGTCGGCATTTTTCTCCACTGTGAATTATTTGTCAACTCTTGTGGCGCTATAAATGTTTGCTAATACCTGATAGATCATTGATCTTGCTAGATATATAATTCGAGACCAATAGAAAAGAAAGGGTATGTTTTCTGTTACTTTGTGTTATTGCCTTTCTGCGATTATAAGTTACTGTTTCATGGAATGCTAAAGCTGGATGATTTGCTGCTCATATGAATATATAATTGCTTAGTTTTTATTGTTATATATAAATGTGGAATTCTTATGTTACATTGTGGGTTTTCTTTTTTTTTCTCCTAAATCCTGCTTTGTCCTGTGCTGTATGATTGTTTTTGAAGAAACCAATACATTATGTTTTCACAAGGTCAAATTAACTGAATATTAGGGGCCGGCTCGGAAAGGACTGCTATAGCTTAGAACAAGTGCACACATCCTCAAATGTTTCACGCATCGTTCATGTATCTTTACAATTGTCAGTTTATCTCCTCACGTGGATATACTTCATGTGATTTCTTTTATCTGTACTGTCTTTATTTTCTAACTTACCAGAGACAAATGCCTGACAAAATCTTCATTGGCAGTGGTGGAATTATTGAAAATTTTGAAATGAACGTCAACACTACTATGACAACCGTGACAGGACGTGTTATTGGACCCCCAGAATTGAGGCTAGGTGATCCCAGTGGAAGGACTATTAGTATGACGCTGGATCCAAACAAGTGCGACTGGAATCTAGTTGGAAGATCAATGGTGGAAGGCAAGCCAGTTGAGTGTTGGGGCATTCTTGATTTTACTCTCAACAGTGACCGCGTGTTTAATGCTCAGGCATTCAGTCATAAGCTTATTGAGAAGTACAGAAACATGGGCATTGACATGAGCCGTCCAGTTTGGCTTGAAAAAACAGAAATGTGGAAACTTGGGAATTTTAATTCACTTTGTGAATTACTTGAGAAAATTAATGGAGAGGTTCATAGAAAATGTCGACGTCGTCTCCAGTTTCTTCTTTGTGTGATGGCCTACAAAGATCCAGGTTACAAGTGGCTCAAGTGGATCTCTGAGACCAAGATTGGCATAGTGACACAGTGCTGCTTGTCTGGCAATACTGATTTTGTCAAAGACCAATATCTTACGAATCTTTCTCTAAAGATCAATGCTAAAATGGGAGGCAGCAATGTGGAACTTGTTAATAGACTCCCACACTTTGAGGGTGAAGGTCATGTTATGTTTATAGGGGCTGATGTCAATCATCCAGGTTCCAGGGACACCAGTAGCCCATCAATTGCAGCTGTGGTTGGCACTGTTAACTGGCCTGGTGCAAATCGCTACACCGCTCGTGTTTGTGCTCAAGGCCATCGGGTTGAGAAAATTCTGAACTTTGGAGAAGTTTGCCTTGAGCTTGTTGGATGTTATGAAAGGTTGAATAAAGTCAGACCCGAAAAGATTGTTATCTTTCGGGACGGGGTCAGTGAGAGTCAATTTCAAATGGTACTTGGTGAGGAGCTACAAGATTTGAAGAGAGTATTTCAGCGCTCAAATTACTTTCCAACCATCACTCTTATTGTTGCACAAAAGCGACACCAGACTCGACTGTTCCCCGCAGCTCAGAGCGAGGGGACTCGTAGTGGCAACGTATTACCTGGAACAGTGGTGGACACAGTTATCATACACCCTTTTGAATTTGACTTTTATCTGGTTAGTCACAATGGAAGCCTAGGTACAAGCAAGCCGACTCATTATCACGTGCTCTGGGATGAGCACAACTTTACGTCGGACAAATTGCAGAAATTAATATATGATATGTGCTTTACCTTTGCAAGGTGTACTAAACCTGTGTCTCTAGTTCCTCCGGTGTACTATGCTGACCTTACTGCGTATAGAGGACGCCTATACCATGAAGCAAGGATTGGCGTGCAATCTCCATATTCTGGTGCATCTTCTTCATCATCACCTATGGCTTCTTCATCAATTTCTTCACCAACCTCGTATTCAAATGATCCAGATAGTTACAAGTTGCATGCTGATCTGGAGAACGTAATGTTCTTCATATAAAGGATCTGTAACTGCTCTCTCCATGGCGGGCGTGTCGCAGAAGAATGTTACTCCTCTGCTCTCTTTGTATTGGGTCAAACTACTGATCATGCTTGAGTTTGTGCGTGAATCTACTAGTCTTGAAACTATCTTGTGTTATTATTAAGTCAGGTGTAAAGCGATTTTTATTAGTGATTGATGAGGTGCTTGAGTCATTTGATATCAAAATGAGGCTGTTCTGAGTGTTCACTGCCTGTGTTTGCTTGCCCCTCCCTTGGTCGTGCATTGTAGCCGGTTTCATGCGTCTTTGTGTTTGTGATTATGATCATATCCGATGATGTAAAATTTGAAGCCTGGTAATAGTCTCTTGATCTCCGATGACGTGGTCCTCAAGTTGGCAGATTTTGGACAGATAATAATGTCAGTTAATTGTAGATTATGCAACCAACTACGAGGTTATTTTATCTTTTTAATTCATTTCAGATTACTTTGGTACCGCGAAAAGAATATCGTAAGAGTAGGAAGAATTGAAGAACGAAGTTGAGATCATAGAACTGATAACACGCTAAACAAGTGGTTTAAATTCCAGGTTATGGTGGGAATCATACGGAGTGACAAGAGCTCGGTCAATCGAACTGGAAAGTTGGCTACTCAATCCGTCTTTGAATAGATTATTCGACTTTTTTTTTTTCGTTTTTTCCTTTTACAGGTGTCGAACTTTCAACTCAAAATGAAGTACAGTAAAACTCAATCATCCTTTTTGGGTTTGAACCAAATGGGGATCCATTTTCGTAATTCATTCTTATGGCCAGAAACTTTGAGGACCGAAAAGCTTAGTCCACAAGTCCGGGCATCTAAAAGAGGCCCAGGTATACGGCTGTAAAATATGCTGAAGCCCAAGTTTCAATTCATTAAACCACAGCAGTTGTAATCACTTACACCAAAAAGGAAAACTGCAATCGCCATGTGGCTCGTCCTTCATTGCTCATCAAGCTCAATCGATACTCAACGTGCGTTTGTTTCAAGCAACATTTAGAAAATGGAACCGAACATTACACCAGTGGCTTAAAGGTCCATTAATTCAATTGGGATTGACCGATTCAATCGAAATATAAAAAATTGTTAACATATTTATATTTATATAAATATAGAGATAAATGTAATTTGTTTATAAAAGGTCTATTTGTTTTATTGCACAAAACTGAATTTTTTTTTATTAATGATGGCATGCTAAATAATTTTAAAGTCTTTTGTTTTTGTCTTAAGGACTTTTTGTTTTTGGTCACCGTCTAAAAGCCTTATATATATAGACAAAACTAGTTAGAGAGTGAAAAGAAAAAACCGTACCTAGTCTGTTTGTTGGCGCAAAAGTGAGTCCATTCCAACCAATAGCCAACTGAAAATAGTTCCAAAAAAAAAAAGGGCCAACTGAAAGAAAATCCTAGATTTCAGTCCTTCCTTATTTCTCCTTGTGGGAGCGGCTATGGAATAAACAGTGAGGAGATATGCAGCAACTGTGGTGGATCTCCCTTGGCTTAGTGAGATACCGATCCTTGTTTTCAACTAAATTTTTTTCTTATATATGAAAAAAGGGACTATTTCATTGTTTTCATATAGATAAGGTACATTTCATTGAACCAATCATATAGAGTGTTACAAAACAATCAAATTGTAATTTAATGTGTTACAAAACAATCAAATTGTAATTTAATATTTCAAAGGAAAATTTGAAATAAGATTGTTGAGGCATTGAAAATGAACTATTCAGATGTATTAAAATTAGATTTAATTAATCTATAGATATCTATAATTTCACTAAATTTTCAATTAGGTCCTTTTACTTTAAAAAATTATAATTAGGTTCTTATGATAAATAAAAATGGTAATTAGATCCTATAGTGAATAAAGATTTATAATCAAGCCCCTAGATCAAACCATCATTACAAGAATGTGAGATGAAACACAATATTTCATGATTCATTCCCATGTGAGTGCACACGTAAGAAAAATATTTAACAATAGCTTCATATTGATAGTTTTCTAAGATTTAATGGAACTCATTTCTCATTCAATAACAAACATGTAAAAGTCTATCGTGATGAGTTTTAGAGATAGTTTAACAATATTATTGGGTTTTTAATTTATGAGGAGTTCAAATCAATCTATATGGAGCTGGCAATGGATGAAATTAAGAAATATTATAACTAATTTCATATTTTTGTAATGGATCTTAAGTTCAGAGACTTAACTATAAATTTTTTGGGATTCAATTAATTTTTAAAATTATATATATTTAATTAAAAAATTAGTGAAATTATAGGAATTATTAAATTAATTAAACCTTTAAAAAAAACCTATGATAAACTAAATGATGAGGACCGAAAAGTTTAGTCCACAAGTCCAGGCACTTGAAAGAGACCCAGCCATAAGGCTGTGAAAAATGCTGAAGCCCAAGTTTCAACTCATTAAACCACAGTGACTGCAATCAATTCATATGAGCTGAAGATGGATGAAATTAAGAAATATTTAAGCTAATTTCATATTTTTGTAATGCATCTTAAATTCGGAGACTTAATTACAAAATTTATTTGGAATTTAATCATAATTTTTTAAATCATAATATTAGTGCAAATAAAAATATCACTAGAAGGAAAAGATATAATAGATATTTTTAGGTGATAAAATAAAATTAGAATTCGAGTTAAGAGCTCGAAATCAAGCAAAAGCGGAACACAATGGTCGAATAGATTTTGAATCACCCCTCTCAATCAAGATTTTTAAAAATTTAGTGAAATTATAAGAATTATCAGATTAATTAAATCTTAAAAAAAAATCTATTATAAATTAAAGAGAAATAGTAATTGTATTCGTAAAGTGTAGGATATCATGTCGACTCGTATATCATATATCATTGAAAGAGAATATAAATTCTATTTGAATAAATTTATATTTTATCTAATAATAAATGAAGTGTGAATTAATAATACTGTGTCATATACACCGTAATTATAAATAACTATGCTCTAAACTAAATGATGAGACGTGGGCTTTATTACGAGGCATTGTAATTAATGAACAGTATGCAAAACAAAATGCCAGCAAATCACTGCATTTATTTTGCTTACGCCATTAACAACAACAGTAACAGAAGAAGATTCCTGTTTTCTCTGTCCACATCTTAATCTTATCTTAATCTATGTAAACAAAAGCCCAACAACAAAAGGCAAAAAAAATAAAAATAAAAATAAAACGCTGTCAAGCCACAGAACCACATGTATTTGTCTTAGATTAGGGTTTTATTTTGTTGCGGACAGTGTTTCAGAATGGCAGCTTAAAAGAATAATAGCACTACATTCCATCCACCAACAGAATCCATGGTATGGAAGCTTCACTGCTTTTAGTCGATACCCTTTTTCTTCCTCTCTCTGATCTCTTGCTATTTTGTTATTTTGTTACGTGTTGTTTCTGGGGCTCATTTCGATTTTTTTGCAGAACCAAAAATGAAATTTTTATGTGTTTTTCACGCTCTCTTGTGGTGAAAAAAGATACCCTTTTTGGCGGTAGGCCTTGGATTTTGATCTATTAGTACATCACATGCCAAAGGCCTATTTTTTACAGTGTAATTTTTTTTTTTGTAGGACTTGCGACTGCAGGTTGCAGTTTTACATGGATTCCATGGTGAATGGAGTATTTCTTGATGAAATGGCTCCCTGAAGTTCACTAGATTTGGTGGAAAGCTCTAGTAATTTGTTGGTAGAATGGAGGATCAGGGAGTTTTAGCTGGCGATGTTGGGAGAGAGGAAGAGGAAGATGAGTTTTGCAGTTGTTGTGAAGGTGAGGAGGAGGAAGCATGGAAAGAAGCACAGGAGCTGGTGGTTGAAGAGTTGAAGGTTGACCTTGATGAAATTTCTGTGAAGTTGTTCTTTAAGGGCTTGTCATTAGCTGGGGTTGAAAACTCTAGTCCTGGATTTTCTGGAATTGGAGTGTTTATGGAGAGAGCATCTGGTCTTCCTGTTATCCGGGTGCAGAAAAAGCTTGATTTTTATGCAGAGGACCCACTGGTTGACTACTTGGCTCTGATGGATGGTTTGCTGGAAGCTAAGCAGAACAAGATCCGCCGCGTTCATGCCTTTACAGATTCCGAGTTGTTGTATGATCAGGTTGTTATTTCAGCTTTTAATCTTAATAATTCTGTGTTTTTGTGACCTCTTGTTAAAATTGTTAACATCCACACAAAGACTGCGGCGTAAAAACTTGAATCTCTACTGCTTATAGATATAGCATTTAGCATTGTGTGTGTCGAAGTATTTCTTTAACCACTTAGTCATCAACTGATAACATTTTGCTAAATTGGTTTTAGGAATTAATTGATGTTGGTTAGACGTGTGCCAGCCTCTAATAATTCATTGATTTTGTGTTTATGTGGTTCGTCCCAGGTTAGCTTTATTTAACTGTTCTTTTATTGAACTGTGAATATTTTTACAGATAAAATTTGAGAAAAATCTTGAGATGCCACTTTTGAAGGCACTGAGAGAAAGGATTTTGGAACATGCCAACAATTTTGAAGATTTTGTTCTGAATCTTGTTCCCAGTATTGATCTTGAGCAGCCACTGCAATTGGCCAAAGTAGCAATTGGACTCATCACTTTTCCTGTAAATGGTGAGAGATTACTTGAGAGCTGTTCTATTTGCTGTGAAGACAAGCCATTGCCAATTATGGTCACCATGAAATGCTCACACAAATTCTGTTCTCATTGCTTGAGGTCCTATGCTGATAAAAAAGTACAAGCATGTCAGGTCCCTATAAAATGTCCTCGACCAGGATGCAAGTATTATATTTCTGTCACTGAGTGTAGGTCTTTCCTTCCATTCAATTCCTTTGAATCTTTGGAGAAAGCCCTTGCAGAAGCAAATATTCTGCATTCAGATAGAATTTACTGTCCATATCCAAATTGCTCTGTTCTCCTTGATCGTCATGAGTGTTTATCAGCTAGGGCTAGTTCATCTAGTCAGCCAGAGAATTCCTGTGTTGAATGTCCTGTTTGTAATAGGTTTATCTGTGTAGATTGTAAGGTCCCTTGGCATTCTTCTATGAGCTGTGAAGAATTTCAGAATCTTCCAGAGGAGGAGAGAGATGCTTCTGACATTACTTTACATCGCCTCGCACAGAATAAAAGGTGGAAGCGTTGTAAGCAATGTCGTCGGATGATTGAGCTTACTCATGGTTGTTACCACATGACATGCTGGTAAGATACAACAGCCCTTTATTTGGGAAATGAACAATTATTTTCTATAAATTTCAAACACGTAGTTTGTTCTGGATGCATGAAGTGCAGATCTGCCTCTTTGGGAATTTATTAGACTTTGAGAATAGTCTGTCATGAGGCTGTTGAATAGGGATTCTATGGCTATTGATTGTCTTATTGTTGTTTTTATTGAATTATGCAGTCCAAACACTGGCAAGCTGACTGAAATTAAAGCAATTGATTATAAAATATCTATGCAGCAGATAATGAGTAGGGGTTCAAGATTAGTAGGGCTAGGATTAAAGTGGGGCCAATGTCAATAAAACTATTTTTTAGTTTGTAGTTCCAGAGGAAGAAGTTGAAATTTTGGAGCTTCTCTTGCTGCTGTGAGCTGGACTGCCATCCAAAATATAGGGTGGGATTTTGAGGCTAATTTCCAGGAAAAAGGGAAATAATTTCATAACATGAGTTTTGGATGGTAAAGAGGAAAGTAGTATTTGGATAGTGTGAGTTCCCCAGGCGACCAGCGATGTTGCAATTTTTCCTTTTCAATTCAAAGATTTCAATTCAAAGATTTGATGCGACTGATGACTTTCAAATTCAAGGATTCTTGATTATGTTGACAAGTAAATTTGTTATCCACAATTCGTCATAGTTTTCCTTTCTATTCAGCTGACTTTCCTGTATTTCTCAATTCTTATTGTCTTAATTTCAGGTGTGGCCATAAGTTTTGTTATTCTTGTGGTGCGGAATATCAGGATGGTCAACAGACATGTCAATGTGCATTCTGGGATGAAGACAACTCTGAAGACTCGGTGTCACACTCTCTGCAAGAATCAGAACAATGGGCATGGGAGACTTTCAATTCCATCCCCATGATCATGGATGCATACTCAGACCAAGAACGATCACAGCTAGCACTTATACAGAGGTTTCTAGATGGTGGTTTTAGTCTGAGTGATCATCACCCTTGCGAATCACCTCCCAACTGTACAGATTCCTATGAGGATGCAATGAAGGATCTTCATCAACTTCCGTGGCTTGAGAGGTTTGTGTCGGTGATAAGCAACGACTATGAAGATTATCTTCAGTGAAAGTGATAGATCTTAGGCTACCCAATAATTTCCTTGACTTAAATCCCAACAAAGCTTGGATGCAGAAAAGATTTCTTGCCCAGTTTGCTTTTCAAGAGGTTTAGCAGAAATTTGTGGCTTACAGTTATTTCTTATACATTTACTTCGCTGGTATATATTTGACCTAAGGACCTTGTATACAACATGGTGAAGAATCTGTTACATGATTTTCTTTAATGAAAGAAACAGGAAAATCGAGATAAAACAGCTTATTGTATGTGGATGGGAAGAGTATTGTTATGTTGGTCAACTGAAAGAAAATTGTTATTTCTCATTTTCAGATAACTCGCCCTTCATCTTCGACACCAACGCACTTCTACTTCAAATCAATTCGAGTAGAATCATCTTAATTCAAGCTCTCATTTTCAAACTCTAATCCAGCCACACTTATGAGTTCTCTTGTTTTTCAGTTTTCACAGCCCGCAACTTCTAAATTTAGAGCCCATAGGGTATCGTCGTCACGTGATAAGTGGAATTTAAAACTCGTGATTTCCCCCCGCAATGAGCTTAAAACCTTGTTAATTAAACATTGAAGTAAACTGTATAAATATGATCATACCAAAAATTTGGAGCAAGTTGCATAGTCTAGACTATGGTTTAACAATGGAATAGCCGTAATGTCATCCAGCCGCTCAAGAAGCAGCTATCATCAAAGAAAAATGGAATAGTCTGTAATATAATTTGAATTTCAGCCATCTTATATTCGACGTAAAAGAAATGAAACTTTAAAATAATTGAATAAGTTGAACAAAGAAAGGGAATATGGCACCATAGTAAATCTGTCAACACAATCAAATGATGGAAAACTTCCAAGATTTCGTGTCAAGTAAGATATAAAAAAAAAAAGAAGAAAAAAGCTACTTTAAATGTGATCAAGGAAGGGGCTATTAAGTAGTTAGCAAGACAAATGACATCAAGCATAAAAAGGAGATTGCTTGTATTGTCAAGAAACTAACTACCATTGTTTGGCTAGTGTTTCATTAAATAAGGGGGGTTTCTCATTAAATAAACAAACCTACCAACGCAAATCAATCTATCCGTTGTCAAACCCGGCATCTATCTACTTCTATACCTAAGTTTTGGAACAACTTGGGAAGATGACCACTGGGCCTAGAAATGCCACATTTATTTAGGTCCTTGTCTTATTTTCCGCCTTTGCTCTCATGAGTGTACACCTCTAGTTATAATCAATGCAGGCCAATTATTATACGTCCACCATTAACTTAATAACAACATATACGAGCACCATCCCTTATTGTCTTAAAGAGTACATAATAAAAGCATGATTACATAGCTATGTACCATCCATTTGATAATTCATGTTTACCAAACAATTGAAGCAATTTTCCTGGGTTAAAAGGAAGGCAACTATTATGACGATTTCATATCATCTCATCAGACAATCAGCACAATACTTGGTACGGGAAATTATGCATATAAAAGACCAAGGAATGGATAAGACAACGTTGAGCGTAGGACAGGTTACATAGAACCGTGTTTCCCACACTCTTCAGCTCTGGTAACACCATCCATGAGAACATCAATTGTCCAATCCTTCAAGTCCTCCTGTAAACAGCATGTGAGCAGACATCAGCCAATATCAACTCCGCGCAGATTTTAAGCGGTCAGTCAAAACTCAAAACAGTGACCAAATGCTTCCCTTGTAAATGCGTAGACAAAATACATATGACCTAACTAAGGTCTTAAGTGCTAAATCCAAAATGGTAGCGTAGCTTTATCATGTGAACTATTTAGGACTTAGTAACCTCACATGGCATTTTTTGTTATCTTAGGATACGTTCCCTTGTTTATTTTACAAACATATGGGTGCATACATGTGACAAGCATACAGTGTGTGTTACTTACAAGACGCACTGGTTCTCCGGTTCTGATTCTGGCATTGGGGCGGGCATGCTTAGACTCAAATGGGGTCCTAGGCCTGAGTTCTCGAACCTTCTCCCACTCCTCGCGGCTCAGCATTCTGACAGTGCCTTGACCAGGTGGGGCATGCTTAATCTTCCTCTCCAGCAACTCTTGCGATCTGGAATCATCATACTGCCACAATACACCACCAACTAACCACGTTATGCATGTCCAATAAACGCAATAATACACTGTTTTCACTGATTACAGCAAGTTAACCTCAATTGGTAATATAATCAAACAGGTAATATGCAAAATGAGATTATTATTGTATGTGTATCAAAAGGGGCACCATCATGAGGAGCTTGGCGAAGAGTGCGATTCCAACGGCGGCAACAACCATGGGCATGGTGGCGGTGTCGAGGTAGGACAAGGATTCGGGGACATCCACGATGAACTGGTCCTTGCTCTTCGACTTCCTCGTCTTCCTCTTCTTCTCCAATTCCAGGGCCTTCCTCTTCAATGTCTCTGTCGGGACATCGCGGCGAAGCGTATGCAACAATCGATGCCCAACTGCGTTCATTATTCATCCACCGAATCAAAATCCCAGACACCCAGTTTCTCGTTCGGTTCCCCCCTAAACAGTTTTTCACCTTCCATGTTACGAGTCCAAAATGTACTAAAAAAAAAAAGAGTCCGAACAAAAGGACAAGATCGCCCTTTATTCTTCCCCCTAATTCCAATTTGCACCCGTCATAGTTACAACAATTAGGAGCCCGAATAAAAGGACAAGACGCGGTTTGCCAACCTGCCTGATCAGAAATTTATTGGATTGAGTTCAGGCCCTCAAATCTGACCGAATGCATTTTTTGGGCTGATTATGAGGAATGTATTGAGTTGTTCCGACTTAAGCAATTCTTTTATGGTTATACATTTTAATAATAATTATTAAAAAATTATAAAAGTTTATACTTTAATTAATATATTTTAGATAACTTGATATTATTTTTATAATCACTTTGTTTATTTTGGCATATATATTACAAAATATATCTTGAATTTTTGTTTTTTACTTATAAATTTTATAACTTTACAATATATGATATCAAAATCTTTATAGGTTGTAGTAAAGTCGGGTTCACTTGGTCATTAATTGGGTCATCGTACGGCCAGGTTTTGATTTCAAAAAATGGCTCAATATGAACATTAAGCTGGGTTCAGATTTGATCCAATACAGCTTGACCTGTCCTTTATACATCTCTAACTATAATAAAACTATTTTAAATAGGTGTCCCATTGCACATAAAGAAAAAGAAAATTGAAAATCGAATGACTAGATTTTAAAATGATGATACATGAACAAAGATATGGATGCATTTACTCGACATCCTATACAATGTGGGTTGACATTTAGATTTTTCATAAAATGTATTTAAAACAAGTTAATTGTACATTAAGTGACAAAGGCATTTTTGAACCCTTGCATCATATGATGGTAAGATGTTTTGTAAAGAAGTTTTTAAAGAAATTGTAAATATATTTCAACGATGGATTGCGTGTGTGTCAAGCCAATATGTCGAACCCTTGTGTACATATAACATTGTCCATTTTGAATATGTTTCCATCCAATCTCACGGCTTTTAAAGCATGCCTCGTGCTATCTCTGCACACAAACATTGTTTTTGTTTGAGAATTGATGAAAAAGTGAAAAAATTCAAAAAGTTAATAGAATTGATTAAAAAGTTAATGGATCGATGCTTAGCGGTTAATTTTAAGAATATATATTTTATAATTTCAACTATCATTTAAAAATATAAATAAAAAGCATCATAAGTAGATGAAATAAATGTTTGAGAACAAAGCTCAAGAAAAAAGTACACATATGAACATATATGACATGTTATATATGAATTTAATTTTGATACACTAATTGTATAAAAAAGTTATATAGTCATCTCTACTGGATATTAATCTGTTATTTCAATAGAGAAATTTGATTGAATAATAATATAAAACTCTTTAATATTATCAGTGCATCAAAATTAAATTCTTATAATATTAAAATATCTAATTAAATAAAAGATTCCTAACAATCATCTAAATAATTTTTTCTGGAGATAGTCAAACTAAAAAATTAAAAATTTACGAAAAGAAATAGAAATCTTAGCGCGCCATTCCCCGTTCACCAACAGTAGGCTCCGCACTTGGTTCTCCATTTTAATTTTCTTTCCCTTCGTGCCCTACCATGCCTCATTGGATGTTTAGGCTAATAAGTGATCCATTTGCCAGTGCACGAAATAGGTTCTGACCCTCTAATTCTTATCAAAATAAATTGAATAATGATAATTTTAGGTATTAAATATGAAGTTTGTTGAGTTTATACGAGTTCACCTGTTATGATTTATTTCTATTGCACTATAATTTTTTTTTTTGGGGGGGTAAGATATCATACTATATCTTTGAATATAAAAGATAAGTGGCAATAAATAATTGAAAGCAGAAAACCAGATATTATCACTTGCATTTCAATTTATTTATTCAATATTAACATGAAACTGTTGCTTCTGCCGTAAAACGTTGACTATGTCTTGTGGATGCATCACATCTATCAAACTTGCAATTTTGAAGGAAATATAACAAACTTCACATATAACACATTAAACCTTGGCACTCTGTGCAGAGATTCTTTATATGTATATAAGCTACTTAGAAGGGAATATTAAGCCCATTTTGCCATGAGAGACATGCCACCAGCACCCAAAAACACAGCTACATAAGATTTCAATTGAAGCTTAATGTTATTCTGCAACCTTGGACTCATGAAATCTGAAGAGAGAAGGTCAACCAAAGCCATGTAGATTAGAAGGCCAGCAGATGATGCATTAAGCAATCCTACTGTGATTAGTGCACTGGGGCTGTTCTCTTTGTAGATAGTGGACATCGCAATTCCTAAGGCAATTCCAAATGGGGTTGTGACAGAAAAGAAGAACACCATGATGACTCTCTTTAACAACTTGTATTGGGCCTGTTCAAAATACATATTAGTTCAGATATTGAAGTTTTATTTTTGTTTTGAAAAAAAGAAAGACAAAAGAAAACATAATTCATAACGTAAAACTGAAATATAATGACAATTGCAATGTAATCTCACTTGGAGAATGCATCCGCCAAGGCCCATGCCTTCAAACATTTGATGGAAGCAAAGGGCGGCTATAAGACCTTTTATTGAGCATGTGTTATTTGAGGCACCCATCGAGAGTCCTATCACTACTGAATGAACAACAATTCCAAGTTCTAATACCTGCATCCGAACATACGCATAACCTTAAATTAGTTGTTGAACAATGACATAAAAAGGTACTTAAAAAATTAAGCTCATGGTATAAATGGTTCAGCATATGACAAAGATATCTTTTCATATGCTATTCATTAAAATATGAAATTACTACTTATCCAATCAGTTCAACTTACTAAACCATAGTGATTGATTTATACAACAATACAACCTGGCCAACAATATTACTTTCAGGAGAAATTCGTAGGTGTTACTTTGTCACTTCCATTGCCATCTAAATTAAATGAACAAAACGTCAAATTGTGAACGTAATAAAACAACAATAATCTTACCATGGCAACTACCCGATAACGCGATAGTTGTTGCTCTCCGTCTTCAGCCTTGGCCTCATGATGAATGTGTTGATGACCATGGAAATGCCCAAAACTGACAGCACCCATCTCTTGGTCCCCACCTTCAGCAGGTTGGCTCTCTGCAGCTGGAATAACAACTCCAGAACTACACTTCTTACTGTAAATACTAGTGGCCATAGAGTCCACCATAAGTGTGATTATTGCAGAGAACATGGCCACTAGCCCTGAGAATGGAAACTCATGCCAAGGTTTCTTTTTCAGGCAATCAGACCACAGCATGTCAAATGAATCAGGCAGCACGTGCATGAACCCAGTGCCAAGAATAATGCCAGCCGCGAGGCACTTCACAATTATGAAGAGATTGTTTTCAGGGCTTAATGCTGGGATTGAACGTGTCACCAAGGGCAGAGACACCCCAATCATGCTAGTGACTAAGATGGCGAAGATGGCTATGATTTTGAGAGGGAGAGCTTTTTCTTTGTTGTTGCACCCGTCTGCTGATTCGGTTTCACAATCAGCTATAGCTTGGGGTGTGAAAAGAATGATAGTGAGGACAAAGACCAAAGAGATCAGCTTCAGAAGGGTAACTGAAGTTGCCATTGTAATTGATTATATCTCACAAGCTGAAGGTCAAGGAAACAGTTGAAGATCTGCTTTGTTAGATCTAATATAGATGGCTTCTTTTTTGATAATCCATAGATGGCTTCTTTATATAGATGTTTATGTACCACCTCCATATCATATGCACCGTTTAAATCAGTAATAGTAAATTTTTAGACACATCATTAAATTATTCCGTGATGGACGACACCAAGTACATTGACTGTACAACAGCTTTTGTCATAATATGGATGGATTACATATATTAATAATACAAAACCGTACATAGCAGTACTACGGTACGGACCACAAATTATACATCACCACACGATAATGATTTTTGTAAAAAATAAAATAAAATAAAATAAAAAGATTGGAAAGTCAATTTATGTTACAAGGCAAAAGCAAACGGATACATTGACTTTCGCAAATAAACACGAATGAAATTCAATCAAGTGGTCATGGACCTCGCTGTTTGCAAATTGCAACCGTTATCCCCTAATTAAATATGTAAGATTCCATCATTAAAAAACAATATCATGATAAGAAGATGCCAACTTAGTGACGCACGTGGGCCCATTAATACTCGTAGAATATGAAAGTTAATTACTTCATGCTGTTGTTTTTGTACAGGGTTATTCTAACACTTAAAAAGTGAGTATTTATTAATTAGGATAAAATAAATATGATGGATGTTAATGATAAATATGGATCATTATCATATTTAATGGTAATAAAGTAGATATTCTAATAGATACCTATATTTTGAGTGTTAGAATAATATTTTTAGTTGTTTTTTATTCCATGAAAGTCGTAGGAGGCATGAGTCTTGTCAAGGGATAAGAGATGTGTTTGTTAGTCTTGAGGCTGCATGTGTTTGTGAGTTTGAGGTAATGTATGCATGTGGGAGAAGGGATGTTTTACACAAATAAAATGGAAAAAGTGAGAGATTACACACTTATCCTATTTACTAGTTGGTTACATATGTCTTCTTTTTTTTTTTTATGGAAGTCGATTTTCATCGATTTTCATCGATTTTCTTACACTACAAATTTCTCCACAAAAGTAACACAGAAGTCAACTTAAATCAACTTTTATTCTGCATATATTTCAAGCTCAAGTCATGTCACGTCGTATCATATTGGGTGGACTAAATAAACACCAAAGTCGATTTGAATCGACTTCATAGACATATCATTGTTGTCAGATTGTGTCAGGTAATCGACTGTAATCTACTTCTATAATTAATTGTGTTTGCAACAGATCTCGTACTATACCTGACACAATCTAATAATTAAATTTTAATAATACTTGATAATAAATTTTAAATAAGATAAAATACAATACAATATTATTAGATAAAAAAATTAAATTAAGTTACTTGCACTGTTAATCTACCCGCAATATGATCAACAACATAAAGATGGTAAAGCTCGTTCTCCATGGCTATTTAGTATAACACTCCCCTCCTTCCTCTTTCCCTCACTTCCTCTGTCACAATTGATCCTGTTGTTATATTGATGGCCATGGAGAGCAAGCTCTACCATCTTGATGCTGTTGATCATATTGCGGGTAGATTGACAATACAGGTAACTTAATTTAATCTTTATTTAATAATACTGTATTTTATTTTACTTTATTTAAAATTTATTGTAGTTAAATTTGAAATTGTTTAGTATGGTGTTATTTCTTTTTTATTGTTCTAGTATGTTAAATTTATTTTAATTTGGGATTTTGTAGGTAGCATTTTATAGTTTAATTTTCTTATATTTCATTTTATATATAGTAGCTAGAACACGAATAGTTATTATAAAACCATGCTTAAATTTGTTATGAATATTGTATATTATTTTATAAGTAAAGAATAAAGAAATGATATTAAATTTGATTATTTAATTTGTTAAAACATTTTATTTGCTATAATTTACTGGAAATTATTCAAGTTTTAGAAAACTAGTGGGCATTTAATTTAATTTTAATTGGCAAATTTGGATAGTTTAATTTTAGGTTTTGCCAATTTTAGTAGAATATTGTAATATTATATGGTGATAGTTAAAATATTATATTGTTTTATTATTAAGTGTTATTAAAATTTAATTATCAAATTGTGTCAGATACAATATGAAATCGGTTGTAATCAATGTCTGTAATGCACAGATAGAAGTTGATTTAAATCATACAGAAGTCAATTGCAACTGATTATTTGACACAATCTGACAAAAACTAACAAGTACAGAAGTCGATTGCAACCGATTACCTGACACAATCTGACAAAAATTGACATGCCTATGAAGTCGATTCAAATCGACTTTGGTGTTTCTTTAACCCACCCGACATAATATGACGTGACATGATTTGAGCCTGGAATGTATACAGAATAGAAGTTGATTCAAATCGACTTTTATTAAAAAAAGAGAGAATATATATGTACTCGATTGAAAAATAGGAAAGTATGTAATCTCTCTCTGTTTTTCATTTTATTTGCATAAAAAATCCGAGGGAAAAGTTTGTACTTTCTTCTTGTTTCCCTTTTCGGTTAGTATTTGTTGTTTTCGTGGTCTACACCGATGTTCTTGGTAGTATCTTCAAATTCTCCCACTCTAGGTGGAGAATACCTGAATACAATTTATAGGCTTCGTCGATCAAGTTCACCATGTTGATTCCTTCTATCTTTATCAGCCATATAAAAGATACATGCCCATAACTAACTCCTACCAAAAACAAAACTCATGTAAAATAGTAAAACAAGAAGCTTTGCACTTCTTTCTCAATATTTAGTGCGGATCATTTATCGAAGCCTGTAAGCCATAAGTCTCAAGGCTCTAGCAACAAGTTTTTCGGCTTAGTCCCAGACAATGATTGGGCTCACCACACACAAACTCAAAGGATGAAAGATGGATTCTCCACTAGCTTGTGTTCTTTTATTCTCCCTTTTAATTTCCTCATATTTCCCTCAGTCCTTCTCCAATCATGTATAATTCCTTAATTGTTGTTTCTTGTTTTTTTTTGGCCTGACTTAATTGTTGTTTAAGTTTAATTTAATTTCTATACACTGACAGCACTAAATTATTTTATACTGTCATCTAATTATATATTATTATATTACAAAAGTGATGAACTCTTATACCCATTTATAAAGTCATGCAAATGAAATGATTTAATTGAATAATAATATAATTTTTTTTTGCATTATCCGCACACAAAAAATTGAACTCCTCTTTTCTTTTTTTTTTTGGTCAATTAATATTTTTCCTTTGACCTTCCCCTATTACCTTCGCCAGTCTAATGATAGGATCACAGCCTTTGCCTCGCATCGACGCCAGGCTGGGTCCAGTAAAAGCTTGATCTTGCTCATGGTCCAGTACAATTTGTATCCCTTTCCTAATTGCAAATGCTGTTTCTTTCGGTCAAATCTAATGACAAATTCTAAGTACTAGTAGTCCACCTTCTGTCTTTTTGGGTTGAAGGCTTGAAGCCACTAAAATTTCTTTGCTCAGAATTAATAGCCACAAACCCGTGGGTACGTCCACCTGTCCATGCAACTTTAAATCAATAAATTTGACAAAAATAAAAAAACACTTTAGATCAATACATGATCATAGGCCCTGACCCAAAATAAAAAAAAAAAACGATTATGGGCAAAATTAAAATCTGTCCTTCTACAAATTATTTTGGTAGACTTTTTGAGTCACAGGTGTAAACAACGAAATAAACACATTTACTGAGCAGCAGTTAACATATTTTGTTAAAAAAATTCATACGTATTAAATATCACAATTTATAATAATATTTGAAGAAACTACTACGGAAATAATATAAATTATCAATGAGTTTTTCACAGAAAATAATAGTGACTATTATTTTTCTCCTTCAAAATGCTAATAATTACTACGTTATTTTTTTTACTCTAAACATTTTAGCACAGTTTTCAAAAAATAATTTCTTCGTGTCAGTTCAGAGTTACGGTTATTATAAAGGGATCAAAATACTTGCGTTGCATGAGTAAACCCCCAAGTTAGTCCCTAACAATTTTAGTATCGGACACGTTAATTTTTGATAAATGAAAAGTGTCAAGTTGGCCCTTAACAATAATGTTATTTTTTGGACAACAATTAGTCCCTAAACAAAACAGTGATCTCTGCCTTACGTGGCACAATGGAATAGTGATTAGGGTGATGATCTAGCAACTAACACTTTCCCTAAACGACATTGTTTTGTACAGTCGACAAGACCCAATCTAAGCCATACGGTGTCGTTTTCTTGATGCCCAATTTATGCCCAAGTGAAATTAAACAAATCAATCTATTTACAATCCTAATTACAGACCTAGTTAGAACTTGAATCAAACAAATTAACCCAATTACTTCCCTAATAAAAAAGTAAACCTTAATTACCCTAATTAGCCACCCTCAATTACCCATCGTAAACACTAACATTTATATCCCTCCCATTCATTGTAAATGCAAGAATTATTAGGGTTTACAGACTCAAAACTTCATCTCTTTTAACCTCTTATCCCTCACCATACATCTTCATCGTTGATTTCCCTAAACCGTGAATGACATAGTCATCGCGAGTGAAGTACCAGTAAAGCAATTTCCTGTGTAACGTGGTTGAAGATTCTCCTGATACCGTAAATTGACCTTTCACTCTCTTCAAAATATTTTTACTCTATGGTCCCAAAAGCTCTCTTTTTGCTTCTTATGCGAATGTGTGTTTGCGTATGTCACTATGTGTGTATGTGTGTGTTGTGCCCATATAAAATCAGGTGTTGTGGTCCCTGTAATATTGTTGAGATCCATGTGAGGTAGGTATTAGCATTAAAAGAGTGTTTTATGAATTTTATATGTCTTTAGTAGATGAGCCAATATATTTGGCTAGTCTTTCACCATCGGGGTCACTTTAAAAGGAACAATAAAAATGTTTTAGAGTATGTTGATGGATTAATGCATCATTTGCTTAAGATTGATGTAGACTTGATGAATTTGTTTGATATACAAGCATTGTTCACAGACTTGGGCTATAGGACGTATAAGCCTGTCTGGTGGTTAAAGCCTGGTAGTAAAGGCCTTGACATATGTTTAAGGCCTTTAAATAGGGATGCTAATATTCTTGATATGTGTAGAGCTGTTTTAGAAGCTAAGGAATAAGATGCCTAATTGTACTTTGAACACCCTATTAGTGTGCCAAATATAGTTGAAATCAATGAAGTGGAAGTACTAATTAGGGTTGATGTTCATGGTCTAAAAGAGGATAATGCAGATAATGAAGTGAATGTGCAGAATGGGGTGAATGTACAGGATGGAAAAGAGGACCCATGAAGAAGTTAAAAAAGGGCTAGTGTGGAAGAACATGTTGGTAGTGATGAGAGTAGTGTTGAGGGCAGTGATGAGAGTAGTTATGAGGGCATTGATGAGAGTAGTGTTGACAACTCTGATGATTATAAAAGTTCAAAGAATGCACTTTAAAAGCCAGATCCTAGAAAGATAGGTTCAAAGTTAGACTCGGATTTAGGTGATGAAGTTGAGAATAATGCTGCAAGGGAAGCTAAGGAAAAGAAAGTTGAAGAGAAAAGGAAAGGCAAGTCTGATGAGGAGGGGAAAAGGAAGGTTGCTGACAAGGGGAAAGGGAAGGCTGCTAAGAAGAAAAATTTGTGAGGAATAGGAAGGGAAATTCAAAGAAGGTGCTACAAATAAAGGACCTTAGTGAAGATAAAAAACCTGTTGCTGAGGGTGATTTGGAGTATGTCTATACGTCTGAAGATCCCCACTTTCCTTTACCTTTAGATAATGAAGGTACTTTTCCTGTTTATCGAAAGTTCAATGAGGGTGCAACGTATGGTCATATTCAATTTGAAAATGGAATGGAGTTTGTCAATTTTGAGTAGTTTTAGAATGGTACGAAAGATTTCAATATCCACATAGGTAGGATATTTACATGGAAGAAAAATGATAAATTGAGGGCAAGGGCAGTGTACTCTACTGCTGTTTGTAATTGGATGATATACTGTGGATGGAACTCCAAATCAAAAACTTTCCAAGTAAACAGTTATATAAAAAATCTCATTTTTTCTAGGGGATTTCAAATCAGAAAAGCTAACAGGATTTGGGTGATTAAGAAAAGAGACTTAAGACACATCCTGGCTTGAGGCATGTTGAGGTTTTTGACTACATAAAGGAGAACTATAGTGTCCAATGTAATGATAAGAAAATACAGGGCACTGAAAAAAGTAAGAGAATTGGTTGAAGGGACTGAGAAAGAACAATATGCTAGACTATGAGATTATTTACATGAGCTATTGAAAAGTAACCCTGGTAGCATGGTCAATATGGAAGTGATTCTCCATCCTGAAAGAGCACCTCAAGTCCAAAGAATGTACATATGTTTGGAAGTGTGCAAGAAAGGGTTTAAAGCTGGTTGTGGACCATTAATTGGCCTGGGTGGTTGCTTCTTGAAAGGCTATTATGGAGATCAATTGCTATCTACAATTGACCAATATGCTAATAATCACTTTTATCTTATTGCATTTGTCGTGGTTAATAGTGAAACAAAGGACAATTAGAAATAGTTCCAGACTCTCCTACATGAAGACTTAGGTGACTACCAGAGGCATGGGTAGAACTTTGTCTATGATCAACAAAAGCTATGCTTTTCTGACAAATTTGTGTCCTTCTTTTTTGACATTATTTTCACCACATTAGTTCTTGACAATTGAAAACTAACTCAGATTAAATTTCTATATCGACGGACGCATTGGTCCAGGCTAATGCAGTGGTATTTTGTGCTTTGCAAGTGGTCATGGCTAGGGCAGTTCATAGAAATTGTGTAATGCATATATGGAAGAACTTCATCAATAAATTGAAGAATAGACAAGAGGAATTGTTTGGGAATGTGTCAAGTCATTGACTGAACCTGTGTTCAAGGCAAATATGGAGAAGCTGAAGAGTCTAAATGTTAATGCATGGGAGTACTTGCATAAGCTTGACCCCAGAGCATGGGTGAAAGCCTATTATAGTCCTTGGCCTAAAGTTGATGTCATCACCAACAACAACAGTGAAGTATGGAATGCAAGGATTCTTAAGTATAGGAACAATCCTATACTGACCATATTTGAGGAGTTAAGGTGCTATATAATGAGAAAACATGCTAGACACAAGAAGGTTTTGGAGAGCTACCTTGGCAAGCTAGCTCCTGTGCTGATGCAAATAT
Organism: Dalbergia cochinchinensis; assembly: GCA_031216125.1. Lineage (NCBI taxonomy): Eukaryota > Viridiplantae > Streptophyta > Magnoliopsida > Fabales > Fabaceae > Dalbergia > Dalbergia cochinchinensis. The sequence goes on from CM062370.1 coordinate 38,672,151, forward strand.
TAGAGAAGTTGAAGAAAGCTAGCAATAAATGAAACCCTCAGTGGTTAGGGGATAAGGAAGGAGCAATATATGAGGTATCTAGATATGGGAACAAAGTCAAGGTGGATTTGACCCTCAAATATTGTTCACGCAACCTTTAGCAATTGACAGGACTCCCTTGTCAACATGCCATTACTGTAATGGCACACAAGAATCAGCCCCCTGAAGACTTTGTACATCAATGGCTAATGATGGAGGCATTCAGGCAACTTATAACCACCATATACAACCAATTAATGGACAACAGCACTAGACAATAACTGAAAATCTGCATCTGATTCCACCAAAGGTCAAGAAACCAATTGATCACCCAAAAAGCCATACGAAAAAGGAGGCTAGAGAAGAGGTACCTTATAGGAGTAGCCACAAGTTGAAGAGGACTTATGAGGTTATATGCTGGAACTGTGGGAAAACAGGACATTACCCCAAAACTTGCAAGGGACCATTTTTGCTTGATGCAAAACCAAGATGGCCCAAAAGGAAGAAGAAAGGTGAAGATCAAACTGAAATCCCCCAAACATAATCACATCCTCAGCCAGAGAATGACTCTCAGGTACAGATTATGTAATTTCCCAATTTATGAATACAATGTCAATTTATGGACTCTAACATATTTTATATTTGTTTGTAGAGCCAATAAGGTGCTAAAGCCCCAAGTTCTAAAGTCTCAATTTTCGAAGCCCCAAATACTGAAGCTCCACCTCCTGGTGCCCCACATGATAGTGGCCCAAGTAGGCCCAAAAGAAAGAGAATAGAGGAGATAACTAAGGTGATTAATAGCACCCTATATGATTTCCTTTATTATTTTCTTTTTATGTCTTCAATACTAACAATTTAGGCCAAATGTGTGGGGTAGACTTAACATATAAGCTCACCTACTACCCCAATTTCCCTAAGTTCAGAGACACAATCTACAATCCAAATGACATATCAGGCCTAATTTCATAGTTGATGACTATGTCTTGGCCCCTGCAATTAGGCCACCCCTAATCAGGCCACCCAACATGCCCCCACAACAAAGGCTCACTCATTAAGATTAACCATCTGTTAAGGAACGAATAATGAGACCACTATTCGTTAGGCCTCCACCAACTAAGCCTCCAACAACAATAAGCCTTCATCTTACAACTATTCATTTCAAGTTCATTACACCTCCTTTTAAACTTGACTAAAGCTACTATTGTTTGTCTATTATGCTACTATTATGCCAAGAAGAAGAAGCCCACCCCATAACAATCCACCAACTACTAGCTCAAGTCAAGGAATCTCTGAAGAAACTGCTACTGGAACGTCCATAGGGACAAGGTCAAAGTTCCTCAAATCCATGCCAACTCCAAGCCTTCATTGAAATCATGTACCCCAGTAATGAGTAACTTCAAAAAGTGTTTTTTGCTATTTTTTTGTCATTGTGGTGTTTAGCATCATTGACATATGTAATGGTCATTTTGTTAATTTAAATTCACTGTGTTCGTGGATTAGATTCCCAATTTGTTGTAACTTCTTGGTTGATACATCCTGGTCATATAAATTATTAATGACAAGTGATGAAATTTCTACTTCACACCTTATTACATTGCTGAGGCTCCATGAGTTGAGTTTTATCAATTTTTAGATATGAAATATCGTATATAAGTTAAGTCTCAATTCTCAATTCACACGTTAGGTTCAGAAAGCTTAAAATTAATAGCGAACAAATTCAAAGCAAAGTTGTATCTTCATTCAACTTTCCATCCAAAATTATAATGAAAGTAGTGGCTTCCAAATAACCAACACAACTACATTGATATATAATTCCAATAATTCCAACCACTATATTGATGCCAAAATTACAAACATTCCACACAAAATATCCCATAATAGACCTAAGCAACCCTCTACAACCCTAATCAACTTCTCCATCCTAACAAACTTATATTGAAGACACCATACGTTACTCGAAAATGTACAAATATCCCATCATTCCAATCAACATAATAACAAATAGACCAAAACAAATTAGTGCAACCCAAATCATCTTCTCTAATGAGCAAACTTAATGCTCATCTTCTTTCCTAGGTCATTGAACTTGTCTCCTTCAAATTCATCCAGCCACACAAAGAAGTTACAATAAGGCTGATTCTCTTGCAAAAATTAGACATGATCATTATAGCAAAATCCTTAAGCAAACCTTAGGTATAACAGAAATGCAAGGCAAGAGTGAAAAATTTTGAAAACCCATTAACTCTATAATTGGGCATCTATGAAATGGCCTGTTTGGATTCTTTCAAGTCTTTGAGATTTCTTCCTACATTGGCATATCACACCATTGTTACGGCTTTGAGAAATGCTAACACTAGATGCGCTCTCAGTCCAACCACCATCTCCTATCTTTCTCGGTTAACAAAACATGACTCACTCCCACTCATTTTTTCCCAACCGATTCACCAAATGTTGGGGATCTATAATGTAGAAGAATGAGAAAAATGAGAAGTAGTCAACAAGAACAAAGATGGTAGGTTTTTAGAGTTTTAAACTTTCATGAATGAGGAAAATGAACACTATACACTTAAGAGTCCATCAACTTGCCATGTAAGAGCTCCATCAGCTTTCCATGTAAGAGCTCTATCACGGTTTCAGTTTAGGGACTAACGGTTGTCCGAAATATGACATTGTCAAAGACCAACTTAACATTTTTCACTTGATATGGACTAACTTGTCTGATACTAAAATTGTCAGGGGCTAACTCGGGGGTCTACTTAAAAAATACAAAAGATTTTACCAAAGTGAGAGAAAAGAAAGAGAGAATCGGGGATTTTCGGATTGTTGATTGCAAATGCCTGAAAATTTTGGCATATTCTCTCGAAGAAATTGACATACATACGGCAAACAATAAAATAACTTATTCTATCATAAAAAATAAAATAACTTACTCTAAAAATGAAGAACACAATTCATATTCAATAACAGTTAAATGAAAAATAAGAAGAAAGATAAGAAGAATTGAAAGGAAGCATAGTTATAAAACTCGGCTCGTTAATTAACTCGGTTAATGCACTAGATCAATGACTTATATTTCGACCAATGAATCAATGGTTGAACCAGTGGAATCTAATATGATTAAATAAATATATTCAAATTCAAATAATATAATAAAATAATATAAATAATTAACAATTTAACACTCTTTAGAAATTTATACACACACACACACACTCACTATATAATTAAGAATTAATAGCTTTAAATTGTAATAAATATATCTACAATCAAAAAAATTTCTTAAAATCTCACTAAAGAAAGAGACAAGATTAAACACAAAAGTAGTAAAGGCTTGTTTGGCGGCACTTAACAGTAAGTGCAACACCCTAATTTTATCCCCTAGCTCCACTATCACAAATGCGCTACAATGCATACCCCTTCCCCCTGTAAGTCCCTTCTTCATTTTAATCTTTCTAAGCTTAACTCTCTTGCATTTCTTTACTTCTCAACTCAACTATCTCGATCTTTCTCTCTTTCCCCATCTCACTAGTTCAACTAGATCAACCATACCTTTACCTTGACGGTGCAAGAAATGATGGCCATAGTAGGAAAGTTGGATGATGGCACCATATCTCGTCCTCATCAGCGGCGGATTTGTGGTAAATGACAATGCTTCTTCCTTCCTCGCGAGATAGTCTACATAACTTTTTGTAAGGCTTAACCAATGACTCACTGATTCACATGATTTGTGTGCAGGTTCAATTTTTATTGTTGCTCAGACCGATTACTTGGACGGTTCCCTGATCTGACTAGCCAGTCTAGTATGAGTTTGATAACATTGAAAAGAAGAGAATGATTTTTCTTATGTGAAATTTTCAAGCATCGTAGTTACAACTAGCACACAAAAATTGCATATTTCCTAGGATTGATGATGCTCAAGGTAAAACCAGTTAAGCAAGGAAAAAGTGAGGGTAAAAAATTAGTACGCAGTTAAGTATTTGGAAAATGAATGAGCGATGATTGATAACACTAATGCAAAAGGCACTGCTCATCAAAAATTAGCTTGAACAATTACAAAAAGCTAAAATATGTGACACAGCTTTAATTGGCTCTTCATTGAGATCCAGGTATCAGAATGACTATTAATGCATATAAACAAAAAGTCCAAGATAAGAGCTTCGATGTGGCAACTAGGATTTACCCAGTTGAGGTCGTGTTGGCTAATAAAAAGGTCATTTCGATTACTATTTTAGCTATTTTAGTACTTTTACTGTGTTAAATTTAGCTAAGTACTAATTTTTAGCCACCCATATAGTGTTTTGAAACTTGATGGATGAGGTTCCTAATACTTGTCACCTAAAAGTCACTTACACATCACTTTTGGACAATGGTTAAAGGAGAAATGTGCTACATAAATTGAAAAAGAGAGTCTTGACTAAGTCTACAATCATTACAAAAAGTGGTTTCTGATTCAAATAAGTGAAGAAATAGTTGAATAATGATTTTGGGAGGTTATAGCAAAGAGTGAGACCTGCTCCCTATAAAATATGGCATGAGACAAAAATTAGATGATGGCCATATTAGCTTGAGACCAAAGACACTTACGAGATTTTAGTGCCGAATGTTAGGCTAAATGTATGTCCACGTGTAGAAGTGATCTTAGTGGAATTAATGTCGAATAATTGGTTCACTGTGTCTATAAATACCTTGTGTTTAAACATTAACACGGACAATAAATCAATGACAGTCCGATTTACTTTTATCTTTATTTTATGTATCTTATCTTTTGTGCAGTTTATCTTTCTAGTCTTTTACACTTAGGGTGTGTTTGCTTATACAGTAAACATAGAGGATAAATTTTTATAGATGGGTTTCACATGTAAATATGAAAAGAGAGTTACTAGAATGACTTCTTACAGGGAAAAATAACTCACAAAGGAGAATATTAGCTAAGATAAAAAGAATATAGGAATGGGCCTTAGGCTCCTCAACTAACCCCCCCAAAAAAAAATGTAAGAAGATTTGTAAAAAATTTGTTGGATCTTTTTTATGAGAACATTTTGAAGTTTTCTAGAGATAATATCTTTCAAGATTGATCATAATTAGTTCAGCAAGCATTCAATCTTCAAATGATGGTCCTTTCATAGATGAAATTTGAATATAACCATTATTCCTTGATTGTTGGATCACCCTACACATGTGCTTGTTCAAATCATTGAGATGAGACATCTTTGCAAGCATGTTCTCCTTTGTAGCTGGCATAATACCTTTGACGGTTGTAGATGTACTATTATCCTGTAATGTCTGTTATGTGTGTTTGCTTCAAGGATGATCTTTTTAATCAAGATTGATCATGACGCATTTAAGAAACTTTGTTAAGGCATTTTATGATCGGCAGGATTAACTTTTTGAAGTATAAGTCATCTTTCTAAAAGTTTCTTTATGATGGTGTCTATTTTCTTTCTGGAATAGATCCTAGCTTTCTCATGATTTAGTTACTTTTTGAGATATGTTATGCATCAAACTCATCCAAAACTCGTGAGAGTTAATGTTTATAGCACTTAATATGGAATTTGAGTTGCATGTTATGTTCTTATTAAGGTTCTTAAAGAAACTGAGTGCAAGTTATATGTTATTAAACCTATGCTATCATAAAGGCACTCATACACACTATTAGTCAGCTTTCTCAAATGGTCCTTTCAAATATTGATTTGTAGTCACTCAAAACAAGTTATTATGTACATGTTATTAGAGGTACAAATCATGTGAATTATGTGTTGTGAGTAATTTGGAATAGTGCCATGATTTAATGGCAATATGATCATTAACCTTGATGTACCAAGTTGTCCATGCAAGAGCAACCTTCACTTTATACCCATTATGGGATTACTATAAGCCTTGAGGAGTTATCACAGGTTGCCTGCCCAAGGGGCATGGTCCTCCCAAAGGACAAATTATCATGTAACTTATTCTATTTAAGACTTATATATCCTTTATGTTCATGAATTTATATAATTATTTGATTATTTATTCATTTTAGCTGCTATCGTCATTGAGTTGCAGGTGTCAGGATGCATGTATATGTACTATTTATAATTAATATTAATATAAGAGCCTGTTATGAATTATCAGTTTGATTGTTTGCATGTCTCATTTAAGCTATGGCTTTTTATCTACTCACTGAATAAGATGAACTCACCATTTTTCTTCCCCTTATATAGATTCTGCAGCAGACGAGAACGTTGTCCTTTCACTTCAATAGTTGTCGATACCCACGGTGTTGAGTTTCAATTTCTGGGTAAGGCTTAGCCATTAGTTTATTTATTTTAGAATTACAAAATGCTCCATTAGTGTGCAAATAAGATTTTAGACACACATTTTTGCACGAATTATTTATCATGTTATTGAATTATTATTTTCATGGAACACGAATTATGTAGTTATTTTGCAAGATGGTTATGAACAAATTATTTCGAGATTATAAATCAAGCATTTTTGAATTATAATTAATCTCATTTCTTTTTAAAATTATTTAAATTGTATCAAAATAGTAATTTTGCATGCCACATAACCACGACGCAATCATTAAGTTCCCATAATCGGCAATAACGTCTATGGGCCGGTCACGACTAAGTTGCATCGTGACAGCCATGAAGGTTCTAAAATCATTCATAATGAACAAGAGGCTTTCCTGCTCTATTGGCATGACACTATTTTATGGTGCACCCGATCAATACAATTGATGATAAAATAATTATTCATTATGATTTGACAATTGTCTGAGTCTTTATTTCGTGAGCTTGTAAGGTTGTTTCGCACTGTTAAGGCGTGCTCTTTTGTCAAAATAATATAAAATTTATGCCTACTTTGTAATTACACATTTAAAATTGATTTTGATCAAGACCATCAAAATCAATTCTAACGAAATCACTTACGATAAAATTGATTCCATCCTTAACCAAACCAATCACACACATATTCAACGCTAAGATAATGGATCAACGATGATGCAAACTGTTGTTAATGGAAAATCAAAAAACAAGTTTATGCAATCAAATCACCTATTGGTCATGCTTCTCTCTTGAATATATTCGTCTTCATCTTCCTGTTGCCATCCAAGTACGAAGTGAAAGACCAAGAAAGCACATTGTTTGTTTCAACTGCCTGACCAGTGCTACTAGAGAACCCAACTCTGACCCATTCAGGCAAAACACTCCTTATGTCAACGACAGTCGAAAGTGTAGCCACCTTTGCACTATCACTAGGATAACTCAGACTGGCACGCAACGTTTTCGAGACAGGATCATAATTAACTTGTGCAGTGGCCACCGAACCGTTGGGAACATCATTTATTCCCCACACCGTGGTTGCTACTGACTGAATAGAACTAACATCGATTCCTATGTGGGGAAAATTTGGGTCCCAGGTATTTGAGAAAGTGTCAAATTCAACAGCAACAACTTGGTTCAGGGAAGTGTCCAAAGCAGTGGAAGATTCGAAAATTGCAAGGTAACCCGTAACTGAGGAACCGCGGAGAATTACAGAATGTGGTGGTGCAATGAAGAAGGTGAGGCCATCAGCTTTAGAGTGATTTGATGGGGTGATGACGAAGGTGAAGGAAGTGTTGAAGCTGGCAAGCCTCCCAGTGGATTCTTCCCAAAGGTGCACTGGTGCAGAATACAAGGCTCTTCCTACACTGTTCTGTACTGGGTTGCCAAATTTGTCAGTCTTTGTGAGCTGTATAGTCCCCTTTGATAGAATGGCATCACCCTCAAAGATGATGTCCTTTACATCTGATTTGAAATTGGCGAAGTTAAAGGAAAGTGAATCTGATGTGTTGGCTTTGTTGAGTAGCAGCAGGAAGAAAAGGAAGATTGGTAGTAAGGTAGAGAAGAGGTAGGGTTTTGAGCTGGAGGTAGCCATATGGTTGATGTGCACATGAATAGAGGTTGCAACTATATATATAACCATGGCTTCACCAGAGTTTTGTGCGTTTGGTTTAATATAAAGGGGATTGCTACCTGCTAGCAAACTGGACATTTTCTTTTGGACCAAAAGATCCCTTTTCTTTCTTCTTAAACCAAACTATACTCGGGGGTAATTTCATAATTTTATTTGCTGTGCATTAATTTTTACTTAAACATTCTCTCTCACCTCAATAATATCCTCTCCGTGTGTATTTCTCTCTCCTTCATTGGTCTCATTTACTCCCTTCTAGAGATGTCAAAATAGGTTGAGTTGATCCACTAAATCTATTATTTTTAGTAGGCTGAGTTGAAATTTTGAGCCCGTCAAAAAATTCCAACCTGCTTAACTCGTTGGTTAGGGTGGGTTTGGCCTACGAGCCACGTCTTTTGTTTTTTAGAAAAAAATTTATAATTTATTTGTAAGAAAAGTAAGAAATATGTAATCCAAAAAGGAAAAAGTAAGAAATATGTACAGTCATGAATACAGTAACGTTATATAGTTGACACTATTCACTCAAAGTTAAAATTTAAAAATAAAACAGTGTCATAATTCACAATAACACTATTAATAATAATATTTTTTAGTCTAAGTTAATATATAGTTATTATGCCCTTGAAAAATTAGGTATACATAAATAAAAAATATTATTTAAAATTTTTTTAAAAAAATTCACAAAATATTAAAAAATATTATTTTTAATTTTTTTTAACTTTTTGGCTTGTTGGTAGCCTGCCCTAAAATGAGTTGGGCTAATTATTCCAGCCTATTTTATTTTAGCGGGCTGACCCGTCTAGCCCCATTTTTTTCGGACTTTTGACAGGACAGGTCTAAACAGAGCGGGTTGACCTGTTTTGACACACCTACACCCTACCTAAGCCCTTCTTCTTTTGTTTTAAGTACAATTTTCTTATTATTGTTTCCGAATCACACATGCCAAATTCGAAAATTAGCTCTCAATAATCAAATTTTTAACTAGAGCATAGAGAAAAAAAGGAAAATCGTATATGTTTAGAATCGCAACTCAAAAAAACAAAGGTACGTGGTCTAACCTATATTTATAATACTAATGTTGTTTCACTATAGTTGCCACATGACATTTTTTCTAATTTTTTATTTTATTTTTTTACTTGTGATTTCATTTATTTTAATTTGACTTTTTTATTTTTATGGTGAATTCTTGAATCTTCATGTCCTACAATATTTTATTTTTTAATTTTTCTAAAATCATATTGAATAAGAATATTAAGCATACAAATAAATATTAGAAAAAAATGTAAATCTTTCAAAAGTATTTTAAATTTATAATATTATAACATAATTAATGTGAATACTACATTTTGTCTGGATACCATTTTTCTTCCTTTTGCATAAAATCAACAAAAATGTGTCAGCCCGATTCTTTTAGTCCAAGTCTTTAATTAGTATTTGTTGAAAAAAAGAGTACTAACCCCCCCCCCCCCAAAAAAAAAAGAAGGAAAAAGACAAAAAAAATGAAGATCGGGGAACTGAAAGTTGAAGATCGAAACTAAATTAGGGGAAGAATTATTGTATCAACATCTTCTAGACCATCAATACGCCATCTTAAAGTTTTTGGGTGTGTTACCTATGCCCACATACCAAACAGCTGAGAAAAAAGTTAGATAACAAAGGTGAGAAATGCATTTTCATTGGCTATAGTATAAACTCAAAAGCATACAAGTTGTATAATCCAGAGACAAAGAAGGTGATAATTAGCAGAGATGTGACGTTTGATGAGAAAGAAACATGGGACTGGACAGCAAAATCTCAAAAGGAGCCGGTGGCAATTCCTAATAGTTATATAGAAAAAATTGAACAACCAGAGACATCAACTCAACCAGAACCATCCAACCGACCTCAAAGGAATCGTCAGCCACCAGCCAGATTGCAGGATTATATTGTAGGTAATGACAATGACCCATCTGATGAAGAAATTATCAATTTTGCTTTATTTACAGACTGTGATCCAATAAGTTTTGAAGAAGCCTATAATGATAAGAATCGGAAGAAAGCCGTGGATGAAGAGATTTATGCAATTAAGAAGAACAACACATGGGAGTTAATTGATTTACCAGTTGATAAGAAACCTATAGGAGTGAAGTGGGTGTACAAGACAAAGTACAAACCTGATGGTCAGATTGATCGCTATAAAGCCAGATTAGTTGCAAAAGAATACAAGCATAAGCTAGGTATTGATTATTTTGAGGTATTTGCTCCTGTTGCCAGATTAGATACAATTCGTCTGATTATTTCACTTTCTGCTCAAAATAAGTGGAAAATATATCAAATAGATGTTAAGTCGATATTTCTAAATGGAACTTTGGAAGAAAAAGTCTATGTTGAATAGCCTGCAGGTTATGCGGTCCCTGGAGAAGAAGATAAAATTTACAAATTGAAGAAAGCTCTATATGGTTTGAAACAGGCACCGAGAGTTTGGTATAAGAAGATTGACTCCTAGTTTATTGAGAATGGTTTTCAAGAATGTCCTCTTGGATATGCTTTATACATTAAATCAGTTGAGCCTGGAGAAATTCTTATTGTATGTCTTTATGTTGATGATTTGATTTTCACTGGCAATAATTTAAAGATGATAGTAGAATTCAGGGAGGCTATGGAGAAGCATTTTGAAATGACTGATTTGGGCTTGATGTCTTATTTTCTTGGCACTTAAGTCTTTCAAAAAGGTACTGGGATTTTGATTTCTCAAAAGAAATATGCTAATGATATTTTGAAGAAATTTCATATGGAAAATTCAAAATCAGTTGCTACTCCAGTTGAAGAAAAATTGAAGCTAGTGAAAGAAGATAAAGGAAGAACTGTGGATCCTACTTATTATAAAAGCTTGATTGGGAGTCTAAGATATTTGATTGCAACTAGGCCAAATGTTGTTTTTGGAGTTGGATTACTTAGTAGATTTATGGAGAAGCCACGTGCTTGTCATCTGTAAGCAGTAAAATGAATTCTTCGATATATCAAAGGTACCCTGAATGATGGGATATTTTATGAAAATACCAATGATGTGAAACTTGTTGGATATACAGACAGTGATTGGGCAGGTGACATAGAAATAAGGAAAAACACTTCAGGGTATGTATTTCATCTTGGTTCAGGAGCGGTATCATGGTCATCAAAGAAACAACCAATTGTTACACTCTCTACAGTAGAAGCTGAATATATAGCAGCAGCAAGTTGTGCTACGCAAGCGGTTTGGCTAAGAAGAATTCTTGAAGTATTAAATCATAAACAAAATATTCCTACAATGATATTTTGTGATAACAAATCAGCTATTGCACTTTACAAAAATTCAATATTTCATGGAAGGTCGAAACACATAGATATTCGATTCCACAAAATTCAAAAATTGGTGAATGAGAAAGAAGTGGTGATTGATTATTGTTTCACTGGAGAACAAGTTGCGGATATTTTTATCAAGCCATTGAAGATGGAGTCATTTTATAAATTGAAGAAAATGCTTAGAATGTTAAATTATACAAGCTTGGTTTAAGGGAGGCAATGTTAAGAGATAAACCAAGCTTATCCTTATAATCATCAAGGTTAAAGAATTCAAGTTAAATTTTACTTCTAGCTTCTAAAAGATTCATTAGATAAAGTAGAGTTCAAATTGAATTTGTATTCATCCAGTCAGCAGAAGAGTTTCAATTGAACTTTACTACCACTTTGCTTATAGATTAAGCTAGGTTTATTATTATTATATTGTATAGCTTTGCCTATATAAAGGCCTCCAAACACCATTTGTAACACATGAAGAGAATGATGAGAGTGATATAAGATTGAAGTGAGTTTGTGAGAATTTCATTCCTCCTCCTTACTTCTTGATGCATCATTATGCTTAAAAAGTGAATGAAAAATATTAGTGTTCTGTGAGAGAAATCCTGAGTGATTAAGTCTCTGATATCAATTTTTCTGATGTGAAATTTTCAAGCATCTTAGTTATCAACAAAATTTTGCCAGATAAGACACGCTAGAACTTGATTCATGAAGAAAATTCACAATAATCACATTATGTAAATGTTCTTTTACATCAGAGGAATCTGTTCCAAGAAGGAAAGGGAGTACAATAATAAAATATGCACATGCACCGGATTGATCATATTTTTTTTTGGTACATTTGCACATTACCCCGATCGATCTTGAAACAATCTTCTTTGAATCCCGTGTGCAATGGTAGAACGCGGTGGGTCTAGCTCCTTCCTTACTTTGGTACCTGGCTTACCCAAAAAAAAAAATGGACAATGGAACAAACGTGCTTCCACTGCGACCACTGTGCTGCTGCTGCCACCATGATTATTGGTATGACCCAGCTTGTCCCATTCCAGACAACACGCTTGATAACGTCCATTTTTCAGATACTCTACCTCCCTATCCAATTTCATTGAATACATTTTTTTATTTGTCATGTGACTGATTGGTAATCTTTCTCTTTCACGTAACCCGCATTGGCCAATAGCTTTTTCTTCATTCTGGTAAAACAAAATTGAAAAACTCTTCTTGTATGCCCTGCATGATTCTGTACATGTCTGCCGTGGGATGCATCAAATTATCTAGCTTTAATGTAAGTAAACATTAAAGTTTATGGTCCAATACCATATTATACTACCCTCCGCTTTTATTATTATTACAAAAGCAGTTTTTCTTTCATCAATATGAGTTACATAACCAAAGACATCATATCTCATCAATATATTATCAATATAAAAATATTACCTCTATTGTTATAGGAGAAGAGGAAGCGGAAACTACACCAATAAATAATAGTACTATCAAGGAATGAAACTCCATCAACATCATTCAGACGTGAGTGTTTCACGTCTTGAGGGAGGCGCATCAAGTAGGTCAAAGCGCAAATTCAGCCAACCAAACGACTGTAGGTTCCTTCACCATGAAAAATGCGCACCATCCAGTTACATATGTACACACACAGGTATTGGGAGGACGATTATGTTTCTGTAACACGATAAAAATCCAGAGAATATAAATATATGTGATTGTTTAAATTATACATTAATTCAATTGTGTAATTAACTCCCGCATAAATCGATCATTTTATTATAGAGAGATTGCACAGATAAAATTTAAACAGTAACACAGAGTAGCAGCAGACTTCACATTACTATTGTGTATTGTCACTGCTCATTAGGATGGTGTGGTATCTCGAAATTTGTACCTCGTTTTTATTTTTCTGAAATGCTAAAAAGTAAAACATAAAATAAAATCTAACCAATGCAATCTATGGACAAGATGAACATTGAATAGTATAAATTTATGTATTTATATGGCATATACCTACAAAATCAGTATCTATTTAGATACCTATTTTATAATTATTAAATATAATAATAATTTTTATTTATTTTTAATATTTATTATACTCAATAATTATAAGTGAATGATGAAAATAATTTTACTTATCTACATTTGACAAAAAAAAATATATATATATATATCAGCTAGTGCTGGCTCAGCCCTACATTTGTGTCGGCATTGCAACCTAGCTAGGAATAGGATGGTACATAAATAACATAATATGTGAGGCTGTGCCTCTTCCAAACATTGATTCAGGGCAGCATCCGCTTTGGAGTTACCCCAACACAACCTGCATTACTCTGACTTCTGAGTCTGACCTGCCTGAGTGACACGATCCAATAAGTAACATATGAGCTTTATGCTAATGTTCCTTCTTTGATTTTTAATGCTTTCTGCTCTTCTAAGGTTCCTACCTCGCAGTTCACGTGCTGCGTGGTCCTCAGAAATTGGCGTTCATGTCTTCATTTCTCAGTTCTGACCATTCGCATTTACTCACGCTCCATTGGATGGTGGGTTGGCTTCTTGAATTGAATGAAACGATAAAGATATAATTATATTTTATATCTGTTGCTTTACAGCAGAAATATCGATATCCCAACATTATATTCTTATAGTATATGCACGCTATGATTGCTGTGGTTAATTGCGAAACATGAGAATGGGTGAAAATAAAAGTAAAACATCTGAAACTAAAATTGAGAAGTGAAAGTGAAGGGTAATATTAGTGGATCATTTTTGTATACATGTTATTTGAGTGTTAAATATACAATAATATGACATTTGTAAGAAAATTATAACAACGCTGAATTTTAAAAATCTCAAATCAAACGAGGTGTTGAAAAAGATTAAATCAAATTTTGTAAACCAAAACTCATACAACCCGAGATTTTGTGAAAAAAGTCAAAATATGTTAATAACAATCTCAGACCATACGAGATTTGGGAAAAAAATGATAAAATATTTTGAAAATAAAATGTTGCATTGGGCGTGATTAAGAACAAAAAAATTAATAAAATATTTAAAAAAGAAATATTGTTGGTTCCAAGATTTTGTCAAAAATATTAAAATATTATATTTCTATCTATATAATTATAAACCCTTGGCCCTTCTCTTCCTCCCGTCATTTCCTCGGTTTGACTTTGCATTGTTAGTCCAAATTCTAAAAAAGAGTGATCTGTGTATCGAAAAAAGAGAGTACTAAGGAAAAAAGAAAAAAGTGGCCCCTCCTTCGCTTCCTCTTCATTTTGTTGGTTGGTTTTGTATTACTAGTATAAAAAGAAAAAAATAAAAAAAAAGAGAGAGAGAAAGAGAGTGGTTTGCATCTCAAAAATAATATTACTAAGTAGGAAAAAAAATAAAAATAAAAAAGAGTAGTTGCTCCTTCCCTTAACTTGCTCCTCACTTTAATAGTTGGTTTTTGTATTATTAATCTGAAAAAAAAAGTGTTTGTGAAAAGAGTTTTGTTGATATCAAATTCACCAATGCTGAATTAACATTAGCATAAAACTTTGGACAAATTTTTTAATATCCATTTCACTAATCAAATCATGACAAGTGTTTTTTTTTTATTTTTGAAAAGAGTTATTTAAATTTAAAAATATGCATCCATCTCAAAAAAAATTCATATATCAAAAAAAATATTATTTATATTTATGGGATATTAAATACAGCGCTAATTTATACACTACTTTGATTATTAGATGGGATGTAAATCTCATTTAAGTAGATCGTTTTGGTTTTAGTCCCTCTATAGGTCATTTTGTTTTTGACTCCTCTAAAATTAAATTTCCATTTTAGTTTTAGTCTTTCTTTTATTTATCTTCTTTGTTTTTAATTCCTATTGTTCAAAATTTTAGTCTCAACAAACACTTTTGAATACATATTTAATTACTACAGATATTGAACATTTTATTTTTGCTCTTTTAAATATTTAAAATTTCTTTTGATCTTTACAAATATCACCATTTAACATTAAATTTACACAAAAGGGACTAAAAACATGGGAATGAAAGATTTAAAACTAAAACAAAAATTTTAGAGGGACTAAAATAAAAATAACTCACATTTTTTAAGACTAAAAACATATTTGAACTAACAATTATTTTTTTAATATTTGAAAAAACTCGCTCCGTTGGAGATTTGATATTTCAAAAGATTATTATATTTTATTGCATGCATATCTGGCATCAATAAGTAAACGATAAGTTTGAATTGAATGACTGAACCCGTGAATTGTTAATAGCTCAGCTGATGAGAAAATTCTTGTGAAAAAATGTCAACCTGAACTGGGCAAAGGAAAAGTAGTTTGCCACATATCCAAATAAGGATAGGATACGTGCAAGATAAAATACTGCAGAGATTAGCCAATTACTATCTGTTTTCTACTTTAACATAACTCTTATTTTATTTATAAGGTGTTTTATTATTTGCTAGTTTGATAAATATATATATATATATATATATATATATATATATATTCTAGCGTAAGTTCATGTATATATATTTTACCCTATGGTATTGGTAGTAGTTCTAAGTGGGTTACACCAGTAGAAAAATATTGCAAGATCTCCGTGACAAGGATGAGTGGGAAGCAAATGCTGAGAATGTAGCAGATGGGTCAACCAGATCACTTGAGAGAATCGGCACTCTATTCTGATTTCTGAAGATCGTAGCTGTAAATAAATGAGAATTAATCCGGGCCTCAAAAAGCATGGGGGTAACTGGAAAATGTGCAGAACTATTTAGTCCAACGTGTTGTAACTGGGGAAAGATCCGTTGTACATATTCATGATGCATTAGGGCAAAAGGTCCCTATCAAACTCGTGACAAGTAACTAATAAGCAATTTTTGGATCAAAAGCCATAAAAGGAATTATGGTCCACAACTTTCTTTCTGCTGTTGGTAGGACAACACAGAATATGGTATGGATAAACAATCAAAGAAATATCATATCCATGGTCCATTAATAATGTGCATCGTCGAGTACACATGCCGATAAGCCCAACCTAGCTTGTCCTCATAACTATTTTGACCAACAGTGAGAATCCGATCAACTTGGTAAGGAGAGAGAAAATGAGCTGTCGATGCCAAGAAGAGAAAGAATCCTATCCATGTGAAATTTTGCATGAATTTTATTGTATCAAGAGATAAAAACAAGGATGTTACTACTTGGAGGACCTATTAAAACTTGTGAGATCTTATGACTTTATATTTATTCATATGAACATATCATGTGAAATTTCACATCCAAACTTGTCGAGGCACATAGGCACACCTTGAAGGATGACTCGTGATACATATATCCCTCCAAAATAATCCATGCTCCATGCCCAACTGAGGTGTTAGGGGATTGCAGCATCCACAAAAAAAAAAAAAAAAAAAATCATCAGGAAAGTATCCACCTTTAAGCACCATAAAAAGGACAGTGCCCACATATATATCATGAGAGCGTTTGGAGATTCATTCCTAATTTTTGGACGAATCTTAATATAAAGAAATATTGAAAGACACATTCGATTAATTATATCGAACCTCGTCCTTTATCTTCCATGGGCGAATCAATAGTGGTAATTTTGCCACTGTAAAGGGATAGAATTTTTTTTTCTTTTATTATTTTCTTTCAGATTGCATGAGAGTGATGAGAATGTGCAATTGGCCATCTCCACATTCATTGAATTGAATATATTTTTACCTGCGAATTCGGGCATCTAGGTGTTGTTTGCTTTTCTCCTTTTTTTTTTATTATTCGGTTTCGCGTGCAGAGAAACATTGTACGGGCAGCTTGATAATGAGTGGCAGTGACCCCTTTAAAAATGAGATAACAGTGCCCTGATGCTGAGGTGGTCTTCTACCCTTTACGTGCATGTCCTTTTCTCTGCTCTTAGTTGGTTTTCCCTCTTTTTTTTTTTTAACTTGTTGTTTTTATCTTCAATTCTCATGAATTTCTCTCTCCGCGCTAGCTCTTTCTTTACAGTGTACTGTGATACGTCACAAATTTGGCGTGGTGTTTTCCAATGGACGTGGTTCCAAAGCCAAGCTACAATAATAGGCCACCAAATTCTGATCACACACATAGTGGGACTAGTGAAGTTGTAGTCGGTCTCTCTCTGATTTATTGAGGAGCCTGATTCTGGTGTCAGTCTCCACTTGGCACATGCTCCCGTTAATGCCCAACAACACATGTACCATTACCCACCTTATATTGCCTTGGACACTAGCCCTACTCCTAGGCCATGCCATTTTCCAGACACCTAATTGGAAGCATCCAAGCAATTAATGAATTCTACCTCCATTATGGAGGTAAGGTATCGTGCCAATTACCCTGGGGCCCCACCAAAAAATGTCAAATAAAGCGTAGATTATGCACCATGTGGAATTGTTGTCGCTTTTACATTGGTTTTCTCCTCTTATAAAATTTTTCTGTACATCTTTCGGCACGTCAGTTAAGAAATTTATTCAACTTTAGTAACTCCGACCAAATAAATAATCTTTATATCATTTCTTGTTACTGATTAAACACATTAGAAACAAACAGAATGTATTTTTTTTTTAATTAAGTTTAGCACTTTACAAAAACATGAGCAAGTGAATTCTTATCTTTATATTGAATATATGGGAAGGCAAATAAAGAAAGCATCTATATAAGTGGTTTGGAGAATTTCTGGTTGCTTCATGAGAAGAGAGTGTCTTTTACTCCTTTGCACAAGAATGGATTTTATTCCAGAAAGCATGAAGATGGTGGTGGACTCAAGGAAAAGAATCAAAAGGCAATTGAATAGGAAAGGAGTAGAAAGAATGAATGAGGAGAGGATATGTGAAGATTTCAATCATTCCATCCCAATTGAAAAGAGAAGTACAGCTTAAACCATACTTTTCTTTTCTTTCTTGCGACAGACAAGTCACAGAGAAGATTTTGTGTATTGGGAAAAGATAAAAGATAAAGTTAAGAAATACTACTGACAAAGAGGTCTCCCTCTGGATATTTGGTTTATCAATAAACATGTGGGTCACTGAACCCATGTTTAAGCTACGACTTTGACATCAATCATAAAAGTTTTGACAAACTAGAGAGAGAGAAATTGTAGTGGGAACGGTATCAGCATCTCTACCGGAAAGTGATGTTAAATTTGAATTGAAGTGCCTTTGGCATTTCAATCTTTGTTCAATCAAAAAGAAGAAGTGCAAAGTCGGTCATGTAGAATCCCAACACTCTTTAATTAGCCCAAGAAGAAGCAGTGAAATCTAAACAGAAACGGAGGGAATAACAGATAGGCACGTATACATATGCCCATACTACATATTACACGATTTCACCATGTTAATACCTTAGTATTTAATTCTACATTAATAATCTTTTGTCATAATTTTAAAGAAAAATTATTAGCATAATTTAGAACTTATGATTATGTATATATTGTTTATTTTTCAAAAATAATTTGGCAAAAAAATCATTAATATTCATTTCATTAAATATTCTTTGTATATCCTTTCAATTAACAGAAAAGAATGTCAAAAAGTAGTATTTATTTTATCGTGATTTCTATGGTACCCTTTCAATTTAAAAGGGTTTAAAACCCTTTTATGTGATCCAATCATATTTAAATGTGTTAAATAAGTATTCATATAGATAATAAAGTGGTGATATTTTAAAATTTATATTTAGGTCTTTTGCTATAATTTTTTTTAAAATTTATTTTTAGAAAATAAAAAAAATTTCAGTCTCAATAATCAAATCAAGATTGCGATTCTGATTCCCAAACGTCAGAATGATTTTCTTCCAAAATTGTTAAAATTCCCAATACAAAATGTGAAAGAACCCTAACTTTTCCCAATTACCTTAACCTAGAAAATTGAAACATCGGCCATAAAGCTTGGAGAAACCATCTTCCCATATAAAAACGCAGAGGTGCTTTTAGTCCATAATGTAATCTTAGCAAGAAGAATTTTTAATATCTCACCATGATTTTTATTATCGAAATAAGATAAAATTGATAGACAAATATAGAATCGGAAAGCATAATCCTGTCCATTTAGCCTTATATTTGTGTGCCTTGTTAACATCGCAAAGTTTGGCACTAGCAACAATATCCGCATCAGCACTATTCTAATTCTTTTTTTTTTAAGGTTTCAGGGTTCAGAGGAAGTGTTGGGGTTCTTAAATTTTAGACAAAGGTTGTTAAGATTTTTGCGAAAGAAAATTATTTAGATGTTTAGAATGAGAATAATTTATTTGATGTAATGTTCAAATATGAATAGTTTTTAATTTTCTATAGAAGTTTGGAAAAAATACAATAAAAATATCAAAGGCGTCTAATTATAAATTTTGAAGTATGATCAAGTCTACATTAATTTGGACAATTATTGACACATTCAAATGTAATTGGATTACATGAAGAGGGTTTTAAACCCTTTCAAATTAGAAGAGTGCCATAGAAATGATCTTATTTTACTGCCAGCGAGCAAAAGTTTATTCTTACTTTGGTCTGCCTATGCTCTATCGAATGTATGATATGATATAGGAGAGAATAAAGCTTAATATTATTGGGAAGGTGGTACAAGCAATAACACTAATACTTTTGCACGAGAGTGGGGACAAAAGAATTATAGCAAGAGGAAAGGATGAAGCACAAGCCTAGGCAGGAAAAAGCAACAACTGAAAAAGAGGAGAAATAAGTAAAGTGGGAAAGGGAGGAAGCATCCCATAATAGTGCAGTGGTACAAGAAACAAAATGATGCCTGTTGGGTCTTTAACATTATTATTTAAATATTTAAAAATAAATATTTAAATTTTATTTGAATATTCATTTTATTATTAATTAATGATATGATAAGTAAAAATAAATTAAAATCATCATTTTATTCGTTATAAAATGTGTATTCAAATAAAATAATTATTTTTAGATATTAGAATAATATTAATATTAATCATTTGACGTGGAAACTTCATGGAATCCTTGCCCGTGCTATGATGATGGTGGCTTGTACAGAATCGTCTCCAGTCTGCAGCAACCAACAGGGACTACTTATCTTGGTTTTTCCTTTTCACTCCGCTTGCTTCCACTTTATGAGGATTTTAGGTCTGTCTCAACTGTATAGACTTTTGGTGTTGGCCCATTCAAACAAATATAATGTAAGCAAACAAAAGGAAACCACTCATCACATTGACAACGGTTTCCAGGAATTGATGCCTCCTTATGGCCCATATGCAGGCACCCTCCTGTTTGTTTTGTGCTCTTCCTATTCCCACCCACCACCGCCCATCACCACTTTCCTTGTAGCTAGTGGGATGTGATTCCCTCTAACTCTTTTTCTTCCAACGATTCATTCCCTCAAAGGTTTACGTAGTGGGGACACACTTCTTGCTTCTTCTCTTTTACCCCCTTTAATTAGTTGCCGAGTACACATATCTGCCTCTTAAGTAGCATATCACTATTATATTCTCTCTGTTATTTCCATTATTGCATTAAGCCAAAAATTAAGAAATTCCTTTCTCTGGTTAGGATCATACACTCAACTTGGCAATTTGCCAAATTAAATTATTGCTTATCACGTTTGTATAAGCTGTTGTCACGCCCCCAAAAAAACGATTTGTACATTCCAAATCAATTTTAACCATATAAAACCTAAATTGGTAAATTTAAGATCAAGATTAATAATCATATAATATAATTAAAATAAAACAAAACTTCGCAATTTCATCAAACACCCCTACACTGCACCGATAGATGTAAATTCGTACACACCTCAAATTTATTAACATTGAAAAATGAATAACTCATATACGCTCAATCTCTTTTGAATTAAAAAACATTTTGTCACTATAAAACTTCATTGCCATTAAGTTCCAATAAAAAAAATCGGCACTTATCGTTCGTCTCTTGAAAAATTCGAAAGAGCCCACACATGAAAAGTTCACCTTGTGTGAGTTCTAACGGCCATCGATTCCAATCCAGACCACGACCTTGTATAAGTAACTGATTTAAGAAATAAATAAACACACCCAGAAAACTGAGGGAAAAGAACTAACATGAATTGAATAAGATGAGATGGAGAAAAACAAATCTGTACATAATAACAAAAGAATTCTAAAGTCAAATTTTCTTTCCTTACACTGTCCTTCGGACCCAAAAAAAAAAAGACTAATTTTCTCTATTTTTGGATGGTATTTTAAAACCCAGTATCAAAGAGAGAGAAAAAAAAAGTGAAAATTCAAAAAAGGCCTAAGAGAGATTAACATGGACACTGGCATTGATACCAGAGTGGCAGAGGGGGCAATTGCGAACGGTGGAGCCGCACATTGTGCAGAGACAGAGGTGCCTGCATGGAAGCAACAGAACTATCGACTCCCTCTCCCCACACTTCTTGCACATCCTCACCGCCGCGGCGGAATCACCACAGCCTCCGCCGCCGACTTCCGCCTCCTCGCGGTGGTGGTTGCTGCCACAACTGGACTCGGCGTCGTCGTCGTCGTTATTGCGGTTGTTGTTTTGGTAGTGGTCGTCGCTAACGTGCGCCAGCACCTGTTCCAAGTTTGTTCGGAGGGAATTCGCGGTGGCCTCGTTGTTCTGAGCGAGTTCCCTCCAAACCTGGTTCTCGAGGCAGAGTGTCTTCACCCTTTCTTGGAGCGCCCAGTTAAGCTTCCCCATCCTCTGAATCTCCTCGTCCTTCTCCTTCAGTTTCTTCACCACTGTCTCTTGGATCGCGCTCAGCAACATTCTTGATTGTCTCACTCTTTGCTCTTCTAATTCCATCCTCAATCTCTCCGTCTGTTCCCAGAAAATGAAAACAAATCAAAATTGTTAATCCAAAATCTTAACTGAAATGGAAAGAAAAAAAAATTAACGGTTATTCGGGGTGGAGGGTTATACTTACGTGTTGGGAGATGAGGCGGTCTATTTCGGATTGATGGTTGTGGAAGTGGAAGAGGAGGTCCTGGTCGAGGAAGGTTGATTGGGAATGAGAACAGAGCTTGTTCTTCTGGGGAATTGGGAGAGCGTTGGATTCGTTTATGGAGTCTCTGGATCGCTTCCTCGGAACAGGGATGTGGTAGGTGAGCCCGCTATCTGCTTTGTTCATCGAGTTTGGATCGCATGCGTTTGATGTGTACAACGGCAACAGGGATTCCGGCATTGTTGAAGGCATAGCCACGCCACCTTCCATCTGATGATATTGATGATGATTAGGTCTTATCATTTCTCTGTATAAAAAAAATTAAAAATCAAGAAAAAAAATACCATTAGGAATATAGAAATGAAAAAGAAGAAGTCTGAGACGGAGAAAGAAAGGAGATGAAGGATTGAAGGAAGCACCTGTGGGCAGTGTTGATGAGTAACTGAGGAGGGAAGAGATTGGTGTGGTTGTGAGGGGCTTCAACTGCCATGAAGAGAGTTGGTTACGATCTCTACTTGAGGAGGAAGTTGGTTGGGCTCTCTTTGCGGTTTTTTGTTTTCTGGTTCTGTATTTCTTGCACTGAGGATTGCGAATGCCAGTAATATACAAATGGGGGCGAGAAGGGAGAGAAAGAGAATAACAAGGGTGTGAGGCAGAGAGCATGCAGTCTGAGGTGGCGACTAGTAGGGAGCCTCAATGAATGAGTCCCGTTTATTTATGGCTTTGGCATTCTTTAGAGAGAGAGAGTCAAACGCATCTTTCCTAGACAGAGAAAAATCTAACCATCCATCTATGTCTATCTATATTAATATTAATATTAAAAAATAAAAAACACAATTCAATTATCATAGGGTATTCCCAAACCACTCCCCTTCTTAATTGTGTTTTCCAAAAAAAAAAAAAATACTAGTACTTTATGGAGTAAAACACGTGATGTGATGTGGATTTTTCTTTTAACCTTTTCTTCTTTCACTCGTTTTGGAATGCGTGGTTTCCACTTTTTCTTTATATAACATTTATTTTTTGCTTTTGAAAAGAATGACATAATACTTTGAAACTGCGAATCCTGAGCTGAGATATCTTTCCCGGTGCTTCAGGAAATTGGGTCGTTAATTGAAAAAAAAAAGTGCAACAAGTAGTAATACAATAATATTGAATTACTATCTCAATCAATTAATTGTCAATTAAATCAGTATTAATTGTTATATACATTTATCTTTTTTTCTATTGAAAGAGGGTGGCAGTTTCAGAAGCACAGGTGCATTATCCTCCTGGTTCTCTGGCTTCAGGCGTGAGGTGTGAACGTGATGATGGGTCACTCAACGAACGACGCGCGGCCTCCGTGGCGAGACGTGGCGATCTGGAAAACGGCCACGTGGGTACATGACATGGAGTGGGGCCCAAGGGGTGACGCACGTGCGAGGTGCGTGAGGAGGGAAGAGTGGGGACAACAAAGCTGACCTCTGAGGCACGTAGGTGGGACCCATTTCTGTTCGCGAGCGGTTCCCCCACTGCGCTGCCTTGGTCCCTTGTTCAACTGTTGTGTCCCTGTACGGACAGAGAAAGGGGTGTGAATGATCTGGCGTGGGGCAGGTGCACGGCATCTGGCTGCCCATGCTAGTACCGCTCCACAATCAATGCCTGCAAGGCTGCAACACACTTTCTTCCCTTTCACCTTCACCCAACTGGGGCAAGTAGACAACTTCTATTTCATTGAAAAAATAATAATAATAAAACTCTATATTATATGGAGTATATGGTTTTTTGGACATTTTCTTTTCTGTTTTAATTTGCACACTAAGTCACTAGGTAACAGTAAAGATATATCTAATGGACCACATTATTATTGCCTATTGGTCAACATTTATATCATCTGTCACCGCCCAACGTGGATTCCACTTATTGAACAATTTTGTATATTCGTCTAGAAATTTCGGGTGTCAAATCTCCATGAAAAGTAAATTTCGCTGAAAATATTGCTTAACTGAATGCCCGTCGCACTGACAATATTTTTTAATAAAATTGTTTTTTTAACGAAATGATAAGATTTAAAATTTGTTAATACGTTTAGTGTGTTCAAAATTAAAAAAGAGTCACCTTTCAATATGAAATTGAATTTACTTTTTATATAATGTTAGTTTGGAAATAAATTACATAAATATTTAGTTTTTACTTTGATACCCCAAAAATATTGATACCCTTTTAAATCTAAAGGCTGTGATTTAATCATGAGTATTTAAAATATTAATTGATTTAGTTAGTGAAACACGTGGCAAACTTTCAGCCATAGGTTATCTAAAAGTTACCGGTACCCATTAATTTTATAGGGTACCGGAGTAATCCTCTAAATATTTAATTATATATTATTGTGTTAGTAGAAAAAAAATTTAATTAATTACTCATTATTTTAAAAGTATGACAAATAAAAATTTTAATTTAATAATGATATAAAAAAATTTAAATAAATAATACACCAAAATTAATCTCTATAAATTTTTCACTTTTAATTTTTAAAACTAGAACTCTACGGCACTCATAAAAGAGAAAAACTTACATTTTATCATCATAGATATTGCTTATTTTACCCTAAAATTTTAAAATTATATAATTGACACCTATAATATTTTATGAATGTCACTTTTATGCTTCTGTCAGTTTTCATTTGTTATTAATGAAAAATATGTGCGTTGCAACCCTTTAAATTTTAAATCAAATACAATTTGACGTCTTAAACTAACAATTTAATACTAATTAAGAGATTAAAAAGTCAGCAAAAAAATTAATTTGTACATTAATAAAATGTTAGTGGATTGATTTACATATTTTTAAAGCTAGGCAAATAACTGCACAAGGCCTGTAACTAGGATGTAAAAACGTAATTTTTCTCATAAAAAATTAATAAAATAGTATCATAATTTTTTATTTAACCCTTTTGGATCACACTATAGTTTTAGTAGTTTCGGTAACGAGTATTCTAGAGCAGTTGTTAAAAAAATAAATTTTTGAATTTTTAAATACATTTAATATATTAAAAATTAAAAGTGTCATTTTAAAAATAATTTTTTTGTACTTTTAATTACTTAATCAAAATTTGTGAAGTATTGATCAACGAAAATTATATTTTTAATAAAAAATAATTTAAATCACTTATAAAACTTATTTTTCTTCAACGATGATAGCCAAACGCTGTTTTCTCACTTATAAAACTGATTATTCTTTTAAAATCTGTACTTATGCATGTGTTTCTTTTAATAAACTATAAAGTTGCAAATCACTTTTTTTTTAACTCTTTCTAGATATTTATATTTAGTTGTTATTTAACTTTAAATTCTGACTTTCTATATTTAATTTTCTGGTATTTTTTTATTTTCTATATGAATTATTATAACTTTAATTAATGTCCAAAACATGCAAAGCTGGTTTAGTCAGATATTCAGCTGCCCTACCTCCGATCCTCTGTACTCCATGTATGAATAGGAAATTACATAACTGGATATCTACTAGTTAAACTAGCCCCAACTTTACAAGAATCAATATCTTATGCATAATCAGGTATATGTAGCAATATTGAAACTTGAAAGATATTCGCTTCCAAATTAATAATGCATGGGACCTCACATGCAGATACAGGTCACAACTTTTCCGTCTATAATTTCGGCAAATAACATTGCACCGAACAAATTTGATAAGCCATATTGGAAAACTATTTTATATAAAATAATGGCAGAAGCTGAACCTGTGTGAATGGTGCTCAAGAAAGATCTGTCCCATAGTTGTCACAGTTATATACACGTATTTTACCCTCAAATTATCATCACACCTCCTAGTTAGTGAATGAATGAATCAAGTAACCAACTAACAACTCTATAATTAATCTAATAAAAAAAAACAACTATATAATTAATTATTATTGCTTGCCTTGGGCTTATCCATTTAGAAAAGCAAAATGCTAATAAACTTATTTTTTACCAAAATTCGATTATTAGAATGATACATCCTGTTCTTTAAATTGATAAATAAATTAGTTATATTATTTTATTCTATTTAATGACTACTTTTTAAATCAAAGTTCCTTTTTTTTTTCTTTGAAATATAGCATTGCTCTTTTATTGATACCACTGCAGGCTCAACTTTATAATGACTATTCAAACTAAGAAAGTTTAGCGCTTGCTAAACTTTATTGTTTCGATTTATCCTTTTTTTTTTCGTTTCCAAACGTACAGGATTTGTGATGTGCTGCAATTTCGTTAAAGTGTAATTGATTTGAGCCATGTTTGGCTTTTACCTGAAAATGTGCCTGGCATAAGCTACTCTAGTAGCTACTTTGAAGCATAATCACTTTGGAATAATTAAAAAAAAAAAGAAACATATATAGAATTCGTTCACGCTATAAAGCCTGCAATTTAAAAAGAACGAGGGTGTTATTTAAATGCCAAAAATAGATATTTACTGGAATACTCATTTTAGAATCATTGGATATAATATAATAGATAGAATGTATAAATTCATCATCACATTTAATGATTATTCGAGACATTCACTTTTTCAGTATTTAAATAATATTTTTATTTACGTACACAATTAGTTTATGCTGCCCGTTGCAGTTTAGATCCTACATTTGCATTTTTCTCTACCCGACCTATATTTTTTGAGTAACATGTATGTTAGCTAGCTTGGTTATATAGTTCAGTTACCTCTATAGTAGATAATAATGACCTTAACATCTCAAATAATTGTATATACTTAGTCATTCAAAGTTCAATGTTCCAGGTACTTACTGCAAAAGCGTACGCATGCAAATTAATAAACTACAGCTAGCAGGGACCATTATGGAGCAACGAAGTGTTATAGTGTGCATTCGAACGTATGAAATTCTTTTGTCTAGCTTATTATTCTAGATGGTTGAAGAATGTTGAACTTTTCATTCATATTAGCGCTTAATCAAATAAATAATGGTCAAGCAAAAATAAGGAAATAATATATAAAAGAGAATAATCAGACTAAAACGTGACAGTGATGTCAAGAATATTGATTCTTGTATCTAATCAAGCACCTTTCCGGGCCAATCAATCAATGTTCAAAATCCTAAATCCATCTCGGAACAAAATTCTCAATTAGCTGGATGTCAGAGTAATTATTATTCGACCATAATACCGTTTGAATCAATATAAAAGAAACCAGAGAGGTAGAATTCTCAAGTATGAAATGCTACGTGGTTGCGCATCATTTTATGGTCCAACCGCTAAGTTGGTCAAACGCAAGAATTCATCATAATAGCACAGTTTTAGGCGATAAAGCCTCGTGAATTTTCCTACTTCCCACCACTGAAGCATCCTCAACATTTTCCGCTGTTACCTTGAACCATGTCTTGTTCTGCATGGTTGTCCCACACCATCAGTTATCTGGTCAAGAAAGAATAATGAATTAAGTTTGAACGAAAAAGGAATATAGAGATTTTCAAATTAAGAAAAGAGAAATGATAAACAACCATAATCAAATTTACATATACCATATATTTAAGTTAAAAGTTATAAATTAATATCCAAAGAATTATAAATCAGTATACAAAAAGTTATAAACTAATATGTAAAAAAATTTTGCATATTGGTTTACAACATTTTATATTTTAATTTGTAACTTTTATATACTGATTTATAATATTTTACACATTGATTTATAACTTTTAACTTGGTGTAAGTGTATGATATAAGTATAGTAATGGTTGTGTATCATTCCTATTAAGAAAATGATTGGTTTAAAACCAATCTTTTAAATACTATCAGTAAAAGTTTAAAAAGATTGGTTTTAAAATTTTCCAAAATAAAGTTTTGTTTTGTAATTTTAATAGATGATATTTTAAAATATATGATTTGATTCGAGGGGTAATTAATACTAACTAAAATTCTAGTTATCCAATTAGAGTAGTCAATTACTTCACTTTTCTATTTATTTTTCTACTTATAATTAACACTAAAATGTTGAATTAACCAATAAAACAAACTCTCTGTCTTTTATAAAATTAAACTTTTATATATCTCTTCATTATATTTCATCCTCATAAGGGCCATTTTCCTCATGAGTTTTTACTCTTTTTTATTTTTTCTTATTTACTTTTCATTTTAAACTCATATCAGAAAATTTCTACGATTTGACGTGTGATTTTTTTTCCTTAAATTCATTTGGTTTTTATCCTTTCTACTATATTTCTCCTCCTTCTTTTAATTTTCTTATTAATGATTTTTTTAGGTATAAGAAATAAGAAAATTTGGAATTTTTTTATATTGAGGGTAATTGTTTTGGAATTTTTGCTTAAGATATAAGTGTGATGTGTTTGAGAAATTTTGTAAACAATAAGGCCTGAAGAAGTAAGACTTCAAGAAGTGATTGATGGCTCACGGTTTTTGTATTATTGTCTAAGCTATAACGTGAATAGAATAAGTAAAATAAATATTTGTTCATATTTTTATGGCTTCTAACATATAATATATGTTTTAGATTATATATGGATAATATTTGAGTATTATGAGAAATCTATTTTGTATATAATTAAGGTTTTTCATATTTATTAATTACAAAATATAAAATATATTTTTATAAATTAGAAATGACTAATGATATAGTAAGACTATTTACTTTTTCTCTTTCATCATTCAAAAATTTCATCTATCGAAATAGATAAAAATTTTATAAAATACGATTTTTTGGTACAAATTAAATACAATTTTTATTGTCAAAGGTCATCTATTGAAATTTCTCAACTCTATATATATGATACTCAAGATAAGATATCAAATAGAATAACTAATTTTAAGAACATATTCCTTCATACTTCTTTTTAGTGATTTAAGTATTTAATTATTAAATTATTTTCAAATAAATTCATATATTAAATTAAATATTTTAAGTGATTAAAATGACATAAAAGAAAAGAAGGTGTAATTAAGGTGACATCAATTAATGTTATTTATGATTTTTACTACTCATGGCATCTACTATCTATTACAATATATAATAATATAATCCAATCAAATATATATATATATATATATATATATATATAATAAGATAATAGTGGCTAGAGGATTCTTTTTCGCCAATTCACAATGACAAATGGATAGAATTATAAGTAATTTGATAATTAATAGCTCTATATAATTAATTGATATTTGGCATAATGAGAATCAATTAAATATTTTAATTTTAAATAATTTTTTGATTCAGTAATTAAAAAAATAATATGACATGATTCTATATAAAATTAAATTTCATATATCTGTATGATTTTCTATGGGAAATAACATACTTAGCATAATAAGATAATAAAATAGCACAAATAACATAGAGATTAAAAAAATTATTTTGATGATGATTAATTACTCCACATAATTAATTAATACCCCATTGATATTTAGCAAAATGAGAATCAATCTATTATAATATATAATAAGAGGATTTTTAGTAATTAATTTTATTATTAGACATAGTCATAAATGTTTCATATAAATTAGTAAATCATTATTATAGATATTCTAATGTAAAAAATTGTGATTGTGATGTGATATCGATGTATAACTTTATAGATATATATTCTAAGTTGTGATGTGATTTTGGTAGATAAAATCAAATATAACGAACCACAATATGGGATATCTGTTATATTTAATATATAATTTATAATCTATAATACTAATATTTTAAAGTCATTTGAGGAAAAGTTTTACACGTGTCATAATGAGAATGTTTTAAGACCCGCATATTTTAAGAAGTTATTCATTAATTTTTTTAAAAAAAATAGAACTGTAATTATTACATATTATTAGCATATTATTGATAATCATCTATATTTAATAATAGGATTGTATTATATTAATTAAATATCTTTATTTATCATGATTGAAATCATGAATTATATTGATAAATTGATTTCATAATTTTAGTATTAATTTAACATCTAGAATTTTTATATTTGATGCAGGTGGTGATTTTCTTTTGAATGTTATTATATTAAATCTATGAAATTTAGATCTATGAAATTAAATATATAAATTATAAGAAAGATGCAAAATATATATCTTAGGTTATATCATTTACCTTTTTTATTAACAATAAGATTATGATGAATTTAATTATTTAAAGGTAGAATATTTTTTCATGTCATTAGTGATGATATTATTTAATTATTATATGGACCAATTTAATGATTTGAAGACTAAGTATATACCAATTCAATAAAAAAAATTTATATATGTACACAGGTAAAAATGAAAATCCTAGGATCACTTGGGATGACCATAAAATTATACATTTAATAACCTCTGAACTCTTACAAATAATTTTGATAATTTTATATTTTAAAAGATTTGAATGAATTTTGAAAAAAAAAATCAATCATACAATTCATGACAATTTTGATAATTTTATACTTTAAAATATTTGAATGAATTTTGAAAGAAAAAAAAGGTTAGCGTTGGAAAAAATTAAAAAAAAATTGGAGAAGATTTTAAAAAGAAAAAAATGATAGAGATTTATTGGAATCTTATTTATAATTAGAAGTTATTAATGATTAAGATTTCATATAAAATTTATTGATTGTATAAATCTACTATACTAATATTTCAAACTCATTTCATAAAAATCATGACACATGTCATTCATATAATAGTTTAGGTTTCACATGTTATCCATACAGTGATTTAAGTCCAACTTTTCTTAATCTTTCAACTTTTCTCAATCTTTAATTCTTTATGTCTAAAGATTTTTTTTAAACTTAATTTATAATTTACTTATTAATTAATTTTCACATAAAATAAAATTAGATATTATAATCATTAAAGAATCAAATATTATAATCATTAAATATTATAATTTACACTAAGTGAGAATGCATGTTAATATAACTATAATCTATAGTTAAATTAAGAACCATTAATAGCCTCACATCATGAAGATAATATAAAAATTATTACAAAAATATTTTCAAAATAAATAAACTTTAAAATTAACATATTTCTTTTAAAGAAAACTTGTAGGTCCAATTGTTAATGAATTACTAATTGATTAATTTTGATATGATAATAATTCAAAATTTAATTATATCAAATTTATTCTTAATCAAATATGATAATAATTGATATAATACTAATATTTAAGACTAATTACATAAAAAGTCTTTCATTTGTTATTTATAGAAAAATTATACCTCATCCTTTTCATAATCTTAACACTTAAAATAAGTTTATCAATTTAATTTACTTTTTAGTTATTAATTATTTTTTCTAATCATACCTTCATATCTCTCTACCATTAACAAACTCAATATAAAAATAAAAAATAGCATAAATAAAATTATAAGTTAATATATTATACCATAAAAATTTTATATATATAATTATAGTATTAATAATAACAAACCTATTATAATTATGTTGTATTAGTAGATATTTTTATTTTGAAGTTCAAAGTATTTTTAAAACTTTTTAATAAATTCATAAATATTAATAGAGATTCAAATCTCTATGTGAAATGAAAAATGAGGACTCGTAACGGGATGTACATGAGAATGGGACCAAAATTATAAATGAAGATGAAATTAGGGGAAATTTTCTAATTTCAAATGTAAAAATTTTGAAGATCATAATAAAAAAAATTATCTATCTATATATATTACTATATTCTATTTAATTTTTTACAACTTGAGCATCCCAATCTATCAATTCTATAATTTTTTCGTACTAATTTTTTTTGAAAAAAATACCTTCAATTTTTTAATGCTAAAATACATAAAAAAATCAATTCCATGATTTACACTACTTTGATAATAATATTGAATATTTATTAATTTTTAAAAAGTAAATAATTATATTATTTTTTATTAAAAAATTATAATTGATGTACTACTCTAATAATAGAGATTATATAAATTAGAATAATAAATGACTTTTTACTAATTATTACACATTAATTGTAACATATATTTTAAAATTAATATTTTAATTTATTGAAAGGATGTATAAGGAAAGGACGTGTAATTGAAATCATATAAATTAAATTAATATATTATTTTTTTAATTAAAAAATATTTTTTTATATTCTAAAATTAAATATTCTAATTTATTAAAAAGATATAAACGATTAGGGATGATAAAAAAATTGAAAATGGATACACATAGAATTACCTAATGGGGAAAGAAATTGACATATATTTTGCCTTCATAGGAATGATCTACAGGGGATAAATCCTCATTTGTTAAATAGGATAGAGATTGGGATATTACATCTTTATTTTTTAATTATTTTTGTTATATTTGTTTTATGTATATATTTTTAATTTTAATTAAGATTATGTTGCTTAATAGTATTTGTTATTATCAATATTTATGTTTCAAATAGTAAAATATTTTTAATGTTTTTTTCGTTTTGAAGTTTGTTAATAACCCTTGAATACCATGGGATTCAAAATTTCCATAAGAATTAGGAAATAGGAAATGGGGACCCATAAGAGGGATCAAGATAAAGATAAGAGACAAAATTCTAAACGATATTAGGAGGCATGAGACATGCATCATTTCTCATTGATACTCATTGTCATCTCTATAAATAGGTCATGATATAGTAAAATTATCCATTTATCTTCTTTTTTTATTCAACAATTTTAATTTTCAAAATATACAAAATTTTTATAAAATAAACTCTTTATTGTTAGTTATAGGTCATTTATCAAGATATTTTCAATCTTATAAACATGATATTCAATATAAGATATAAAATAGAATGACACATTAATATTTTATTCACTTATTTAATTATTTAACTATTAATTTACTTTTAAGATAAATTTATATACTCAATTTTTTATAAGATATATGTAAATAAATTATCATTTATTTTTTATAATAATCAATAAATTATTTTTTATTATCTCCCCGTACATCGCACGGGCTAAACGACTAGTAAAAGAATATAGCTCTAAAATTTTTTCCTGCCTATTGCAATGACAAATGGATATAATTATTAGTAATTTGGTAATTAATAGTTCTATATAATTAATAATTGATATTTAGTATAATGAGAATCAATTGTATATTCTAATTTTAAATAAGTTTTTGATTTACTAATCAAGAAAATAATATCAAATGATTCTATACAATCTTAAATTTCATATTTGTATTGGTTTCCATGGGAAATAACATATTTAACATAATAAGATGATAAAATAGAGTAAATAACATACAGATTTGGGGGAAAAAAACTGTTTTGACGATGATTAACTGCTTTATATAATTAATTGACATCTCGCTAATATTTAACATAAGAAGAATCAACCTATTATAATATATAATAAGAGAATTTTCAATAATTAATTTTATTATTAGTCATAG
Source organism: Dalbergia cochinchinensis (assembly GCA_031216125.1). Classification (NCBI taxonomy): domain Eukaryota; kingdom Viridiplantae; phylum Streptophyta; class Magnoliopsida; order Fabales; family Fabaceae; genus Dalbergia; species Dalbergia cochinchinensis. The sequence continues at coordinate 38,705,726 of CM062370.1, forward strand.
TCATAAATGTTTCATATAAATTAGTCAATCATCATTATAGATATTCTAATATGAAAAATTATGATGTGATATTGATATATAATTTTTAGATATATATTCTAAATCATGTTGTGATTTCAGTAGATAAAATCAAAATTGATTCATAAAATGTAAACATAAAGAACCGCAATATGAGGATATGATGTAAATCACATGCAAAATACCAAACAAAATCAGCTCTTTAATGAATGTTAAATATCAAATTTTGAACCAAACAAAAATTTGAAAAAAAAAATTGCAAACAACCTAAATTAACATTTATATATAACATTGTTCTCCTCTTTCCCATCTTTGAAAATAACAATGTTCTCTTTTTCGTATTCACTATCACTCTTTTTTATTTTGTAGTAATGGCTTCATAAATGGAAGTTAAATGACTATCTCTTCTTCGCGAAGGGAGTCTTTACGTTGTGTCAAGCTTCATGGTGAGATTCAACAATTTGAATATCAAAACAACTCAACATCAATATAAGTTAAATTTTATGCACACCACTTTTTTGAAAGAGATAAGAGATCCTAATTTTTAATTTTTACTGAACATGTTTGTTATCAAGCCATTTTATTTTTGAATTGTTAAGCACAGAAACAATTGATGAGCATCTATTATTTGATTAATTATCTGTTGTGTCTTTCTTCACTATTTATTATATGTGTTACAAATTATATTTGCATTCATTTCAGTGTAAATTTTACGGGAGCTATTGTTGAAAAAGGTGATCCACAAATGCAAGGTGTTATTGTAAATGGTACGCCAAGTAAATATGTTATTAAACTGATATATATATATATATATATATATATATATATATATATATATATATATATATATATATAAAAGACAAGTTCAAGTTGGTCCATTTCGTTTGAGTTGTAAAGCAATTGTAAAGGCAATGTTGACATCTGCCCGATTGGTTTTTTTTTTTACTTTTTTATTTTATAATGATATCATAATTTTAAAATAATGTCAATTTGATATTATTATTTTTATTTAATGTCAACTTTATGATAGCATCCTTAATTGATATAAATTTATTTTTGAAAGTGCATTTGATTTTTATCTTAAATTTAGAAGTTAATCTGATACCCTGTGAATTTGTTTCAGTTTTTAAAAAAGTGATTATAAAAATTAAATTTCATGAGCACTGCAAAATTAAAGCTGAAAATCATTTTTTTTTTCAAAATTTTATTTTTTAACTTCTAATGAAAAATTGAAAACACATTTTTTTAAAAATTCTGATTATCTTTAGAAAATTATCAAAATATACGAGAGTAATTTTTTTGGGTGAAAATATTACTTTTACCCAAGAAATCACTTTCGAACGAACCCATAATTAATTGGTATCAACTTAATTCAATGCACTCAGTTGTTTTAGTAAGTATTTAATCTAATTGGTTATAGGATGATAATAATTCAAAATACTATTAAAAATAAAAAAAATCATTCATTTGTTATTCTATCTCATGATTCAAGTTTTAATTTTTAGGATAAATATCTAATTTAGTTAAGAGAAAATCTTACCTCATGATATGTTTTGCCCAGTGTCCTTTAAGTCATATACATTTAACAACTGAGATTCAATGAAAAAAAAATTTCAACATACGAAATTAAATTCAGTCACTAACTTCGTATTGTTCAAACAATTCACAACTAAATCCTATATATAATGATACATTATTGTTGATTGGTAGAACAAGATATCTCTCCATTATCGTAAAACTTATAAGGAAACATATGTCTGACTATGGATATGTAATAGTATCATTACCTAAATAATTCTTATGATAATCTTCATGAAAAAATACATTAAATTGAAAAGTAAACACCCAAATTAGTCCTTACTAATTGTAAAAATATATATGTCCCTAATAATTTCATTGATAGATAAATTGGTCCTTGATAATAAAAAATTAGTGTTCAGATCTCTCACAATTATAAAAATATGACATATCTTTCTATTAGGAACTTGTTTTTATTTTTGAAATTGTCAGGGACCTATAATGTTCTATTTTTACAATTATGAAGGATCTCAAAACTAATTTTTTATTGTCAAGTACCTATAGTGCCCTATTTTTGTAATTGTGAGGTATCTCAATACTAATATTTTTTTGTCAAGGACTAATTTATCTATCAATGAAATTATCAGGGATTAATTTGAGTATTAATTCTAAATTAAATTATTATAAGGTTTTTACAACTTATGATCATATACTTCAATTCATATTATAATCGTATTTAAGCAAATTGAGAAACGCAATATATAATGATCTATCTCATAAAATTGCAATTATCCTTTTGGTCAATAAATACATTTTTAATATCATGATATTTGACAAACATCACACAAGTAGTTAAATTAGACATTTGTATATATTTGTTTCATCATTTTCTTAATATTTATAAATGTAAAACCCTCGTGCATCGTATCGGTGTAAAACTAGTTTTTAAATTAGAAAAAGAGATGTAATTGAGATTATGTAAATTAAAATTATTCATGATTTTTTTTAATAATTATAACATATTAACCATACCATATATTACAAAAATAATATCTTAATTTACTAAAGGGGGTGTAAAAGGAAAGAACGAAGGTGAAATTGAAATAATTAACATAAATTAAATTTATTCATAATTTCTTATTAATTATAAAACATATGTTAAATTTATTCATAATTTCTTATCAATTATAAAACATATTTTATATTTTTATAAATTAAATATTTTAATTTGCTAAAAATATTTAAGTGATTCATGATATAATAAAATTATTCACTTATCCTCTGTCATTATTCAATAATTCCATCTATCGAAACGTGTAAGATTTTTATAAATAAACTCTTCATTGTCAATTGAAGATCATCTATCGAGATTTTTTTCTACTTTATAAATATAATATCTAAAATAATATATAAAATAGAATGATTCATTTTAAGTTCATACTCATTTATAGTGTGTTTGGTGTGCTGTATTAGATATGATAGTATAAATTATACTATATGTTATATTCTTATTCATTGTTTGGTGAAGACAATGTAATGTATAAGCTTATATCATAACTGTCTTATGTATCAAAATGTTGTATAACTTAATACAATATGAGGGGGTTATATTAGGCCTGATTATCTTTTAACATATAAAGTCACTTTTTATTTTTTAATATTTTATTAAAATAAAATAATTCTTAATGAAATTATTTATAAGAAATAAATATTGTTAAAAATAATATATGATATTAATTTATCTATATAAAATAGTTATAATTCATAAATATAAAATAAAATAATAAATATTTAATAACAAAAAATATTTAAAATAAATAATAATTAATATATAATATATAAAAGTAATGATCAATAATAAAAATATTTTAAGTTAATATTTATTTTAAAATTAAAATTTAAATATTTATAATTAAAATGTATATTTTATATCTATATAATATATTAAAATGGTAAATAATTATTAAATATTGAAATAAATAATAATATTTAATGCAAATATAATATTTGAAAATTATATTTAAATCATTAATATTTTTATTTTATTTAATATTTACTTATAATATTATAATTATTTATAAATAAATAATAATATTATAAAATATAAAATCTTATACATTGCTACACCAAAAACTGTATAATATAAAAAAATTTATCAAACTTTATATTATTAAGTTTTATCCTATCAACTCTTATATTATTAATCTTTATTCTATCATGTGTATTAAACGAGCCCTTATGGTCAATATACTATTTTTTATTATGACCTCATACATTGCATGGATCAAATGATTACTATTACATATATATATATATATATTAATGTTTGAGTAATTATTATAAGAATTAAATATTTTGAAATATTAAAATAATAATATATAATTAAACATGATTAATAATCAAACATTTCAAATTTCAGAAAAATCATATAAAAATAGATATGTATTCTAATAATTAATATTTACTTATATTTTGAAAAATATTATTTGTCAAAATAAAGTAATATGATAAAATATTAAATTATTTTTAAATTATGTAAAATTTAATATATTTCATCTATTTAATAAGAATTTTAAATATAATAATTAAATTTATAAAATTTTATACCCGTAAAAATCTATTGAAGAATACAAATATATCAAAACTTATGCGTAGCTTTGTCTCCTTTATAAACGGATCATCGTCCATATATAGTTTTCTTTTGTATATTTAAGTAAGCTCATGCTTCACACAATTACGTGTCTTTGCCTCTTTGGTCTTTTAGGTGTAACAAAAGTCTAAATATAGCCCCTCTTCCTGTTGATAAGGTACAAAATATAGCCCATGAACTTAGAGAATGAGTAAGGTTAACACTAGATTTTCACGGAAGAATTTTCATAGAAAAGGGGTTCATACTGAATTGTCGCTTTCACCGAATCAAAACAACGAATACCTATCCGGGCTATCCCACGCAATGGCTGATGACATTAAACCTTCAACGAATTAACATGGAACCAACACATACATACTCTCCATAGGAAAATTGATTTCCTTTGCGAGATACTGGAAAAAGTTAAATATTCAACAACAAATTAAATTGACTAGCCAAGCAGGTTGAATTGAAAGGAAAACAGCCACCCCCTCGAGCGGAGCCAAAGGGGGGCCTTTGTAGGGCCATAGTCCCCCTCCCCCCACAGTCGTCTAACATTTCTATTTCTAGATACCCTCACAGACACGCACCTACGTATCAAAAGGAGTGTGTAAGATGAAAGAAAGGTAAAAACAGAAGTAGTGGCCAACCAAAAAGAGAACATTAATGTGACAGATGGATTTCTATATCCGCCTCTCCATCATCCTTTTCTTTTCTCTCTTTTCCATGCCCCTTTTATTATTATTGTTTGCTTCCATCATCTAAATATCATAGATCCCTTCAAAACTATGTAAAATTAACCTTTAACCACCTTGGAAGAAAACCAAGGTATCCAAAACAATAAAAGAAGCACGCAGCTCAATTTGTGGCTTTTTTGTTTCCTTTCTAGTCTAGTGTCAAAACACAAAAAAATCATGAATTTCATATAGACAATAGCTTAGATTAACGTATAGATAATGAGCCTTTTTTCTGATAATTATGAAGGAAGGCTGGAAAGCAAAGTTTAAAAAAGCAAGTATGTCACGGCAATTCAAAGAGAATAACCAAAATATAAAGAAATTACACTTTGAAGTCCTGTAATAAATCTACTATTAGCAGTAGCAACACATCCATAATATACAAATAAAATATATTTCCACTAAATACTTCATATGCTAAATAGACAGGAAAGTTTTATCCCATCAAACAGGAAAAGTACAGAGTTACTTTGAAACCCTAAAAAATCCAATACATCTCACAAATCCCAATACTTCCATCACTAAACAGATTCCACCAAAATCAAAAATGGTGCCATTTTGAAGTAACAAGACCAAACTGGTAACCAACATAGTAATATAGCTCTTTAAGGAACACGAACAGCACACCAATGTACCAAAAGCAGAAATATGCCTCAATCAGCATATTACTCTTCATATATATATATATATATATATAAACACCCTCAACTCCCATATCTCCCCCTCACGTACTAAATAAGTCCTCACTGTATATACCTCCGCTCACCACCATACAACCACTTCTTGGGAATATTAAGGAAAAACCTGCCAATAATATGAATGTTAGACAAAACCACACAATTATCACTCCCTCAAAAAAGTGTTTCTCTCTCTAGCTCACAACTCGTCCACTATAAGATTATCTCATAATGTTTCTCTCCATATCACCACATCATTTCCAATCAATTTCTATAGGTTGTTACAATTATTCTTTTCGAAAGAACTAATTTTCCATCCATAAAGAAAGTATACCTACAAGAGGCAACACAGGTCGAATAACACATCATGTCAGGATTCATAGAAAATCATGATCAGCATCTTTGCATGAGATTAGTCATGAAACTATACCAATTAATCTACTCATTATGAAAAATAACTTTATTCCTTAATTTTTAAATTAATAGTAAAATAGCATAGAAGGAAATAGAAGGAAATGTTCCAACCAAATGTTCATTGTAGATAATGAACCATGATCAATGCAATGGTTTTTTTTCTTTTCTATTTGCAATTTCGTGGATGCGAATATTAATTCAGTTGTTTAGCCAAGGCAAGCCAATCTTGGTGTGCTGGACATGTGAAGAGATAAGTGCAATTATTAATAGCACTACAAATTTCTGTGGAAGTTTCAAAATGTGGGTTTGAAACGTGCTCATAGGTATGAAATGAGATGGTTCGTAGCAGAAGTAATCATCACTGCCCTTTATAACGACAGCTCCAAAACCCAGCTGTAGAGACAGAGTTTGGTTGCATTTGCTTGTTACATGTGGCCTTGAAAACTCGTACGTTGACATGGCACAAAATAGCTAGCTAGTGTCTCCAAATTAATATATTTGTAGTTTATTTGGATTTGGATTAGGATTTGGATTGGATGTCTTTTCATAATTAACGTGGAAAGATCACAATAGACTTTTCCCATTGGCCATAAAATAATACTAATTTACCTTCTAGCTTCAAATACAATAATTTCTAGGGACGGTGCGTTTCTTCTTTTTCTAGTTTGAAGAAGCTCAATTGCCACTAATCAACATTTGATGCTTCGCTTTCTCTTTCATATCTTGAAGCTAAGATTGGATTTATATGCCTACCAATTTGGAAGATCCTGCGATAATTACAAGTGTTGTCAAAGTTGTAAACCCTCCGCGTATAAAATGGGTATAGTTCGGATTTGATCAAAAGAGGGAGAGGGAAGGTGGGTGGTATTTCCTTTTGTTTGGTTATAGTCAATTAGCCATTAAATCTCTCTTTTATTTAGAACTCATCTCTCTCTCTCTCTCACTAATAAAAGGAAAAGTAACCAAATGACATAATTGTCCTCAATAGATTAAGTAGGACATAGGATTTTTTTTGTTATAATCCCTACTTCTCTAACAAACAAAACTTTTTCATCAATTGAATAAGTAGTACATATAATTCTATATCATATAAACCAAATATAGACAATTTCAGTGATCATGTGATCTTGAGAGCTAGCATGGGGGGTGAAAGAGGAGCACTTTATTTGGTGCTAATTTGTAGTGAATTTGAAGTGGTAGCTAAATGATAATTATATTGAAGCAATAGATAAAGTGCCCACGCTTTAACCGCGAAAAAAAAAATGCTAAAGGAGACCAGAGGGCCCCAAAAACCTTAAAGATTGGACTTTAATTAATTCGGGTGATTGCTGACCTAAACGCAAAGGAAGCTGATCTTATTATTTTAATATCAATACCTGATCTAGATTAACTGTGATTTGACTCCATTGTGTCTTATTCATTGCCGCGGCCTTAAACAACATAGCTATTACTTTAATCAAAAGTTAATGCTATATTAGTGCAAATGGTCGTTTAGGTGCAGAAATCTTCATTGCTTTCACATGATCTAACCCAGACCAACGTAACTTCTGTAATACGATCACAAGTAGTTAAGCAGTTCACGATTAGATGTTCATTTTAAAAAATAAAAGAAAAATGAAAAGGCTGTTGTGCGCTTTTTTACTCATCGAATAACAAAACAAATCTGAGTATATATTTAAGGATTTAACTTTGATAAACTTTTACTGAAATCCAATCTAATTCTTTCATGACTTGTCGGTTGTTTCGAGCCTCTTTTGTCATTTTTTTTTCTTTTTCATGTTATTTCTCATCATTTTTTATTTGAGTCACTTGTCAGATTATTCTTTTTGAGAATTTAGCACTTTTTAATTTCAAGTCAAAAAAGAGGAAGTGTAAGAATCAACTAACTAATATAATTAATATGACAATATATAATTAAATGATTAAGTAAAATACTTTTATCCAATGTATATAAATTAAATTATTATTTAAACTGGATTTGGAAATTTTAAAATGTAGAAAAAAATAATTAATTAAATCAATAACTTGTATTATATGTGAATTTCATCAAATAATTTAAGGATAATTATCCTCTATTTTTTTTAATTACTCTGGCTTTCTCATTCTCAGTTTACAATGATTCTTATATTTTAAAGGATCTAAATTTATGTAAACTACTTTCTTGAAGTCATTGATAATTTCATTTGGTGGTTATTTCTTTTTGCAGTCTTGCTTAGGGATCAGGTCAATATTCTACTAGTGCTACGAATATTTTAGATTTAGCAATAAAAATATTAAAGCCCGTTTGCTTTGAGTTTGTATTTTTTATTTTCATTTTATGTGTTTTGTTTTCAGGATTTTATAAAAAATAAAATAAAATTAATAAATAAAAATAAAAAATATGGTTTTTGTTTTTATTATTTTAACCATTTTCTTCATAAAATTATGAAAATAGAAAATATAAGAAACAAAATGAAAATATAAAATGAAAACCAAATACATCCTTAATTAGTTTTTCAAATTGGTGTGCTTAAAATTATTTTTAATTTAAAATATTATTATATTTATTGAATTATTTTCATGTACTGTACCAAGTTTGCAGTTTTTTTCCCGAGTTGTACGAGGTTGATTATTAGAGATGATGTATTGCCCCGACGTGGCTATCCATAGATTTAGCAAGAGAGGGTATGTTTGCATTGCGAGAGCATATATTAGAGTAGAGCAGGTGAAATAAGATAAAATAAAATGAAATAGAGTTAAGTGGAATGGAATAATTATTTTAATATATTATTTAGATATTTTTTATTTTATTTTGTTCCTATCAATTTTAGGGGATGAAAATTGAGAAAAATTGGTGGGATTTGATTAAATGAAGTATATCAATCTCTGTTTCATTCCATTCAAGTTTAACAAATCTAAATAATAGAGACAATTAAAAATCTCACTCTATTCCACTTTGTTCTATCAAACTCTATCGAAACTAATACACCCTAAGTGTTTTGTCTTGTATTAGGTGTGAGAGTTTGGAACATCATTTTTGTATGCGGGGGACCGGGAAGTAATCCTTCCTCCTCTGCGTGGGCGAAAATATGCTCTCGCCGCTCACAATAATTGAACAAATTTCTGTCTTTGATTTTTTTTTTAGGGTAAATGAAAACTCAAAAATATCCACAAGTATTTAACATATCATTAAAAATTTTAAAAGTAAATATAAAGACAAAGAAAATACATTCAAAGTGAACTCTAATCTCATATTTCTAATAATCTTCCAATATAAAATAGAAATTATCTTAGCGCAATTCAAATAAGTTATATATATAAATCTAACGACTTAAAACAAAATATATAACAACAAATTTTATATATAGTGAGAAGGATCGCTAACATGGGGAGGTTAACAACTCACATATTGTTTTAGACAAAAATGTCTGTAATAGATATGTATTCTCTCATATGCAAAGTACATATGAAGGTGTTAGTGTAGATCTCCTTCTTTGATCTTTTATTTTAAACAAAAAAGACTAAAAAGTACACATGAAAAAAACTAAAAGATCAAGATTTACACTTTATCCTCTCATGGCTACTTTACATGTGGAATGATCCAATCCAGTATATAACTCACTTATCTTCACCGACTTGTAACTATGAGTTGTTTTGTAATTTTATTTTATCTAGGGTAATTAATAAAAATTACTCTTGAGATTTATAAAATTGACATTCCATCCCATTCTCAATAAAATTCATCACCACTTCCATCAATTAACTATTCTAATGGGAATGGTTACGCACTGTTACCTACCCCTAATAAAAAATTGCCAAACACTGTTGTGTCAAAAGTTCTGTCTCCTCCATGATCCATTTGAGTTTAAAGAGGTTGCAATCCTCCTTTCCAACAACCTAATCCCACTCCTTGAAAATTCAACCCAGCCCCTCTCTCACTCGAACCGGATATATCAACATCACACTACCTTGTTGATTTGTCCTTAGTGAAGAGAACTCAACGTCGATGGTCTTGTTAATGGCAAGAAAACAATTCCAATCAAAGGAAGAAATGAAAGAGATTGTTGTGAGGGCATTTGGACAATTTTTTTACCAATACGGAAGGTAAAGCAATTTTAAAAGCTTATCAAGCTAAAGATACATGCAGAACTGAAAAATAATTGAAGAGCCTGCAAACGTAAACAACATTACAAGTTGGAAAAAAATTTAGTCTTGATTATAGAAATGGAAATTTGTCACTTTTTAAGGGTCTGTTTGGCTTATCTTTTAATAAAAATACTTTTGAAAGAATTAAGTTGAAAAGATTATTTTTAAAACAATTAAGTTGAAAATAATTGATTTATATTTGGTTTTAATATTTTAGAAGCAAGTTTAAGAGAATAATTTTTATTTGAAAGGAATAAAGGAAAATCACTTTTAGAAACATAATTGTCAAAAAGTGAAAGAGAGGTAGTTAAAAGAGAGTAAAAATTTGATTAATAAAGATAGATATGCAAAAGTGGATTTCATTTTATTAGAATGAGAATGAAAAGTAAATTAGATCTCCTTCGACCAAAATTACTTTTTATTACATGAAAAGTAATTTTCATCTTGTCAATTGAGTACTCAAACATGTTTAAAACTTCTCATTCTCATTTTAAGGTACTTTTGGCTTACCAATTCGCAAACCAAACAACCACTACAAAGGTCATTGGAATGCATTCCAAGGCTTTGCAAATTGGTTGTTCATGTGAGGAGCTGCTTTGGCACAGAAAGCTTGTTAGAATCATACCTTCTTTTTTTTTTTTTCCTCTTTTTGCCTAGTTCCTCTTACCTTGGAGTAGGTTCAATGTGATGAACCTTGCTAACGTTTGTTGGTTGTTGAATTTTGATACGGAGTAAATTGCTCAACTCAATAAATCAAACATTGAACATATAAAATTCACCGTGATGTCTTTTCAGTATTTAATGGTGAGAGACCTCATATTAGACTGATGAATGAGAGTGAAATGATCGATCTGAATATTCACCGAGTGAAGTCTAGTTTATATGCAAGTATATGGGAGACCTCATCTAACACAACGAGCAGAAACTAATTTAATGAACTAGTTTATATACATGTATATGGGAGACCTCATCTAACACAACGAGCAGAAACTAATTTAATGAACCGAAGCAGAAAACTAATTCCTCATAACAGAAAAGTAAAGATAATCTAAGTTATGATACTTAAAACCATAGCTATCAGAACAGATGATCGATTCGATCAAGGTACCGAGTTACTGAGTCATTAGTTCAATCAGTGAATCATTGGTTCAATCGAATTTAATTAAATAAATATATAAAAATATAATTCAAGATAACTAAGATGTAATATATATATAATGACACTCTATATAACAAAAGTGCATTTTGGCTCAGTGGTTTGCGTGTGACCCTTTCTCCTTGGAGAGGAGGGTTCAACTCCCACTATGCAATTCCAAGCATATGCACTAGAAACAATTACACGTGGGTCAGTCACGGTTTGCTCGACAGTTCCATTCTTATAATTATGCTTATAACATAAAAATTGCCCTCTTGTTTGATAGGCGAAAAAAAAGAACAATGTCTAAAATGGTTGAGTCACTAACGATGTTATCTTTCATAGGGGTAAAGTGATGAATTTTAATCAGAATAGGTGGAGTGTCATTCTCATAAATCTTAAGGGTGGACTTTAATTTGTTAATTATAATATATCCTTTTATCTATATTAATTGTTGTCTTTAACTGTTTCTCTTATATGCCTCCCATGTAGCATGTAATAACACATGATACTAAAGCCACCATACATCTAGATCCCCTCTACCATCCTTGGCATGCAATCAATTAATACTTACTAGGATAGCTAGTATGTGTTGTCATCCACCAAACTGTCAAACCAAGTGATTGGCAATGTGCCACTCAATCACATCAAACTGTATAAGTAGTATCACAGATGCCCAGACATTAGTCTCCTCATAAACAAATAGAGGTGTAATGTCCCTAATTTCATCGCGGCTGTAGGGCGTCCACCTAAACTACAACAGTCAACAGAAATATTAGACTCATAACTAAAACAATTCAATAGATGAATTAATAGCATATTCATTATATGCAACTTACTCCAATAATGCCAATCGCATCAATGCTTTCCCTGTATTGCAGTAGCCGGTCCGTGTCTGATCTTGCGAACAACTAAAACAACTCCACCTAAAATATATATAATTGGTTTTCATGATTACAATTTGTACATATACAAATAAATAACAAAACTAAAATATTCACATAAATATGTACCACAATGCTAGTGGAAAAGTGAGTGGATGGTGCTGTCTAAGGGCCAATTGAGGCATTATGTACCATACCCAAGACTGTAGAAGAGCTAAACAGCCTACAATCTTGGGGACATTATATTTTACCGCACGACAGAGCTCATGATTAAGGGATCCTAGAATTGCAGACCCTCAACTATAGTTTGCATACTTATTAAAATCAGTATGAAGAAGGAGCCACTTCATATGAACCTGAAATCCTGACTTGTCCTGGAATAGGACCCCACAAAATAAAACCACTATATACGCTCTGGTGTAATAGACAATCGTCTGATGATCAGCATTATGTGGCAATGTTCAAAATGTATTTGTGAAATTGCGGAGATTTACAGAGAATCCTTTCATGTCTCTCTCATTTGGAATCGCTCCAAGTAAAAATCTATACACAATGCCTATGTATCTCAATCATAACATTTCTTCCACGTTCCCATGCAGCCACTCATAGGAAGCCAATCCATACACAAACCTAGCTAAAACACAACATCTTCCAATGTGATCATACATTCTCTGTATGGAAGATGGAAAGTGTGTGACTCAAGCCTCCAACGCTCAATAAGTGCATTGATGAGCACCATATCATAATCAAATACCGAGATCATTTGCACAACATACCAAAAGCCAGACTACCTAAGAAAATGTTCCATCCTTGGATCTAGAGCGACCATCAAATTATAGCGTCTAGTTTTTAAAATCCGAGTATCTTGTATCATAAAATATATATATATAAGATATTGTTAAATCCTACAAACTATACATAGAATAAATTGCACTAAAATAACTTGAGATTTTCTTCATCACAAAATTGTATTTAAATTAAATAAATTACAACAAAATTAAACTTAAAAATACCACAAAATAAAAGTTAACAAAAACTAAAATTAAATTATTAAGATTTGCCAATTATAACAAAATGCTTGCTAAGTTCTAAAGATAATTCTCTATATCTATCTATTACAACAAATGGCTAATATATTACACATAAAAAACTTTAATGTTACCATTCATTAAAATTAATTTAATGCTACATTGATTAAAAATAAAGTTTAATAGCAATTATAAATAATATACAATATTAACAATAAATTTTTTCCTTGCTTACTAATTGAATTATATTACAACATTCTATTAAATCACCCTAAAATAAAATACAAGCAAATTAAATGTTAATAGCAATGTCTTTACTTATATTTTTTTGATCATTTCATGAATTAAACTAAAATATATACTACTTAACCTAATCATTCCAAAACTACAACAATACACATTACCATAAAATCATAAATAAGATATAGTGGTAAAATAAAATAGAAAGTCAAATAAAATTACCTGTATTGCTAGTTTGCTTACAATGTGATCAACAATATTGAGATGATATAGTTCACTCTCCATGGCTATCGATGCAACACCCCCTACCTCCTTCCTACTTCTAGATAAATGTCCGCCACTGCCACCTCCTTTCCACTATCAGAACCACCCTTGCCTCGTCCTTTCCACTAACCCTGCCTTTGCCTCCTCTTTTCTTTTTTCCCTTTGCAAATCTTTAAGGAAATTGGTGTAAGTTGTCTAGCCATTAAAGAGGAAAGCCACTACTGAAGTTGACTAAAGCCAGATTCTAGTGTGGCTGACAGGCACAGTAATTCGATTATAATCGACTTCTCAAATGCTTTGAAGTCTCGCTCAAAAGTCAATTTTAATCGGCCTCTAGGTTGTGTCCAAAGTCGAGTTTGATTGACTCAAAGCCTGACAACTGCACAAAATCCGATGGACTTGACCATTGCAGTTGTTATGAAGTTGATTTTAACTGACTTTCTTAGCTTTCGATTTTAGATTTTGAATTTTGTAGGGAAGTCAGTTTAAATTGACTTCTGTTATATAAAAATTAGGACGAATATGTGACCATTGCAGCTGAAGGGATGCATGTAATATGTTATTCATTTTATTTAATTTGTGTAAAAAATCCCAAAGTTATTGTTATTGAGATCTTTCTCTTCTGTACATTGCATGTGAAGTTTTGTCCAAATTAGATGAAACTCAAATTGCAATAAAATTAAGTTACATATTGTGACATGACTTCCAAATTGAAACTCTCACTCTCTTCAGAAGCAACAAACTTGCTACTTAGGAAAATAAAATAAAATTTTAGAATTATGCTAAAATTGAGTTTAGCTTTAGTAGAATCTATATGTAGTCAAATATGTCTATTCTCCAAGGGTGGCCTCAAAAATAATAGTAACCCTTTCGCAATCTTTCCAACCATATCCATAACATTATGTGGAGGAGAATGGGAACATTTGTTTAAGAAAGGAGGGCGACTAAATCTTCAAAGCCAGTTTGGACACACGAGTCACTATTAATAATGCTGATTGCTGCAGGACCAGGCTATAGTCCAAATCATTTTGCTAAAGAAAATGAAAAGAACAAATTGCTGGGCTTTTTTACCCATTTCAACAGAAAAAATGATTATATATCATTTTACACCCTTTACCACATTATTTACGTTTGTGTATTGTTTTTGGTTGTTAGAGCAATCAATTGAACTTTAGGTGATTTGTGGCATTTGCAACCCAAGGAAAACGGTTCATCATTGACCGATTTCTGTCCATTATGGGCCCATAGAAATCGGTCAAGAGTAAGGTGATTTCTACCAAAAATCGGTCACACCCCAACCTATTTCTGGCTTAATCAATTTCAGTTCATTTTTTCCCAACCGGTTCTCTTCTCCGCGTCTATATAAACGACATACAAGAGAGAGTCCTCAGTGCCTCTCTCTCAATACTCTCTTCTATCACTATACATATTTCTATTCAGTAGAATTTATAAAATTAGAAGAGCAGTGTTTTATGAGATTTTAAGTAAGAATGGCACAGAGAGGTTATATTCTTGTTCATTATAATTGTGAAATAGTATAAAATACACAAGATGGGATGAAATTCTGTTGTCCAAATCCAATACCTATGAGTGTTCATTCTTCCATGAATATTTCCGAGCTTCATGGGAAAATCTTGCACAAGTTACGCCAGTAGAACAACAAAATAGTGCAGATTTTGTACCGGCTACCATTGTTGGTATGACAAGGTACGTTATATTTCACAAGTTGCTTGATTCAAACTGACGATGATATTGAGATGATATTCAATTGTCATGCTCGATTTCCCGATCTTAGTGTTATTGAGGTATTTGTAGCTCTGGGAGACTTGAACTTAAGCTCCGGGGGATCTGCTCCTGATCATGCTTTTGTGGAATCATTAGCCCAGCGGTCTCTAACATTAGCAATGTCAAATCCAGTGCAGAATAAAAATTTAATGCCTGAGAATGAGAATGACTTGGTATGTGATCAAAGCTTTGAAATGAGTGTTGGCAGTGATGTGGCTCAAATCGGACCATATCCGAGTGATGATGATATTTCTAATGAGAAGGACTCTGAAGAAGACCTGAATAAAGGTACTAGCTTGAACTTCTTTTATTATACTTCAATATTTGTAATATTTTGTAGTATTTTATATTTTAGTAAAAGATATACATATTTTTTGTTAACAACATTTTTTTGAAATACTTGTTATTATGAAAGGCATTATATGTATACAAAAATAAAATAAAATAAAATAATACTTGGATTATGTTAATCTTAATAATAGTCTATAAATTGGATTAGATTTTTATCTTTTATTTTAGATAAAATTGTTCAACCATAAAAATGTTTTTGTCATTTTTATATTCTATAGATATGACTAAAAATAAAATAAAGTTAAGAAAAATAAAATATGATAAATGTTCATGAATTGAAAAACTAATCACTAATAATTTTAGTATTGGTATGTTGTTATTTTAGTACTTTAAATTTTACAGTGTTGCTCGAAGATGAGAGTGATGAGGAGGTAGTGTCTCTTACCCAAGGCCAATCGTCAACACAAATTCAAAAACAATCTTAAAGTCAACGAATTGGTCACTATTCAAGTTTAAATTTTGAAGGAATGCAAGTGAATCAGTTAGATGATAGGGACCCAATGGGATTACATGGAGTGAATCAGTTGCATGAAGGCCAATAGTTCTCAAACAAAGAATCTGTGCTATTTGAAGTAAAAGATTATAGCATCCGAAAGGGAGTTGAGTACAAGGTATGTCAGTCAGATCACGTGAGATATCAGGGCCAATGCAAGCACTTTGGGAGAGGGTGTGATTGGAGCATTCATGTCATATATCAACGGAAGAAAGGACTGTGGAAGATTAAGAAATACAACGGAGAACACACTTGTTTATTCGCCAAAATTTCTCAGAAACATTCTCAGCTAGATATTCACGTCATCGCTGCGAGCATCCATTCTATTGTTCAAGCTGATCCAACAGTTCCTATCAGGACATTGCAGGCCTCAGTTTATTCGAAGTATGAATTCCATATTTCATACAGGAAAGCATAGCTTGCAAAGCAAAAGGCCATTGCTTGGATTTATGGTGATTGGGAGGACTAGTACAATGAGCTTCCAAAATGACTACTGGCTTTGAAGTCATTTATGCCAGGTACAAGCATTCAAATTTCAACTACTGGCTTTGAAGTCATTTATGCCAAGTACAATACTCTAGTGAAGGCAAATGGACCAAACTGGGAGCATGATGATATGGGACTACCCGTTCTCTTCGTTGATCCCATAACTGATGCCATGTCCTGTGATAATCTGGCCACCAAGTACACTCCATTCCTCGTGCATCCCTTGCATGTAGGGCATCAATGTTCAGCAGATCGAATGGAATGGGTTGCTTCGCCCCAAATTGTCTAAGCATGCGATCGATATGATGCTACTCAATATATGGGAAGCAAATTAATGACGTGAGTGATGCCCAAATTTCAGACTTAGAGATCACCCATGCTAGTGTAATGTGCTGGATCTGCCGGATATCATAAGGTGTCCACACAAACTGTTCAAGAAATTGATTAGCATTCCACTTATATAAAAATGTATTTATATACAAAACTCATTAAATAATATTTACAAACTTACATCTGTACAGTGGAGTTGATCAATTCGTACCCTAAGAATTGGCACGCGTCTCTCATGCACATCTGGCGGTGCTACAAATCCGATCCACCTGAAAAATAAACATTTGTTAATAATTTATAGCATTGTAATTCTAAACAACATGATTTACGTAACAATTACTAAATTTTAGTGTAGTAATATACCTCCTAGCCAATGGAAACCTCAAACTGAGCCGGTCAACTATAGAACTAAGTGATGGCACTCTATACCATATCCATGACTGCAGCAAGACAAGACACCCAGGAAAATCACCTACTGAGATGTTAACCACATGACATAAACCATGATACAAGGTAGATAACACGGCAGATCCCGAGCTGAGCTGCCCACACTCTTGAAAATCACGCAGAAGAGGCAGCCATCTCAAGTGAACTCTGGCAGCTGACTTGTCTGCAAACAACATCCCGCTAATCAACAACATAATGTAAACTCGTGTTGCTTGCATGACTTGAAGCTGAGTCGCATTTTCTTCCAGAGGTGCAAAGATGTTCTTCAGCCATGCTAATGTTATTGTATTACCATTTTTCTTGCGCTCATTCTTAGGTGGTACAGAACCAAGCAATTCATGGCACATTTCCCAAATATTTTGCCCACAAAACCAGTCTCATGCTCCTGTGCAGCCACTCACAGGAGCCCCATCCACTTGTAGCCCCAACTGAAAGGCAACATCCTGGAATGTTATGGTGTACTTTTCATAGGGCAAGTGGAAGGTGTGAGTGTCAGGACGCCATCGTTCCACAAATACAGACAGCAGAGCATTGTCATTTTCAAAAAATTTTATTTGTGCAGCGTGCCAAAAATCGGCCTGTTCTAAGTATGGCCTCATGCGGAGATCTATCCTTTTCATATGGTCTCGTCTCCCACGCAATACACGAGTAGGGCTGAAGCACAAAATAAAAAAAAAAACTCATGTTAAATATATTACAACTGAACCAATTTAATTAAATGAGAACTAATCAAACCAAAAGAACAAAGTAACAAATCTAATTACAAAAACAAACATACTATTTCATATAAAATATACTATAATTTTAAGGTGCATTATTCTCCCTAAATCAATTAACTAATCTAATTAGTAATATAAAATTCGTAATCTAATAACAATTTACTTTCAATAAATAGGTTTTACTTTTCACTATTTACTTGGCTAAAATAAAAAATAATTAAAATATATTATTTCCTAACCCTATTCATCACTCTAATTATATGGCATTATTTACTATAAATATTTATTCTGTAATCTAAGTACAGCATTTACTAATCTAACTAAATTTTACAACTAACATATCTTCAAGGTGCACTAATCTTCCTAAAATAATTACCTAAAATAATTACCTAATCTAATTAAAAATAAAACATTCTACTCTAAAAAATATTAATTTCAAAAAGCAGGTGATACTTTTTAGTATATTTACTTAGATAAAATATTTCACTAAACTAAGCAAAATATATTAAACCCTAAACAAGTTCATCAACCTAACTAAAATATATTATTTCCTAAAAATATTTTTAGTATAATCTAACAATAATATTTACTAAACTAATTACGTGATACAACTATATAATGCTTAATGCTTAATGTCTTCCTAAAACAACTAACTAAGCTAATTACAAATAGATTTTACTAAACTAATTAAAACATATTGTTTCCTACACATATTCATAAATCTAGTTACAATATATTATTTACTAAACATGTTTATAGTGTAATCTAACTATAACAACCACTAGTTTAATTAAATTAAACAACTAAAATAGGATTAAAATATACCAAACTAAATTTAGAATATCATTAAATTAAATTTAAAATATCATTACAATGAGTTTCAAATCCACTAAACTAACTTATATAACTAAATTGGATTTACAATGCAATAAACTTATTTAAACAATCATTAAATTTATACTAAAAAAATAAAAATAGAGTGAAAAAAAATTAATTCAATGAATTAAAAAAAATTTACCTCTACATGAAGATTTACTGTAATATGTCCAAAATTATCATACCATCTTAAATCATTTTCCGCCATCTTGCTATTTTGTACTACTTTTCACTTACGCTACCACACTATTCTTTTTTTTTCCCCACTCTCACTTATCTCTTTTCTTCTTCACTCCCAGATGAAGACTGCACTTGGAATCGACGAACTCCTCCTCGCGCCCCTCGCGTTCAGCATGCACAATTTATAGGAACACACACTTGGCGATCAGACGGCTGGGGAGTGTGGCTGGTAGATCGTGCTGCTCGGAGGGCTCCTTCTCCACGGTCCGCTGTATGCGTGATGCGTGGAGAAATCGGTTGACTCCGAGCCACACTCCCTAGCAGTCCGATTGCACGCCAGCGAAATCAGCTATGTGTTGACCGACTTCCTTGTTTAGAAAAGCCATGGAAATCGGTTGAGATCCAACCGCTTTTTTTTATTTTTGTAGTCGACTGATACTTGACCGATCCCTCTAATATACCAAAACAATATATATACGAACATAAAATTGTAATTGGTGGAGATTCGTATATAATCTTTTTTTTTTAATTTATTCCGGTAAAAAACCCCAAATTGCTGATAACACATCAACACCATACACATTCTCTTTCAACAGTGTCATAAAATTCATTCATAATTTGGAGTCTTGTAAACAACCTCCGCATGTGACAAGCTCCTCCCAAAATCTACAAGATGGACAGCTTGCTCTTCGCATTATGCGAGAGCTAACAGCCATGTTGGGGGATGAAGCGCATAAGATTTTTTTTAAAATTAAACCAATGGCATTATGGCTAATTAATTAAGATGCTCATGAATTTCATTTATTATCTTAAAATAAATAATAATTAATTTTTCTTAAAACATTAGTCTAGATCTATAATGATGACATCCATGTTGAAAATCCTCATTTTTCCTGGAAGTTTCTTGCTCACATATGATCCTTTTACTTTAACTCTTCGTCAAACAATTCAAATCCAACTTAGTAGCTAGCACAACAAGAGCAAATTGACTAGACATTTGAAAACAATTTGACAATTATCATCTTTGTATCCATTCTTTTCAAAAGGCAATCAATCAATGTTGTCCTCGACGCGTATTGGAATAATTGCACAAAAGGAACAAACGTACAAGGATAATAGTATCTTTCTGTCGTAACTGTCATGTATATGAATATGAAAATCAATGTGTATGCTACACATAAGATTGAAATTGCAAAGACAAAATGATACCCGTTGCAATTTCCCATTGACAAAAAAGAGGCAAATTCTAGTAAAACCAAAATTAAGTCGGCCAAAGACTGTGTAGCAAAAAAGAACAATAAATGAGAGCCAAACTGATGGAGATTGGGGCGCGTTACTTTTCCGGAATTTCTCTTTTGGAGGCAGCCGGATGAGCACGATAGCGAGGAATTTGTGCTCCTTATTATAAATATATATTTTTTAAAAATAATCTTCATGTGTTGTCAAGAGTCACGTGTATTAGTGAAACTACTATATTCGCCCCCGCATGGAAGAGGAGGGTGTGGACCAATATTAACATCAGTCTCTGGTAGTGACGTAAATGGATGATTGCTTTCTTTGTTTCCTTTCTGAGTTTTATATCAATTTTCCGATTCATGGTACAGTGCTTGTTTGGCTTTAGTGACGAAGCTGATATGATTAAATATGCATTTTGTTTGTTTTAACACAAGTGGAAACCCACGAAAATTGCACAAACCTGATTTTTTTTCAATTAAGAGCCGGCTCAATTTGAGCAATTATCACGAGTCTTTCTCATAGACTAATCACATGGACTAAGCTAATTTTTTTTTTAAGTAACAAATTCAATATTAGACTCACAAATTGGTCCTCGGCAAATTCAACATTAGACAAGTTGATTCGTGATAAGTGAAAAGTATCAACTTGATTTCTAATAATATTAAAAGTCGAATACTTAATAATCCTTGAACGGAAAACATTAACTATGCTAGTAACAATATTATTGTGGGACAAATTGGTCCTTAATATCATTTATACAAATAAAAAAAATGAAAAAAATCTTAATCCCACATCCCCATCCTTACTTCATCTTCTTCGCTACCACTATCAATATCACCACCATCACCATCCCCACTATTGCACTATATTTTTTCTTTCAACAAGTGAAAAAAAAAAAAAAACACTATCAAATCTAGAAAGCTATGAAGAATTAAACCATTCATATTTACAATTTTATACACAAATTTATTATGAGATTCTTGTAGCGGCTGCTCCATTTAGCTAGCGCTGTCATTATTGTCACTGCCGAAGAGGAAGACCCGTCGTTGTTGCTACTAATATTCCATTGTTGTTATTTATATTGTTTCTTCTATTGCTAATGCTATTGTAACTGCTGGGCGAAGGCGATGCAAAAGAGCTGTGAATCTCAGTTAAACTCGGTGTATAAGTTGCTGTTGTTGTTTTGGTTGAAGGAGGACGAGCGAGTTGAGGGTAAGGGTGAGGGTTGGGTTTCATCACTGAAGAGGTGGGGTAGTTGGTGGGGCCCATTTGAGAAGATGGATTGGTTTCGTTGAGGGTGGTTGTTATTATTGGTGGTGGTGGAGGCGGTGACGGATAAAGCATTACTGGTGGTAGTGGCGGAGATGAAGATTCTAGGGGAAGAGAGTGGTGGTGGTGAGAATGAAGAGGGGTAGAAAGGAAGGGGATGAGGATTGTTTTTTTAAAAGGTTTAATTAGTCTGCATGTCAGTGTAATTTCATTCAAGTTTCAATCAGGTTCCTATAGTTTAAATTTTTTAATTAGGCTTCTATATTATATAAAATTTTTAATTTATTCCTTGCGAATAATAATCGTTACAAAAAATGGAATATTCCTAATATATACTCAAAATATTTTGTTTTTTTTAACAATTATTACTCGTAAGGACTTAGTTGAAAATTTTATATAATATAGAGATCTAATTTAAAACTTTTAAACTATAGGAACCTGATTGAAAATTGAGCGAAATTACAAGGACCTGTAGGGTAACTAAACCTTTTTTAAATGACGTTAAGGAACAATTTGTCCAGCAAGAAAATTGTTACTAACACAGTTACTATTTTCTGTTCAACGACCACTAAATGCTCGACTTTTGACATTGTCAAGGTCTAAGTTAATATTTTTTAATTATCAGAAGCTAACTTATTCGATATTAAAATTATCAGGAATCAATTTGGGGATTTATTTTTTTTCTGGTGAAGAAGGCTAAATTAAAAACACAAAACTCTCGATTCACTTTTTTTAGGCATAACAATTAATTGTGTAATCAGTTTATAGCCAGCGGCCATGCGTCAAGAGTTTAACATCAACGAAAATTTTAATAAAATAATGAAAGGGTGATACTTAATTAATTTTACCGGTTATCAAAAATTAAAATTTTATCATCATGTAGGAGCCATTTTCTTCTAGATTCTTAGAAAAATTTTATTTATACGGCACATCAATTGAATCGTATTAACCCACATCTCATTTATTATTTAATGAAGTATAATTTACACTCTATCTAATGGTGGATGAGGTCTGAGTTAGCATAATATCCTACATATATTATATATAAACTATAATAACTATCCACTATAATAATTACCCACCATAATTTGATATTTTCTTAAATTTTTAATACTTGATTGTATAAAATAGTTTTACACTATATATATACACACACGTGTGTGTATTTTTTTTAGTTTTGATTATCAAAATGTTTATTTCTTTTACATATGACGAGTTTATTTAAATTTTTAAATGAAAATAAAATTATAATATATGTTCCTTTTTTTAATATAAAATTAACGGGTAAATATTGGCGTGACGAAACAATCTAGAGATGCTCTTGTAAATAACCCTATGCCTCTGGCATGGAGATGGAGCCAAATTTTTTCCAACCAAGGTCATAGGGTCTATTTACCATATTGACATTCTTAGTTGTACATCAACATAAGCTTTTTAACATTATTACACGTGTAAAAGAAAATTTTGAAATTTTTTGTACAAAAAAAGAATATCTCTAAATTAAACACTCATTTTTAACAAAAATAATATGCATGTGATTGATGTAATTATTTTTTAAATGAATTTAATTTTTAAGTAATAGCAATGTAAAATAATTTTATATAATCAATCAATAAAAATTTAAGAAATTTATTAGATCATATTAGTTAACTATCCACTATGATAAGAATTTAATTTTCATACACTTACAATGCAAAATTTTTTTACATAATCATCCAATTATATATTGTCACAAGATTCATGATACTTAAATTTTACATTTACTACTTAAAAAGTCATCTAAATAAATATTTTAATTGAACGACGGGGTAAAATAGTTTTACACTCTTATGATAATTATCCACCATGATTTGACATTTTTTTTAATTTTTTATAGGTTGATAGTATAAAATCATTTTACATTTACTATGAGTCCATGTATATTAAATTCTTTTGAAATTAATAAGAAAAATAGTTAAAGCGGTAATTAATATAGATGAAAGCAAAATTACAAAATTTGTCAAAAGCACAAGTTGATTTATTAAAAAAAAAATCTTTAGCTATATAATTATATATAGATTATTATGATTAAAAATTATTTAAATAACTTCAAAAAATTATGACTTTATATTTAAATTTTAATTATAAAACCTAAATAGTCAAGATTTACTTTTTTCTCTCCCACAATAAATTAGTCATCTCAATTCATCTTCTTTGAATGATTTATTATATTTTAAAGAATTTAATATTTGTTATATTTTGGAACTAATTAATGGTTAGTACACTTTGTAGAACTTTTTCATGCATGTATTTACATGCAATTGTGTCATTTTCAGTTACTGTACCCGTCAATATCAGCTGATTTTCAGCAATTCATGTTCTTGAACCTTCTCCTTATCAAAAAAAAAAAAAAAAAGTTCTTGACCCTTCTCGCAAGTTGTGCCTATACCGCTGTTGTTCTGATCTATTGCACATTCAGTCTAACTTTAGAAGCAAGGAATCCAAATGGCGTTGATATCAAACCTCCCGTTAGGTGAAACGTCGATGCTGTAGACAATGAAAAATTATTAATTATCTCTTAATCCTGTTCTAATATGCCACATATCAAATGCCGCCTGAATTGATGTTCTCTTATTCATATGATCCGTTAATCATAATTATAAGTATATGAATAGATAATTCCATTATTTGCTGCGAACGCCTGTCTTGTGTCAACAATTTTCAGTTTTTCTTATTTACCTTACTTGACCTGTGAAACAGCGAACGTGAACCAAACATCTTGACTTTTCAACAATCATTTTAATTTTTGCATCCATGATGTCAAACACAGATATGATACAAGTTATTAATAGACATAGATGTCTTCATCCCCAACGTTTTGTTGGACATAAACATATGGTCATGTAGGAGTGATACTTGAATGCGTAAATCCACGGCCATGATTGAAGGGTAGAGGACGCATATTTGAAATTGACCTCTGAGTCTGAATTATTAGCGGAGTGGGAGCATATATTTCATGCGTATACTGCTTAATTATTTTTTTTCATAATACAAGAGCGTTTCATGACTTTATTTGTGTCAGTCCGTTTCATAATTTCATGTGCTTGTGCTTCTCTTTATCCTCCGTTTATTCTGTTTCAGAAACTTAAAGGGACCGGAAAAGGCCCAATAACCAAATTGTTGGCACTGTACTCAGAAAAAAAGACCATTTTGATTAAATGACCTTTTTTTGGCTCAGATTTTGATTGAATGATTTTTTTTTTTTGTCGAAGATTGAATGACTGTGAACGATAAATCGCTCAACCAACATCCATTTATGAACCAAAAATTAAAAAAAAACCAGACTCCATTTTGCTTGTTAGACTGCTTGGCTTTTTCACTTCAATAAAATTAAAAATTCATTATGTACATAAATGCTAATCTGCATCTTTATCTACACAAATATGACAAATACAACTTGTAGCGATTTCTAGGAATTGCTGTAAGTTGGAGCGATTACTAGTTTTTGTAAACACTGTAACTTGCAACGATTTTGAGTTCATTTGTCACGCATTTGGCTATATAGCTTCTACCAATTCCAATGTCAATCCATGAGCGATTCTGCTTCCATTGTTTAATCTTCCAATATTGGTGAGTTTGTGAGAGAGCAAAATGGCTAAGAAATATTACATGTGTGTTCATTGGGGGGAATTACCACAACAAGGCAAGGGGATACATCTGTGAGTGAGAGTTCAATTTTTATTGTTGTTGATCAATCTATCATGTTCATCAAGCATAAGAGCAAAATACAGCAGCAGTTGGATCAACCGCACATGGAAATCAAAAAGGTATTTTACAGGTTGCCTAATAATTGGGTTAGGCATTATAAATTATAAGAAATTCTGAGTAACTAATGATGCTGAGGTGAGGTTAATATTTGACATGAGTAATTGGTTTCTAGAATTTCGGATCATGGAGATATTAATCATCCTACAAGAGGGTCACTTCAGCTCTAGGGGATCTATTTGTCAACCATCATTGGAAAGAAACTCAGCGTCTCAAGTTCCACTGGTATTTGAGGCATCACAACGATTTACAACATTTGAAATGCCTCAATGTTCCCCGACTATTGAAGAGTTTGCAAATCCTAATGAACAGCTTAGTCTTGCATAACTTAGAGTCCAAGTTGCACAGCCATTGCCTCAACTTGGCGAAGGCATTCAAAGTATTGGTGCTAATGCTGAAGTTGATCTAAGTGCTAATAAGGAGGATGCTGATAAGTTAGTGTTAGTGCCAGCTGACAGCAATGGAGGATTAGATGAAGAGGAGATGGAACATATTACTGGAAGCCAACGGAGGGGGACTCAGTCCCAATATATTCCTTAAGTTTGTCCTAGTTACTATTCATCATTGAATCTAGAAGCAATGTGTCCAACAGATTTTGCAGGAATAGGTGGTGATTTGGGGTGTGGATCTGGTTCTACTAGTGGAGTTTCAGAAGGTGATTGGCAAAGAGAGTTCCATATTGGGTATTTGTTTCACAACAAGGATGATGTAATATTTGCTGTTAAAAATTGCAAAATTTGAAGATTTTATAAGTATAAAGTCCAAGAGTCGGACTAAGTAATTTATCATGGCAGGTGTGTGAAGTCTGGCACTGAGTGTGATTGGGATATATGTTTGTCATACGGTAGGGAAAAAAGTGTGGATTGTTGGGAAGTATAATGGCCCGTTCACATTTATTTTTATTTGACAGTCACAACACCACCACCAATTAAATGGTAATGTCATGTGTCACAGTATACTCCCATGGTGGAGGTCGATCCGACAATCTCCATTAAAGTGTTACAAGTAGACATGGAAGCTCATTTCAGGTGCAGAACAACATACATGAAGGTGTGGCTAGCCAAATAAAGGGCTATTGTTCAGATATATAGTGACTAAGAAGAGTCTTATAATGAGCTTTTGAGATAGCTTCAAGGTTTATAGATCTATGTGCCAGGAATATATCTATTTCATTTATATGCTAATTAATAGTTCGTTTAAATGATTTCCTTGATGCTGTAAATCCATCCAATTGCTCAGGGTCATATGTACAGTTGATTACCTAGCCTTAGTGTGTGGGTGATGTTATTGATCGTAGTTGTACCATATTTCATCATTTGTTTTGGGCATTTCTCCTATATGTAGAAACTTTCAAATATTGCAAATGACTTGTGGGATTGATGGTACTCATCTATACGTCAAGTATGGCAAGATGTTGTTGATGGCAATTGCTCAAGATTGCAACTCAAACATTCTACCCATCATAGTTGTAGTGATAGAAGGGGAAATACGAAAAGCATGGTTTTTCCTCAGAAACTTTCATCAGCATGTGACACCACAAGAGGACATTTTTGTAATCTGCAATCAACACAAGTCTATCAAAGCAGCTTTGGATGAAGAAGGTAGTGGTTGACATTATCTAGGGGTATATCATGCATTTTATAGTCGCCACATTACCTCAAACTTTGTGCTTCGATTCAAGAGCAAAGACGCAAAAAACTCACTTGTCAATGTTGCATATGTGAAGACCCACAGTGATTATTCATACCATACCAGGCAATTGACGGCTGAGAATCCAACCATGGCTAAATGAGCTAAGCAAATTCCACTTGAAAAATGGACACAACATGTTGACAAGGGTTGCAGATATAGCCACATGACCACCAATTTGTCAGAGTGCATCAATACTATCATGAAAAGGCACTTGAAACCTTGCTATTATGACAATAGTAAGGTTAATATACTTTCATCTTGCTAACTTGTTTGTGAAAAAGAAGAGGTTGGCTTAGGCCCAACTTGCCGTTGGATAAAGATGGTCACAAGCTTCGAAGCAATCCATTCATATCAATAGTGAGGCTGTAGACAGCATGCATGTTTGTTCCAATGGATTAAGGGGATACATCGTTTGTGGTTTATAAGAACCATGGATATAGAATAAGGAGTTTACAAAGTTAAAGGGTCGATTTAGCACATTGAACTTATGATTGAGAATATTGCCAAGCATTACATTACCCATGTCAATGCACTCGCTATTATAGAGCTGCACATATTAAATGAGGCTCATTTATAGATGAATTTTATAGTTTGTAGTCTGTCTTCAATGTTTACAAGTTGGAGTTCCCATCCATTGCACATGAACAAGCCTAACTTGAATACTACAGATTTAAGATATGGCCAAATCAATTTCTTAAATGATGTGCATATGGGTGTTCAAAGTTGACAATAATTTGAAATGAAATGGACGAGGTTGAACCGGGACCCAAAAAATGATGTGGGTTGTATATGTAGGAGGGACATACTAAACACACTTGTCCATCATTGGAGCTTCATCATCAAGAAGAATTGCTTCATTCTCAAGAAAAAGCAACTGATCAATTATGTCCTTATTTCATTTTCAAATGTCTTAATGTATTTTATATTATGTTTAATTATGGTATTCTCGTTCTTATTCTTATGATTTTATAATGTAACCATAAATATGTGTCCATTAGAAAAAAGATAAAACATATAAATATGACAATAAAGCATAAGTCCCTAAATAGAAGTATAAAATATAAACACAAGTCCATAAAGATGTGACAATAAAACTTAAGTCCATAAATGTACATGACCATAATACTACAAAATATAAACATATATAAGTAAATACATGACTACCTCTTTCTCTATGAAGGATAACATAAGGTAAATGTTTGCTTGTACTGTAGCGGCAAGGATGGGCATCATGCACTAGCCTACCCTGGTGCTATTGCTTGATGCTTCTCTATACAATAGCTAATGATGGAGTCTCGCCTACAATGCCCAATAACTGTAAGGGACTGTGGATGTCAGTAAATGGATCCGTGTAGTGTGGAGGGGACAAAATATCACCAAGCTAATGAAACAACTTGGTGGCAATTGGATTGTCCACTATAGCCAACAACCAATCCTTCGACATAGATAGATTGGGCCTCGCAAAAATATATGGCTCATAACTAGTCTCAACCTGGAAGTAACTGCTAGATCTAGCCTCAAATTAAGTCATGAGCTCAGCCTGGAATGACTACTGGATCTAGCTTCAAAATGAATACCTTCTCCGGCCTGGAAATCAAGGATAGGATCATAATGACTACCATAGTAAACATCACCCGTTCTGGGCTTTGGAGCATCACATTGTGTACACTGACTAGCTTAGTCCCGACACATTCACGACAGTGCTGACAACATTGATCTAGTGCATTCTCAGGCTGTGACAAAGGAGGTGTTGGTGGACTCTGGTTGATACATCATTTGGAGGTGCTCTGCATGAAGGTCTTAGAAGACATGGGGTATAGATGGAAACCTCCGTGCAAAGGCACAGTAATAATCAATAGATGAACGGAGGTCCTACGATAACTGGAACTCAACAGCATATATGAGCTACTCCTCGTAGTGCTTATAGTACTCTACATGACATGTAAACCACCATTGTCGTTCCAACCCATGACTGTTTATGGCATTCAACCTGTTAATGTTGACAGGCTCCCCTGGAATATGCTGCTAGCCCCCAGGTTGCCAGATAACACGATCAACTTGATGCCACTCGACAATCTCAAAGCAGATCATTATGGTGGCATATCTCCACACAGTATCCTCACCCATCACCCACCGATGAGCCATTGTAGCAATACTATCATCATGGTATGGAGTTTGTACGAACTGAAATAATTTGGAAAAAAAAATGCATTAGCAAAATATGCCTTTAATTGTATTATATGCACACCAAAATAAGTAAATATAAAGGAAGAACTTACTCGATCAATACCGATGGCATCAATAAGTGACCTCATACAAAGCAATCGAGGCCTATCAAGATCTATCCCCTTGGGTAGTCCCCCACCTAAAGTATAATAATTCATGTCTTAGAACATAAATTGAAGGGACAAATTTAACATGAAAAACAACAATCTAATATAGTATACCTCTCAGCTAGAGGCCACCTAACCTCATATTTCCCTACAAGATGAAGTGTTGGCATCTAGTAATATTCCTGGGGTGGTAGCAATCTGGCAAACCCTCCAATCTCCATAACCTCATAATGTGTCACTCAACACAAATGATGATACAAGGTTGCCAAGTTAGCGAAGCCCCAATTAAATGTCCTGCAAAACTTGAACTAACACAACAATTGCAACCATTTCATATGCACTCATGAGGTAGACTTGTCGATCATCAAAACCTACCAATCAGTTGCATGATGTGCATGATTATGTTGTTGCACCATTACATAAAGCTCCTGTGACAAATTAGTCTCCTAGGAAATGATGCCTCAAACCATGATAGGCTTACCATGGAACCTAATCTCTGTTCAGGAGGCAGAACAATACTAAGAAGCTCCTAACAGATATCCCATATATATCTCTATGTAGATGCATTCTCCATCCACCCACACACCCAGTGATTGGCAACCCACCAATTCGCAAACCAAGATGATAGGCTACGTCTTAGAAGTTGATGATGTACTCTCCAAAAGGAAGGTGGAAGGTATACGTCTCTGGATGCGATCTCTCCACAAGTGCACTAACAATCTCATTATTGCACTCAAAGTGTCCAACCTATGTAGCATCCAAAAAGCCAGTAGCTTGCAAGTATGCTTGCATGCTTAGATGTGGTGGCACGAAAGGCCCAAAATGCCTGGGATTCAAGACTCACTCAAGTTATATCAATTTGTAAAAAAAAAAAATAGTTATCAATACTAATTACTAAACTAAACTAAACTAAACTAAACTAACTAATAATTTATTTATTAAACATAAAGCCTAAACCCTAAACAAAAAATAAATAAAACTACCAAAATATTTTTTATTTCACTAATAGCGTAATTAATTATCAAAGTATAAATCTATTATTAATTATCAATTGTTTAAATAAATTTACAATATTAACTAACTAACAAACAACCTAAATCCTAAATGAAAAAATACATATACTTACCTATATATTTTTTATTTCACTAATAAAGTGATTAATTATCAAAAATACAAATCTATTATTAATTATCAATTGTTTAAACAAATATACAGTACTAACTGGCTAGTTGCTAACTAACAATATAAAATAAATTAAATAAATGAAAAGCAAAACAATTATTAACTAATATATTAATTAATTAAAGAAATAATTGAAAAAAATTACCTTCTCAACCAATTTTTCTGTAATGTGAGTAAGCTCATCCAAGTGGTAGAGATTATTTCTTGCCATTTCAACACTTTCCCTAGAGCTTTTGGAGTAAAAGAATAAGAGAGAAGTAAATTTTTGAAAAATGACCACTTGTGGGGGATCACTTCCAATGATTTGGTATGTATATAGGTTTGGGTACTGAAAATCGTTATAACTTATTGTGATTACTAAGTAAGCTAATAATCGCTATAACTATTAGCGATTTTTAATATTTATGATGTCTTTTCTGCTTAGGAAATCACTATAAATTATAGCGATTTCTAGTTGATTTAGTGATTATTGTAACTTACAGCGATTTCTCCTAAAGTAAGGAAACTTCGTATTTAGTATTTAATGATGCAAATCAGTATCTGTGCAGATAATGAATTTTTTTTTAATTTCATAAGAGTAAAAAAGCCTAGATTGCTTTGAATGAGTTGGTCTTTTCAACGGATGAGCCAAATTAAATATTGAACATAAAAATCAACTCCTGCTTACTATGCATGACTTGAGCACCTTTTTTTATCTCTTGGACATGACACATGAGTACGAGTATGGAAGTTTGTTGAATAATTGGGGTTTGGAATCGATCTTCTATCCCCAGTTTCCTATCCCTTTCTCTATGCCTCACTCATATATTGATATGTGTATCATTATATAATATGATATTTGAATTATTTAAAAACTAACTTTTGATAATTATCCATAAGTCATACAGGAAATGAGACACTAAATTAAGGCAAAAGATTACTTTCCCAATAATTAGATAGTTGATCTTAGAAACGCAACTTTCACACCATGGATAAAAGTGTATTGTGACAATCTGAAAAAGAAAAAGTGCATTGTGAAATCCAAAAATTGATATAAAAATATTAAACAAAACTAAGCTTTCGTTACACTTATTCATTTATATTTATACACACGTAGAATCCTCGGGAAATTGCCCTTTGCAGGGATGTATGGATTGGCATTTTCAAGAGTGTTTGTCCCCCACATTAATTCCTCGGTGGAAAGAATTATTCCCTACTTTAAAATATTTATATTTCATATTTCAAAATATCTATCTATTTTTAGATAACTTCATATTCAAGTATAATATTTATTTCTTTTTTTAATAGTATTGCTAAGTAATTTCACTCACTAACTATTAGTTTTTTAAGAGCATTTCATTTAATAGGGATATATTAGTCTAGTTACTATATTTTATGTCATTTCTAATATATTCATTATCTTTTATTAATACTTGTACTCGTCCAAAAATGATAAATATTTTAAAAGAGATGAAACAATACTAATTAATAAAAAAAATTGTGCTATAAAAAATTTACCTAATTACCTTTTTATTATCATTTCATTTCGTTTTAGATTGTCTCTATGTTCAAACTGGAAACCTGTTATCGACTGAGTATCCACGATGCAACCATGACTTAATTCAAAAACGGAATACCTACATGCGCTTTATTTTATTTCCTTTTTCTTGGTCACGGATAGAATAGAAGAAGGAGCCCAAAGGTTGAGAAGGGCAACACCAAGAAGCCCATGAAAAAACAGGCCCGCATGATTTAATGCCTTTTACTAGGAAGCGTTCTTTGACCCAAAAAAGCCTTCCGGGAGAAGTATGAGGGCTGCAACCATGTGTCATCCTACCTCCTTTTTTTTTATCCCCCAATCAATATTTGGACATGATGCATTGGATGATGCAAACATTTGGACATGATGCATTGGATGGAAACCCAGTATAACAGGCTACAAGGAGCGAATTTTGAAATATAACAATGGACTCAGCAATCGAGGCCCATATTAAAATTTGGATTTGCTGTACTTGCAACCACTCATTGCCTTGTTATCCCCTTCCCTTCCCACAGCAAGTCCTTGTCGACTAGAATTCATAATTGAATACCATGTTGGATTTTTCACCTAATAATAATTAAAAAAATCTCGGTTACGAAAATATGTATGTTAAACTTCATCTACGAAAAAATATACAGTATATAATGGGCGATTTCGTAGGATGCTCAAAAGAAATCACCAATCACTTGAGAAATCATAAAAATAAAATATTTTAATTAGATACCTATCTAAAATATTTTTTATATTATTAATATATTAAAATTAAAGTATTTTTTAATTTGAAAAGATGCTTTTTAAGTCGAGACAGAACATTTGATTAAGATATAAAAATATTATTTAAATATTTATTTTATTATTCTTGGAAGTAAGAGTAGCTTCTGCTATTGGTATTCATCTATCTTATCTAATAATACTTAAAATAAATATTATTTTAATATCTAAAAATAGATATTTGATTAGAACATTTATTTTATCATTATTAGATATAAATATAATTTTTATTTTTTTATCAATCTATTATGTTTAATAATAATAAAATGAGTATTTTAATTAAATATTTACTTTTAATATTGGTAATTAACCAAGTGATGGACAGTTGAGACAACCATTTTTTTCTGTGTTTAAATATCTTTTAAGGTTAGTGTCACATTTAAGGATGGGCATTTAAGTATCTCGGAAGTCCAAAACCAACCAACTTGAAACTGAAAGCAAAACCGTGGAATGATGATATGTTGAGTTCAGTGAACTCACTGCGCATTCCCATTTGATACTCACCTCGCCATCACCACCACCACCTTCCTCCTCACTCTCACTCAACCCAACTCCCCCTCACACCTCCTTTCCCTCTTCCTCTAAAACCATGCCTAATCCGTTACTACATTTCCTTCTACTCCTCCTCTCTTCCCTCCTCCTCCGTCCCTCATCCTCCGCCGCCACCATCGGCGTCAACTACGGCACTGTGGCCGACAACCTCCCTCCTCCCTTCACGGTGGCCTCCTTCCTCAAATCCCAAACCACCATAGACCGTGTCAAGATCTTCGACGCCAACCCGGACGTCCTCCGCTCCTTCGCCGGCACAGGCATTGCCGTCACCGTCACCGTCGGCAACGGCGACATCCCCTCCTTATCCAACCTCCCCGCCGCACAAACCTGGGTCTCCGCCAACATCCTCCCCTTCCACCCCAAAACCGCCGTCAACCGCATCGCCGTCGGCAACGAAATCCTCGCCACTTCCGACAGGAGCCTCATTGCCCACACCCTCCCCGCCATGAAAGCCCTCCACCAAGCCCTCACACTCGCCAACATCACAACCATTCAAATCTCCACCCCTCACTCCCTCGGCATCCTCTCCTCCTCGGAGCCTCCCAGTTCGGGCCGTTTCCGACCCGGTTACGACCGTGCAATCTTCGCTCCCATTCTTGAGTTCCATCGGCAGACCAAGTCCCCTTTCATGGTTAACCCGTACCCGTTCTTCGGGTTCGACCCGGCCCGGCCCGAGAGCCTGGACTACGCTCTGTTCAGGTCGAACGACGGCGTTTTGGATGAGTTGACGGGGTTGAAGTACACCAACATGTTTGATGCGCAGATGGACGCGGTTTTCTCGGCGATGAAGAAGATTGGCTACGATGACGTGGAGCTTGTGGTGGCGGAAACGGGTTGGCCCTCTGCGGGTGACCCGGCCCAACCGGGTGTGGGGCTGGACAATGCTGCGTCCTATAATGGGAACCTTATTAGGCACGTTAATTCTGGGAAGGGGACTCCATTGATGCCTAATAGGACCTTTGAGACTTACGTCTTCTCTTTGTTCAATGAGGACCTTAAGCCTACGCTTTCGGAGCGTAATTATGGCTTGTTCAAACCCGATCTTACCCCTGTTTACGACGTCGGCGTTCTGAGGCATGGTCAGGTACGTACTCTAATTTGGTGGTTCGCTTTTTTTTATTTATTTTGAAAATATGGAAATTTATTCATTTGTTCTGCGCATTTTGAGGCTTGGAGGAATTTCATTTCCATGCATTGATGGCTTTGGCTTCTGTTTTGGACATTTAGGTGACAGAGTAGTACTACATTTGTTTGTACGTGACAGGCTTTTATAGTTTTTACGTAAGTACAATACTACCCCTGCGCTTTGACATTGTTTAGGTTATTCCTAAATCCTAATGGAGTAGTAGTTTCTACTTTCTAGTTCTACTCTACTGAACTGGCTTGTTGACTTGTCGTAAGGCTTATCCCTTTGCATCGATTATATTAAGGTGAAACACTAGAGAACTGTATGGTGCAAGCCAAATTTGTGCTCGTGTTATGCTTTCTGAAGCTTGTCAGCCTTTTTGCCCCTTAGAATTTTGAAAAGGCAATAAACATATAGCAGCTTGTCTTTTAGGTGACAGATGAGAATCTTGAGTCTATCACTACAAATTACATAGCTGCTATGTGTGGTGAAGTGCAGCACTGCCCGCTTTGATTTTTTTTTTTTCGATTATCTGTTAATCACATGTAAGTTGGTTGCAGTAGTTATTAACTTATTATTATAAAAAATATTATTTATACATAATATATATAATATTACGTAGATCCATTTTTAATTCACCATTTGATAATATATGCACCTTATTTAAATGAGGTCTATATCTTAGATCTGAATTGATATGATATTAAATATATTATGAAAATAAATAATATAGCTCTTCTATTATTATTATTATTATTATTATTATTATTTGTTAATTATCGTAGTGAGTTGGCATTTCGCAACAAAAGGATCACCTGCCTTTTTTGATTCCGGAAGGGCGAAAAGGGTGAAAGGCACATGCTAAAAGAGTGAGAAACATATCGTTGTCGCTAATCTTAAGATGCCAATATACCTTATCTTAAACCTTTTCACTATTTCAGTTTTTGTGTGACAGCATGAGGGTTATTCGATGTTATGTTAGCCTAATGGATGGTGGGAGGTGCTGTAAGGAAAATTATCTGTAACAATACAAGGAGAAAAACTTAGATGCACTGGGAGTAAAAAAAATTATTTATTTTGAACCATTTACTAATTGATATATAAATTTTATAAATTATTATTATTTTTTATTTTTTTTATATTTTTAATATAATAATTAATGTGTCAATCAATAAATATAATAGAATTAATATTTTATCTTATTTTAGGAGTAATTTTTTCAGTATAAGTGGGCACACAATAAAATTGATGAGATATGTTTTTTCTGTATATATATATATATATATGCGCAAAAATGTATCTGGAAACATTAAGTAGTGTGTACATGCAGGCAATGGGTCCCACAGGTGGACCGACGGCGCAGGCACCGTCATCAGGTTCAGATGCATCCTCAAAGAAGTGGTGCGTGCCGAAGACAGACGCTAGTGATGAAGCGTTGCAGGCCAACATTGACTACGTCTGCAGCACTGGAGTTGACTGTGGGCCCATAAATGACGGTGGGCCATGCTTTAAGCCCAATACGGTGAGGTCCCACGCGGCCTATGCCATGAACGCATATTACCAGGCATCTGGTCGCCACGATTTCGACTGTGATTTCAACCACACTGGAGTCATCACTATCACCGACCCCAGTGAGTTTGAAACTAAATTAAATAAAATAAAGTAAATTATTAGTAATAATTAAGTGGCTGCATGGGATTGGAATATCAATCACGAATGAATGAACTTATGAACGAACGTGCTTTTTACACTTGAACTATTGTTGCTTGTTGTCTTTGTTTTGTTTGTTGGAATGGTAGAAGTGATGAAATTATTATTATTATTATTATTATTCTTTTTTGTTTGTGGGTTTGGCAGGTTATGAGACGTGTACGTATCCATATGCAACTGCAGGGGCGGGGCTAAAGGTTGGAAAGTCCGACACTGGTGGTGGCTCAATCAAACTTGACACTGCAATAATGCATCATATGCTTTCTTATTTCACGTGCATACTATTTTATTTTCTGCTCTGAATTGTCTCTGATTTCGTTCCCGTTACTGTTATGGATTCGCAGAAGAATGTAACAGGAGATGATGACGGTGGGTAGTACTTAGATTAAGAACTGTAGGATTTTTTGTGTTCCCTCGAATTAATTAAACTTTGGACGCTTAATATGGGGGATATATAAATTATTATATATTATTCTTTGTGATCGCTTTTATTCCCCTTGGATACTCAAGCGTTATATGCGGATTTTTTTTTTTTTGGTACGAGATGCTCTCACTTTTATTGTATTCTTTTCGGATAAAGCTTTTATATGAAGTAAATTTGTATTAAAGTCAAGTGAGAAAGTTAAAAGATATTAATATATAATTAAATCATTAATGAGATTTACATATACTATGTTTTGTTAAGGGTGGATATTATCCCCTCCCCGCCCCCTCCATTTTTTTTTTTGTAAGAGAAGATAAAACAGAAAGCAAAAAAGGCAAAGAGGAGACCACTACATGGTCACATCACAAGCAAGGATCGCATGCAACTCCACTTATTTACCTTACAAACAAATTCACTTTAGAAGATCTTTTGTTCGTTGATTTTACTTTAATGCATCCAATTGAGCATGGCAATATTTTTTATTTGGTTTAAGATTAGAGAATGAGAAACAGGAATGAAGACGCAAGGCGCAAAGAACTGGGAATTTGGGATTGGCAGAGGGTAATAGAATGAATAATGCTATCTTATTTATTTCATAATTTTCGTTTCATTTGTGATGTGGTTTGAATTATGAATTCTTCGCAATGGAGCTATTAGGTTGTCTAGAAGGACCGAGCTAAATGTCCAAAACGCTTCTCTGATGAACCTTACTTATATTAAAGTTGTTGTTCCTTTGGGAGTTTTTGAAAAGTGAATTAAATTATTTGATGAAAAAGGTTAAATAAAAATTGCTTAAAAACTGGACTTGTAATTTTGAAAAGGTTGAAAAAGTGTTAGATCTTTTGAGGTTTTTAGCATTTTTCATAACGTGGTGGGGTTGAATTTGGTGGAAAATAAAGTTGCGACAAAGCCTTAAAGGAGGTTCGCTTTTTGCAAGTTTGTTTTTGTTTTCGTCATTACGCTTACTGTGTGGATTAAGGAGAAATTTTACTATTTATTTTATTTTATTTATTAATTAATATATTAATTTTATTAGTTATTATTATTTCTCATTTTTCTTATATTTTTAATACAATCGTTAATGTGTTAATTAATCAATAGAATGAAACAAATATAACCCTTATTCTCAAAACACTAAGGTACTTCTCATGAATCAAGGCCCAAAAAGTGTAACCATGGATAATGATCATAATTCATCAATTATGTTAATCAATTATACTTTTGTTTGGCACAGTGGAAAATGGAAGAAAAAAATTGACAGGAAAGAAATCAATTTCCTCAATTTGGTTTGGAAGGAAAATTGAAACAAAGGAATAAGGATTTAAAAAGGACATGAGGTCCACTATATATTTTTCCTCTGAAAATGGGTGAAAATGGAAAGAAATAGAGATTCAAAGGTCTACTTGTCATTTAGCATATTATTTTTTTTTACTTTTATTTTCTTTTCTTTCATTTTCATGGAGGAGAAACAAACAAGATATTTTCAATTTTTGTAGCTATTTTTCTTTCATTTCATCTAAACATATTTGTGAAAAATAAAAAAAATTACTTATTTTATTTCTTCCCATTTTCTTTTCGCAACCAAACATACTGCTAGATGTGGCTAATACTGCAACTAAAGTATTTTTTGTTAAATGTTATCATTATTAGTAAATTGTTTCACACTCTATGGATGTAAATGTAGTTATTTCCTCCATTCTCTAATAAGTATCTATATACAAAATTTTATTTTTCTACTATTATTTATCTTTTTAAGAATTCTAAACAATATTAATTATTTATTTCATGATACCTTTATAAAATAGTTACTAGATAGATTAAATACAAAAAAGAGTTTTAGAATAGGTGATGATAAGGGTATTGTTGTAAAATATACTTAAATTTATCAACTTCAAATTCATTAAATCATTTTCTGAATATATCTACATAAGTAAAGATAGATACTTGTTAAAGAATGGGGGTAGTAATCGTTTTACCTTTAGCAACTAGGTAAGTTCTTTGATAGATTTATGTGAATAGAATATTAGTCAAGATTGATGAAAGACCAATGTAGCTATGACCAAGTGGATTCACTCATCTACTACAAAAAATGGATGAGTAACTGGTCAGTATGCATCTCAACAAAGATTAAAACTATAAAACATCAAATTCTTTGGATATGTAACCTATTTTTCTATTAGAAATGATTTATCCTTCTAACAAATCATCCTAAGCATCCTCCTAATTACTTCATCTGGTCCTCGATATAAGTTTTTGGGGGATTTTTGGTCCAAAATATACATCATTTTCACATTTCAATGAGTTACTAATTATTTTATTTATGTTTTACCTCACAATTTAATTGGAGAGAGAGTGAGTAGAGATGAGTTTAATGGTATATTTTGTTGAAGAGAGAATGAGTGGAGGTAAGAGTGGAAGTAGGTCAATCGGCTCATCAAAGGCCTTCAACCTAGTTTAGCCCAACCTATTTAGCAAACATAGATTAGGTTTCAGACTTTAAAAATAGCCTATCAGGCCTAACAAATTGGTCTACTTGTATTATAATTATTAATATTATTATTTAATAATATTTAATGATAATAGAAATATCTTATTTTATTCAATTTTTTTCAACTTTTTTAGGATGTCTTCTAGTCCAATTTAAAAATATTGTTTTGACTTATGGAGTTATGTAGAAGTCCTTTGACTTATTTAAAAGCAGATCTTTTAAATTTTTCTTTAAACTCCAAATTATAATCAAGTAGGTTTTAAATAGGCTTTCACACTAAGCCAAATTTTCCAGAAAGCCAAGCTAAAGTCATTAAAAAAGTCTACACTAGATGATTAGCCGATGCTCAAGCTACTTGTTGGAAATACATGTTATGCTTATTTAAGTCAAAACCTAACATATCATACCCTATTTCCACCCCCAAGCAGAGGTTAAATGATAGAAAAATGTGTCTTATACTTTAAATTTTTAAAATATTAATAAAATTTAATAATTACCTTAATTATGGTGTAAAACCCAAAAAATGACTTATATTGAAGACATAAAAGGCAGAATTGTTTAGGATTTGAATTCCTGCAGTGACGTGCGGTTTGCAGTTGGCGCCCGTTATAATTCATAAACAAGGATTTGACGATATACGAAGCCAGGGGTACAATAAAATACTACATATTTGCTCGAATGATGAAAAATGAATTGGTGACTATAAATTAAACTACAATAGATAACCGAATTTATATTTTCAAAAGGCATTCTTATATTGTAAAATCTCACACGTAGAACAAAGTGAATACGGTATCTGATGTCTTTACTACGTACAAAATCATGTCACATATGTGATATCTTCCCTCATATATGATCACAGGAAAAAGTCCAAATAGCAAGATGAAATGTCTCGGAGAAAGGTGCTTATTTTCCACAGTTGAACCCACGGCAGACAGAAAGGACTATTATGAGGATTAGGGCTATCAAAATCGCCAATACAATCAGCTTTATCTTCATGTTTTGCAGCCACATTTTTCTGCGGATTTTGGTCCCTGAATTCCTGAAGTCTTGTGCCTGCCTCAAAAAAAAAAAAGGCAAACAGGAAGCAGGAAGTGAAAAAAAACAGATCTCTTTGAAACAAATAATTCTGATTTTTAAATCGTCCCGCCCATGTTCCCCCTTCTTCTGTCGTTATTTTGGAAGCAGGTATTTTTCGGGTGGGGGGAGATCAGGAGACTCCGTATGACATCAAATATCAAGGGACAAGCTTTAGAAAGTATAGTTCATCCCCCAAAAAAAGAAAGAAACTACTAATGGTCCTCA
Organism: Dalbergia cochinchinensis; assembly: GCA_031216125.1. NCBI lineage: Eukaryota > Viridiplantae > Streptophyta > Magnoliopsida > Fabales > Fabaceae > Dalbergia > Dalbergia cochinchinensis. Next base: position 38,746,473 of record CM062370.1, read on the forward strand.
AGCATACACAAATTTCATAAATTCAAGACCTTCCAACCACACAAGAACAGGCAGATGCACATATACTACATACTAACCTGATGATGGAGGTTCTCAGTCTTGTCAACCAGAAGCTCTATCTTTTCCCCCCTGTCCAGAACCTACATTAACTTATAAAGTTGTCAATATGATCTGATATTATGTTTTATGCCCTTATTCATTATATTTGACATCTTAAAATGTATAGAAAGCTAGAATTTGACTAAATTTTTCTCTTCTTTTCTGCTGATATATATAACTGGTGTGATACATTTTTCTCTTCTTTTCTGCTGATACGTATAACTGGTGTGATATCTGCTTTCCATAGCACTACAATGAATATCATTATGGCATAAAGAAAAGAGATGGAAACTTGCTCCTATACAGGAGTGAAATGCACAAAACTTTTCTTTGAGAATGCAGAGGGATGAACATTTGGAAGTTGTAGAACAATCAGCTGCCACAAATATATCTTGCCTTATTTGTAATAATTTGCTTTTTACAGGAATTGATCTCAAGATGCTATATTCAGAAAGCACAACATGGCTCAACCCTAGTACAACAGAAGTACCATGCACAATTATTGGGAAGAGAATGTGTGCCTTCAAACTTCCATAAAGTACAAACATGATACACTTTCTAAAAAAAATGATTAAGTCAATAAACATTGTGTTAGTTTTCAGCTGAGCTATTTTAGTTAGAATATTTTTCAGTCAGAGATAACTGTAAAGAACCCAAGGATAGACAACAAATTTGTGAAGTGTCGATATCCTACCTCAAAAGGATAATAGTATCATTCATCAGCAAACTGTTACGTACCCGGATTGTAACTTAGGCCTATATTGTAATTATTGGGTATGCGAGGTGGAGAGGAGAGGCACATGCTTGTGTAACTACCTACTGAGTCAGCAGTAGGATAGTGGGGAAGGGAAATACCATGTGATTCTGTTATGAGGTGAGCAGATATATGTATGCGAGGGATGAGAGGAGTGCACAAGCAAGAACTGGACTAGGCCATTTGGCAGAGTCTGAGCTGCTACAGTGCTCAGGAACTTCTCTTTTTCTGCAAGATGCATACTATTTTCTCTTCCTTCTGTGGTTTATTATAATACAGTACATTTCTTCTGCTTGTTTGCTCTTTCTTGTGGTTTCTATCACAAACCAAAGCTGGAAGAACAATACCTAACCTGAACCAACTTTGAAATTCATGGTCCCTATCACAGCTCCTGAATTGCCTAACTCCCTGTTGACCATGGAAAGCGAGCCTTAGACTCGCCATTCCCAATTACAAAAAAGTAACTGGAGAGATATCTCGGAATCCACTTTCTCCATCTAGCACCAATGCCCTTCTTGTCAAGAAACTTATCTAAGAAACCCCAACTACTCTGATCACAAGCCTCCTCAAAGTCCAACTTGACAACTCTGCTACATATTCTTTCCATCTAACATCATCCACCACTTCATTTACTGTTTAAAATGGAAATCTTAAATCTGTTTGTCTGCAATGAAGGTGCTTTGGTTCATTGAAATGGTTTATGATAAAAGATTTCTTTGAATCCAAACACTGACAACCTAGAAATAGAAAGCAAATGCTGGAATGGGATCAACATGAAAAAGGAAATGGAAAGCCTAGCGGGATCAAAATTTCCTGCTCCTCCTGGGCGTTCCTTTTTCACAAGTTAGGTGGCCAACTACTTGAACACCAATAAACAATGCCATTTTCTTTCTGCTAAGATTCAATAAAATTTCAATTTTCAAGATCACACCTGTTTATATTGTATGGGAAAAGAAAATTGCATATCTAATCAAAACAAAGTTCATGTGTTTCTATAATCACTTGAAATCCAAAAAAAAAAAAATCTAGCTGAAATTACCCAGATCCACATCTGACATGGTTAACCAGAACCCATAAAAATATCAGCGCTTTATAAGCTAAAACAATATCTACAGAGACTATTGAAAAGCAGTAATGCAGGATGAGCAGAATGCTAGAATTCAAAAATTTGGTGGCCAAACCAATTTAACACTCTCATGTATGAGGTTTAAGTATTCATAAGTTCAGTCATTCTCAAAGATCCACTCTCTGTGTCTTAATGCCTTTGTTGCTGTTGAAATTCTAAACATAAATCACAATTATGCTTTGCAGAATACAAATCCTCTGATTTACTAATTTTTTATCTCTTCATTTTCGGAGGCATTAATCATATCCTCATAACACAGCAGCACATATAAGCGGGAAGCATCTGTACTGTATGTACCTTTTCAATATTCTCCATCATGACACCTTTAACTTCAGAAACCTGAGCTTTGACCTTGGCAAGCTTGCTTATCTCCTCAGGGTGTTCGACGCAGTACTGCATATGCTCCTTCAATTTCGGCCTGCAGCAAAGCAATCAAACACCATATACATATAGCACATGAGCATCCCTCAAACAACAACAACAACAACAACAAACACATTCAACGATTCAAAATCCCTGCATCATTTAATCTCACAACAACAACAACAACATATACCCAAACTCCTTGTTAAGGCTGTTGGCGGCGGCCGTGTCGGCCTTTCCAGCGCCATATTTGGCAACAAAGTCATCCTTCACACGCTCCAGAAAAGCCATAGGAACCTGCCTCCCAACCGATTCATCCGCGACAACACAGTACGCTGCAACATCGCAAAAAAAAATCACTACATACATACATTTCTGAAAACAATGCATGAATTTCACTTAATCACAATGTAAATGTAAAAGCCACCCTAATCTGACTGAGTTAAAGTAGCATAATGAATGAATGATTTGAAAGGTAAGAAACAGATCGGAGTGGGAAATAGAAAGGTACTGAAGCCATTGTCGACGAGGTAGTTGAAGGTGTGGGCGTCGCAGTTGTAGGTGAACTTGTTGTTGGAGGAGGGAAGCTTCTGGAGGCACTGGAACGCGATGGAGTTGAAGTTGCCGCTGAATTCGGTGTACTCCGCCAGAATCACGCTTCCGCGAGACACCAACGCGTAGATCAGAGATCTCTGGTTCTGGTTGTGCCCCATACTCTTCTTCTTCTTCTTTCCAGATCTGGGCACCAACCTATATAATGGCTTTTGTTTCTCCTGCTGATGCTGGTGCTGCTGCTTGCTTTTGCTATTGCTATTATAATCCTCGAGGCACCAGCACCTCTTTCTCTTTTCTTTTCTTTTTTTCTTTTTCTTTTCTTTTCTTTTTCTACGGAGAGGATATAGAAAGTGATAGAGAGAGAGAGGAAAGAACGAGGATCAAGGGAGTTTTTAATTTCAGCACCAAAAATATAAATAATAAAAGGGAATTTATTTGATTTAAGATTTTGGAAGCTGATTAGGGGATTCTTAAGTTAATCAGAGTTTTTAATTATTAATTAATTAACTATCAGTTTAAATTTTAAATGGAAGGAGAGGAGTAAAGGGTGAGAGAGAGAAAGGAGTGGCACTGTCACAGTGGCGTCATGAGTATCCCTGCCGCAACAGAAATTAAACTCATTAAACAAATAATAATAATAATAATGTGTATTATGACATTGTACTTCTTTTCAAGACTTGATAATGGCCCATCTATTTCTATTTGAAAGTTCAAACATCCAACTCACCCATTCCGAGTGTAGCTGCTAATCCGACAGGAATGATATTTTTAAATTTTGACACACACCAAAACATGTATAATAATTTCACTACCAAAAAAACATGCATAATTTAATAGTATTAGCTTTTTAAGGTTAAATGTACTTTCAATTCTTAAACACACACATCGTTTTGACTAGGACTGATCCAACTGCTAATATGATCCAAATCACTGTGATTCAGCTAATAATATGGGATTTGAATAATTATAATTTATGTTAAAATTAAAATTTATTGCCTTTGGAATTTTAATGCGGAGAAAAATAAATCATCAATATCATCACGGGGTTTAATAATAATAATAATAATATACAATTTTCCAGAAAAAATTTTCTATCAAGGTACGTGGCAGGATAAAATGATCATATCAGAAATTATTTCTAATCATATTAGAAATTATTTCTAACCCTCCTTATTTTAGTAAATAATTTTAAACAGTTTGTAAGATCACATACATAATCTTTACCACAGAAACAAGTGCTCTTTAATTTTGTATACTGTCGTCTCAAGGACGTCCTCCCTTCACCTTTTGATACCTCAATCCAGCTGTTTTGATTACACATTTCACAAATGAAAATGATTTTTTTTTTCAAATTATACACAATATCAACCCCAGATGGTAGACTTCCCTTCGACAAAAGACATGTTTTTCTTGAGAAAAAAGTATCGACCCATTTAATGTGCCCAGTGATAACAAAATTCACATAGGGGAGGAGTAACCAGTAACCAATAATTAATCTCCCCTGTGGCAACTTTACAAAACAAGTTGTCAACGCAAAGTAATCCCTTCCATCCTTCTGAGATGGTTGCATGTCTTTATCTAACCGAGAATAAAGCATCTCCTAGTTGGCCATGTCGCAGCTATATGATTAGATTTAAAGTGTGTTTGGTAGGAGTGAAATTGTGAAGGTTATAGGTGTGAAATTGACTAGGTAGGACATCGCTTACATAGTATTATTACCCACATAGCAATTCAACAACTGATTGAGGGTATTGTTCATTTTGAGCAACACTATCTTGCATATTAAGTAGGCCTCATGACATAATTGCATGAACTATATTAGACCAAACCAATAAGGTAGGTCAAAAATTGAGTAACATGGAAATCAGCTTTACTTTACTCTCATCATTGGTAGAGACAGCAAATGATAAAAGCAAATGCCTAATCAAAGATTGTTACTTTGTTTTCTGGATGACTGGATCATATAAGTTGACATCATTGATGCCTCAGGCTAACCAGTTCAATATCAAATATAAGTGTCCCCAGAGTGGAGCCTTCCCCATTAGCAAGACGAGTTGGATTAAAAATGGTAGTGAACAGCCTCTGCCTGTCAAAGAACTGTTTTTTTTTTTTTTTTTGGGAAGAGAAAGGTGGAAGGAATACAACAAGTGTTAGTGCAGTACTGTAAGAACAAAATTCATAATATGATATCCAATCCATTTAGTCATTTACAAATTACAAGCTGTACATCATATAAAAGGGCAGGAGCAAATAATAATGATCACAATATCACCCAAGATAAGGAAATGTTAAAAGGGGTAACATTATGCATAACTTTGCAATGTTAAAAAAAAAAAATCACAGGACATAACACAACACTTTATTCCACAACTTTTGTGTTAGATAAGCTCCTTTTGATATCAGTCTAGTGTCCCTTTTTCTGTTGCTGTTTTTCTTTTACAAGTCTGACATGGTAGCACATTGAGTGTTTCTCATGCAATCATGTGTCAAGGAGGCTTTATAGCGCCCGTATATATCTAATGCTTCAAAGTACACGCTTCAGGAGGATACAGAAGACACAGTATCAGCAGGCAATACAAAGCAGTGTGTGGACATAGATTTTTACTAGTTTCAATATACAAACATTCGCTCTAACTGGAGGGTAATGTATGCTGAGTAGGGCCACCAATTTAGAATGAAGAAAACTTTGCATGTATTAATTAATCATATTCATATTCCATGCCACATCTTGCTCGGGTTTACACTTTAAAATGAACATTCTTTCTAGATAGCAGATACAAATGCATTTTCGCGAAACAAGTCTAGGGCAGAAAAAGTTGCATACATTAGGTGGGATGGGCTCCTGTGATGTGTTTTGATACCCAAGGGATGGTGGTATGATAACTCTACGAATTCCACCTACTTTCATTGATCTAACTGCCACCTCAATCCCAGCAATAACCTGTAAATATAGCATTTGATCCCAGTAGACAAGATCCTTTCTCAATATGATGACAAACAATGAAGAATCGGAAAGAGTGCAGTAACACCTTTCCGAATAAGATTCAACTGAGGAGTTTTACAAAACATAAAGGTTATCTATAATCATACATTTTTGTAGTGGAAATATTTTTCCTCTAACATAAGTGCAAAAGTAGAATGATAAAAGAAATTGACTCCATGAAATTTGCAGAAGGATCATATGACTTGTATCCATATTAGGAACAAATGGTCACAAGTTTCCCTGAACTTGAGTTATAAATGGATGGTACAACACAGGATTTTAGGCTTACATTGCCACTCCCAAGGACAAAGACAAAAGGATTAGGATCACCATTCTCATCTTTGTGGTCATATGTCGAGTCAAAGCGCCATCCTTGTTTTGCTGCCAGCCTACCATAGTAGTGAATTGCAACCTTCAAAACAACAAGAGCATATTTATAACTGAATCTTAACAGATGCAACAGAAAGTAAACCTGTAAATTGGTCTATGAAATTACAAGCGTTGACCAAAATTGATCCCTGATACAATGACATTAAAAAATTATCATTTAAGGGTGCCTTTGTGTTAAGAAAACAATTTTAGTTTTCATTTTCAGTTTCTGTTTTTAGGATCTTGTGAATAAAATACTAAAAACTGCAAACAAAAACTAAAAAACTGGGTTTTATAGTTTTCACAGTTTTATTTCCTTTACAAAATCCAGGAAACATGAAAACAAGAAATGAAACTGAAAACTGTTTTTTTGAAACCAAACACATAGCAGTATTGTATTTTCTCAAGTCAACGCAGTACCAAGTATTCAAATTAGTCAAATTAATCCCTAATACGTTAACTTAAGAACTGATTGCATTAACAAATTATCAAAATGGTGATTATTAAACATCAGCAAATTAATTTGAGACTTTACTCTAAAATAAAATTAAAGTTTTGTTTGCACACAACAAAACTATTGGGGCATAGAACCAGCTCTTATAAAATAAAATAGAACTAACAAATAGCACTAGATGGTAATAGCTATTGTATAGTGCATACATACGTAAAAAGATTTGGGGTTGTGATTATTTAGTTTAGAGGAGAGATAGATATATACCTGGTCCCCATCAGCAGGAATCCCCCCTGAACCAACAAGGAGGTCCAAAGCTTTAACACCACCGGAGTTTGGGAGCTCAAAGAAGTCTGATATGGGGAACTTTGAGGAAGGAGAGGGAGAAGAATATGAAGGAGGAGGAAGAGATGAGAAGATGAATGCAGACAAGGTGGTGGAGATGAGAGACAGAGATAGAGCTCTCCTTTTAGTTGTACTTGCAGATGATGATGATGTTGAACGGATAGCAAAGATGTTGTTACATGAATATTTAGAGTTATCTGTAGTGTATGGGAGAGGGGCACTTCCAGGGGCACACCATTCTATTATCATCCTTCTCTTTCTTACTTTCCAGTTGTTGTATGGTATACTATGACAGCAAGATAAAGAGCTCTTAACATCTTGTTCCGCAGGAACTAACGGGTCAATTTTCAACGGCGTACCTAGTGTGGGATTTAACTCAAAAAAAAAAAAACGGAGAACTATAATTAAGAACTTACAAAAAATATTCGTTTATTGTTATTCGAGACTTCATTAATTGTAAAAAGAACTAATATATATATATACACACACATACGGACTGCTATATATGGCATCAGAATTGCTAATCTTCGCACCTTTATAGCCAGCTCTATATCTTATATTTTGTTTTGAATTAAAAATCTCACTCTTTCTATGTAATAATTTTATTTTGAATAATAATAAATTTACTCCACGATAGAAAAGCGTGGGGTGATTAGATGATATGAAACGGCACAACCCAATTCATTCAAGACATTCAAGAATCAATAGAATATCACCTCATTCTGGCAATTTGATTTTGGCAATACAGATTTTTCTTTTTACTTTTTATTTAAACTATCAATATTTAGTGTTGACTAAACTTCAACAGATCTTGTATCAATTAGATAAACAAAAATTACATGATAGATATAATTCAACGAAGTTTATTAAATCTTATACCGATATCAACGAATCTTCCCCTTACATATCATTAAAATAATCATCTGCTTGTTCATTTTGCTTTTTTCCAGTTGATTAACTTGAACAAGAATTTTACAGTGCTAGCCTTAATATCAAAATATCTAGTCAAAGTATATTAATTTATTACTATTAGGGTCCAATTCCAAACTCTGGTTTTGGAAGCCAAATACGACACAAAATTATTTCTTTTAATTCAATTCTTTCAAAAATAATTTTTCCAAAAGTTAAACCAAACGGATTAGATGACTATTTAACCAAAAAAAAAATTATACCGATTATGGACCGGGGCTGTTTCAGTGTTCATTGCACTTCTCATTACGCCCTTGTCCATTATCCTTAAAAATGCTAAAGAAACAAGGTAAAGTGGTCACACACATCACAAATAATCAACTGACCAATTTATAAGAGATTGCATCTTCATACATGCCATTCAGAAGGATGATAAGTTAATGAGCTTGCATAAATTGCAAGCAAATCACTCAGCCATTACACGAGGGCCAAGACAACTACTGGCTTTCCCTTCCATCCTATGTTTCCGTGATATCAAACTAGTACAAAAATTTTCTTCTTTTCCCTCCATTTGTTTTCAATGGTGGCGGGGTGAGAGGAAACAGAAAAGTGGTTTGCAGTGTTCATTCATTTCTACTAGTATTTGTTGATTCATAAGCAACATCGGCAGAAGAGGTGTCAATATCATTCAGACCTAATTCTTCATTTTGCTCCCATGACCTCTCATATTCCTCAACTGCAGCGACCACGTTGATGAAAAATGCCAAAACAGAAAACCGTGAGACACGAATATATTAATATGAATAACTTTGCAGCCAAGTGCAGATAGCTCATGGTATGGCATGCCAATAATGCTAAACAATTGAAGTTGTACACACAAGTCATTAAGCCCATCCACAACACCATTGCAATTGTGCACGTCCATAATAGCACACAAATGACGTCCACTATTTCGGAAGGTTCAGGACCCATGGCCCTAACATAGGAAGTGTCAAATGCAAGCACATCATCGTTGGCATGTTCTACAAGTTCTTTGGTTTGTTTCCGCGGTAGTCCGCTGGATTTCCAAAGAACTCAGTAAAACTAATATCTTCAGTCAATACAGGAAATAATATATTCTACCTCAATGAAGAAAAAAAGTATTTTACCAATAATGAGCAAATAAGGACACCAAGAATGACATGATCTATTAGTCAAGCATATTGAAAGTGACAACTGCATCACCATACGAGCAAAAAGCATCTGGCGATTAAACCAAGCATGAATTTTTTGTTCTTCATTTCAATTCTCTTTAATGTGAAGGCATAGAAAGTTATTATCTCAATAACCTAAGCTTGATCTGAAGGAATGTTCCAAGGCCCAAAGACAGAACATAAATTCACAGTTTCAACTTCAAACTTGGGAAAATATGAACTGCATTAAGTACAACTTTATGTCCGAGATTGTCAAAGAAACTTACATGCTAATTGATTGTCATCTTTTATATCATCAGTTGCTGGTGCTATAAAGGAGTTGGCTAATGCATCATCAAGTATTAAAGTCCAAGCTTCTTCCAAGCTAAGAAGCTGCACAAATGAAAAAGATACAGATGAAAGACACAGGGTCAAGGTCCTTCAAAGATAGGAAGATATTGAAAGTCTGAAAGCTCCTATTGATTAAGCAGTGATATGATAGAAAGCATATAACAAGTAATGTAAGAAGAATCAAATGTAGCATACTTTTGATCCCTAGCTACTGTAGTTCAGAAGTTTTGTGCTCCTCCTTGTGAGGAGGAGGTCCTCGAATTTCAAAAAGAAGAGAGACATGAGAAGAGGAGGTACACTAAATCCTCTCAGAAGAGAACAGGAGAAACATTGTAAAGAAAAAATATCAAACAATTGCCATCTGATGGTAACCTATAGTTATAGGTGAGCAACTGCTACTCTGCCATAAGGTGAGATACGTACACAGAGAAAAATTTATGCCAACTATTCTATAAAATCATGGGCTACCTTGTTAAGCCTTTCTTTAAAATCTAGCCATTTGCTCTTTCTATTTTCATCAAGACTATCTCCAAAAGTAAACCCATGGACCCTCTGAAGGCCTGTACATGCAAAAAAACGTTGGATTATATCACAGATTTAAGCAAACAAAGTGAACTGTGTAAAAACAAATCATACTGCAGGAGCAGTAAAAACGAAAGCATATGGATAAAAGGACAACAACTTAAAATGCATGTTTCCAAACAAATAAAAATTTTCATTTTGGAAGGCTGTTCCTACATATTTGATGCAGATTATTTAGAATGGAAGAAATACTTATGTTCAAGAGAGAGAGAGAGAGAAGGGGGGGGGGGTGAAATTTGATTACTTTGTTCATGTAGAGCTCAACAGATTGTATGGAACCACTACCATTTGTCCTTCCCTTTTCAACTCCACAAAGCTTACTGCTACTAATTATCCTGTTTCCATCATATTAATGTATGCACGCACTGTGTGTAGGAGTGAGAGAGAAGCAGAGAAGAATACTTACTTTCACTAATTTTTGTAATTAAACCTTCAACAGTTGTAACCACTCCTCCCAGGGTGCCACTTGCCAACTCCAAGTCAAGTTCAGGAACTTTAACACTTGCAGTATCGGACTGAAAGGGGAAAAAAAAAACTCAGACCTAGCTAATAAATCATTAAAAAGGATATGTGTGTGTGTGTGTGTAACTATGGTGGGGTAGAAGTCATATTTTTAGGACTCAAGACCACAGAAACCTAGTGCTTATATGGTCCGACAAACAAAAAATCAACAGTGGGCAGGGGGGCAGGGGGAATGAAGAGAAAATTAATTTGTAATGTCAGCATTTTTCAAAGGTTCACTTTCACTAGAAAGATCAATACAAGTATCATTACAGCAGCTAACACAACTGAAAACAGGTTATGTTGATAGCAGGATAGTCATAATTTGGCACAAAAGTTCTTAATGAAACCAAGAATTTGAGGGTTCTGATAACCAAAAATTGTTTTTCTTTGTTTGTTCAGAGATACTATTATTTAATCCAATTATAATGATAAATTACAAATCAAATAAAATAGCCAAAATTACAGTTTCAAAAGTGACAGTTTGGAAAGAGTCCACATGAACAGGTTTTTTTCCTTGGTCCCTTCCAAGTTCCAAATGATCACACTTTCTACTTTCTCCAAATGGTTATGATGCTTAGCAATGTTGCCAATAATATAATTACATTCTTTCCTAACAAGCATTCTCTGTGTGGTTGCCAACACACAGTTGTAACCCATTAGAAATAAGAAACATTACAAGCCTACCATATCTAAAGGATTAACTACAAGATCCAATTTGTAATCACCCAACATATGCAAACTAACAAAATGCGTGTGTTGGGGTTTGTCAATATCAGGATAAAGATGATGACAAACTGACAAACCTTGATTACATCACGACTTAGGTCGTTAACATTTTTGACGCGAAGGGAAATCCTTTTTCCTTTGTCAGGAATTCGTCCACCTGGTTTCAACTGCATGGTGAACAACAATAATCATCCCAGCTCTCAAGAGATAACTAAACTCAAGAAATCAGCATATACCTCAGAGTTGCGGTAACCACATGAATCACATGTGGATGCCATTACGATTACTTCTTGAAAGTATGGAATATCTGTATGTTGTTAAGCTCAACAAAATGTATAGATATACTAACGAGACACATTACTCATGCAGACTCTGCTGATAATAATATAGAATTGCAAGATACAAATTGAAAATTTTTGAGGAGTCAGGCTTGCAAAAGAAGCAGTCAGCATACTAGTCAACCCCACAGAAAAATTTGCTAAATTAGAAAACAAAATCATTTCATGGGTTTTTTTAATCTGTAGTTATCAAAATTAAGTCCCTACAAATTTCAACTCAATATACATCATCAAATATGGACCCAAAAAAGAGATGGGAACAAAGAAAAAGTATAAACAGGCTAATTACTAAAACAAAACCAGCCTTTAAATGATTTTAGTTTTCCCTGACAAAGCTTTATGCTCTCTTTAACATAAAAACTATGCATCCTTCAAGGCTCAAGCCAATGAATTCAAACTATGATTTCCACTAATGGTAAAATGACAGACAATCCTTCAAAAATAAATATAACAAACACAAGCAAAGAAGATACTGAGGGCAGTATAAAAGATGGTAAAAAGATACTGGTGACAAACATTCGAGTTTCGCACCTAGTGGCACAAGCACCACAAGTTGATGGGAAAGTCATCACCTGTCATGAACAAGCAGCAATATGACACTGAATGGATCAAAAACAAAAAAGGACCAAACATCACTAGTCAATACTATATGGCTCAGCATTGTGTACCTCTTCTGGTGCAGTATATCGAAATAAGGCTTCGGCAATTTCTGCACTATTACTCTGCGCAATGGCTCGATGACCAGCTGCTGCCCCTATTGACCCATGTGGTTCCCTCCTCACTTGATCAGCATCCCCAGCATTTCCCCCTGCTAGTGCTTCATCACGAGTTCCTTCAATCTGTGTAGAATCAACAAGGTACCCCAATAATGCTTGTTGCTCAGATGTTCGCTCATAAAACTTGATGGTCAATGATGGATCGGATGATGGTGCAAACCTATTCGCACAGTTACTCCCTCCATTTAGAAAAATAAAAGCAGCCAAAAGGTTTGAATAAAGTTAAGAATCACCAAATACAGGCCCAAGGATGCCTCATTAACAAATACAGGTTTATGTTCAAACTGTCTTATAATAAAGATAAAGATTATAAGATGCAATGCGGAACGATTTGGAGAGTTGAATCTCTTACGGGTTTTCAATGAAGCTGTTTCCAGCAGGATCATCAAGAATAAACGTGAAGGGTGATTCTCCGGTTGCACAGGCTCGCAATTTCACCAAGAACTGATCAATTGCTTCAGCCGTCTCTGGAGCCACTTTCTAGAAGGTAAAAAACATATCATTAAGTTGTTTAAAGACAAACTTACACTAGAAATAATATAGAGCACAAAAGAATTTGTACTTTGCGTTCCTCTTGAAGGGCCTGAAGCTCATCAGCAGCTCGCATTAGTATACCTTCCACCTATAATTACATTAGAAACAGTTTTGTCAAATCAAATTACAAAAAATGTTCAAACATGAATTTAACCATAAACTTCATAAATACCCACAGTTAGAACTGACACCCCACAATTTACATGTCTAATATAAGAGAAATGTTTAGTGTACATTTCTTTACAGAAATTTTACATGAGGCCATGTGTCTTTATACACTAGAGGTGTAAAGTTGTTGTAAGGAAATATTGTACACTAAACATTTCTCCTAATATAAATATATGTATACTATCCTTGCTACTAAAATTGTTAGAATATAAACCATTAATATGCCTCCATCAAATAGCTTAAAACTTTTGAGATACTCCACAACTTGGTTTCAGAGCTTATATGACAAAATGGTCTAGAGTTCGATCCTCATTTGTCCCCATTCTTTTAAATAAATGTTAAATCTCAGCATAAGGTAGAATGGGTTTGCGCATTATCCATGCTTCAAGCCCAAGGAGGCTCTCGCATTGGAAGGCGCATTAGAATATAAAATCATTCATATGTCTCCATCTAATAGCTTAAGCTTTTGTACAGATGGTTCATGACAATGAGTGACAAAGGGAGAATACGCAAGTTATGAACTTATATCTGATTCATACTATATACTGACAAAAGTCTACACCACACACAGATAACATTGCCATTGTTTTTCATTGAACTATTTCTTGACCAAATGAAAAGGAAACAGTGACGTATTTATTCAGCCCTAACTCCTTATAACTCTTTCAGATCGTCGAAGGTTGATTCATCAATCACCAGATGATTTTTCATAAATAGAGTAACTTAAAGCCCAAATAAGCTATTCAATTGACAAACAAGCCCAAAATAAAATATATAAACAGAACCACCGGACCCCATTAATGCCAGGAATGGGGAAAGAGCAGGTAAATTGAAAATGTATCAAAAGTACCGTTGACAGACTACCACGCTGGGCCTCTGGTGGAATCTCAAAATCCAATTCTGGAATCTGCATAATTGTACGTATAAGCAAGGTGTCCATTATATAAAGAATTCAAATAAATTTACTACACTTGAATTTTACAAATATAGACACACACACTACTTAGTTATATTTTTACATTCGGTAAGTATCAATAAAGATGAGTCATATAAGTCCTGGCCGTGTTTCATGCATAACTTTAAATTAAACAAATATCAATTTAAGTACCTTAATTGTAGCAGATTCTGATTTCACCACTTGTCGGTTGAGCATCTGCATTCATTAAAATCGTTAATGAGGCACTTCTACAAACATATCGGCAGAATAGTTAAAGAAAAAAATGCTTTTGTAAATCAAAACAATAAACATAAGAATCTAATGTAAGCCTACATCAACTATACATGTTCTAGACTGTTGTATGATAAATCCACTTCCTAGATATTCTGTTTCCTATTAATAACACCAATGCACATCAACATGTTGAATTTTGTTTCTAGAATCTTTCTTTAGTTTGCTCATAGTATTCACAAACATTTCACCATGGACCATTAACTTAATATTTCACTACTCTGTATAATACACAAGAATATTATTTGTTTCCCCATAATGCCTCCTAGCTTCCACATCACATTTATAATTCCTATTTCCAGTCCATAAGTGGTAGGAGAAAGACAGAGAAAAAAATAATGAAATAAAGGTGAAATGAAGTAGCTACATTCTTTTCCAGTCCATAAATGAGATGTTTGTCATAGTTGATTCAATAAAACACACTACAATGCCATCCATATCAGTTGAAGTGCTGTCAACCCCAAAAGGCAATCTAAGGTGATAAGACCACGAAATGTCAGACAACAAGAACCATTTTAAAGGGATAAAAGTAAGACAGTATTATGTACTATGGAGGAGCTCACAAGAAAGTAGAAACCTAGTCGTCACAAAGCCTAAAACCTAAAAGAAGGGTGCAAAAAACAAATGTAATGTTTTAAAATTAACATTCTTGAACAAATATTACAATCCTAGCACATAGATATTCCCATGTCTTCCTGATTTAAAAGTTCGGCCAGGGTCTAATGATTGACGAATATAACACTAACACCTTTCCCCTTGCTCTTTCTGCACTAGCATTACAGCCTTCATGGAGCCCATCTAGATTATGTTTTCGCTTGCCTTAGTATTTCATTTTGCAGCAAACACATTTGCATCATTGACCCTTTAAGACAGATGTCCATTGGCTAAACATGGACAGAATTCAAAACACATAAGCAGCAGAAGTATGAAAAATGTCACCCCTGCATACTAGAGTTGGTCACTGATGTCCAGCACTTCCAGTGTGGACACTCATTGTGGTGACATCTGGCAGATAAAACCATGCTTGAATACAAGGCACAGAAGCATCTCCACTGAAGTCAGTCTTGCGTTCACCTTAACTAGATTACTACACTATGCTTTAATGCATCTAGTGCCTATTAAGTTTTCTTAAGGGTGCGTTGTTTTAAATTTTTCAAATAAGTTTTTAAAAAAGTGATTATGGAATTTAAATTTTATATATACTAAAAATTGTTTTTTCCATAAGCTACTCTCTTTATAGCTTATACAAAAAAAGATGAGAACTGATTTTATTTTTTTATATTTTGATTATTTTCTAAAAATCATCCAAATATACAAAAAAAATGATATTTTTTTTTGGGAAAAAAAGTGATTTTGAGCCTAAAAAAGCTCATCCAAACGCACTGTAAAGTAATATAAATAATAAGGGGAAGTAAAAGATTTTAAAGCATATATATATAATAAATGAATAGATAATTCCAATCAACACAACCTCGTGATTGCCAGATGGGAGCTGCAGAATGTAACAGCATCCACGCGGTTGAATTTCACCTGCAAACTGCACTTCATTGTTCCTAATTCACAAATAAAGACAAAATAGGAAGAAAAAAAAAAGCAAATATTAGATTACTTCCAAGGAAGATAAATGGGGAGCAAGCAATGACGTTACATCCAATACAGACAATTTAAGAGGAAGGCATGGATTAAGGGAAACTCACCTCTCACCACAGTGAGGACATTCAAAAGCAGACAACAAAATCTGCACAAAGTTCAAACGGATTACAATTACATTCCTTAATCCTCTAGCAAACCAATGGGCTGACATAAGAAAAAGAGGTTTAAACCTCGACACACCTTTCTGAAGTGAGGAATTAAGGTGAGTAAAAATCTCGTGATCCCCTGCGAAAAACGACAGCAATTCGAGTCACTTAAAACACGGAACGAAGCTAAGAAACAAGCAATGCACGAGAAATATGAGAAGAAGAAGAAGAAGAAAGAAAACAAAAGAAAGCTGAGCAGTGACAAAAACAGAAACAGGAAAAACGGAGAACGTGGAGGAAGGGAACGACAAAATCATTGAGAGAGAGAGAGAGTACGTTTTCACCGCAACGCATGCAGAGGCTTTCGATGTGGTACAGAGGGGCATCGCCGTGCTCGGCGGAAACGGCTTCAACAACAGATCCAACTTCCACGATCTCCTCTCCCTTCTTCCCACTCCCGCCACCATTGCTGCCTTCCATTCTCTGTGGTCGCGCCACTATTCGATATGCGTTGCGTTGCGCTGTGTTGCGTTGCGTTGCGTTGCGTTTTGTGATGGTATAAGCCTTCAATCACCAGAACCTATACAAAGTGGCATTATGTTCCAGAAAGGTACTCGTGGGAAGGCACTCGAAATCACTAGGTTATTGTCAAGTTGGGTTGGACCGGGTCGGGTCAATTTTTTGGGCCCATTATTCAATTGAATTAAGCCAAAACTCTTCAATCCCTTTTAAATTTTATATCCAACAAATTCATTCCTCTCAAAAAAGAAAAAGAAAAAGGGTCGGATAAATAAGAAGAAATCCAAAGAAGTTTATTTTGATTAAAATAACAGACAAATCAGTTCTCTATATGAGAAATAATTTGATCTTTTTTAGGGTTTTTAAGAAACTAATTTATCTGATGTTTTTAATTGGCACATATTTCTTGAAGGAATTTTTTTAAAAAGGACCAATTTACTTGATATAAAATTTAAGATGCACCAATTTAGAGGATTTTATCTTTAATCAATCAAAAAATATAATGTAATAGATAGAATCATGGATAAATTTATGGAAAACATAAACTTGCACTATCTTTAATTTATTTATATTTTTATTTTAAATACTAATTTAATACTCTACTAATATAAATTATTTACATCGTCAAAATATCATATAGTGTCCCGTCCATGACTTTTGAAATAGTTATTAAAAGATGCAAATACTTTTAATAACATTTAATAAAAAACTTTCAACGTCCATGATAGGAATGATGATTAGTTTGTGTTTTACCAAAATGTCCTTTATTAATTGTTATATATATATTAATTTTTTCTTGCAAATTAAAATATATAGTTTATAAAAATATGAAATATTGATATATTTTTATTTAATTTGGATTTTAAAGTACTGTATTAAAAAAATATTAATAGTCATGATGATTTCTGAAAATTATTTTCAAAAAATAAAATTATGTATTTTTTCAACTGTTGATTTTAAAATATTAGTGTACATAAAAAAAAGCTAATTATTAATTTTGTATATTAAAATGAATCACAGAGAAGATAACAGAAGATTTTTGTGATGTTACCTTAAAAATATACATTGAGGTTCTCAAAATTAATAGTTGAGAAAAAATATAATTTTTATTTTTAAAATAAATTATTACAAATTATTTCTATTATTAATAATTTATTTTCTGAATAATAAAAATTAAAATAATCATATACATATATCAATATTTTATATTATTTTAAACAACATATATTTTATTTTTAAAAAATTTAATAGGTATTACTATTAATAATGGGTATTTTAGTAAATGTATAAAATAATAAGTACATGAAAATGAGGAACTAATAAGAAATTTGAAAATTGGATAAAGTTTAACGTAACTTATCCTAATTTTATAAAAGAGGGGCGTGTTGATTTTAAAACCAGAGGGTAATATAGTGTAATAATATTGTTTATCAAATGAAAAATTGTATTTTATCCTAAAAATAAAATAAAATAAATCCTTTATGAAACTTTATATGTTGCATGCGTACTAGGGTGAGATCACTTTCTCCGTCTTCATATTTGTGACATGGGTTCGATTGTTTTTTTGTGACCCAAAGTCAAAGCTGCATCAATGGATCTATAATTTTAGATGTCCTGTTCTTTGTTTATTCATATTCATATATCATCATAATTATTTATCAATGGTGATTTTTTTTTTAGCTTTTCTGAATATCCATCGCCAGAAATAATGATTAATCTAATATTTTATTTGACATGTGAAATAGAATATTTAAGTTGCAATTTAGAATTAGCATCTCAATTCCAATTGTTATATTTCATGTAACATATAGAATTGAAAATATAATTTTACAATCCAATTTTATAAAATTTAAAAAATAACAAATGATTTTTATTTTAATTCTTAATCTATAGTCTATGAATTATCAATTTTAAAATTTAGTAATTTTTTCACATCATTAATGTCTATATAGTTATCTCTTTTTTCAAATTATTTATTAACAATCATATTTATCAAAATTTGATATTTTTATGAAAAATTATAATTTTAATTAATTTTATAAAGATATAAAAACTTTCTATATTATAATTTAATAATTTATATGTATATAAAATTTATATTAAAAATTATAATAATATTAATATAATACTCAAATTTGTTATCATATTAATATTTTTATTATTTTAAAATTTTGAATCAAACGTTTATAAAATAAAATTAGAATTAGAATTTAGAATTACAATTCATGTTACAATGCTATCGTAAATCAAGCATAAAATTTAAGATTGTAAGGCATTGAAATTAAAATTTTATACATTGAAATTCTAATTCCACCATTCTTAATTTAAAATTTCACTCACAATGGTATTGATTGTAATTCATACAGCATTCAAATACCATTTAATACATACATACAGAACCCGTCATAAATTTGGAATGCGAAAATTTGAGTGGACGTAAAGTTGTTCAATATGGAAACCGAAAGGACAGATACAGTGACAAATAAATTATTTATATTACTCTAGTGATTTTTTAATTGGGTAAATATCCTATTTGGTCCTTCAAGATTTTATGTGAACTATTTCATCTTTCAAGAAAAAAAAATAATCTTGTGATCCCTCAAGATTAAAAATTATGGACACGTTAGGGGTTGTTTGTTTTGCTGAAAACTGAAAACTATTTTCAGCAAAGCAAATAGCCCCCAAGTTTTTCTGTTAATTTTTTGTTGATAGACTTATACGTGTAGCACAATACAATGATGACGTGCCATTAAAACATTAGAAGCTATTTTAGAACATATTACACTCATTTTGATATCTAAAATTACACAAAATGAATCAGTTTATGACTTATAATAGCAATTTAAATGATTTATTTTATGAATTTCAACCATCAAAATGAGTTATTTTAAACTCTATTCTACTTCAAATGACATATACATCACTTAACATCATGTTAGCAGGTCAATGTGTAATTTTATTAGTGTTTAAAGAATCAATACATACAAAGGGACTAATGTGTCCTATTATTAAAATCTTGAGGGACCACAGGTTTAATTTTAGTTTTTGAGGGACTAAATAGTCTTGTGAATTTTTTTTAAGGAACTACATAAGTTATTTACTCTTTTTAATAAGTCTCTTTGAACCAGACAAGCGTACTCTTGTTATTTTTCAATTAGTGAATTATTGATAAGTTCTATTATAATTTATAAATAATACTTTCAGTGCATTTTCATTGTGGAGTCACCAATTCTCACACCCTCAAGGGGAGGGGAAGAGTTCATATTCTTTGGATCGAACCCTAAACATGAGATTTCATATATTACCACTAAGTCTCGACCTTGATCCCCATATGTGCATCTTGAATCTCTCTTTTTTTTTTGGGGTATGGATAAATCATAAGAAAACAGGGCAAAGCCCAAAAGACAACTACAAAGGGGAGAAAAGCAAGGACATGAACAAATAATCCCTTAGTTGTAACCCAACAAGGCTAGCAAGCTTAACACTAACAACTCCAAAAGAACCTACCAAGAGAAGAAACAACAAAACACATCAAACAGCCCAAAAAAAAAAAAATGGGAGGCCTAAATACAAGCATCATTCCTAATAACATTTTGGAGAGAAAAGGTCGGTCTCAGCATCCAATCATGCACAAGATTCCTCTTCATCTCCATGCTTACCACTTGATGAGCTAAACAATTTGCTTCTCATGGAGCCCACACTAACGCACAGTGAAAGGAAGATTGCTTAAGGGTCCTGATGTCTTCAATCACCATGGATACATCTTTCAAGCCCGCTGAACTTCTGCATGCCTCCACCACTTCCAAGCAATCAAATACAAGAATGATATTAGAGCAGAGACAGCTACTGGAAAGAATAAGGCCATGTCTCAATGCTAGTGCTTCTGCCAAAAGGCTCGATCCACAAAGGACTCTTTTAGTGCTCCTAGCAACAATCTTCCCTTTGTTGTCCCTGATTACTACAGCTAGGACCCCCATATTTTTTCTTTTGAAAACACTGCATCAACATTGCATTTAAAGTGAGAAAAGGGAGAGGGACGCCATCTCACGAAGACCTGATGCCTGGGATCGATGTGTTCTGACGCCGGCAAGGAAGACACAAAAGCAACACAATTGTGAGCCAAGTCAACAGCGCAAGATATTGTCCTCCACATGTCTAGTTGAGTCCGCCTGAAAATGAATTCATTTCTAGCTTTTCGGATAAACCAGATAGTGTAGGCCACTAAAGCTAAGTTAAAATCCCTAATCTGATCAGTACTTTTGTTAATTTTTTCAAAAATATTATGGAGCCTCCTATCTATTCTGGAAATACTTTCTTCTACAGGGGCAAGGTGGAGCTGCCTTCCAAACCATACTGGCTGAGTCCAAGGCACAAAAGCAGTGCATGCTCTACTGATTCGGTGGCATTGTTGTAGATCAGCAAGGAATGTATCCTTCTCCTGTAAAGATTTTCAGACACTGAAATTATGTTATGACAAATTTTCCATAACAAAAATTTTACCTTTTGAGGAACCTTAACACCCTAGAGGGTGTTCCAAAAAGAATGGGGAAATGTAGTCAAAGAAGATGGGTTAGTATTTTGGGCTTGGGTAAGCCTGCTGGCTCTATGGTATCCTGTTTTAACTGTGTATGAGGAGTCTTTTGTGAAAGGCCAGGAAAATCTGTCTAGTAAACCAGTGAGGCTGATAGGTACTTGAATAGCTTGGATAGCCAAGTAGAGAGGTAGGACTTGTTTCACCTTCTGTAGGTTCCAGGTATGAGTAGATTGATCTATTAGAGAACTGACATTGTCTTCTAGCCTTTGTTCGACATGAATGCTTTGGATAGTTTCTAGAAGCCATTTGTCTGACCAAATATTACTATTGTTGCCATCACCCACAAGCCACCTGCCCTCCTATTTTAAGAAGTCCTGCCTTGAAGTAGGCTAGCCTAGATCCAGGAAGCCCCTTTCCTCTTCTTTGCTTCAAAAAAATTGGAGTTGGGGTGATATAAGGCCTTCACAATTGAAGCCCAAAGGGAATTGGGTTGGTTGATTAATCTCTAAGCCTGTTTTGCAAGTAAGACTAGGTTCATATCTAAGAAATTTCAGAACCCCATACCACCCTCCTTTTTACTCCTAGAAAAAAACTCCTAATTTTTCCAATGGATACCTCTCTCTTTTCTAGCACTAGCCCACCAAAATCTAGCCACACGAGCACAGAGGATATCGCAAACTCTTTTTGGGAATTTTAAAACTGTCATAGCATAGGCTGTAATGACTTGGATAACTCCTTTTATGAGCACCTCTTTTTCAGTAGCATTTAGAAGCTTGTTTTTCCAACCTTGCACCCTTCCCAAGACCTTCTCTTTTAGCCAAGACAAAGTAGCATTCTTCGATCTGCCCCATTAGGCTGGGAGGCCTAGATACTGCTCAAGCTCCTTCCACTTTTCTATGGATAGCACACGACTGATCTTCGCCCTGAGATAGGGTAACACTCCCCAGCCAAAAATGATACCTGACTTTAGAACATTTATTTTCTGCCTGGAAGCTTTAGTAAACTTGTTGAGGATATGCAAGATAGCATAGGCTTCCCCTTCAATAGCCTTTGCAAAAATAATAATGTCACCCGCTAATAGTAAATGGGTTAAAATAGGACCATTGCCACCCACTCTAATGCCCTAGAGGCTACCTTCAACTTCTGCCTGCTTAAACATATAGGAAAGACATTCCATAGCCAAAATAAATAGATAAGGTGATAACGGGTCCCCCTGCCTGAGGCCACAGTGGGGCTTAAGTTTATTTGAGGGGATTCCATTGATTTTGTACCTATACGTGACCCCCCTCACACAATGCATGATCCAGTTAATCTATACAGTACTAATCCCAAGAACTGTCAAGCACCCTTCTAGGAAATTCCAATCCAACCGATCATATGCTTTGATGATGTACACCTTTATGATAAAACAATTCCGACCAAAACCTGAATTTTTCCTTAGAGCATGAAGAATCACATGAGTAATGACAATTTTATCTTGGATTAGTCTTCCTTCAATAAAAGCATTTTGGTGATGAGAGATAAGTTGATCCATAAAATGCTTAATTCTCAACACCAAAATTTTTGAAATAATCTTGTAGATAAAATTGCAACAGCTGATAGGCCTAAATTGGTAGACAGTTTCTAGATGTTCTACCTTAGGGATGAGCATTACTTGAGTCTTATTGATCTCCTCTGGAAGGTTTCCTGACGCAAAAAAATCTTTAATAGTATGACAAATTGATTCACCAATTATATCCCAATGGTTGTGGTAAAAAATGCCATTTATACCATCGCCCCCAGGGGCTTTAAGGGCCCCTAAACTAGCCACAACTGCCTTAATTTCAGCATCAGAGACCTCTCTACAAAGCTGTTCATTCATGGACTCAATAATCAGTTTAGGAATAATTAGCAAACGCTCATCAAGGCCATGAATAGGTTCCTCTTTGTACTCTTCTTGAAAGTGGTCAATAACGGCTTGAGTAATTGTAGATTGACCTTCCACCCAACTGTCATTGTCAATATTTAATTTATCAATTCTATTTCTATCACACCTTTGAATTGTGGAAGCATGAAAAAATTTTGAATTCTTATCCCCAATCTTTAGCCACTTTCAGGAGGGATTGCTGGCCCCAAAATTTCTCTTCTTGGTCCCATAACACTTTGATATCCTCTCTGATGGTTTTTATTTTTTCATATTCTATATCTGGATGAGAAGAATTTAGAAGGGAATACAATTGAGTCTTTCTTTTAGCTATCTCCTTTGCAGCATTTTTGAAAGTATTTCCATTCCACTCAGCCAACTTGTTTTTGCAATTTCTTAACTTCGAAGAGAAGTTCTCCCAAGGTTCCTCTGCATCCACCTTTCCTTCCAACTAGCCTCAATGATACTCTTGCAATCCTTATGATCCTCCCAAAATAGCTCATATTTAAAAAAGCCCTTATCCCCTACTGATGGCCTACAAATTAAGATAAGAAGACTATGATCAGAAGAAATAGGAGGATTTACTGAGACAATTACATTGGGAAAAATCTGTCTCCATTCCCAATTAGCTAATAATTGATCAATTCTCTCATGGGTGATGACCCCATCTTTTGGATTGCTTTGCCACGTGAATCTACAACCCTTAACCTCTATGTCCATTAAACCAGCATTATTCATGAATTCTCTGAAAAGATTAATTTTATTGTTGCTATGAGGCCTCAATCCAATTTTCTCATCCTGACTAGCTATCTCATTGAAGTCTCCGAAACACATCCAAGTATAGTTAGTCGTTAGGTGCAGATCCTCCAGTTTTCTCCACAAATGCCTTATATCTGCAAATTTTGGATTGCCATAGACAAAAGAACTCTCCCAGCAAGAACCATCCTGTTTAGAGAAGCAGCGAGTATGGATATAATTCTTACAAGCCTCAAAAACTTCAATTTCTATTTTTTTTCTAGAACAAACAAAGTCCCCCAGATAGCCCTTCGAGTTCAACGCTGTAGTAAAAATCAAAGCCCAATATCCTCTTCATATTTTGAACTTTCTGATCTTTAGCTCGAGCTTCCATTAGAAAGACAATGGTCGGCTTTACCTATTTGCACAAGTCCTTAAGCTCTTAAACTATCGGGGCAGCCACTAGGCCTCGACAATTCCAGCTAATGATATTCATGGTTACAGGTGGGGAATGTTTAGGCTCGCCTCCCCAGCCATAGAGTCATTAGCAATATCAATTAGGTCAGTAGCTGCCCTTTTCACCAATTTTTGTTTCTTATTCCCTACATTTTCACCCTCTTTGCTACCTACTAAAAGGTAGGTAATGGTTGGAGGGTCAGCTTCCCTTTTACGCTTCAGCTTTAAGGTTTTGTCAAAAATATGGGCTAGATGGGAATCAAGAGTCATAATGGACTTCAACATATCAAGTTCCTTGACTCCTTCATCCTCCTCAAGCAAGGAAACAAAATAAGTGGAGTTCCCACAACCCATTTTAACATCATGCTATTCATGTAAGGTATTTCCTGTTAGGATATTGTTAGTAGAGTTTTGGTTAGTGGCCATCACTAAGGGTAAGGGTGTGTGTCTGGGTTCCTAGGATGGTTGGGTGGGAATTATTTAGGGTGTGCTCTTTTATGTATCTGGGCTATTTGGCTTCTGGATCAAGTTTGGATTGGGTAAAGGATAAGTAGTATGGATATTAAGTTGTTTTGGTCGGTTTTGGGCTAGGTCCTAGTTTAGAATTGGGTGAAGAGTATTGCTTTGGGTATTAGGTTGTGTTAAAGGATTCAGACTTGTATTCATAATTTTTGGGTCCATTAAACAATAAGGTTGGGCTGGGGAATTACATAGTAGGTCCAAAAGGGAGTGAATGGGGAACTTTGTCAGTTGTGGGCCCTTCTATGTTGTACTCTGACCAACCTCTATTAACTTGTCTCTGCTTTGCTCAACATTTAGTTGTTCTTTTTCTCCACCAGGACCCTCATCGAGGAGAAAGACAGCTACCTTGTATGCTTTCATCCTTTCAGTAGCCTGTTGGCTATTATCCACAGTGGGACACTCCTCCTGTCCTCTATGGGGACTGCACTCCTACTTACTTTTCTTGCCATCTTGGCTGTTCATCTTCCTTTCTTCCTGCTCTTTTCTAATTAACTCCATGGATTTGGGTACTCTAGTGGCCAATCCCAGGCCATACCATGGTAGGTTAATTGCAATAGGGGGTATCTTCTTCTCTTCCTTACATCTTTTGGCTTCATGACCTATGATGCCACAATTGAAACAGAAATCTTGCAACTTCTCATACTTAAGCTAGACCCACACAGGTTTCTTGTCTTTTCTGGGCAACCAGAAACCTGTTACAAGGGGTTGTGTAATGTTTATATCCATTCTCATGCGAAGGAAGCTTCTCACCATTCTACCTCCTAAGAAAGGGTCTTCCACTTCAAGAAGGACACCTAACCTTTGGCCTATTTTTGTAGCAGCCTTACTGTTCAGAGCTTCAAGGGGAACTTCATGAGTTTGAATCCAAAATGGAACCATTTTGTAGTCCACTTCAGAAATAGAGCTTTATAGGTTCCACCATTGGATACTCATTAAATGCCCCATTACATGCCAAGGGCTCTCCTCCATAATCCTCCTAGGTGTTTCTTTTTTCGAGAAGTCAAAATAGAAAATATTTGGCCCTAAATCAGTAATCGATAGGCTTTTTGGCTCATCCCAAGCCTTAGAAACAACTTCCTTGACCGCTCCTCTATTTAGCTTTCTTTCACATATTATCTTTCCGACCAAAGTGGCTGTGATGATTTCATTAGGATTACCTTCTATGTCCTCTAGGGGAACTACATCCCCTTCCAAAGGAATAACAACATTTACATCAAGTTGGCAATTTTCAAGTTCACAACTACTACTTATTGGCACATCCATAGCCAAATAAGAGACCTAATAACCAGCACTGATTACCAGACAAAAAATGAAAGGCTAGGATAAATTAGGGAAAGGAAAAGGGAAACAAGGGAGAGATTCAGAAGGGGGAATAAAAGGGGTAGTAGAGAATGAGGGATGTTAGCAGAATATAAATAGTGAAAGATGGAATGATAGGCTTAAGGAAAGGTGAAGGTAAAGCTACCTTAAAGGGAAGACTATTTCATAATAGAAAAGACAGGCTTCTCATGACAGGAGAGAAAAGCGTTTATGATAATTTATTTTAAGTTAATTGAATGCATTTGTTGAAAACTATTAAGTTGTGCATCTTGAATCTTCAAATCTTCATTACTAGTATTACGGACCATAGGCCCAACAATTAAGGCCTCACAACAAGCTAAAGGCCCAAATCAAAGATTGGAGGCTTTGATGCCCAAGTTACTTTAAGATAATAATACAGATATTATGTTAAAAGTATTGTGTATAACAACTTAAAACAAAATGTATAATTATTAAATCCAATTTTCATTTAGTGTTACATATTTCTTTAAAAAAAATATTATGATTAAAAATATGTTCTTTAAAATATTCACAAACCCGTGCAACGCATTAGAATTATCTCTAGTTATTTACAATTTAACAACTCATCGTCATTCATTGGAGCGAAAATGGAAAACAATAAGCCATTTGATTTTGACTAGTGATAAAAGGTTTGAGTTGCTAGCATAAAGTTATAGGTTCAAATTAGCTTTGATGTTTAGTTTGAGTTTTTATTTTCTGTTTATATTTTTTTGGGTTTTTTGTTTTAGGAATTGTGAAAAAAGAGTGAAACTAGAGAATAAATATAGAAAACAAAGTCTACTTGTTTTCAGTTTTCATTTTTTGTTTTCATTTCCAGTGGTTCTTGTTTTCAGAATTTTGTTAAGGGAATAATTAAAACAAGAAATGAAAAATTAATTTTATTGTTTTCCAATATTTTCAATGCTTCTTTTACAAAATCCCGATAACAAAAAACATAGAATATGAAAATGGTAGTAAGCAAACAGGCCTTAGAATTTTGTTGTTTTAACTATTTTAACTTATTTGTTCCCCTTATGCTAAAAACAAAGGGGAAAAAAACACAGAAACTGAAAACAAGAAATGAAAGCTCAAATCAGAAACTAAAAATAAGAAATGAAAGCTGAAATCAAACATACAATATTTCTCTTCCTTTATGATCACCAAAGAAACTTTCTCTGTGATTACCCTAAACTTGTTATGCACACTTATTAATTATACACTTCTTTTGAGTTATATAAGGATTTCTTTTTTACCGCTTTAGCTTCACCCACTTCTTCTTTTCCTTGTAAAAATGTCTTTTTCCCTTTGCACCATTATCGCGCTCCTTTTTCCAAGGCTACTAGGGTTTACCATGTTCCATTCACCACCTAAGAACTTCACTAGTTCCACAAAACTGATCGTGAGTTCTTTTGCTTCTTGATCTTCAAACTACATCGTGATGTCACACAATCTCTCCTAGTCATGGCCTTGTGGTTATGGCTAGAACACAATGGCTTCCCTAACCTTATCTACACATTCATGGCCATAATTGATCCTTCTCTCATCAATGCCATTGTTGATGAAGTTATGGCTTGCCTCACATGCCTTGAGGCAAAAAAACCTATCATCCTAAGAAGTGGTGGCTTAACCTTAACCAAAGCCATAATTCATAGAGATATCTATTCCATGAGACTCTTCCACAAGGAAAAACAAATGACAATAATTGGCATCAAAAGTATACTAAAAAAACATATTCTCCAAAATTTTCAGTGACGTTTTGCAAATTATCCTGAAGAAAAACACTAATAATGCTAGTACATCACGAGCATCCATATCAAAAGCACACATGTTAGGCCTAATTTGGTTCTACAAGGTTTTCTACACCCTTTGTTTGGCAAATTATATTTGACATGACACCATAAATTCCAAAGCATGATTTGTTTGACAACAAGATATGGAGAAGAAAGTGACCCTCTGATGATGTTACTGAAGAGGACAAGACCATGTTTCTGACATTTTCAAGGGGCTAAAATAAAATATCTAGCTTCTTCAAAAATGTTATTTTAATAATACTCAAAGCATTTCTATTGCTACATATCCAAACATAAAATAACTCATTCGCAAGTTACTTTTCAAAAGTTCCTTTCAAGTAAGGGTTTAAATAGACTATTGACCCCAAACAGACATCCAAATCAATATATAGTGATTACATATTAAATAATTTAGAATTTTAGGTATGTAAGTATTAATAATATGAATAAGCCTTTTACTGACTGATTATTACCGATAGATTTTAGATTATATTATTTCTGACAAATTACTCCATGGTTCTCGTGCATATTGATGCCGATGTTATTGACAATAATATCATATCTCCATTTTTTTCATTTATTTTTTCCATTTAATGTTATTTCTCTCAATAAATCCATTGATATATCATGTGTTTCTAGTAGTAAATTGACATATCATCACATGCAATATAGATCCATTCTTTGTTAAAGTTGTTTTTTATAACACTTATATATATAACTAAAATTTACATTTATTTATATTGTGGCTTTCATGTACCAATTTCAATGTACACAACACTATGAATGAAAAAAAAGAGAGTTCATATTTGACTTTTACTCATGTTTTAAAATAAGTTTGGATGATATATAAGGAATGAAATATAAAAATGATTGAAATGATGATAAAAGATATATCATCTCTTATCTTAGAGTTTTGATTTAGATACTAAAAAAAAAAACCAAAAAAATCTGCTCCTCTATTTCTCTTAAAGCCCAAATTCTTACTATATATATTCAAAATCAATTGGGATGGAATGAGAAACTAAAAAAAAAAAACATTAAATACAATAACTAATCCATTGTGCAATGCAACAAATGTTGGATATAGTGATAAATGAGTTGCATTTTCACATAAATCAATTATTAGGAGGAACTCTTATGACAATACTCGAAGATTTAATCTCACAACAATGGTCATATAAATTCCTTACATGTTAAAAAGCATACAACTTTTAAACAAATTTAATAAAGCTTCATTCCTTTTGTTCCATTTCTAACTCAGTTTTATCAGTTTCGTTCTATTTCATTTAGTAAAAAAATAGCCGAGCATAGTGTTGTAAATTGGGTGCAATTCTTGAATTTTCTTGGTAGTTATTTATTATCTACAAGTACTTTTATGAATGAAACTCTATAAGCATATATCTCTTGAAACATGCTTGAGTCCTGTGATGTACTTCAATATTTTGAACTATAATGAACTTCTCAACTTAACTTTTATTCATTAGAAAGCAATTTTAATTTTGATGCACTAATATTGCAAAAATATTTTACACTATCATAGAATAGGATGAGAATTAACTATTTTTCTGAGATGTCATTACATAATTAGATAACTGTATAATATTTTTTTACACTATCAATATATTAAAATGAAATCCTAATAAAAATACCAATCGAAACCATACTTTGAATGTGAAATTGAAATTCAAATTGAATAAAACCAAAGGGTATCACCAAAAGTAACTCCAGGAAAATTCTGATAAGCACATCATTTGTTGGCACTAAGAAGTATATATTATAAAAAGAGCCTCACATGAATCATGCAAGCCTTGAGTTGCTTAGGGTCTGTTTACTTTACCAATTTTCAGTTTCCTGTTTTGTGAAGGAAAAACTAAAAAAACTAAAAACTTAAAACTGACCCTTAGCTTTTCTACTCTAGTCCATGCTCAACCATTGTTTGTGATCAGAGGATTTTTCATGTGCTTACCAGAAACATTATGCTTGAATGTTACTTGTGCAGTTGTAATTAATATGAAGAAATTATAGTCATCACGCTAGAAGAAAGAAAGACATAATAAGGTGACACATATTGAAAAAGAAAATGATGATCCACTACTGTGTGTGCATGTCTTTCTCTCACATAATAAATCAATAAAATAACTACAATTAACATTGCTATTATTTACAATTCAACACCTCATTTATTGCAGTGAAAATGAAAATTAAAATAACAAGTCATTAGAATTAAACTAATGATAAAGGGTTTGAGTAGTTATCATAAGGTTATAAGTTCAAATTAGCTTAGATGTAATGGTGGAAAATAACTTAAAAAAATATGAGGGGCCAATATATTTAATTATCAAATAAATTTTAAAATATTAAGGATCTAATCATTTATTTTTGTGCAAATTATGCATTTAATTTGAATATACTGATAATGTAGAAAAAAATTTACACCAACACTTAATCAAGTTATATCACCACATCAATAAATATAATTGAGTCTCATCCAACTATTAGAAAGATTATGAAAATGGAATGTGTTGATTGAATAATTGTGTAAAATAACTTTGCAATATCAATGAAAAAAATTATATTAAAATACTTTATGCAAATGAGATGGATTAAAAAAGTGTTGGACTTAGTATCAATGATTTTTTTTTTGTCTCTCATATAGAAGACATATTAACTTTTTAATAGTCTCAATAATTATATATATATATATATTAAAAAATGTTCTCTGTGTGGGAGGGGAAGTTGTTTCCCTCTACCCTAATGATTTTCTACCCCTACTTAAATATTTGGTGTGAGTTTTCAATTTTTATACTTTCTAGTTTTGAAGCTTGTGAAAAAGAGTAAAAATAAATATAGATAATAGGGTCTTTTTGGTTTTTGTTTCCATTTTCTATAGTTTTTAAAATTTTATGGAGAAAATAGTGAAGATAAAAAATGAAAATATATTGAGACAAGATTTATTTATTTTCAATATTTTCAGTATTTTCTTCACAAAATTATAAAAATAGAAAACATAAATGAAAATAGAGAATGCAAACAATAACTAAATAGATCGTAGAATCTTTTTGTGTTCACTAATTTCTTCCCTAAATCCTTAAAACAAAAAACACAAGAAATGAAAATAGAGAAAAAGAAAACTGAAACTAAAGAGATGCCATTTTTTCTTCCTTTATCATCCCGAAATAAACTTTCTTTGTGATCACCCTACACTTGTCATACGCAATTATTAATTATACATATCTTTTGAGTTATAAAAGGATGTTATTTACTGCTTTAGCTTTGCCCCACTTCTCCTTCTTCCTTGCAAATTTGTCTTTTTTCCTCCTTGTACCATTATTGTACTCCTGTTTCCATGGCTACTAGGGTTACCATGTTCCCACTTGCCACCCAAGAACTTCACCAGTTCCACAAAACTGATCGTGAGTTCTTTTGCTTCTTGATCTTCAAACTATGTCGTGATGTCACACAGTCGCTCCTTGTCATGGCCTTGTGGCTATGGCTAGAGCATATTGGCTTCCCTAACCTCATCCACACATTCATAGCCATAACCAACCCTTTTCTCATCAATGCCATCGTTGACAAAGTCGTGGCTTGCCTCGCATGCCTTGAGGCAGAAAACCCTGTCATCCCAAGAGGCGGTGGCTTAACCTTAACCAAATCCATTATTCACAAAGACATCTCCATGAGACTTTCCACAAGAAAAAGCACATGGCAATAGCCGGCATCAGAAGCATATTGAAAAACATATGCTCTAGAGTTTTCAGTGACATCTTGCAGATTGTCCTAATGAGAAACGCTAATAATGCTAACACATCACGAGCATCCAAATCAAAAGCACACACAAATCATTTGGCAAATATGACATGACACCATAAATTTCAAAGCATGATTTGCTTGACAACAGGATATGGAGAAGAAAGTGACCCTCTAATGATGTTATTGAAGAGGACAAGACCATGTTTTTGACATTCTCAAGGGGCTTAAATAAAATATCTAGTTTATTAAGAAATGTTTTTTTTAATAATACTCAAAGCATTTCTATTGCTACATATCCAAACACAAAATAACTTATTTGCAAGTTACTTTTCAAAAGTTCCTTTCAAGTAAGGGTTTAAATAGACTATTGACCCCAAACAGACATCCAAATCGATATATACTGATTACATATTAAATAATTTAGAATTTTAGGTATTTAAGGTATTAATACTGCTATGAATAAGCCTCTTACCAACCGATTATTAACGATAGATTTCAGATTATATTATTTCTGACAAATTATTCTATGGTAATTTTCTCGTGTATATTGACTCAAGTGTTATCGACAGTAATATCATTTCTCCTTTTTTTTCATTTTTTTCCATTTAATGTTATTTCTCTCGGTAAATCCATCGATATATCACGTGTTTCTGGTAGTAAATTGACATATCATCACATGCAATATAGATCCATTCTTAGTTAAGATTGTGTTTATAACACTCATATATATAACTGAAATTTACATTTATTTATAGTGGTTTTCATGTATCAATTTCAATATACACACTATGAATGAGAAAAAAAGAGTTCATATTTGACTTTTACTCATGTTTAAAATTAAGTTTGGATGATATATAAGGAATGAAATATAAAAATGATCGAAATGATGATAAAAGATATATCATCTCTTATCTTAGAGTTTTGATTTAAATACCAAAAACAAAAAAAAAAACCCAAAAAAACTGCTCCTCCTTTTCTCTCAAAGCCCAAATTCTTATTGTATATACTCAAAATCAGTTGGGATGGAATGAGAAACTGAAAAAAAATAACATTAAATACAAGCAATGCAACAAATGTTGGATACAGTGATAAATGAGTTGCATTTTCACATAAATCAATTATTAGGAGGAACTCTTATGACAATACTCGAAGATTTAATCTCACAACAATGTTCGTATAAATTCCTTAAATGTTGAAAAGCATACAACTTTTGAACAAATTTAATAAAGCTTCATTCCTTTTGTTCCATTTCTAACTCAGTTTTATTAGTTTCGTTCTATTTCATTTAGTGAAAAAATAGCCGAGCATAATGTTGTAAATTAGGTGCAATCCTTGCATTTTCTTGGTAGTTATTTATCTACAAGCACTTTTATGAATGAAATTCTATAAGCATATATTATTGAGTCTTGAAACATGCTTGAGTCCTATAATGTACGTCAATATTTTGAACTAGAATGAGCTTCTCAACTTAACTTTTATTTATCAAAAAGAAATTTTAATTTTAATGCCCTAATACTGTAAAAATATTTTACACTACCATATAATCAAATCTTTTATTTTGCATGACTCTTCAAGTAGTAGGATGATAATTAACTATTTTTTCTGATATGTTATTATATGATTGGATAACTGTATAATATTTTTTAACACTATTAATATATTAAAATTAAATCCTAATAAAAATACTAATCGAAACCAAACTTTGAATGGGAAATCGAAATTCAAATTGAATAAAACCAAAGGGTATCACCAAAAGTAACTCCAGGAAAATTCTGATAAGCACATCATTTGCTGGCACTAAGAAGTATATATTGTAAAAAGAGCCTCACATGAATCATGCAAGCCTTGAGTTGCTTAGGGCCTGTTTGGTTTGAGTTTCCAGTTTTCAATTTTCATTTTCAGTTTTCCAGATTTTATGAAAGAAAAACTGAAAAATAAAAATGAAAACTAAAAACTGAATTTTGTAGTTTTCAGAATTTTCAATATTTCCTTTATAAAATCTAGAAAACTAGAAAACTGAAAATGAAAATTAAAAACTGAAAACTCAAAGCAAACACATCCTTAGCTTTTCTACTCCAGTCCACGCTCACCCATTGTTTGTGATCAAAGGATTTTTCATGTGCTTATTAGAAACATTATGCTTGAATGTTATTTGTACGGTTGTAATTAATATGAAGAAATTATAGTCATCACGCTAGAAGAAAGAAAGACAAGGTGACGCATATTGAAAAAGAAAATGATGAATCCACTACTGTGTATGCATGTCTTTCTCTCCCATAATAAATCAATAAAATAACTACAATTAACATTGCTATTTATAATTCAACGCCTCATTTATTGCAGTGAAAATGAAAATTAAAATAATGAGTCATTAGAATTAAACTAATGATAAAGGGTTTGAGTAGTTAGTATAAGGTTATAGGTTCAAATTAGCTTAGATGTAATGGTGGAAAATAACTTAAAAAATATGAGGGGCAAATATATTTAATTATCAAATAAATTTTAAAATATTAAGGATCTAATTATTTATTTTTGTGCAAATTATGCACTTAATTTGAATGTACTGATAATGTAGAAAAAAATTTATACTAACATCTAATCAGGTTATATCGCCATATCAATAAATATAGTTGAGTTTCATCCCACTATTAGAAAGATTATGAAAATGGAATATGTTGATTGAATAATTGTGTAAAATAACTTTGCAATATCAATACATAAAAATTATATTGAAATACTTTATGCAAATGAGATGGATTAAAAAAGCATTTGACTTAGTATCAGTAAGTTTTTTTTTTTGTTTGGTCTCTAATATATAAGACATATTAACTTTTTAATAGTCTTAATAATTATATATATATATATTAGAAAAAGTTCTTCACGTAGGAAGGGGAGTTGTCCCCTTCTGCCCTAATGATCTTCTACCCCTACTTAAATATTTGGTTTGAGTTTTCAATTTTTATACTTTCTAGTTTAGAAACTTATGAAAAAGAGTAAAAATAAATATAGATAATAGGGTCTTTTTTGGTTTCTGTTTTCATTTTCTACAGTTTATGTTTTTAAAATTTTATGAAGAAAATAGTGAAAACAAAAAATGAAAATATATTGTGACAAGATTTATTTGTTTTCAATATTTTCAGTGTTTTCTTCATAAAATTATGAAACTAGAAAATATAATATGAAAATAAAGAATGAAAATAGTAACCAAATAGACCCTAAAATCCTATTCTGTTCATCACTAATTTCTTCCCTAAATCCTTAAAACAAAAAACACAGGAAATGAAAATAGAGAAAATAAAAACTGAAACTAAAGAGATGCCATTTTTTCTTCCTTTATCATCCCGAAAGAAACTTTCTTTGTGATCACCCTACACTTGTCATACGCACTTATTAATTATACATATCTTTTGAGTTATAAAAGGATGTTATTTACTGCTTTAGCTTTGCCCCACTTCTCCTTCTTCCTTGCAAATTTGTCTTTTTTCCTCCTTGTACCACTATTGTACTCCTGTTTCCATGGCTACCAGGGTTACCATGTTCCCACTTGCCACCCAAGAACTTCACCAGTTCCACAAAACTGATCGTGAGTTCTTTTGCTTCTTGATCTTCAAACTATGTCGTGATGTCACACAGTCGCTCCTTGTCATGGCCTTGTGGCTATGGCTAGAGCAAATTGGCTTCCCTAACCTCATCCACACATTCATGGCCATAACCGACCCTTCTCTTATCAATGCCATCATTGATGAGGCCGTGGCTTGCCTCGCATGCCTTGAGGCAGAAAACCCTATCATCCCAAGAGGCGGAGGCTTAGCCTTAACCAAATCCATAATTTGCAAAGACATCTCCATGAGACTTTTCCACAAGAAAAAGCACACGGCAATAGCCGGCATCAGAAGCATACTAAAAAACATATGCTCTAGAGTTTTCAGTGACATCTTGCAGATTGTCCTGAAGAGAAACACTAACAATGCTAGCACATCACGAGCATCCAAATCAAAAGCACACACATCATCAAAGAGGCCTAATTTTGTTCTCCCAGGTTTTCCACACCCTTTGTTTGGTGAATTTGACATGACACTGCAGGTTCCAAAGCTTGATTTACTCGACAACAAGATATGGAAAGAAAAGCGACCTTCCGATGATGTTACTGAAGAGGACAGGGCCATGTTTCTAACATTCTCAAAGGGCTTCCCTGTGTCAGAAATAGAGGTGAGACTCCTGTTTTTCACAAGGTACGGAGACTGTGTGGAGAGTGTGTCCATGGGAGAGCCAGACGAGAAAACCCAGAAATTGTTTGCAGTGATGGTTGTGAAGGATGTGGCGACGGTGGATCGGATTCTGAGAGGGCAAAGAATCGCGAAGCTTCATTTCAATGGCAAGCATGTCTGGGCTCGCAAGTTTGTGTTTCGCTG
Source organism: Dalbergia cochinchinensis (assembly GCA_031216125.1). Taxonomy (NCBI): domain Eukaryota; kingdom Viridiplantae; phylum Streptophyta; class Magnoliopsida; order Fabales; family Fabaceae; genus Dalbergia; species Dalbergia cochinchinensis. Next base: position 38,782,486 of record CM062370.1, read on the forward strand.
GGGCTGAATTGCTAGCTGAAAATCACCATCCACAGAACCTAGAAGCTCTCTACATACATAATCCTAATTATTAGCGTGTTTAATTTTTATTTTCTGCACATCTTTGTTTGTAGTAGTGTAATTGCACTCAGGCTGTCATCAGTTACATTGTTCTGTTGTAATTTCTTGTGTCTTTGCCAACTTATGTTATATGGATAGGTCTATAATATGTAATTGTAAAACCATGAGTGCAAGTGCAATTGTGTTAAATGCACCTCTGATATCTTATTCTAATGAGTGAATCTTTTTATGTAAATCTGAGTGTAGAACAGCGGTTTTTTTATTTTTTATTTTTATTTTTTTTCTGTTTTAACGATGGCTCCTTCTGCTACCTGAGTTTTGCTGGTTTTACTGTATATCTTATGCAGAACTCATGGCCATCTATAATGGTGACTGGAAATCATCATGATTTTGAGAAGATGATCAGTTGTTTGTGAGAGTGAGAAGAGAGATTTCTCATTCTCTATATGCCGTATTGAGTAGTAGCTCTCAAAAAAAATTTTTAATGTGTTTTTTCAAAGCCAACAATTGTGCTGCTTTGAGGATATGGTGAACAGTGAAACACATTCTTCTTCTTCTTCTTCTTCTTCTTCTTCTTCTTCAGTCTACTTTCATGTTTGTGATGACAACACAGTAATTAAAAAATTTATTTGTTCTTTAAATGACAAGGACTCCGATCCTCTCTCTTAATTATTATATTTCAATGAGCATTTTAAATTCAATTGATGGAACTCAAAAGAAGACAAGAGAAAGAAAGAAAAAAGGCAGAAGATTTCGATGTGCCACTCCTGGTTCTCGCTTTGGTCTCATGTTGCTGGCGGGTAATGTGGAAACTCCATTCGTTACAAGCTATTGTTTTTCTTTTTCTTCAATTTTCTTTTCAATCATATTTTTCAGCTGCCACTAAAATACACTGGTAGAACAACTTTTAGGGTTGCCGCTTGCACGTCATCATGGAGCGAATCAAGCAGTGTTGCTCTCGTCCATATATGCCTTTGAGAGGAAAAGAAAAAGCTTTGCTGATGCTCCAGCGAAGGAGGAAACCAAGTGTGAATCAAGCTTTCACCATTTTTTAGTGCTACTGTTACTACCATCCAAAAGCACTCACTTTATTAACATTCCCGCGTGCTTAAAAATAATGATAAAAATTTTATAAATGAAATCTATGCGTAATTTTATATATAATCTTATCAATCAAATTTTCATCTTTATTTTTGTTGTCAATCAAACAGGCCATAAATATTATGGAAGGATGAAGTAAGTCGAGACAAACATCACATTTAATAGTTAAAAAATCAAATTTTTAGGTAACAGTAACATTTTTGTTTTTGCGTTACTCTCACTCTCAGCCTTGGGAGCTTTCTCCTATGCCGCTAGCGGACTCCATGTGGGAGCTTCTTTTGTTCCGTTTTGTTTTCATTTCTTTCTTTTTTATTTTACCGAATAAAATATCTTGTCGAACCGAGGAAAAAAATCTGTGTTTTCAATTGGCAATTCGGTCTGAGAAATAAAGAAGAGGGAAAAGATGGAGCTTTTGCTAAATTTTCGGTTTCATGCGTGAAATTCATTTCCTGGCGGCACTTGATATTCAAAAATCTAATTCATATATTCTTATATTTGACAACAAACGTCAATATTAGACCTTTTCACCCGGAATAAATCTGGGAAATTACAATGTATACGATACATCTCGGGGGGGGGGGGGGGGAAAGTAGCATGCTTGCGTATTGAAACATTCAAATTTGTTTAAACTATTCAATTCAATTTATCTTGACTATTCGGTTGACGAAACTTAAATAATTTTCTTTTGATAAAATATTGATAAAATTCAAAATTAAATTTTTATAATAAATTACTGTACATGACGTGATAAGAAAGATTATAATATATATAGGCCATTTTCTTTTGGTAATATTAGCCAAAGTTTTAATAGTGAAGCATTAATATTACAAGCTGGAGTTATTATTTAGCAAAATTTTATGAATTTATTAATTCATATTTTGATTGCCTTGGATATTTGCTACCGAACACAGTGACTAATCACTTCGTATATTGTGATTCATTTAAAGGGTGGATTACAAGGGTAGACAATGACTATAAGTTTTAAAATTACTCTATTTCATATAAGAATCGAACTCTCAACACTTGATTAAGATATGCGAGAGTTCTTACACTTCACCTCCACTCATGTGGTTAAATTTAATTAATATATGATATATATTATATATTATCCTTTCCCAAAAAAATATCATATTGGTAATTTTTCAAATTAAATAATCCTAAATTGAATAACTTTCTTTAAAAAAAATATTAATATATAAAATTTAAAATTCAAATTTTTGTAATAACTCATTGTACATGACATTACAAAGGAATATTATAATACATGCCTATTTTTTTTTTTTGGGCCGCATTAGTCAAAGTTTTAATTAATGAGGCATTAATTTTACAATCTGGAGTTATTATTTAGCAAAATTTCATGATATTATGATATATTATATTATAATCTAATTTTTGTATTATATTATATTGGGTTGTCAAATTAAATAAGCCCAAATTTTTCCATTGCAATATTTTGAGACACAAAATTGATATGGGAACATTTCTGCCTGAGCAGTAAAACCTACAAGATGTTTCTCCAAGAGTTCGTTCTCAAATTGGGAGAATAATGGATCTTTCCATCTCATTTATTCAAGACGCCTGGATAATACCAGGCAACTCGGAGTTGCAGCACGAGCTAGGACTTAAATTTTAGTCATGAAACGATCATATCTCCGCTTTCAAATTAAATTCAGGTCGTCATCATCATTATCTTCTATAGGAATAATGTTGGTTTATCATTTGTCGAATTAATACAACTGACTCGGTGGTAATTGGTGGGTAGTGAAAGAAGGGATATTAGATGTCATTCGATTGATTTCTTAATTACTTCTTCCTGCTAGAATACATTTACTTATAACTTCCAAATGTCATGTTAGCGTTTAATAATTAAAAAGTAATTAAAGAGAAAGTAAAAAAAGAATAGAAAAGAGGAAATAACTGGTGATTATAATGGGGGAAGCAAAACTCCTCCCTTTTGAGCGGTGTTATTTAGGTAGAGACCAAAAAGAAATGTCTATATATAGACATCCATGGAAATCTAAGGATGGTAAATAAAATTTTTTATTTTCAAATGGATGTCGTACAAAATTTAATGGTACAGTGAATTAGTTGTATGCATAAAGAATGGGATAGAAAGTGTTAAAAAAAAACATTGCTCATAAGGTTTAGATGGATTACGTTATAATTTTCTTGATATTCTAGAAAAATGGCGACAATTGACATCTTAGAAAATAACAAATATGCAAAATTATTTTAAATACAAATCAGAAAAACAATAAAAAAATATAGTTAGAAGCTTCTATATTCATCATATATAATAATCTGTATAGCGTTATTAACCTCGTTAGTTACTTTGAAATTTGAATCTGGCCTATCCATTTTTATTTCGCTGAAGCCTAAATAAGACATATATAAAGAGGGTGCACAGAAACTTGATTGAAGCTTGTATTTGGTGAAGGATTTAACCAGTTGTTCTTACTTCTTACTTCAGAGGCACTAGTTTAAAACTTCCTGCAAACTTTGTTGATTGCTGCAAAAAAGCACGTGGGGAAGGGCCTTAGCCTGTGTGTATGCTTTGGAAGAACGTACCATTGGGTAGTGGTTTCGCGCCGTGCCTTCCGCTGGAATTGGGTGTCTTGACTTTGGTGTTACGTACATTGCTTCAATAACCCATTGCTTGCTACTTGCTAGCTAGCGGTATGTTGATCACGATTTTAAAGATGCATGGCGACTTTAACATGTATAAACAAAATGTACAGCACAGCCACGTTGAGAATTGAGATGGCAGTAGTGTTGCGCAAATTGATCATGTAGCTCTTAAATACGTGATCTTATTACATAATGTAAGATTGTTGCCGCAATGGATTTATTTCACTTCTATATGTAGAGGGAGGACCGTATAAAGTTAACTGTCATTTACTCCGTACATTTCATAATAATAGTCAAAAGACAAACAACACTTATATTACAGTAAAGGGAAAAAAACACATATTGATAAATGTATAAAATTGTATAAGACGACAAAATTATCATTGTATAATCATTATTATTCATCTTAATAAATGTATTAATTATTTAACTAATATATTCATATTAAGGGTATAAATGGAAGAAACCAATTATTGCGATGTACGTAGATATTATAAATTAACAGGTATTCTAAAATATGAAAAAGAAAAAAAATAGTTATTCTGGAATGGGGGAGTATTTGGTAAAGTAAGGATAACATTAAACCACTTTATTATTCTCTTCGTCAAAAAACCCAAGTGTAGTTTTCAAGCCAAGACCAAATACTCCCTCCCTTTTACTCCATCACTTAGTTTTTTACTGCCTCTATTTACAAATAACTATTTAGTTTTAAATATATACAGAAATTAAGAGAGTGATTGATAATGTTTTGATGTTAACAAAAGTTATATTTACTTTGCAATACTACCTTTATACTTCCTACTAAGAGCGTGTCAATAGAAAAGAGAAAATAAGTTAATAAGGGATATAATTGAAAAAAATTAATAAGTGTTGCAAAAAATTTTGTAAATGGACAATTACTTAAGAAAAGGTAAAATTTTCACACTTAATAGTTATTTGTAAATGGAGGGAGTGGTTTTTTTTTGTGCAAAACCTCTATCTATATATTTTATCGAGATGCATTAAATTCATTTTTTACAATATTATCCCTAATGGAACTTATTTTGTCTTGTTTTTCAACTACATTGTAATAATGTAAATTTATATTTCAATAGAAGTAATATACTTCACTCATAACCTTTTTACTATTATCAAGATGTATTTATTATTTTCTGAACATATGTGCTTTTTTTATTTTTTGACAGATGGGGGAAAAAGGAAGGAAGTATATATCATTAGACAACTGATCAATTTTTACGACATAGACAATTAGAATAATGGTGTGTTTGATAAGAGGAAGGGTAATAATATAATGAAAATTAAGATAGTAAGAGGGCACACATATATATTAAGGAAATGACCATAGTAAAGAAAATCAAACTGGACTGGTCGGTTGAATTGGGTTAACTAGAAACTACCGCTTCCCTTGTCGGTCCGGTTGAGAGCTTGAAACTGGGGGAGTCCAAAATAGGTCAAAACCCAACAAAACCGGAAAAACCGATTGACTGGCTCGATTTTTAGATGTTGCTAGTTCTCTCTACCCTCATCTCATCTTCTTCTTGCATAAAGGCTGCTGGCAATCAGTCAAGGAAAGAAGCTTTGTACCACCATCGTCCACCTGTGCTTCACCTTTGTCCACCTCTGCCTTGCGCTTCCTTCTGGTCTGCTCCGCATTGTGCTGCCACCTTTCGCCTTAGGTGAGTGGTTCTCCTCTTATTGCTGGTTTGGATATAGACCTCAAGAAGCTCCCACTGTCATGGCTATTCCACTATTTTGAGTTTGTGACTTGTGATGAGAATGAAAGAGAGGGGATGACGACATCTTGCTACCTTAGCTTGGGCAAAAAGGAAGTTACATATATATGCTAGGGTTTTCTAATTATTGGGCTTCATCTGTTTTAGGCCCAATACACTAGTAGTAGTTGTTTAGTACATTATGTTTACGGGCTTAACATTGGCACAACACAAAAAATATTGTCTTTTTAAAAGAAAAAGAGTTCCTAGATCAAAAGAAAAAGCTAAAAAAAAAAATAAAAGAAAGGAGGATTCGTGTCATATCATATATACATACAAATATTCATTTTATTTTAATACGATATATTTTATCATTGTTTAGAAACAAAAGGTTTAGATTTTACCAAATAATTATATATACACATAATTAATATTCATTTTAATTTCGATTCAACCGGTTGAACCACGATTGAACCTCTAAACTTTTGAACCAGTACCTCGACCGGTTTAATGCCCGGTCTGATTTTCTCTTCCTTGGAAATGACTCCAATGAGAGAGGAGATTTATTGTGACAATAAAACAAACAAATTTGAATTATTAAATATTATATGAATGATCAAGATTAAAAATCATATGACATTTTAAAATAGTCATATGACATTTTAAAATTATCATGTGATAATTAATTAATTAACTTTCACGCTTCACATTAATTTTGTGCTGGAAATAAAATCTATTTTCTTTTTTCTTGAATCAACTTAAATTTTGGGTAGTATTATAATTTTATATTATCCCTACTTTAATTTGTCTCACTCCTAATTTATATCCACTCATTATTATTTATTTCTGTATGAATATCATTCTATCTCTCTCTTTTTTTTCCACGTGAATACTATATAAGGGATAAAAAATTTCTATAACATTATTATAAATATATTTCAATAACATAATTTTCAATAAAAAATTTGTCAATTTGAACGCAATCTCTTTATTATTCATTTGTATAATTAATTTATTAAAAGAGCTCCGTAATTGTATCAAATATTAGTTAACATCACTATATTGCAAAAAAAAAAGCAAAAAAACACGTCGTTAATATTAATATTGAAATAATATTAAAATACACTTATTTATCATATAAAAATACTAGTATATAGTGACTCATACGACGTATATTTTTTTTTCAAGCAAAGCATTGAAAAACTATTTTATTAAGTAATTAAAATGGCAGTTATATCCAAGATCTATATTCGAAACATCTACAATCTAAAGAGTGCATGAATATGAAACAAACATAATGAGATAAAATATTCTAAAATGAATTTCTAAACATCCGTGGCTCACATGCAGTGACATCCTAGCAGATGTCATGGAGTCATGGTGGAAAAAGTGGAAGATAATTTCATGTTTATATTATTTAATTACATGCTTATATATAATCACTTATGTGTTGTGAATTTGTTTGTGCAAAAATCCTTTTACATTTAGCCCAATGTGATATCTGACGTACACGTGGTAGCAGATAAGTTTCATTTTGCCCCAGAATCCCTGGAACCCACCCATGTTGCTAGGAAAGCCCCGAGATGCTTGGAGGACTCTTAGTGCAGCTGATGTGGTGAACTGTCACTGCTATAGCAGTCCAGGACCGCTATAGCTATCACAGTGGGGTGACCGCGACGTTTTGGGCATCAGGAGATCGTTATAGCGGTTCGGGACTGCTATAACAGTCATGTGTGGGTGCAGCAGTGCTGTTGGTCCTCTAGGGATCACTATAGCGGTCCTACCACTATAGTGGTATCAGCAGTGCACAAACAGTGCAAAACACGTCGTTTCGCATTAGTGAGACCCTCAACCCCTTTTTAAACCTTCCAAACTCAGGATTTCACCCCAAAACCGAAATCCCTCTCCTCCCAACTCTCTCCCACTCCTTCCTCACATAAATCCTCGTCAATCCTTCTTCCTCCAAGAGATTAAAGGTGAGATTTATGGGTTTTGTTGTCTTCATCCTTCTCACTTTGTATCCTAGAGTTTGGGTTTGTTGTTTGTCTCCATTGTTGTTAAGTGGAGGTGCTCCCCCAATGTTGTTAGAGTTAGATTTGAGTAATCTAGAGGTTAATGGAGACTAATATTGTGTTTTGTGGCTCTAATGGCAGACAGTGGTGTCATTCCTTCTTCCTGGAGCTCTGTTGGAGTTGACGTCACCATTCCCTTCCCTCCAAGTGAGTGGGTTTGGAACCCATGACCCCTATGTTGGTCATTAGAGCTAATTTCTATCAAACTATTATTGATTGCATGGTTTAAAAGGGATTTCAAGATGTTAGAGTCTCCGTTGATTTGTTATAATTATTGAAATGATGAATTCCAACTAGAGCATGAAATATTTGTTTTATTGCAAACTCATTGGACCATTATTGTTAAAGGATTTTATCACAAGAGCTAGAGTATTACTATTATCTCTTGAACTGAGATTTCCATAAAATTTCCATGATAATATTTTGAACGAATGATTTACGAATTTTAGAGTTGTGCTCAGAGAAATATTAGAGTAGAGATTTAGAGAAAATGATACGTACATTGGTTTTAGAGACAAACGATAGCTATAGAGAAACAGACAATGAGTTAACGGCTGACCCCGATCGTTAACCTTGGTACCAAGTTGTCCCAAGAGGACAATCTCATAGAGACGGAACCTATTCAGGTGTCTACACTAGATCCCTGATGGATCATAGAGTATAATGATTAAGGTTCTTGAAGAACCATGGAGTAAAGATTCTCGCTTTCTCTAGTCGAGAGATCAAGTATTATATTTTTCAGAGAAATTTTATTTAGAGATTTTATATTCACATGTATACGAGTAGAGATTATTGCATCAACTGATTTTAATAATTTATATATGATTATCTATCTTCTTGGTCGTCCCATGAGAAGATTATGAGTGAGGACCTACTCACTGAGTTTCAGATGAAACTCACCCCTCTCCCTTTCCCATTACAGGTGTTGTAGACGCTGCGTGTTCTCCTGTTCCACCTCCACCCCCACAGTAGAGATTTATTGATCGGTGAGTTTCACTTGGTGTGAAGTACTCTATTTTTCTTTTTGTTAGAGATAGAGTGCTCCGCTACATGACGTGGCAGGTCCCTAATTCAAAGGGATTGATTAGCCTGGTTTTATCATGATTATTTTGTATCTACATGATTATAGTTTTCATGTATATTTTGTATAGAGAGCAACTCATGTATTTTAAACCCCAGTAATATGTTTAGCGGTTGAAATGGAAATGATTAATTTTATTACTCCAGAGATTGCGTTAAAGTTTGATTATGTTTATGTTTCATGGAACCAATAGTTTATTAGAGATGAAATGATGTTTTGCAAACGGTTTTATATTAAAATATGCATATAGAGAAACGCAGAGGTCACAAGGCTTAAGTGAGAATGAGGATTCTCCACGTACCGGTCATATGCCCAAGTTGGGTCGTGACACCCAAGCATGAGCCCGCAGTTAAGAGGCTTGGAGGATTAGGACCTCTAAGCGAATACCGGATATGTTTCATGGTGTTCATAATAGACATATGAACAGCTCGTGGTTGAATGATGCCACCCTTAATAAGTTGCAGTGCCACTGGGCCAGCAACCCAACCTTCAAGGATAGGTTGGACAAGGGAAAGACAAACCGAGCCTCACAAAAAGGCGGGTCACTACAAACAAGTGGGTCGAGCACCTAGGAAGGGACCGGAAAGCGTTTGGTAAATCTTTAACCTTTCTACATTTTATAATAATAACATTTACTATATTTGAATTGTGACAAATACTATATTTTTATGACTTTATTGGGCTTATTTGTGTAGGCGAGGGACTTAAGCCATCCTTTGACACAGGGCGAGCTATTTTGGGAGACTTACACCCAAAAGGGTGAGCATAGGGGGGAGTCTGGAGAGGTCTGGGTAGACGACCCTTGCTCCGAGGCGACCTATGTAAGTTTGAATTTAGACATATCTTTACTTAATTTTTATTATTATTTTCATTTATGTCATCATAATTCTTACTTACAATGTGTTTTAATCTTTTTTTCCTTTGCAGTGCGAGTTTACAAATCTCTAAGAGCAGGCAGAGACCTAGTACCGGACCCAAATGGCTGAGGATGAGCCCAATGCTGACATTCCTCCTCTTCTAAATAAGGAGGATGTCTAGCCCAAGTGGTTGGCGGCCATTACAAGGGTCGCATATATGGGATGAGGTACTATCCTGAGAGTACATCCCCATCTTCCACCACTAGGTCAGCTACTGGGAATGATGCCTTGAGGGAGCATATGCATGCCCTCAATCAGAAATTGTAGCAAGATAGCTTGATCCAAAGAAGAAGAGAGCAAGAGGGCACAGCTCTTTTAGCAGCTTTAGGAGCAATAGGCAGGGCGAGTAGCTATGGAGCAGGAGCTGAGAGAGATTCGAGAGCTTAGGGTTTGTTTGGTTTCAGTTTGCAGTTTTCAATTTTCATTTTCAATTTTTTAGTTTTCAGGAATTTGTGAAAGAAAAACTGAAAATTGAAAATAAAAACTGAAAACTGGAATTTACAATTTTTCAAAATTTTCAGTATTTCCCTCACAAAATATGGAAAACTAAAAAATTGAAAACTGAAAACTCAAATCAAACGGGCCTTTAAGTTCCCATTAGAGTGGCAGCAATAGGAGAAAGCAAAGAAAGAGAAGGCTAGGCTAAGTTCTAGAAGATGCAGCAGAAGATCACAGCAGTTGTGATAATCTTCTACTGGGACATGCAACTTTGAGATCCTCTGGCTTCTACAAGATGCTCCCTCAGATCTCACTCCCCTCCATTTATGAGAGTCGAATGGCACGGATGACGACGATGGTTCAGATTATGATGATGATGATGCCGCCAATGCCACCGATGCCCAGGAGTTCAGTTAGTTTTTATCTAACTTCATTTGTTTTCATTCTGGATATTCATTTATTGTAATTTGTATATATTTTATTGTACTAATTTCCAATTTTATTTAATCAGTTTAATTTATTCATTTTATTATTTTTTATTTAATATTAATTTAATTGATAATTAGGTTATTATATAAATAAATAAATAATAAATTATCAATCACTTCATAGTTAAATAAAAAAATTTAAAAAAATATTAATTTTTACTGATGGATATGACCATCGGTGATACATAATATTTTTAAAATAAATTATTTTTCATAAATCAAATTACAGTTAGTACACCCGTTGATAAAAGATTAAAAATATTATTTGGTAAATTATACTTACCTCTCTTGGAGTTTATGGAATGCAACTCACATCTCTTCTAGATGTCCAGCTTACACTCACACCCCCTCTGCTTATCAAATTTTAAGTGTTTATATCATAATCACACTCCTTATTCATAGAATATCGTTAGTAAACTTAACAGAATGACATTTTTGTAATATTAACTATTTCTAATTAATAAAATTATAAAAATACTTGTATCCACTCTGTTAAGTCTAAGGATATTTTTATAATTTTATTAATTAGGAATAGTTAATATCACAAAATGTCATTCTATTAAGTTTATTAACGGTGTTTTATGAATAAGAAGTGTGACAGTAACATAAATACTTAAAATGTGATAAGCAGATGGGGTGTGGGTGTAAGTTGGACAATTAGAGGGAGTATGAGTTGCAATTCCACAAACCATAAGAAAGTGAGTATAATTTACCCAATATTATTTTATTTATTTAAATATCCATCGGTAAAATTAAATATACTATTGGTATAATTATGTCTCTGACGGCCATTGTGATGCCTTTTATCTAATTGTATTGATGGCTAAATGTTTTATTACCTGGTGGTAAAGGCATCGAAAAATATTTATGGGTTTTTTTTCTACCGTCGATAATATTCATTGATGGCTTAAAAATCGATGCCCTTACCTTCGTCGGTACACCCATCGGTAAAAATCCTACTCGTCGAAAAACCCGTCGGTAAGGGCGTCAGTTACTCCCCCATTTCCGGTAATGATAAACAACATTTGATGTCTCACTACTTATAATTTTATCGTCACAATATATAAAAATTTTCAATCCTTTTCTATTTTGTCACCCTTTAAAATGTAACATATAATTGACTATGACTAAACACAGATTTCTTCAAAAACAACTCAACAAGTGATAATGATTGTCCCTGACTTTCTTTTTTCCATTATCCCTTGCTCACCTTTCGTCATTGTGCTTTTCTAAGTGTCTCCATTTCTTTGTTTCTTGAAGACACATGTTCTCAAATTTATTTTGACACCTAACAAATTTAGATGACTTAATATGTAATTCTAATCATCAAAGTTAGTAGTTTTAAACTTATTAATTATACTTTAGATGATATAAGGTAAGTCAAAATATCATTTAACATTACAAATTGTCATTTAACCGATGAAATTTTAAAGAAAAGTGAGCTGAGTGACTAAAATAATTTATATATTACAATGTTAAGAACTAATTTGACTCATTTTAAAATTCAGGCACTAAAATGAATATTAACTCTATTTTAAATTTTATTTTGTTAGTATGTTTGTTGGGAAATGATAAATCTTTCTAATTTGTGTGTATAAACCTTCTCTTATTTTAAAGTCTCCCCTACATGTATTTATTGAATATTGTGTAATTTTTATTATTCTCATGTTATCCACTCTCTGCAACAATTGCTGGTCTTTCTTCGAGATTTGCCAAAAGGTTAAAAATAACTCACAAGGTTGCGAATATAATTTAAAATTAAGAATCGATGATTAGAAAAATATATCACTCTATGTTTGCTCCCCTAATATTTTAGTCATCTTTTACCGCTTATTATGAGTATTTAAAATATCTAAAAAATATCTCGCATGATACATATTTCATACAGGTATATCAACTATTTTAATGTATCAGAGGGCATTGTAGGTAATTACGTTGACAAATTGTAATAAGATAGGAGAGAAAAAAATAATGGAATTCGAACGGCATTTTCTTTTTCGTTTATTTCCTAAAAGCTAAAATAGAAAGTGTTTGTGCACGAACAAGAGATCCTTTCTTTTCCATCATCGATTTTCCTTGGTGGTCCAAACAGCGCAGAGTGTGTGTTACAGTTACAGGATCCCGTTTCTGTTCCACTTGACGCGTTACCGCAGCTTAGCTTGTGTGAGCTGAGCACTGAGCACTGAACATTGAACAACATTGAACAGAGAGAGAGAGAGAGAGAGAGAGAGAGAGAGAGAGAGAGAGTAATGGAGAGTAGCGAGGAAGAAGATGACTTCCCTTCCATCGAGAGCATCATCCCCCAATCAAAAGTCGATTCCCTTTACCAGTCTCACACCGAAAAGGTTCCCTCCTTCTCCCACCTCTTTCATTCCCCACTAACAATGCCTTTCATCCTCCAAAAATTGTTTATTGTATTTTATTTTATTTTATTTTTTAAAAATTTTGTTTCCTTCCATTTTGCTTCCTAGTTAACTGGGTATAAAATAATCTCTCTGATAGGGGTGAGAACAATAGTGGCTGGCTTTGGTTATTGTTTGTATGATGTTGATGATTTCAATTGATTATTTCGTGTCTTATGATGTCTGGACCAAAGGTTATTCTATTCTCTAGGGGAAAATGCAATTTGCTACCAACATTTCTCTTGGTAAGAGAAAATGGGTTCGTCTTCATTCTCATAATCTCTTTGTTAGGGGCGAGAGAGAACAATAGTAACTGAGATAGGCTACAATAATCTTTAGCCAAAACCTCACAGAAATTATCTCATTTCAATGGTCTCAGTGAATCTAAAGGTGTTCTATTCTAGCTAAGTGATCTTTATTGTGAGATGGGAGCATTGCTGTCTAGCCTCCTTCCGGGTTCGCCCTTTTTTGGGTCGATATGTGACTGGTAGCTCGAGCATTGATTTTTATTTCGGTATACATGGCTCTTGAGTTTTCTCAGGGCCTTCATTTTCTGAGCAAAACCTGATCTTGAATTTCACATAGAAGTAACATGGTTCTCCAGTCTAGCATGGTCACAAATTGTGAGCTGTGCTACCATGAATTCAAAGTGAGCATAAAGCAAGTAAAACCATGCATTTTGCCATCTACTGATACTTCGGTCTGATTTGCCTTAATTACTTGGATTCAACTATGAAATGTTTTTTTTTTTTTGTTAATGTTAGAATGGCTAGTCTAATCTTGACCTTGTGTATCCATCAATCGCCTCTAATTCCTGCTGAAGTGTGGAGTTGTGCAAAAGGAAAATATCTAATGAGATAGTAAATAGTGATTGCTTTAGTTAATTTTATCGTATATTTTCCTCTAACAAAATGCAACAAAGTGTTCCTTAAGTTTGTTTGATGCCTGTAATTTTCTTTTGCCTAATTTATGTGGTTTGATGCTACTTTAAAATGTTTCATATTGTAGCTCTGCTGTAAGATATGTAGTCTGGAATCTACTTTTCATTTACTTAAATGTTCTGAGTTCCCTACTAAGGGATACTGTATAGCATGATTAGCATTGTTAGCACTGTGAACTCTTCTAGATATGGTTATGAAAACTGTCCATCTTTTCAGGGGATTAGAAAGCTTTGTTGTGAGCTCTTAGATTTGAAGGATGCTGTGGAGAACTTATGTGGCAATATGCACTCAAAGTTCTTGGCTTTCTTGAGGTAAATATGTCATGTACCTTAAACTATCCTTAATCCTATCCATTCTACCATCTTTCCCCATTAAGCTGCTAGCATTTATGTGCTATCACAATTACATAAGCTTGTTGTAAGAACTGGTATCAGCAAGATAAACAGGCAGAAACTAAGGTGGGAAAAATTAGAGAAGAGCAATACCAGGGTAGTATTAGTCTCCTCCTTGCTGTGTGTATTATGATGATAGAAAGAAACAGAGAAAATGTATGTGATAGTCAAGTATTTGAGAGACTTGACACTCTCCTAGTCTAATTCTTTCCCACAAGTCTGAATGCTTCCCTCAGCATCCTCCCTCTCCCCATATATCCCCACTAGCCTTCCCCGTAACAGAATGATAATATCTCCATCCCCTCCCCCCCTACTAACTGTGCCAGCTAGGCAAGTTAGTTACAAATCCCTTCTCTCTCTTCTCGGTTACCAGCTGCCCTTTTGTCAGAATTTTCCTTTTTACCCCTTCTACAATAAACCTTAGCATAAGGAAAAATAGCATTACTAGGCCCAGGGACTATGTCATTATTTGGGGTCCTAACAGCTTTCCAGTAAAATATACCAAGACTTTCATACATCTGTGTACCTTTTTTCTATATTGCACTGATAAGAGTATGAGTGCCAGCACACATATGTGCTGGGGGTATGAGACCATTTATAATACTTTTGTTCTTTCTTATTGATTTTGCAGGATATCTGACGAGGCTGTAGAAGTAAAGCATGAATTGATTGAACTGCAAAAACATATCTCAGCTCAAGGTATTCTCGTACAGGACTTAATGACTGGAGTCTGCCGTGAATTGGAAGAGTGGAATCAATCAAGCGATGATGCTGAAATTCAATGTGAACCTGAAATATCTGAGCTCCTTGAGCCCTTACCAAGTGAGAGAACTGACCAGAAAACAATATTCTTGGAAAACCTTGATGTTCTTGTGGCTGAGCATATGTTTGAAGAAGCATTAGAGGCATTAGATGCTGAAGAAAGAAATTTGACAGAGTTGAAAGTATCAGGGAATAGCTCTTCAGATGAAGTTTCCTCATATAAGTCTGATTTATTGGAAAGAAAGGCAATGCTTGAAGAACAGCTAATTCGAATTGTCGAACAACCCTGTGTTAGTTTTCCTGAGCTGAAGAAGGCCTTAAATGGTTTAATAAAACTTAGAAAAGGTCCTATGGCACATCATCAACTGCTGAAATTTTATGGGTCTCACCTCCAAAAGAGAATTGAGGCTTTGCTTCCCTCAAGTTCTTTCTGTCCAGAAACATTTCCTGCTACATTATCTAAGATTGTGTTCTCTGTAATATCCCTGGCAACAAAGGAATCTGCTTTGCTTTTTGGAGATAATCCTGTTTATACCAACAGAGTTGTTCAGTGGGCAGAGTGGGAAATTGAATATTTTGTACGATTGGTGAAGGAGAATGCACCATCTGCTGATACTTTTTCTGCCTTACGTGCTGCTAGTGTCTGCATTCAGGCTTGTCTGAACTACTGCTCAATCTTGGAGTCACAAGGATTGAAAATGTCTAAATTACTGTTGGTGCTACTGCGTCCTTCTGTTGAAGAAGTTTTAGAATCAAATTTTAGACGTGCTAGAAAACTAGTTCTTGACATGGAAGAATCTGCTGAATGCTTCCCATTGTCACCAAAGTTTGCATCTTCACTTTCTGCAATTGCAACTTCATCTAGTAGCGTGCTTGTTGAGAGTGGAATGCGGTTTATGCGCATAGTTGAAGTAAGTAAACTTAACTATATGATATGGTTATTATGAAATGGTCAATTATTTTGGTATATTGTCTAAGCCATCTCTTTTACATGAAGGAATCATTTAAAACTTGTAGGAAGGAGAAAAAAAATTAAATTAAATTGATAAGAAAAGCCTTTGCTTTTGCATTTTCTTTCTGTCATTTTCCAGTTTTCCTTGTTACTGTTGTCATTGAAAACAATCATGTAGAGATGAATAATTTTTAGTATAGCATTCAGCAGACCCAAATCTTCACAACTTAAAATGAAAAGAAATGTAATAAATTTGTCTGTTGGTTTTCAACATATTTAATCACATATCGGCTTTCAAACTTTCAGTAAATGTTCCTTGATTGCCATGGTCTTTAGTGCTTATCACGGTTTGCTGTGATGTATGAGGTATTGACTGTTGATACTTAACTAGTGCCAATGTCGTGCAATGTATATGCTTACTTTTGCATCTATGTCAATATAGTTACTTTTCTGTGCCTGCCTGCCTCCATGAATATGTACATATATTTCCCTCCCCCTCTACACTTTTTCTTTTGGGAAAATTTTTCAAAAAGAATTCTTGGTCAAAGTATTTCTATTTTGGGAACGACTAGTCACTCAACTCTACTGTTTAACCATGTTTATACCCTATAGAGTGGCTAGTGAGTAACCACTTAGTGACTTAATTAACCACATTGTTCCTAAACTAGACATGTTTCTATCAATAATACCTTTTTCATAAAACTTTTTCCATTTTTTAATTGAAGAGATATATTAGTATCATCGAAGGAAAGACAAGGTGCCATTAATAGGAAGATATGTCCCGAGAAAGAAAAGAAAAGAAAAGACAAGCTTGAATTGAATATAGCTGTCAAATTTCTCTGCATGATTGGGGTGGCAGCTATCATAGAGAAGATGATAGAATATCGCCTCAGGTGGTTTAGGCATGTTTGGAGGAGATTTACAGAGGCCCCAATGAGAAGAGTGGATCAAAGGGAGAATAGTACCATAAATAGGTAGAGGGAGACCAAGGAAAACTATGTAAGAAATAATTAGAAGAGATTTAAATGTTAATGGATTTAACATGAATATGATATATGATAGAGTTCTATGGGATCACTTGATCTATGTGGCCGATCCCACTTAGTGGGACAAGGCTTAGTTGTTGTTGCTGCACAATAGGGTTGTTGTTTTAAAGAAGCAATAAGAAAAGCACCCCCAACAGATGGCATAAAATATATTTCATCCCATAACATGAGTAAGGATATGAAACACCCTATATGTAGTAGTGTTCTGCATCAACCAAATACACCAAACAACTGCAAATTTTCACATCACAATGAGGTTTGGCTTTCTTCCTCCTTCCGGATCACTAACAATGGCAAACTCAAAGGACACATCCAATATTCTCCAACGTCACAAACAACTCATTCCAAACAATAGTGGTTGCAAAGCAGTGTAGAAACAGGAATTCCAAATCAGAACCAGTAGAAAAAAAGGACGTAAGGAGAAGAATTTTTATTTTTATTATTATTATGCGGCCTACTAGCTTGTGCGATTTAATTAGTATTAATCCTATGAAGAGCCACCGTCCTAAGTCCTAATAAAAGAGTTGACATTAGAAGAAGCTTTGGATTTTTGAAGGGGCTTAGTATCAGACTGGTTGAATAGTGGGTTGTCCTGAAAGTAATAATTGGTTATGGTGGTCACAATGATATGCTTTGTCTTTTTGTGTTTGCATCTTCACTTACTCTGTTTGTGTATCTCAGATTGTATGTGCAGGTAGGGGACAGTCTTTGCATGAGTGCATATGAATGAACTTGCTTGAATTTGCTTTGTCTTGCTATAACATAAATGGTGTACTTGTGGCACAATTTGCAGGAGATATTGGAACAGCTAACTCCATTGGCTAGTTTACACTTTGGAGGAAGTATACTAAGCAGAATCTTACAGCTGTTCGATAAATACATGGATGCTCTTATCAAAGCGTTACCAGGTCCATCTGATGATGACAATCTTCCCGAGCTGAAGGAGGCTGTGCCTTTCAGAGCTGAGACAGACTCAGAGCAACTTGCAATATTAGGAGTAGCATTTACCATATTGGATGAACTGTTGCCAAATGCTGTATTATCAACATGGACGAAGCCAGGTGAAAGCAAGGAATCAAATAATGAACTCACGGAGAATGTTGTGCTTAACACAAATGCTAGTGGTGAGTTAAAGGAATGGAGGAAACAGCTTCAACATTCTTTTGACAAACTTCGAGATCACTTCTGTCGGCAGTATGTTCTGAGTTTCATCTATTCAAGAGAGGGAAAGACACAATTGAATGCACATATTTACTTGAGTGATAACAGAGAGGATCTTTATTTGGACTCTGGCCCACTGCCTTCACTTCCATTTCAGGTCCTTATCTTATTCTTCTGTTTCTACTACTGAACTTGTTTCTATTTACTAATTATGTTTTTCTTATTTGTTTCGTAGTTAATCCCACTTTGCTTCAATCATTATTAAAAATGAGGTTCTCAATGAAGCTGTGGCTCTTATTTGCTTATTGATTTCTTGCATTATGCTATTAAAGTTTGGAAAGTTTGTTTATGTCTATCTGTCATTCTCTTTGTCTCTATGTATTATATATAATTTTTAAGTTGTTGTTTCAGTGATGATGTGTAGCTATATTTGCAGGCATTGTTTGCTAAGCTGCAACAATTAGCAACTGTGGCTGGAGATGTATTACTTGGGAAAGAGAAAATACAGAAGATTTTGCTTGCAAGGTTAACAGAGACTGTTGTCATGTGGTTGTCTGATGAGCAAGAATTCTGGGGTGTATTAGAGGATAATTCAGCTCCACTACAGCCACTTGGTTTGCAGCAGGTACTTATTAACAAGCATAATGCCTTAACAATTTCATGTTATTTCAAATTGCAGTAAATGTGAATACTTTTATGCCCAAATGCAACAGGGTTATGCTTGTGACTGCAAAATGCATTTTTGAACATTTAACAACCAACATGAATCACTGAAAAGTCCTATTACTCAACTGATGCCTATAAGTAGGTCTTAACCATGGGTTGTAACTTGTAACAACTTTGAAGCTTCATGTTGTACTACTCCTGGTTAAATTCACATTTACTATCAAATAGTATTCATTTTCAGCTCCTTCCATAAATAATTGGTGTGGTTATGATGTTTCTGAATGCATCTCAAGTGTTTGTCATCCACCACAATAAAAAATATAAAGCATTTCATATCTTTGATGGTTATGTCTGTAGTATCATGATGTAATGAAGGCTTCCTTTTATAAGAAAAATATATCCTTTTATGAGCATAATATGCATTGTTGGCTATTATCTCATTCCCATTAGAAAGTAGTTAAGATTTACGGGACTAATTCTCTTTCACTGTATTTTAGTAAAACTTTTTGGATCGGTTTCTATTTTTTTGCCCTCTTCTCAGCCATAGTTGACTTTTTGTGGCAGTTAATTCTTGATATGCACTTCACGGTTGAAATTGCGCGCTTTGCGGGATATCCATCTCGACATGTCCATCAGATAGCTTCAGCTATCATTGCTCGTGCCATCAGGACCTTCTCTGCACGGGGTATAGACCCACAAAGGTATTCTTCATTTCTCTGGCCTTGATTTTTAGCTTTCATTTGCACATCCTCGCCTGTATTATTGTTCACCTGACTCTGATATCAACCAATTGTCATTACCAAGTAGTGCACTTCCTGAGGATGAATGGTTTGTCGAAACCGCAAATTCAGCGATAAACAAGCTGTTGCGGGCATCGGGTTCAGAGACATCCGACACTGATGAAGATCACATCATTGTTCATGATGAAGCTGTCTCAGATTTAGATACTGTTTCATCACTGTCTACAATGGAATCGACCGAGTCTTTTGCTTCTGCTAGCATGGCAGAACTTGACAGCCCCTCTAACTTGTCAGATCAAGATAATTGATTTTTTTTTCCGCTAGCCTTAAAATATAGAGTAGGTTGAAATTTTGATAAAGCTGCACTTGTCCCCAGTTATCTATTCGCAATTTCAAAGTTGTGGCCTATGCTTTGATCCAGCAGAAAGCATCAATTGTGTTGTAAGACATGTTCATAAACCTGGCTAGGGGATGGTTGGATCCCTTTGATTTGAGTTAGAATATTGTGAGTTGGAGAGCGATAGACGTATCATGGAGGAAATGTTTATTTTTGTGAGTTTAGACTTTAGAGAAGGGAAGAGAAGGAAATGTTTATGTGGAATATTTAAAATTACACTGCAACTTTACAAGCCCTTTCTTTCTCTTTTAAAATTTAAACTTACAAACATATCCTAGCTATATTTATATCTGTATATCTCAAAAGGAAGTTGGTTCAAATCTCTAATTGTTCCTTTCATTAGCACTTACTGATAAAAGTATAGAGATCAATTTAAATATTAATATAAAGTGTAGGACTGAACAACTTAATTTAACCATTTTGAAACTCATGTTCGGTCTTAATTTATGAGTTTTGTCAAATTAGCCAATCATCTATAGTCATGAAAATATTAATCACCGAAGGCAAAAGTCATCAAAATTCATAATGTATATAAACTATAACCTGTTCATCCATTCACTTACACTGGTCCACCAAAGCTCTACTTGACTGTTGGCACCTGGGCCTAAGTGTCCTTTCCTTGAATATCCCAAGAGGGAGCTAGTAGAGCATATTAGTCAATTACGATTTATATTTTATCTTTTTCAAAGATTCTCCATCTTCTATGCATGGTACTTCAGACGCGTGTTCCTGGGTCCCAGCCAGCTCCTCTTATATGTTTAAAACAGGATGGTCTTCCCTGGAACATTACAATTTTCTACATGCATTATGTGGGTCCCTCTAAATTTTTTTATTTGATTATCTCTTATAAATTTTGATTGTAAAATATTTTTTTCTTTTTCTATATATTGTGATTTACATTTGAAATATCAAGTGATAGTAAAAATTATAAAATACATATTATTCTTTATACAAAATAAAATGTTACGTGTATCCCTTCTATTACAAATAGTCTAGCTCTGTTTCAGTAGCTGGGTACGTGACCTTCCCTCCCGCAGTATTTTTTATTTTTATTTTGATAGACTTCCCTCCCAAACTATATTTCTATTATCCAACTAGTAATGTTGGCCCACATGTCAAGTTAGATGAATGAACATGGACAATTTATGCCAATGCTTCGTTGATTAAATGTGAGGTGAGCATGGCTCAGGTAAACGACGACGGCGCCAGCCTAATACTCCAAAAGCATTGAAAAGTAAAGCAGGGAAATTCGTAGAAGGCTGATGTCACGCCTAGATTAATGAACGTCTTGCTCTATGGAAAGGATCGTGCTGAGAAGTCAAAGTCTAACATGAGGATATCTCACCTCACCCATTTTAATTACGACATAAAGGCTATTATGTAAATCATATTCATGCCAACAGATTGGATGACAGCTAATGAATTAGGTAAATTATAATGTGAATCTTTTATTCTTTGATTTATTAGATAAATTATAAGATAGATTTTAAATTTTTAGATTTATAATGGATCAAAAAATAAAAGACCCACTATAAAACTTATTAATAAGTTAAGGGATGATAAATAATAAGTGAAGTCATGAAGAAATTTATTCTTTATTTGAGAATTTAGGGTGTGCTCGCTTTGTGGTTTGACAAAAGTAATTGTAAACTTAAATTCTATGTATAATTGAAAATACTAAAAATATATTCTTTTTAGAAGCTACTTTTTTTGGCTTCGAATTTTTTTAAAAAACGGTTTTTTAGATTTTAATTATTTTTTAAAAAATTATTCAAATACATAAAAAGTAATTTTTCTTTGGATAAAAGGTGGTTTTTACCAAAAAATAAAAACTCTTATCCAAACACACCTTTAATAATAGATATTAAGGGAAGAAATCAGGGAATATTCTATCCGCCTCTTTCAATTCTTAAAAGCCAATTATTTTTTTCCTCTAAAATTGGGGTAGAATGAAGATGAGAAACTAAAAATTCGAGAGGTCGATAATTATAAATATTTTATTTTTCATAATATAACGTGTAAACACGATTAATGAATTTCCCTTTCGTTCTCCTATTAATTGTATATTTTTTCCTTCCCTTTGTATCTCTAACAAATTTAGATCTGTTTGTTAATGCAAAATTATGCACCCACAATAATTAATTAAGGCATTGCCCTTTTTCCATGTCGGGTTAGGGAAAGGGCCATCTTTTGCTTTTGGGTCATAGGGAAAGGGCCACTGAGTTGACCTTTTCCGGGGTCGCGCTTCTAGTTGGCGGTCCTTTGCATCCAATCTATGGCCTACGCGGCTAAGCTCTCTACTCTTGCGCTGATTCATTATTGTTACAACTCACGATTACAAGGAGAAATCAGTCGGTTCATATATTTAGGAGCGTCATATAAGATTTCACTTACTTTATTTTTTTTTTCATTTTAATTTTAAGCAATAATAAAATTTACTGATTTTTACAAATGAGAGATCCTTGTACTACAAGAGTAAGTCAACTACACTTATTCCATTAAATATCTTCTTATTGATAACATATTTTATTAATTCAATTGTTGAATAATGTGATATTATCTTGATCATCAAGCATATTAAATTTCATAAAAATTGGATAGCAATAGATATATTATCTAATACCCAAGATTTATATATATTTTAAAAACTACATCACATGTCCAAATAAAAACTAAAAAGAAATGATGAAGTATCAAATTATTTTAAAATTTTATAAAATTTTATACACTTAATCTATTTAATGGGAATTTACAATTCAATGGTTGGATCAATAATATTTGATGTTTATAAAAAGTTATTCAACGGAATAAATATACTAATATTTATTTTTAGAGTAAATAAGTCCCACTTTATTTTTAAATAGTAAAATTAATACAATTCTGTTTAATATCCCAGAGCATGTGATACTAGCAAACACATAGATCAACTCACAAAGATTATTTTAACTTAACCAGAGATCTCGCACTCAAATCTAAGTATACAATCGCATTAAAACTTGAATGGGAGACCTTTGTTTTCTACGAGAATACACGTGGATTAAAAAATGAAAAATATGAGCATACAATAAATTTTTCAATCACAAGGTACCTTTATTTGAGAGGCAAAAAGTCACTGCAAGTCTTCTCATCAAGGGACCGACCGGGACTATGAGTATTTTAATGCCTTTGTTAATTTGATTGTTCCCATATAGACCAGCCATTGGCTTGGACATCAACGTCATATTGGAAAGTTCTTGGAAATGACCATCAACACCAGCTAAGATGAAATAGGATACGATTGATGTTTCTCCTAACTTTGTCTTTGAGTCTGTTTTGCTTCCTTGCATCTCAGATACATTTTCCGCATCCTTTCTCCATTGATCAACTCATGTAGTATATTGTCTTTTTGCTTTATGGATAAAAATTTAGCTGGAGATGATGGTGCCTCCGTCCAAAGAGACGAATGGACACCGTTAAATACGAGACCCTCTCATGCTTCGCTTGATTTTCGTATATTGCCAGGTCACGTTGGATAAGGCCACATCGGGTATTGCCATGTCTCTGGATGCCAATGTTCTTACCAAGAAGTTTGGTAAGACTAATTGCAAGTAGCTCCAATGTTTGTATAAGTGGGGGTAGGATACTTGTAAAGATACTCTGATAATCAAGTCAGTGGATGAAGGGGGCATAGAGTGATAGAAGAATAATGCATATGATATACTTGTGATACCTGAGGGCGTTGGGCCCTTTATATAGTAAGATGACCCCGTGATAAATTAAGAGATAATTTTCCTTGTATAAGGAAGATATTTCTGGGATTCAGTAGATATTAGATATATTCTATATTTGCAGGAGATACAACATAATATATGAGATATGATGTAATAATAATACAAGATAATAAGAGATATAAAGAGATCCTGTATAGGATTTAGGAGATATTTCCAACTAAATCTGGAGTAAATTCGTGGGAAACTTGGGCGCTACGTCGAGGCCGATCTCTGGGATCCATGTTTGAGCTCTCGTGGTTCGTGTCGAAGTGTCTAGCGTATATTTCTACTCGAGTACAATATCATAGCACATGGTAAACATGGCAGAAGGGTTGATTGGGTCATCCTACTCGGTTACAAGTGTATCTAAAATAAATATGTACCTATGCAAGTAAAATTCCATGGGAGAGGACCTGAGGACTTAAAGCTTTGGGCATGTTTCCTTGGGGTGAAAATGGAATTTCATTTAATGAATGAGTTTTATATAAAATTTTATACAGAGTTAACTTTTGAATTCTGTTTTTCCTTTTTCATCCTTTGAGTCAAACCCATATTACACTCTGTTTGATTTTTAGCAGCATTCATTGCTAAAAAGAGGCATTGCTGAAACATTTCAGTAATATTTTTGTAAGTATAGTATACAATTTATGCTACAAAGTTTTACAAGCATCTTTATAAGGTTTAATACTAGTTTTTAAATATTACTAAATCTCAACTGTATCGTCATGAAAAAATGAGAAAGGAGAAATTTGAACTGAATGAAATATTGTGTGGACATAACATTTCGCTTCTATAGAAGAAAGATAGTAGCAAAATATTAACAAGCTTGTCGAGTGTACAGAACATTTCACTTATATAGAAAGTTGACAGTATCATGATATTACTTATTTAGGCTGGGTTCGATAATGCTATTTAAGGGAGTGTTTCTCCTTATGAAAACCAGAAGTTAACTTTTTAATTTGATAAAGAGAAAAGTTGAGATGCTTTTACAATTATGGGTGATTTTGAAAGCAATTTATGGGGGGCTTTTCAAAGTTGGTTTGTGATTTCTAAAACTTAAATTACTAATATAAACTTACTCTATTTAATAATAATAAAAGTAGAAATTATTGTCTTTAATCTCTATATCAATTATAGTTATTTTGAATTTTAATAATAACTTTATAATATATTTACTAAACATACTATTATTATAATTTTTCTTCATTGAGAGTAACTTCTATATTATCTTTACCAAATAATATTAATATGACTTTTTAATATAAGCTTTTAGAGAGCCCAAATAACTCGGGAGCTCTAAGATAATTAATGTTTCTATTGATCCCTACAGAAATTATAATATGAATCACTTTGATGACTTAAGTTTAAAATCTGACCAATTAATTCCCAACTTTGTAATCATAAATCACATTACTCCATTGTAGGTAAATCCAAATAAATTGTCAGACTAATTTGATTTATATTAACATCATATATTTAAAGGACTAATATAAATTATTTATATTTTCTAATACTAAAATGATTTTCAACTACAAAATAAAAAACTAAATAGACAGATTTTAAACTTTAGTGACCAAAATGACTGACATACAGAATAAGTGAGTATTAGTTCTATTCTCTAAACGAAGCTATATATCCAAACTAATAGAAATCAGCAAATTGAACGTTGGTTCCATGATTGGATTGATTTTGCAATTGTACCAATCAAATTGGTTCGATTTGAACTACGCCTAGGTGAACTGCACACATGCCACGCATATGCCACAAAATTTGTAAATTTTTGATGGGGTTCGAACACCTTTCCCTAAAGGCAAGGCATGACATTGCTACCATGCCCTGCTTTTGATACTTTGTGTCATTTTTTTAATGCATATTATATATACGTAGATACATTAAATTATATTTTATATATTGAATTTAATTTTATTGGGTTTAATTAGTGATCTAATAACCTGGTACCTTGTCCGAGTTAATCATTAAATTGAGTTTAAAAACTATACTTGTATGGTGGTAAGAAATTTTGCCGAATTTACAAATTAGCTTGTAATTACTTAAATTTACCCCGAAAATTCGAAATGATACATCCAACGGCACCAGTCAATAGAGGTTCAGGTCTCTGTTTGTTAAAAAAAAAAAAATTCTGACTACAGATTTATATTTTATAATACAAAATTTTTCATATACATTTACCCTTCAAGTTATTCTTTGTTTTCTTTGCAAGTTAAGGGATACCAAACAAACAAGCTAGGCTAGCTCTTGAATCATCGTTAGTTAATTAATCTCCTGAAGTTCTTGATGAGGCTCAGTCTCATTCTCTTCCAAAGACCTTCCCATGGTTTCCCTAGTGAAAAAGAAGGTGACAAACATCCCCACTAAGCACACCCCTCCAAGTATGGTCAAGGACGCTACCATTCCAATTGCCTTTGGGTACCCTTCCTCGTCCTTGTTATAAGAGGCCCACAGAAACCCCACCGATCCAATGATTGCACCAAGCTTCCCAACTGCCCCAGAAATGCCATGACACGTTGACCTAAACCTTGCTGGGAAAAGCTCAGCTGGGATAATGAAAGTTGTGGTGTTGGGTCCAAAATTGGCAAAGAAGAAAGCAAGGCCATAGAGGACTATGAAACCGGGATTCCTGCCTTTGTCGTCGTTGTTCCAATATGAGTAGTAGGGAATCCCTATGGCAAAGAAAGCCAATGCCATGAAGAAGAAACCCATCATTTGGATTTTGACTCTTCCCACACGGTCAATGAAGTACACCGAGAAGAAGTAACCGGGGATCGTGGAACATACAGCGATGATTGCTTGGAGCTTGGCAACATCAATGGCTTCCTGGTACACGTTCACTCTGCCTGGTTTCTTGAGGTAGTGATCGTATATGTGAGACTGGAATAGCACGTTGCTGTAGAACACGATGTCCACCAGGAACCAATTGAAGGAACAAGCGAAAAGATCAGGACCGTGTCTACGAAAGAATTCCCTTGAAAAGAGAGGATAATTGGAATTGTAATTGTAACTGTAATTAGCTTGTGGTGATGGGGTTGGTAGTGGCGATGCATTTTCTTCAGCAATCTGGCTCAGCGCGAAGTCCAGGACTCTCTCCATGTCCTTTGCTGCTTGGATCACGTTGTGTTCCACTAACGCTGTGTACCTGATCACATCGTAGCTAGTCAGTGTCATTTGCTTGGTCAAATCTTTCCAAAATCAATGTGTACTTGAACATAGAACACGAAATTATATTAGTGAGTAATGTTTTTTTGTGGATGGAAATCTTCAGTGTTCCAAGTGGAGTCCCCTTTCCTTCCCTGTTCCCCAAATTATTTACTGATCCATGGAAAAAAGAATATAAACATATTTAAAAATTTATAAATTATCAAATATCTCTTATGTCTCAATAAATGATTTGGAAATATGGAATGTGATACCATTTGAAAACATAAGATTTCAATTCGTTTTTTTCTGGCTTTGTTTGACTTAACGAAAAGAAATGATATTTATCTAAATCTAAGTGATCAATTATTTATTGTCACATAAGATAAACGAGTAATTTATATCCAGTAACTATTTTAAAATTTAGAATACTATAAATAATTATTTTTCATATGACAATAAGTAATTAATAAGACAAGAAAAAAAACATGATGATTTGAGGACATATAATTTTCATCCTCAATTAGCACCTAGTCGGCCACTTGCTACCTACTGGAGAGATGTTTTCTTGTGTTTCGTGAGAAAAGAAATCTCTTAACTCTAATTACGTGTTAGTGTATAATATTATTAAGATTATACTTAGACTGAGATTAAGCAATAATTAAAGTAGTATGTTTATTTAATGATATGCAGTAAGATAATTCTTATAAAATCTCATCTGAATTATATATAGAGGGCTTCTGATTTTGTCTTATTTAAAGTGATAAATGAATCACGCCCTAGCCTTTTCCACTAAATCTAATATTTTGTTAAGGGAAGTGGTTTAAGAATTAAAAAAAAAAAATTTCAAACTTAAAATTCTTTTTTTTTTTCAATGAAAAGCTTTTTCCTTTGACTCAATGGCAGTCAAGAAACTGGCGAAGCTAGCTCGTGGAAGGCCTAAAGACAAGAACTATTGAGTACTGACAATGTATAATGACGGTTCAACTTGGCTGAACACATCAGCGTATTGTCAAACGGTGTTGGTCATTAATTTTCACCGGCCAATACTATTCATGATTGCACAAAAGTTTTCAATTTAATTGGTATGCTTAGAGACACTTGACACCATCCAATTCAGTGGACAGGGGGACAAAGTCATAGGTAACAAACATATTAAAAAGATAAGGACGTGAAATATTGTCAGAGAGGCAGCTACCTGGCAGTTTCCGGCATCGTCATGCGCCAGTAGTAAGTCAAGGCTGCCGGAACCGAACCCAGCATCAGTATCAGCCTCCATGCAACATCGGCCGCCGATGGCGTCGATGCCGGAGGATGATCCTCCAAGTCAGAGGCACGGCGGAATATGGAACAGACCACCATGGTGACGGTGGCGCTGGCCAATATGCCGAACCCTTGCATAGAGAACACCGCCGCTATGAAAGACCCTCTTGTACTTTTGTTTGCAAATTCAGACATGATAGTCGAGGACAGAGGGTAATCTCCACCAATCCCTAGCCCCAGCAGGAACCTTCAAAACAAAATTAGCATACATCAAATTCAAAGGTGTTATTGTGATTTCATGCGCATAGTAAAACTTTTCTTTGCTATTTTCACATTAGCAAAAGCTATATATATATATATATACCTCTCACTATTTCAATCAGTTAAAGAACAATTTAAATAGAAGTAACACAAATTTTGACTTCGTTAATCACTTTAAACACAATATTAACCGGCAATTATTTAATCAATCTACTAATTCTTTATGAAAGGTAATTAAGAGAAATTACCTGAAGAAGCCTAGACTGAGGAGAACGCAGGTTCTCTTGATACAAACAGAGAATCCACAACCCAAGGAGCCGAAAACCATGAGCATCAAGGCGAATCCGTAGACTCGGCGACGCCCTTTGAGATCGCCAAGTCTTCCGAACACGAGTTGCCCGATGGCCGTGCCTACAAGCGCGACGGCCACCAGGGTGGACATCACCACGGGTGGGGTGCTATTATGATGTGGGGGGTCGCTGTAGTATATCCTCCCAATAATCTTGATGATGAGGGTGATGGAGAAGAGGTCGTAGGCATCAGTGAAGAGCCCCATGCCTGCAATTATGATGGCCTTGAAATGGTAGTACTGTGTCCTCGCCGTGTCAAGGGCTGACAGCACCTTCAAGCTCGTTCTCGCCATCACCTAGATATTTGCAAATTGCAATTCCTACTTTGCAATTAACTTTCTTGTTTCAATCACCGAAGATGATGTGTGTATATATATATGTGTGTGTGTGTGTGTGTGTGTCAAAGTGTTAGCTTATATATGGCTTTTGTAATTCCATTCCCCACGGCTCCAGATTCTGAGACTTGGGTTGCTCTGATTGAATTGAGATGTAAGATACACACTGGGATGGAATTGATATATATGTATGTGGAGGAAGAGAGGCCGAACCTAATCTATATGGGACGATAGTTTCGTCCTGCTGGGCATAAAAATGCCACATTAATTAGTTGTATTTTGTTCTTTTCTCATGTTTTGAGAGTGATTGCAGACGACTCAGGGTAATTGACCCAAGGCCTTGTTTCTTTAATTACTGAGGAAATTAGGAAGCAGTGGGAGAAAGTTTGGTCATGTGTGACGACCCATTAGTAGTAGATATGGGTTGATTAGGAAGCTTGATGGAAAATGAGACGGCTAGTCACGTCTAATTACTAGAGCGAAACCTACCATTTTGGCTTCTTGAGTCAAACTTTGGAAGTGCATTATTCCAATTGAATATGCGAATCAAATTCAGTTCGTCCTTGAAATATTTTTAATAAGTTCACATTGTATTTGTAATGATCAGCAAGTGCCTGCGTCATCTGCGAGAGTTTGGCACATATTCACTTTACATGTTACTAAGGTGGTGGAGCTTTGTTGTCTGCCACACTTTTTAGAGACAAAGTTTGAGTCCTACACACTGCATTTTTTGTAACCAGCTTGCATGCTCAACTACATTGAGGATTCAAGCTACCAAGTAAGATAAAAAGAAGAAGAGGGGGAAAAAAAAAACAGTTAAACTCAGTTTTTTTTGGAAGATCGTTAATTTCAGAAATAAATCATTGATTGCACTGACGTTGACTTCTAATAATGCAGGGTCCAGTAGTTTGCACTTTGCATAGAAAAGTCAAAGAAAGAAAAAAAAAAAAAGATTGAGACGATCCATTCAATGAAAACAGTTTTGATATGAATAACTTATTCCCAAAACTTGTCTCATTTTTCATACCATCAGTTATGAATTGTCACGTTAAAAAATAATATTTGATAACCGTTTGAAATTTAATTTTTTTTGTTATTCTTATCCCCCACATGACATTTAATGATTTATGGGACATGAAAAGAAATATCAATTCCCGTCAAAAGAGCATAATGGTTGATCGTGGCCTAAGTTTTAATAGTGAGAGAGATTACGACACGAAAATTCTCAAATTCAGAAGAGTACTGCTACATGTCTCCAAATTTTTTCATTCAGAAATTATGTCAGATCCATTTTGGCATGCATGTAGTAAATTATGAGTGATTTGGTGAAAATCATGAATGGTTAAAAAATAAAGGATCTACACATAATTCTGGAAACTAATTTCTGGCATATATTTGTAGAGATGTTAAAACGAATTGAGCCCGTCAAGTTGGTCCGCCAAACCTACCATTTTTAGCGAGCTAGGTTGAAGTTTTGAACCCGCCGAAAAATTTTAACCCGCCTAACCCGCCCTGCTTAATCTACAGGTTTTGGCTGGCTTGGCCCACGAGTCAAATATTTTTTTAAGAAAAAATTTATAATTTACTGATAAAAAATATAAGAAACATGTACCTCAAAAAAGAAAAAAATAAGAAATATGTATAGTTACGAATACACTAATATTATAAAGTTGGCACTATTCACTTAAAATTAAAACTTAAAATAAAATAGTATCATAGCTCACAAATAATACTATTAATAATAATATTTTTTAGTCCAAGTTAATATATAGTTGTTATGAATATTAAAAAATTGAGTACACATAAATAAAAAATATTATTTAAAATTTTTTTGAAAAAATTTCATCAAAACATTAAAAAATAATTTTTTAAATTTTTTTTATTTTTTGGCGGGCTGACCCGCCAACCTGCCAACCCGACCTAAAATGGATTAGATTAACTATTTCAATCCGTTTTATTTTGGCAGGCTGACCCGTTTGGGACAGATTTAAACGGGACAGGCCAGCCTGTTCTAACGCCTCTATATATTTGAAGCATTTTCCATTTTTTTTTTTTGGTCTAAAGCATTTTCCAATTTAGAAAGCTGGGGAAAACAGGGCTTGGTTTGGGCCGTTTAAAGGTTTTCAAGTCTCTTCCTAACAAGGAACAGCCCACCTATCAGATGTTACAGTACAAAAAAGCTGTCATTGCTTCTTTCCACCTTATGGTCAACAATCAACACGCTTCTTTTTCTCCATGGCTATTGGGCCGAAACATTATATTGTATTATCATTCACCAAAAGAAATCAAACACTTGTTGCCAGAAAAAAGAGCCCAATAATAACTAGAATTAAGCCCCAAACCAATTTGACCCAAACTAAGGGAGCAATTACCGGACTTTGGGCATGACCAAAAAAAAAAAAAAGAAACCTGTGAGGCAATTTCTTTCTCACCCCCTCACTAAGGCTACATTTGGCAAAGGAGAGAAATAGAGAGGAAAGAAAGCAAGAGAAAAGAAATTGAATGGAAAAAAAATTGAGTGGAATTTCATTTTCCACTTTGGATGAAAGGAAAGAAAATAAAAAAAGATTTAATATATGTTGTTTGTTTCTATGAAAAAGTGAGAGGAAAGGAAAACATAATGATATTAAATGACAACATTACCCTTATATTATTTTTAAGATATTATTTTGACCAAAATATGGAGTTATCTAGAAAATTAATTGCATGAAAATTTCAGTTATTAGAGAATAATTAATAAATAAGTAACTTAAAATATCAAATATTTATTAATAATTTTCTATCATAATAATAAAAAAAATAAGAAAAACTCAATTGGTTTATGTTTAATGTTGTCTAATAATAATCAAACACTGTTCGCCTAGCCTGAAAAGATCAAAGCCAAACTTACTACTAGCATATACAATTACACAATATAAATTAATGATCTCTTTTTTGGCAGTCCACGCTAAGCCCAAAAAAATGACAAAAAATTG
Organism: Dalbergia cochinchinensis; assembly: GCA_031216125.1. NCBI lineage: Eukaryota > Viridiplantae > Streptophyta > Magnoliopsida > Fabales > Fabaceae > Dalbergia > Dalbergia cochinchinensis. Next base: position 38,814,528 of record CM062370.1, read on the forward strand.
AAATAGGGACAAAAATGAACAAAACTATTAAAATGACATAAAAATGTAGTCTCAAAGCTGTATCAGTTTAGATCATAGATGAAGCAAAATTTTTGGAAGTTGCAGTAAAGAGGGTGGCGCTTCACAGAAGGAGAGACAGTGGTGCAGCTGAGGGAGTCCACAGCAGCCACTCATAGCCATGCCGATGGAAAATTGATGAGCACAGGACGAGCAAGTTGGAGACTTGCTGTCAAGGTGGTCAAGTGGTAGCGCAGCTGAGTTTGTGCAGCGGAGGTCGTGGGGCCTGACCCTCACACTTCACTGTGGTTGTGGGCGTATATAGTGACGGGGTCGTGGCTATGGGTGGATGGGCATGGGGTGACTGTGTGGTGCAAGCTAAACACGGGGATATTTTTGGAATGAGAAAGTGTCTGTTCAATTTTCCTCACATTTGGAGGAAAGAAAAATGGTGGGTCCCACATAGTCATTTTTTCTTTCCCTTCTATTTTCCTTTTCCAAACAATCATAAGATATTTATGATATTTATTAATTATAGATCTCAATTTATTAATTATTAGATCAAATCATCCAATAAAAATGATAATTATTTAATGGTTAATAATAATAAGATATCTGTGATAAATCTAAACGTACGAGACCCACTTTATAATTTTTTCTCTTCCTTTTACAACAGGGTCCATTTAATACTTGAATTTCATTATTAATTCTTATAGTATAAATTCAATGCCGTTCGCCCCTTTTTCTTTATTGTAAAACTAAGTATTAGTGCTTAAACGGGTGTTGGCGTTATGAAATCCAGAGGATTCCAAGTGAGGCTTCTACTTTCAAATTGAGACTACCAATTATCCATGAATATTTGTCTTTGGAATTAAGCTGCACGCTAGGGAGAAAAGGTGGACCATCAAATAAAGCAAATTAAATAGCTTTATGCATGGCTGGCCGGAAGGATATGAGGGACAAAAGATAAAGGCAAAGAAGATAAAGATTGCTTCAAGGTCTAGCCCAGCTCAGGCTCAGGCATCACAGATTCGCATTTTTCCATTGTCACGCAATGACACAGAATATATATATATATATATATTATAGACACACATACACATCTATGCTCACGAGTTGTAGCCAACAAATTGAAGTTTGGAGCAGAACTTACGCTTAATGGCATCTGTGCATAGATCAGTCGCACATTGGAAGGGAGTAAGTGTTTAATTTTCTTATAGTCTTTTGCTCATCTCGCCATAATTATGAGCCGTAGACAAAACACGCTTATGTATTATCTTCTGTCATTTACTCATTTCTGTATATCAATAAAGCAATTATTGTTAATTTTCTAATTTTGTACTTCACACTATTTGAAGGACACTATTAATCGGACAGTTTATTAGGAAATTAATGTAGAATGAATTAACTGGATATTAAAAATTAAATAATGACATCTTACCAAAAAGAAATAACAAATGGTGCGAATCCTTTTTAATAAAAGGATTACGAATTGTGTTTATTATTATAAAATAGTACATGCTATTTTAGGCTTATTCGTTTCTTTCTTTTTTTTTTTTTGTTTTTTTTCTCCTCTGTTGAGTGTTACCACCGCCCCTGGTTGGTCAAAAACCAATTCGTAACTTTTCAGACGAAGGTGAATTTGATCCATGCAGCTGCCTTGTTTAATAAATATGTTTTTATAGTTGAAAATTGCTTCAATTTTTTGTATGACAAGTGACCGATAAAGTGGAGAGAAATAATTACTTACGTTTACAATACATTCAGTTCTTAGAACTAGGTAGAATATATCTGATACATATATTTTTGTCCAGGATGGCTCTTATGAAATCGTTCAAGACGACAGAGAATTATTGTTTAGAATCCCTGTTAGCGCTCTAAACATTGTCTGGGGCAATGATGCCCGGTTTTGGCGACTGAATTATAATATCATGGATGAGAATTGTGGGTAGGACATCCATAGCTATATGCAGCACTTCCATCCTTGTGTTCTTTCTTGTTAAATGTTGTGCCTAATTTAGATTAATAATATCCTTTGGATATGTGTGCTTTTATGTAAAGCTTGAATGAATTCAGAGAAGGGGCATTGCTTGTTCAAGTGAACTGGATCGAAGTCACAGGGCAAGTGCCTATGAAAATCTTCAGGTCTGCCTCAGTTAAAAGATCATGTGAGATTTACTATGTTGTTAACTTTAGGGAAGATGCATTTGGTTGGCATTCTGCACCAATCAAGTTCAAGGTGAGAGTTGATGATGCACAAGAGACACAGAAAATCATAAATATGGAGTCATACAGGGAGAAACATGATGAGTGGCATGAGATCCCTGGGGGTCAATTTTCAGTTTCTGACACTGCTGAATGCTTGGAGTTTGGTATGTTTGAAGTTGAGAGTTCATGGTGGAAAGGTGGCATGGTTCTTGCAGGGGTCAAGATTAAGGCCATGAAAGACCAGTAAATAATGAGAGGGATTTCATAGGAACGAATTTCTAGTTTGAAAATCTTGCTTCACACCTACATTGTTGTGTAGAAAAACTCCCCAAGGTATATCATTCAGACATAGAACCCCTAATTTTCAAGTGCTATGTTATTTGAAAATCGCTATGACATTAATAATGTTAGCCATTATATGGCATCTAGAGGTAAAAACACTTAGATTTTTTTCTTTTAATTAGAATATTTATTTAATTATTTTATCACTCAATCTTTATTTTATAAGAGCATCCACAATGCATAGTCCTAACTTAAATCCCAAAAAGTTGGGACCGTCCTAGTTAAAAGAAATCAATCATATTTTTTTTATTTTCATCCAATACATCACGCTAAACTAGGACTGTCTCATCTCAAGGCCCAACAGAAAATGACCTTTAACTGGGATCATACTTGAGGTGTTTTAAGGTATCAAGATGGTATTCATAAATGATGTATAAAAAATCATTTTCATTATTTTTGTGTTTGGTAGACTATAAGATCATGTTAACTCATACTCAAACAATCTGATTAGAAAGATGTACTTAAAATGAGAAATGGTATTTGAAACCAACCTCAACACAAATCAAAAGGGACAAACTAGAGAGAAACAATTTTCATTTTCAAATGAGATATTATGAGACATATTTATCCAAATAAAATTAGAGTGTCGCTATAATAAAATGAGTTTCTTTAGGGTATCAAAATTGAAAAATGCTTGATAAGTATAAAATTTGTCAAATAGGACTTAAGATGTTCAAATAACATTATTGGAAGAAAAGAAAATTTGTAACCGAACTAAATGGGTTCTATCTCTACTTATAATAAACTCTTTGGTATAATTACTTGAGCTCAACTTCTAGTCTTTAGAATTTGAGGCGTCTTCATGGTATTAGAGTTTTTTAATGGCTAATGTCAAACTTAACACCACTCCACCCATATCCACATATGAATTGACACGAAAATTTTTAAAATTGTTTGATTAATATTCCATTGTACTTATTTGTTTTGGTCTCAACCATTGTACTTTTCATTCCTACATATCTGAAGATTTTGGGCCTACAACTATTTTTTTACATATTTTTCTCAAATGAAATGATATAGCTATCCAAACTTTTGCCTTCGGTTAGTGACATGAAGTAATAAAGGGCAACAAGTGCAAGCAAACTAACCGTGAAAAAAACAACCACGAAGGCCTGAATGGTTCTCATCTTAGTCCAATTATAGCCCAGATGTAAATGTTAGACCAACTTGAATGCAAGCGGAAATATGGAAGAGTCAAGGCCCAAACAATGGTAAATAAGTAAACATTATTGTATGGGGATAATTGTTTGCGATCACATTGTTTCAACTTGTTCTGATTTTTTGACAAAAAAGGATTGCTATATATGTTTTAAGATAGAAAATTAACTATAATTTAAATTTCTTAATATCCTATCAATTAATTAATAAAAAAAATATCCTCTCAAATTAAATTGTTCCGATCCGTTTTAATATGAATTAAACATTTATAAAATTACCTTTTCTGCTGAATGAGAAAAAAAAAAACATTTACAAAATTCTTTTGGAATTGCAGATGATCAGATCAATTCTATTCTATATACGAGTGATGGAAACAAATAATTAACTGGTCCTTTTCAATTTTGAAAATCCATTTTTATGTGCTGCAAATTAAGTTCGTTTTAATCAAATTAGTGTCTTGGCCGGGCCTTTGATTAGGTTTTGTTAATGTTCTGAAGGCGTTCACGATGAATTGTTATTACGACAGAAAAAATTGAAAAGAACGAGTGTGAATTGCAAAGGATGTATCAATAAAGAAGCTCCAAATTGAATGGTAGGTATAAAAAGTGAAGAACAATTAAAGATGTGTGGAGGAGCAGAGAAGGAATCATCAGGATAACATGGATTACTCACCCAGCAGAACCAGAACCAGATGCATGCATCATGCATGTCTTAATCTTGGAATAAAATTAGCATTCAGCTTTTTCTCGTAAACATTAACAGAGTTTTCTTTTTATGCTTGGAACTTTGGCATAAGGAATACAGTTCCCTTTGTTTCATTGATGGACGGACAAGAAGAAAAAAGGAATCCATCAATCATATATAGCTGCCCTTGCCACTTCCCCTTAGTCTAGTCTTAACTCGAGGGCTAAACCTCAAGTTTTACCATATCTCAAGCGAAATGTTTCCCTTTTTTTTACCTTTCGAATCTATATTGTACAAATATTTCATAAAGATCGGATATTAATAACGAGAAATTCTTGCAGAGAACTTAAGCATATATTCAATGTGTGTTTAGAAGCAACACAATGACTCATTTTCAGTTATTTATGTAATTTTCAAATATTACAAGCTAAAATATTATTTGTGAATGGTATGGAGCATTCATGCAAGAATTTCTCGTATATTAATCCTCTTCATAATGACTAATCCCTTCATGTATTGTAGACTCATTTAAAAGGTAGACGCTGACCATAAGGAAAAATATGATATTAAGATAATTTTATGTTACCAGCACAAAAATAGTTTACCAAGTATACCCAGCTTTTCTTTCTTACTTATGGCTTCTTTTCGGTGGCTTTTTACTCGTTTTCTTTCAAGTTTACTATGATAATTCATTTCTTGTCTTTATCTTGTCACCATTGCCATGTATGTAAAAGCATCTCATCTCATCTTTAGGAACTTTATTCAAAAAGATTAAAGATGAAAAAAGCAACAATAGTGGCTAGGAACCAAGTTCAGCTATATATAATAAAAGGTATATCATTTAGTAACACTAAATGGACGTGTAGTACAGAAAGAGAAATGGGTGCTGAATTTTCACGAGAGCTTGAGGAGTCTCTCAAGAAGGAACAGCAACAGCAAAGGCCAGAGTCACAACCACAACAGCAGCTAAGGCCAGAGTCCCAGTCACAGCAACAACTACCACAGGCACAGCCACAACAACAGCTAAGGCCACAGCAACAACAGCCACAGCCAAAACAACCACAACAACAGCAGCAGCCTCTGACAAATGAAGGAACCAGCAATTGGGATGCATGGTTACTGCCTCCTTTTGGTGAGGCAAAATCGAGTCAATCCTTGACTTCTCCAGGGAAACCTTCCAAAGAACTCATCAACTTTCCACACAACTATGAAGAGATATTGAAGGATACAGACTCACCAGTTGATAAATCTTCCGGGGAAAAGCTGCTTGATCAACTCTATGCAGGGGTGTTCCTAGACCACAAAACTAAGGCAAGCTCAATACCATTCTGTTTCCTGATTTCTTTTCTTCTCCTCACTCTGTCTTCCCTCGCTAGGGTTCTTGATATTAATTAGGTATGCATAGAAACGAGTTTAATTAGTTTACAAGCTGGTGCTAGCTTATTTGATTGACAAGGGAGCTGAGGCTATACATCAACAAATCAGTGTAGTTCAGTTTGGCTCACAATATGACAATCTTCTTATATATATCTTTATGTATAGTAGGAGGACAAGGATTTTTGAAGCCATGTAGTTCCTTAGTGCCTGGCCTATCCTAATTGGTCACGCAGTGATCACAGTTTGAATTGGTTTGATTTAAGATTTTATTAATTGAACAATTTTTAGAATGCTCTATTTTATTGATTATCATCATTATTTGCAGAAATACTGGCTAGAAAAGAGGTCCAATGCCAACTGTTTCATGTTGTACGCGAGAGCACTCTCAATCACCTGGGCAGAAAATCAACATTATTGGAAATGGGTATCCCAGAAAGAAGCAAGGTGCGTATCATGTGTACCACAAATATTTAAAGATTCTTTTTTAATTTTGTTATGTAATAGCATTGCAAACCTGGGAAGGAAAATTATCAACGAGATCAGGTGGAATCGAATTCATAACATCAAACACTGCATGGTAAAAACTATATATGGTAATGGCCATGTGAATAGCTCATAGTCGCAGACAATTCATTTCCACTGATTGCACACTAGTTCAGATTGAACTTGGGGAAAATTAATTGTTCACCTTGTTTGATCTATGAAATTCAGTGGCAGGAGGTAATAATGATGCCGTTTGATTAATTTTACCTTTATATTAACTTGTGTTTAGTCAAATTTACTAAATCTTATAATTTAAGCACACAATAACAAATCTAGCTTCTAATTAGAGCAAGCTATATATGAATATGAATAATGATGTTGCAGTGGCACAATTACTGAGGTGGCTGAACTGAAAAGAGTTTGCTGGCTAGAAGTACATGGAAAATTTGATACTAGGAAGCTTTCACCAGGAATTCTATATCAAGTATCATTTATTGTGATGCTGAAGGATCCAGCACAAGGGTGGGAAGTTCCAGTGAATGTTAGGCTTGTCCTTCCAGGAGGGAGGAAACAGCAGCGCAAGGAAAACTTGTCAGAGAGGTTAAGGGTGCGCTGGATAGAGATCCCAGTTGGTGAGTTTGTGGCATCTGAGCAAGATGTTGGGGAGATGGAGTTCTCTATGTATGAGTATGAAGGTGGCATGTGGAAGCAGGGGCTTGTCATCAAAGGTGTTGCCATCAAGCCAAAGCAACTAAGCTAGACAACTACAAACTCTCTCTCTCTCTCTCTCTCTCTCTCTCTCTCTGTGATGATGTGCTGAGAAATCTTATTCCCATGCATGGACTATCGAAAGCAAATTGCCAGATTCAAGTCATATATGGGACTACCAAAATGGAGAGTGAGAGTTTTATAGTTTATTAGTGTATGATATAATGTAGGAGTACTTTCAAAATAATAGTGTCATAATATACTAGTACATCGCACTATTGCAGTCGATGCAGAGATGTTTAATTTAAACAGACCTTAATGGCATATAACAACCATATTAATTAACAAGGAATGCGAAAAAATTAGTGGCATTTGGTCCCGCCAAACATGGATTAGTGCCTCGTTCTAATGATTTTGAAAACAGAATCGAAAATTGAGCTTGGCATCGGTTTTTTAATTTAATTAGTTTAACTAATTAAATTTACACTGAAATTGCAGTTAAATGGAAAAAAAAAATACAAATATGATCGGTTACCTATTCAACCAATTCAACTGATTCATTTAGTCGGTAATTTATAAACAAACCACTATTTTTACCTTTGGCAATGGAAAGCCAATTAAGCAAACTTCCAGGAGTTTTGTGTGTCGAATAAACACAGACTGTATACATATCACTTTACAATTTGCAAACTCTCATCAAGGTAAATCTCACCTCTCTTTCCACACACCCAAGATGCGTTTCATTTATAGTTTTATGCTCTCTATTTCGTTTTTTTTTTTTAAGAACTTTTATTGTAAAACTATCAAAATAATTAAATCTTATTTTTTGCTTTTATTTTCTATATTTTTTCATACAATCATGGAAAAAAAATAACGACCAAACATACCTGTATCACTCTAATTTAACAATAACAGTAACAGTATAGGCCAATAAATTGTAAGTTTTCGTAAGGACTTTGTACGGAGCACGCCATGCTTAACATCTTCAGATAAATATGGCAGAAAGATGGTCATAGCTGATTCATACCCGTTCACATATCATACATAGAACACGGAGGAATATGGCACCATCATTATGGAATAATATACAAGAGATAGCAACCACAATCAACTATACAGAAAGTGTCCCTCCCAAGTTTCACTCATATATCAACGGAAACTGATTCATGAGGCATCGACTGAAACAGCTACCGCATTCAATTGAACATGCTGTTTACCATCCTTTTTAGGCTGAACAACGACGGTAGCATGAGCCTCGGAATAAGATTGATCAGCTTCTTGTGAAGCTGATATGGAGCTCATTGACATTTTATCATCAGTTTTGCTTTCGCCATCTTGGTCTGTGGAAATAATATCCCAGTCCTCCTTGACGGATGCTACTTCTACCCCATTCTCTTTGTGAGTCTCAATTTCAAAAGCAGTGGGTAGAATCACATAATCATTGAGGGGATTGTAAAAAGGATCTGGATCTCCAGCTTTCAGCCAGTGCTTGAGAATCCTGAATAAATGAGGGTCACAAAGGATACCCCGGTGTTCACCTGGAATTCCAACCCTTGACTCAGCTTTGAGCCCATCAGCCTGCATTTGGGATAGAGATATAGTAGCTTCAACATAAGGCAAAATAGTAGGTTGATGAATCAAGTAAAGGTCAGGGAAAAAAGATGTGGGGGTAGAATGATGCAGGAGAACGATCAATTAGGATTTTGATCGTCAAATATTAGCTCCTAACTGAATGTATAATTTATGGGGGTGAACTCTGCCAACGAACTTCATGGGTGTAAATTGTGGCAATTGAAACTTATTGGGTAAACAAGGTTTTCTAAAATTTATCCAATAAGTTTTAACAGAACAATCAACCTATATTCTGAAACTTTTTCCCGGTTTACATACTTCATGGCATATTTAGATTCAACAAATCATAAATTGCAAAAAGATTTTATTCTTGGATTTAAAAAAATATTACTAATAAGAAAATAATAAAACAAAGAGAATGGCAGATAAGAGATCTTACAAAAACAACATCTAATCAATTGCGTAAAGATATGCATAGGAAAGTTAGCAAACCTTAGCCGACTCTACTGGAACTGTTCCGTCACCATCAACGCATATACATTTGGCCTGAATATTAATAAATGTTAGCACTGGAAACTGAATGGAAAAACTTGACAAATGTATGTCAACAAAGAGAAGACACCAAATGCGTGTCAAACAAACGAATTGTATGTTTTGAAATAATTATACAAAATGGAAGAAGAAAAAGGAAAGGAAACAAAAAATGAGGTGGCCCTATCCACCTTTTTTTTAAGTTTAAGCAGGGCAGAGGCCAGAGGATGCAATTTGAAATTAATTAATCTAACTTAATGAAAAAACCGTTTTTATTAACTAATTCAAAAAATACTGAAACTGTAAAATAAATAAGGAGACAAAAAACGCAGATGAAAAACTGCCCAGATTTCAATAGAAGCACAACACAAAGTTATATTTCAAATTAGAGAATTGATAGTGTGTGCACCAAAGCATACTGTCTTCACTCTGCTTTGATACGTAAATGCATCAAGCGCATATATTAAATACAATTACAATATAATGACCTCATAATATCGAAGCTGTTGCAGATCCGAGACAGGATTGTCCTCACTTCCATAACTGCAGAATTGTAATAATGTGAAGTGAGGGTAAAATATTTTCAAAATAATTATATAAATAAATCTATGGCCTAGAATATTCTTGGTAGTAGGTACAGTTGATAAATCCAATTCTGAGACAGCAATGGTATCAAGAATTGATTTCAGAATTGATAGAGGCATTACCAAACACTATGATCTGTCCCAAGACCAGTGCCGTAAATATTGTAAAATTTAACTTGTGAGGGAAGTTTGGCAGAGGACAAAATCTCCCATGTTTCATTTGCCCATTTCAAGATGTCCAAATTGAAAGGCATGGGCAAATCCTCACCATTATAATGAACCTGCATCACATAGATTGATATCACAGGAACCTAATTAAGCTCTGCACAAGTAAATACTCTAGATGAGTAGATCTTCAATGGATAGCAGTACTTGTACTATGCAAACGCATCAATTCACTTCTACAGTGCACCAAAATAAGAACTTAATGCCCCAAAAAAAAGGAGGGGAAAAAGGTTTCCTTGAACTATATGATAAATCAAATTGAATAAGTTACAAGTTCAACTGCAGATATGGAGAAGGCAAGGTGTCTAGCATTAAATATAACTATAATACATCCAATTTGAAAGCAATGTAGGATGTACTCAAATTTAACTAACACACACCAATCAACATTCTAAACAACATAGAGCTAGCATCTCACCGTGTTATTTGCAAGAGCTTGCGTCAAAACCTGAACGCAATCTGATGGCGGATACGACTCTAGAATAATACGAGATTCCCCATCAGAATGATCTTTCTTGCGAAACAATTCCAGACGTGGAACGTTTTGCCAATGAAAATTAGTAGGGCCCATCAATTCGTAAATTGATGGGCATTCAATCAACTGTAACATTGTAACAAGCTTCAATAAAAAACTCCACAATGTGGAAGTATGTAATTATCAAGATAAAAACATGAATAACAAAATAAATAGCAACGAGATGCATGCATACAAAAATCCACACGCAAGATTATGCTTAAATACTACTGTGCACAGGAAGCAGCACAAGCAAAGGAAATAGAAAGCACAGTACCAAACAATGCATACCGGGAAAATCCAAATCATCTAGTCAATATCAAGTAATCATGCATGAAATTCCAATCCAGTTACCAAAAAACTTCTAAAAAAAACTATGAATAATAGCATCCAAAACTCTTTCCCTTTTCTTTTGTTTTATGTCACTGCATACATTTTTCCTGCTTATATTGAAGCATGATTGTGAATTGTGATTATTAAAATAACTCATTAACCTTTTTAGGTTTTTGCCCTAAGTTTTAACCTTAGAAACATTCATCACTCATTAGTATTCCCAATGTCTTCATATTGATTAATAAACACTTGATATATTCCAAATTACAGCCAGTTGCCAGCACAGAAAGGTCAGGATAAATTGCTGAGACAGTCAAAATAATAAACTTTGATAATGTTAAGAAGGACAAGTACTCAGCTTCCGTCAAATTTCCGTATACAGCAGAGCAAATGTTATTAATAATAATGATGTACTACAAGGGAAAGACAGGGTGAAGCCAAGAAGTTTCCATAATAGGTGTTGTACTACAAGTGAACCTAAAACACAAATTCAAAGACAAAAATAACTGATTCGTACCAACTGGTGCATGCTCCATTTAGAAATATAAAGCCTCTGCTCCCATCCCTCCACAAATGACATTCCATTTAAAAAGGAAGAATAGATACATCCAGGTGCACCTGTAGAACAATGTATAAGCACTATGAAGCACTTGCAATTGCAAAGATGACTTAAGAAACCCCTAACAAGCTGAATTAATCAATATAACATATAAAAACAGAACCAAGTATGTGAAAATCTGCCAACTGTTATTTCTAGGCTGTGCCACCATGTCATCATCACAAATATGAATTTGAATTTGATTATTATCTTACAGAAGGAACATACAATTTTTTAAAGAATCCGTTCCTCATTATCATGAAGGGTCATTTCCAGAATGTGCCATTAATATCAGTTCCAATTTAAATAGTCTTTTTTTCCAGTATTTATCTCAATATACAATTGATATGTCATTCAACATAATGTATCTTATATTGTTAAATAAATTATTATATGAAATTTACCTCACCTATGATCTTTGGTTGAACCAACAATATTATTAAATAACTGTATTTTAATGTATTTAGTAGTTTACTGTCCCATGCATCACACAGGGTGTAAAGGAAGTACAGGATAACATCCAATACATGATTGCGACAAGCAAACTATAAAATAATACATTGTTGTTAATAAGTCAACAACAAGTGACATGACTGTAAGACCATTGATCAAATAACTTTCAACATTGTCTGTGCATCTCTTTCGACAAGGCAAACTCAACAAGCAAACATCTCATTTTCTGTAATATTTTTTCAATTGATGTAACAAAACCATCCTTCATAACATATTGTTTGTGCATGGACTATTTTAGCTGGTAAAGATAAGATTGATATTGCCTTCTTCAATAAGATTTAATAAGAAAATAAATTTTGAACAACAGCCCCAGCTTTATAAATTGTATTGAAAATTTGAAATGCTAGAAGACATTTCCATTCAATGTCCTTACTTTGTAACTTCTAAGTAAACATAGATTAGAATAACTTACCCTGGAATGGCGCAGCAATCGCAATCCAATTCTTAACATATTTCTCAAAAATCTGCAGAATGACAAGAAAAGAGTTGTAGGCTTTACCTTTCAGGGTAAAGAAAATCCAACAATAGAAGTGGGAAAACTATAAATTGACAATGGAAGAGGTAATGTCATAGTAAACCACGAAAGAAAAAACTGAATTGAAAAGTTTAATAGATGTGTTACATCACTTCGCAAGCACATGAAACATTTCACCAAAAGACCGCCCATAGAATGAGTTATGACATTTATCTTTTTCCCCCCGGCAGCATTATACACTGATTCTAATTTTGCAGCCAACTTATCCATTGTTTCCTGCAACCTAAATGAACATAAATAGAATAGTTGTTAGAGAAATTGCTTTCACTTTGATAAAGAGTAAATAATTAAGAGACCTCCTCCTCAGGATTGTGGGAAATCATACCAACAGAAACCAACACCCAATGGATACGACAGAGAGATGCAATTCAGATTAAATTCATTTGTCCAATTACAGTCCACTTCATGCTATTCTTGTTTGTCAGATAATAGCTTTCTAAGAAAACTGCTCTTCTTGTAAAAGTAATCATACATTATATAAAAATACTCTGTAAAATCATGTAGAGAACCAACTTCATTATGTAAATGTGATACAATAATTTTTTTTTTCAGCAGAAAGATAAAATAAAATAATCCCACAACATGTGCAGCTTTGAAGAGTAGTGTGTTTGACTCCCACTTTCAAGTTTGACTGAATTAATATCATTACCCACTTAAAACTGTTCCAGTTTCAAATTAATCAGTTACCTGTTGCTTTGGCGAAAATCATAGCCAAAGCCAAAAAGTGTTATCCCCTCTTGATATCCCCATTTAAGCATTTCCACAATCATGTCATGGAAATAATACACTGACTCAGATCCAACCATCTGCATCACAAAGTTTACATAGGATCCAAGAATCAACTGCTTAGTCATCCGCATTGCAGTTCATGCACAACGGCTTAAAAGCAGACATACCAAATCAGGGTCCAAAACATCAATTGCATAGAGTCCATGCCTATCTTCAGGAACCGTAATTGTAGAATTTGCATCCAAGGATTCAGTTCTCCCTGGTTTCAAAAACGATTGCCAAAAATGTTAAACTCCCCAGATTAAGAGTTTCTCGTCGCACACTCTTCATTGTAAAACAGCACAATGATTACAGTAAAGGAAAAGACAAACTGAGCATGCGTTTCCAGCTAAATCACAGCATAAGCATAAAGTACACAACAATTTATTAAGGTTGCTCCACTGTCTCACACTCTCACTGCAATCATTAATTGTTGCAAATACTAAAACAATTGGAGAAAATTTATATTTAACAATAAATTAGCATCTTATCATATTGAAATCCAAAATTTCAAAAATTCATATATAACAATAATATTCATCAGGTTTCTTTAATCCACCAATGAATTCAGAACCTCGATAATATCAAGGAAAAAACTAACCTATATTAGCAACTTATATAGCAAAATATCACGAGCTTAAAGCACTTCAATTAATTAATTAATTTTTTTCCACTACTTTCGTGAGAAACCAAACCCAATATTAAAAAAAAAAAATGAATTACGGTTTACCTGTAGAAGGATCGTAACGTGACCAAAGCTTGGTCTTCAACGTGTACTCGGCGGCGAGGAAGCGAACCCAAACACGGTCCTCGCTACCGTCGCGATCGTCTACGGCGTGGAGCATGGAGCCAGCAATACCAGGAACCAACAACACAGGGTCGAGGTTAGGGTTCACGTTTGGCTCTTCCTGGGGCTTCTTTGAGAGCTTCAACCATAGCTCCAAGGACCGAATGATATCCTCCAACAGGATCGCCATCTGAGGATGCAGAACCCTAGCAACGAGCTAACAGCAAAATGGATCGACGTGCTCGTTGGAAATTGGATGGAAACCCTAATCGGGAATTGGATTTGGGAATTTAGAAATTAGGGTTTGGGGAATCGGGGGAGGGAAGGCGTGAGGAGGTTAAAGTCCAGCCAGCACTGATTTCAACAGCGTTAAGGTTACGTAAAATGTGTCTGACAGTTCATTCAATATCGAATTCAGTAATTGCCACTTGTTAGGCTCCTTCATTTATTTATTGTATTTTTCTTTCCCTGTATTTTACGTTTTCTCCTATCACTGTATGTGTTATGAATGTAATAACAATAGTTTTAATTAATTAGTAGAGAAGGCAATTACAGAGGGGGACCTTCTTTTTTTTTCTCAAATCAAAATAAACTTTTTGTTTAACAGTATCCTTTCGATTTCTTTTATATGCATTACTTTTAAATTAATAGGATAGATGTCGAATTTTTTGTATTAGTATAACAATATATGAATTTTATCAAAAAAATATATAACAATATATAATTGAATAACTTTATAAAAAAATTTGTAGTATTTTTTTTAAAGTGAAAAATTTTTACACTGTTAATTTGTTGAAGTTAAGCTCATAAAATTTCACTTATTTATAACTTATAATATGTATATTTTATCTGTCTATTCACGTGATATGTTTACGTGTATTGAAAACATGAAATCTTGATTTTCGTTAAAAATGTAACATATTTATCATTGCGTGGATTCACTAATATGTGTAAAACAGCTAGTGTACATGTCAAATGAACTTTAATTTTTCACAACTGAAATATGATATGATTGAATGTTCCGCATTTCATCCATTCACGTATCTTACATTTTCACGTAAAACACTCGGTCGGTATGGAAAACGTCTATTACGTTAGCTGTTGTGCGTATCCCCGAGTGAATAATATTTTAACACCGAGTCAAATCGTATTATCTTTTTGTTTTTTTCAGTCAAATCTTTTCGTTGAATTTTCATATCAAATAATAGGTTTTTCCGTCTGATATGAAAGAATGGTCTATGGACCGAAGTGGGTTACATCTTCTGTTGTGGGCTGAAGGCACACCCATTTTCGGAAGCCTGCTTTTGAAGCCCAAAAGCATATAACAAACTGTAAAGCCTGCTTTGTTTGTTTATTATTTTTGGACGAATGTCCAGTTCCAATAACACTCTTTACAGTTCTACTCGTACCGTAAGTTGGACAAAAATCTGTTAACCCAGATAACATCTCTCTTTCTATCCCCACAACCGTCATATGAAAACAAAAGAATTAAATCAAATTTAAAAATTCGCATAGTTTTCACTCGTAAATAAATAATTATAGAAGGAGAAAATAAGATACTATTTGAGTGCATAACATAAGGAGCTAACAGAACAGAAGAAACAATATGGAGCTTGCTGGCGTGATTTCAAGTTGCACTGATGACACTCGCATCCTCTCCATCAAGGTAGTAAAACTAAATTAAAAACTCTCGACACTTTTCCCCTGTGTTTTTTTTTTTTTTTTGTAAATTATGATGTGATCTCACACTCACAACACAACCAAGAGTGCTCAATTAAATATTGGGCAGAAACCCAAAGAGAGTGAATCAAATGTTGATTATTAAAGGAAAATGTGAAGAAGGAAGAGAAGAACTTCATTCCTAGAAAGGCAAATGAAGTGAAGTTTCTCAAGAGATTGGCTCCTCCTCTTGTGGCTGCCTTTCTGGTCTTATCTCCAATTTCCAATACTCCAGGTGAGGTGTCACCAATCTCAATGTCCCTTATCTCATTCTTCCTAAAATACTAAAATGCCCCTGGTCTTTATTCATATTGCATTACTGCCAACATATAATATCGTAATCGACTCCAGTTTTTTTTTTTTTTTTATTATTATTATTATTCTGTGATGTTTGTGATAGCAAGTATCATAATTCTGGAAACTATATCTTTCTTTGAGAAATGATTTGTTTTCTTACTGAACTTCAGTCAAGACTAACTTCTTGAAAAATGTTTTCAATATATGTATTGTCAATATCTGATAGCACCTAAAATAATTTTACTTTCACAATGTCCTAGTACATTAATACAATCGTGAGAGCCTCGCATTTAGGACAAATCCTGAAATGCATATTTCTACGGGAAGGATAAATCTAATAGAATAAGAATGAGAAACATCCATTTCAAGATCTGGAATTAACTGGTATTTCTGAGAATCCTCTTAATTCAAAATCTCATTCACGTGTATTTAATAGCCATTGGGTGTTGTGTAAATTACAACTCACGTAATTGTGAGTGAAGTTTTGAATTAAGAGAATGTTTAGGATGATTGTTAAGTGGATATATCAATACTCAAATAGAAATCCTCTTTCCTCAAATGGTATTCCCTTTCATGTCCCTCCAATCATTTATTGACACGTAGAAAGATAAGAATCAAAATCAGATTTAAAAATTTATAAGATATCAGATATACAATATATATCTTCACGTGTCAATAAATAATTGGAGGGATAAGGGACACCATTCACGAACAGAGAATTTCCATCCATCAACACTCTTCCATGAAAAGAACCATCTCACTAGTGCAATTTAACAATGTTGGACCTTGGTAGTTGGCACTGACACGCTATATGCGGATATGCCAGTTGAGGAAATGCCCGGTTGCTAAATGGTTAATGAACATGTACTGAGCAAATAACAATAGACAAGATCTATATTCAGGGTTCCAATTCATTGTGAGTGATAATGCAAGCTGAATAGACTGAAATTTTGTTGCATATAAATCTGGCTACTCATTGTAGTGAAGAAAGCTAATTTGCTAAAATGAACTAGGCACCTCAGCACTTGTCAGATATTTTAAGCGTAAACTGCATATTAAAGATTAAAGAAACAGTTAATTCATGTTTCTGTTCTCCAGTTTCAAGTGGTCAAACCTTAGATATTCAGAGAGGAGCCACATTGTTTAATCAATCTTGTATTGGCTGCCATGATGCTGGTGGAAACATAATACAACCAGTGAGCATCCCTTATGTTTATATCTCTATGTCCTCGCCAACCCAAATTAATTTGTTTTTTTGTTCCTTATTCTTTTCATTGTATTTTGTCTCTTTCAGGGAGCAACTCTATTTACAAAGGATTTACAGAGGTAACTGACAACAACCCAAGGACCCTCTTCATGAAGTGAATTGAAAATATAATGGAGATAGATAGCACTGAAAGTTTTCAAAGTTGCACATAAGTTGAAACTGAAATTTTTTAGGACATATTTTTCTGAGACTTTATGAAGATATATAATATGTCAACTGTTTCATATGCAAATCTCTCAGCTGGCCTAAATTGAAGGAATCCCTCCTCAGTCAATATTTCTTCCTTGTAAATTGCTTGCTTGGCATTGGAGGATCACAAATGTGAATTTAATATTCACAATTAGTTGTTCTCTTGCAATAGTTGTAGAAAACTTCTGAGAATTTTCTTAACTACATATCTTTGAAATAATCCAAATGTTGCTACAACAGAAATGGAGTTGATACAGAGGAAGCTATCTACCGTGTTACATACTATGGCAAAGGAAGGATGCCTGTAAGTTATCTTGTGTAGATGAGAGATAAGCATATTAGATATAAAAAAATTTATATGCCTCTACCTATCAGCTTAAGCTTTTAGGAGATATGATTTCATAATATAATATCAGAGTCTCCATGACCAAATGGTTAGAGTTTTAATCCTTGTTAACCTCTATTATGAAAAAAAAAATGTTCACACCTAAGCCCAAAAAAGACATTTGCATGAGAGGGAATCAAATATAAAATCATTTATGTGCTTTTAAGATTCTAACCATCAGCTTAAGTTTTTGGGGGAAATGGCTTCATGACAAAGCTCTTTATTAAAATATATAGATAGGACAGAGGACAATCCATCACAACATTGTATGTATATTGTTTTAACGTCAATTTGCCTCACCTGCCTGATGCCTTAATGTTTTGTCCTTCACCATTTATGTAGTTTATGTTTACTGGTTTAATTTTTCATATAAATATTGAGATTCTACTTGGTCAAAGAATGTCTTACAGTTAAGTGGCATGCATAGGGCTTTGGCAAAGAATGCAAGCCACGGGGCCAGTGCACATTTGGAGCTCGTTTGGAAGATGAAGATATCAAAATATTGGCCGACTTCGTCAAGTCACAGGCTGATCAAGGGTGGCCAAGTATAGATATAGAAACACAAGAAAAATGATTTAGCTATTATCATCTCTCTTTCGGCCCACATTTAGCAATTAGCTTTTGTTCCATTATTTGTTTCATGATAAATGGGTACGCAATGATTGATTTGCGCTTATTTTGTGCCTATGCAGTTGTTTTGTACCCAGATACATTATAGCAGTCGAAATCTTGGCTTTCTCTGCATAGAATTTTGTTTTGGGTTAGGATTCTTTCATTCCAGGGATTTGTTAATGAGTTTTATGCAAGTATTATAGGAAAACTTGTTAAAATCCCTTTAAGCAAAGCACATATTAATATCATTATTATTATCTTTCTTACAATGTGTTTGATTTGAGAGGAAAAATGAGATTAATTTTCCTTGGTTTGTGTGTAAAATATATAAAATTTATCTCTATTTTTACTTTCTAATCAAACATATCCCGAGTATAAAAGTTTTCACTTTTTTCATTGGAAAAGAAAGAGGAGAGAAAATCTATTATAGTTGCCAAGGCTCTTCCACTTTCCAAATCGTATTCTTTCTTCCTTTTTCTTTATGGTCTTCTACTCTTTTTTGTTTTGCTTCTGACGGTTCTGTACACAATGGGCCTATTTACCGGGCCAACATCTACTCTATCTTGGGCCTGTTGAATTACGCAGAAAGGAGGATGAAGCTGCCCATTTAGGACAACAAACAACAAGAAAACTTCCCATTTGTTGCGCTCTTTCGGCTGTAATACATTATGTAATTTGTATATATCTGATTTTTCATTATATATGTATTGTGTACATTTGATTTTCCTTCTCTATACACATAACTAAATTTAAATTACCCTGTAATGATTAAAACTTTAATGAACTGAACTAATGATCTTCATCTTTTAATAGCTCACAAATTTGTAGATATCATTTAGTAAGTGATGTATAAAAATATATCTTTTCGTATTTGGTAAATGTGAGCTACTGTCTCATTAAGTCGGTACACCAACTCAGGCAAAGTCTGACTTTAGCTTGAGAAGCAAAGCAAAATGACAAGTGAGAAAGAAAAAGTCAAGTCAAAATTAGCCAAGCGTGGGAGCTGGTTAAAAAGGACAATTTCTCATTAAACCCGAGGTAAGATTAGATGACATTCACCTAAATCATGTGATTAGAGCTCCCTATCTCAGCAAATTGTATATGGATCACAAATCACAAGTTAGCTATGGCTCCACGTTTTTTGTTCTTCTCTCACCTTTCAACTATGAAAAAGGATAAAAGATTCCCGCTGCAAGAGCAATGCAATGGCCCTCCCAAGTTGCAACACCTAGCACAATAATCGACGAGGGACAAACTATGTCTCATCATTTTTCCAATGCGTAAAATAAACAGAAATGCCAAAAGCTAGACAAATTAAGAGCTTTTGGTGGTACAAGTTGTCAACTTACTTTGTTGCCAAATGTGCCACTTTGGGCAATATTGGTTTCATGGAAATTCCTTGAAGGCATAAAGGGTTTCACTACCATATACTGAGTTTTGTTATTTATATTTATTAAGTGTGAGATATTTTATTGACTCACATTTTATCTATCATTGAATGAGATGTGGACTCTATTTAAATAAGATTCACTTTTTATTCAATGATGAATGGAGTATAAGTCAGCATAATATTCCACATGTCATAAATACGAATAACATTTTTCTCATATATGTGATGTTTATTTACTTGTATTTTCTTTGAGTTTGATGAAACTAAACATAATTTTTTTTCTCAATCACAGTTCTTTTGGATTGCATCAGAAATAGGAGGTGTGCTGAAAATATTTAATACCCTAGAAACGGCCATTTTGAACATTGTAGATTATCAATTTTCATTTGTCAATTTTTTTTGCTCTTGATATAGAATAGTATTTACCAGTTGAAATAACTGAGGCGGTTCACTAGGGACTTATATTTAACTTGGTTTAACCTAACCTCTACTTAGTAAATATGTTAGGCTAAGACTTTGAAGAAAAAACTTTTCCAGACTTATTGTCCTAAAATCACTTATAAATTATCTCTTATTTTGATAAGATATGTACCCTTTTTTTTCGGTTACACGAGTGCCTTTCTTTTTCTTTTTTTTTCGTTCGATAAATATAAGTACCTTTTATTTAACTTGCTAAAACAGGAAACGGTTGACTATTTATGTTCGAATATTGGCAAAAGCAGCGCACAGCGTCTTGGCTCTCATTGCTTATGTGCAAACTTTAAAATTTTGAGAAGCATGTGGCTCAATTAAATTGATTAATTAGTTTGTGTAGCTCGTCATTAAAATATATAAATAGAGTATCACGAGCTTCCCACTAGTGCGTATGCCACGTGAATGGTCTTTTTGATGGGTCCTTACTCCCTAGTGCAGTTCTCAGTTACAAGGTCGTAATCTCAATTTCATTCATCGTGCGAAGGCACACGTTTAGGATCAGAGAAGGAGGAAGTATGAAGAGAAACTCAAGATGAACAGAGAGAGAGAGAGAGAGAGAAGAAGAGAAGCAAGTATAAATAATAGTTTCTGTTACTAAATCAATTAGTAAAGGAAGTCACCTTTATATGATGTGCGGTGATAATAGAAACATAACAGACTAACTAATAGATTAATTAATTGGCAAGTGTCTATAACAAACTCATTAAATCTAACAGTATCACATTGATACATGTATATCATTACTCCTACTAGCCTTTAAAAGAAATAAGCTCAATTATCATATATGAAAAGAGGTCCATTAAATATATTACATTTACTCTATTGAATACCTTCTTATTAGCAACATATTTTATCAATCTAATGGTTAAATCGTGAAATATTATTTTGGTAATCAAACATACCGAATTTTAGATAAAAATTAGATATTGATAAATATATTATCTAATACTCAAGATTTAGATGTATTTTTAAATCTGCGTTATACGTTCAAATAAAAAAAGATGATGAAGTATCAAGCTATTTTGAAAATGTATGAAACTTTATACACTTAATTTAAGTAGTGAAAATTTACAATTCAATAGTGAGATTGATAAAATTTGATGTCTAAAAAAATTATTCAATAAAGTAAGTATAACATGATCCTAATATATATGGCTAGTCGACATATGCAATAATAATGGTGTAATAGTTGTTAATAGTTGTTATATATAACATGATCCCTGTAATGCAATATATATATATATATATATTTGACAACTATTAACTATTACACCATTATTATTGCATTACAGGGATTTCTCCCTACCTTAATTATTGCATTTTATGGTACGGCCATAGCTTATGCTTATTTGGAGTTGGGCTTTCTAATTGAGCTCCAATCATTGCTGTTTTGATAGCAAATTGACTTGAGCATTTCAAGTTTGTCTCCATATCAATATAGATAAATTCATCAGCAGCCATTTATGACACATAACCTTCTGGTTAAAATTTGGTCATCTTTGATCCGTATAGAGTAGTCCAATATTATTACTCCTAATGAGCTCTTTCCCACGGTTAAAACGTGTTAATTGTTAATTTAATGAAGCCAACAAAAAACTACAAAATGCTTAGAGGTGAATATAATCAGTCGGCAAAGAGATTGGTCAACAGCAATCTAGTAATTTCATTGGTAATAATTAAGGCAAGAAAAACATCAAATCATAAGAACGGGAAAGTTATTATCACATAGTAACGTCCAAAAACCGAATGCGGCAATAGCTATATTTGGAAGTTGGAACGTTTATTTAAAGCAGGAAAAGAGAGAGAAAAAAAATCATTACGGGAAAAAAATCATTACGATCATTTACTTTTGTGTCAATCGTTGTGTTACAGTCTAATTTTAAATAGGATTATTGATGAACCACAAAACCAAAATATTGGAATGGTATTAATTATCATTTTTTCATCTTTTATATATTTAAAGGATTAGGAGGTTTAAACCTATAATATGATGAAAAACTATTCAAACCATTCACTACTAACTCAATACTAGTGGCTTATTTCTTCATTGTTTTGAATAGGATTATTTTCCGTGAAGAATAATTTGTGAGAAATAACTATTTAAAAAAAAAACTCTCTTCATTTACGCAACACAACCCAAACACAATTAACGCAAGTAAAAATCAATTTAAAATTACAAATAATGTGAACGATGCATAATTATTTTTTATGACAATTACTATAAAATAAAAAGAATTACTAGTTTACACAAATTACAACCTGGGATTAAAGGCATCACCAAAAGGAAAAAAAAAAATTGGGATTAAAGGTGCCTTAAATCTTGCGAATAATTAACTAGAAATGGGATCCTATTTGCATATTTTGGTCCCTTGTAAGAATTAATTCTAAGATATCCATGTAAAAGTAAAATATTCAATCATGTACCGAGGGTGGGACTAAGGGAGAGAAATTGTTTAGTGTAAGAGTAATACTGTGATGAATAAACTTTAACAGTTGGATTTTACATGAATGCATAAAAAATATTAAAAGATAATATTATTTGACTTTTTTAATAATTATGTAACCATTAATTATAATTAATTAACTTTTTACAGGATATTTGATTTGGAAATAAAAATAAGGTAAATTAACCATGGATAAAGTTTATAAGTAATTTTACACATGAAAATCATTCATAAAAATTTACACTCTATTTTTATCCCCTGATAACTAAACATATTCTTAATTTTAATCATCTATGTATAGTTATACTATTAAATTTGCTCATATTATCCTTATAATAAATCATTGTTCTCACTTGATCCATCCCTTAATATATTAGTTGATAATGTGAAATACTTTAATAGTTGGTCAAAACTATCCTTTAGTTCATCATAGTATCTAGATATAGAAAATTGCTCTCTTTTGTTCTCTTCTGGAGAATAAAAATGCTATAGTAAATGTAATATAATTGCCAATGAACTATTTATTTTCTTCGTGATTTTTTTTCCCTCTACTGTTTGATTGCTGTGCGTCTACTTGCTGAGGATCTAATCGAGTGCTTCTTTTCTGTGGTTGAAATGAAATGGAGCAGGTGAAACAAAAGTTGGTGACGATGATAAATGTGATTTTCTTACAAATGGAATCTTTACGAAATGTGAGATTGAAGGCATGGAAAGCAAAATTAAAGGGCATATTTGAAGAAATAATAATGGCCTATCTATAAGGGTGTTAATTGAACTATCAGACGCACAAGTGGGTCCAAATTAAGACCAAGAAAATGAAGGAAGAGAACCCTAATACGTTCCCTAATATGTAGGGTTTTATTCACAACCACCACGTTACAAGTCACAACTACCTTAATCAATTGAGGATATATATTAAATTGATTGAGCTGCCTAAACTACAAAAGCAAAAGCAAAAGCATGTGACGCTATCCACTAATCAGATCAGACATGAACCATTTAGAAAAAGGCTCATATATATATATATATATGAAATATAGCTGTGGTCCTTGCCTTCCATTTGGTCTGTCCAAATACACCAAAGACAAGAGAAACCAACCAAAGCTAAAGACAAGAAGAGTGCATCCTCAACTGATTCCACCAACCTGGCCAATTTATACCCTTTTATTACACATAATTAGCAGACATTATTTAATTGTGATTATGTGCATGTAGGGACGAAGTGGTCACAAAAGCACATGGGAACAGTGTCTTCGCCGCTAGCTAGTACTTGTTTAGATTAATTAATATCGAACCCAAATAAACTCCAATTTGATGCCAAAATATTACTGCGAAGCTTCCTAGTACCGTGCTCCAGTGGCTTGGAGGACGACCTTGCTGTCACAGTTGTAGCAACGTAATTGAATACTAATAAATGTTAATGTTACATACTTTTCCTTGACTGAGAGAAGTTTCTATCAGTTTAATTTTAATACATGGATGGATATAAATATTTTTATATTATCATTTAATTAAAATATTTTATTTAAATAATTTCTTAAATAATGGATAGGAGAGCAAAGTATTATAACTGTTGTGGCTGACACTATGTAATTCAATAGCTATATGAAAAAGTTTTACACTATTGATATATAAAAATTAAATTTAACTTTTGTAATCAACTATATATATAAGAGAAATACTATAGTTTTAAATTAATAAGCAAATCCTTATAATTATAATATTTTAATTAATTTTTATACTTGAAATTTTTTAATTATATAATCTTATATTTTAAAATTTTTGTAATTAAAATCTTACAATCAAATTTCTTTTATTGAAACATTTTTCATCATCATAGTTGACCATTCATTCTCGATTATACTATATATATGTGGTTGTTAACCATATGATAAATGATTAGATTCCAGCTGCTAATATAACACTATCACACTCAATATTATAACGCCATCAGCACGGAAGAGAAAGACTGTTCGAGATTTTAATTTTAAACCATCATCTATTAAGAAAGATTAATTTAATCATCAATTTGATTAATTTTATTTCAATTGAGTCTGAACATCAGTCCCCATGGAGAAATTGTTGTCTGTAACGTCCGAAGATTGCGAAGTCGAGGAGTGATCACCAGCTGAAAGAAAGCATGGATAAGGAATGACTTTGAAACTTCGAAATGGAGTGTATATGAATAAACCAATTACACACCCGAATAAGAGGGATCCTGAGACTATATAAGTATAAGACTATACAGTTAAAGAGGGCTTATATGAATTGATTTGTACTACCTATACCAACAAGATGCATTTTCTTTTCGATAGCCAATCACTAAAGAACTCCACAGTTAAGCGTGCTTGACTTGGATCAATTTTGGGATAGGTAACCTCCTAAGAAGTTTTCTCAAGAAGTATGTAAGTGAGGACAAAACAGGCTAAAAAAATCCGTATTGATTTGTGGGGAAAGTCGTCAACCCATAAAATAACAGGGGATATTATATTGTCCAGTGTCAGATGTAGCGTTATGTGACAATGTGACACGTTGCCTATCATGGACTCCAATTTGTCTTTGAAATTTGCAGAACATCAATTTAATTTTCAGGAAAAATAAAAACTAATTTTTAAGGATTAAATTAATTACCTGCCACTCTATTGCGGTCAATAAATAGGGTCTATTTCAATAGATAATGTGATATATATATATATATATATATATATATATATAATATCTATCTATAATACTAATATTTCAGAGTCATTTGGAAAAAAATTTTACACATGTCACAATGAGAATATTTTAGGGTCCATATCTTTTAAGAAGTTATTCATATTTTTTTTGAAAAAAAATCATAATTATTGCATATCATTAGCATATCATTGATAATAATCCGTATTTAATAATAAGATTGTTTTATATGAATTAAATATCTTTAATTATTGCGATGCTGAAATCATGAATTATATTGATAAATTAATTTCATAATTTTAGTATTAATTTCACATCTAAAATTTTTATATTTAATGCGGGTGGTGATTTTCTTTTGAATACTACTATATTAAATTTATGAAATTAAGTATATATATTATAAGAAAGATGCAAAATATATGCACTAGGTTATATTATTTACCTTTTTTATTAACAGTAAGATTATGATGAATTTAATTATTTAAAGACAGAATATTTTTTCGTGTCATTAGTAATGACATTATTTGATTATGTATATAGACTAATTTAATAATTTGAAGACCAAGAATATGCCAATTTAATAAAAAAAAATTTATATATGTACGCTGGTGAAAATAAAAATCCTGCGATGACTATAAAATTATACTTTTAATAATCTCTGAGCCCTTGCAAATAGTTTTGATAATTTTATATTTTAAAAGATTTGAATAAATTTTGAAAAAAAAATCAATCATATAATTCATGACAATTTTGATAATTTTATACTCTAAAAGATTTGAATGAATTTTGAATAAAAAAAGTTAGTGTTGAAAAAAAATTAAAAAAAATTGGAGAAGATTTTTTTTAAAAAAATAGAGATTTATCAGAATCTTATTTATAATTAGAAGTTATTAATGATTAAGATTTCATATAAAATTTATTGATTGTATAAATCTATTATACTAATATTTTAGACTCATTTCATGAAAACTATTACACATGTCATTCATATAGTGATTTAGGCTTCACATGTCATTCAAACAGTGATTTAGGCCTCACTTTTCTTAATCTTTATGTCTAAAAAAATTTTTAAATTTAATTTATAATTTACTTATTAATTATTTTTCATATGAAATAAAATTAGATATTACAATTATTAAAGAATCAAATATTACAATCATTAAATATTATAATTTACACTAAGAGAGAGCCCATCTTAATATAATTATGATTTATAATTAAATTAAGAACCATTAATAACCTCACATTATAAAGATAATATAAAAAATTATAAAGAAAATATTTTTAAAATAAATAAGCTTTAAAATTAATATTTTTTAAAAGAAAATGGGTAGGTCAAATTGTTAACGTATTGTTAATTGATTGATTTTGATATAATAATAATTCAAAATTCACTTTATACCAAATTTATTTTTAATCAAATATTTAAGACACATTATAATACTAATATAATAATTTATTATAAATCAAATATGATGATAATTTATATAATACTAATATTTAAGACTCATTATATAAAAAGTCTTCCATGTGTTATTTATACAAAAATATACCTCACATTTTTCATAATCTTAACACATAAAGCAAGTTTTTTGAATTTAATTTACCTTTTAATTATTAATTATTTTTTCAATCATACATTCATATCTCTCTATCATTAACAAAATCAATATAAAAAATAAAAAATAGCATAAACAAAATTATAATTCAATATATTATATCATAAAATTTTATATATATAATTATAATATTAACAATAACAAACCTATTATAATTGTATTGCATTAATAATATTTGTTATTATAGATATTTATGTTTTGAAGTTTAAAGTATTTTTAAAATTTTTTAATAACCTCGTAAATATTAATAGAGATTCGAATTTCCATGTGAAATGAAAAATGGGAGGCAAAATTCTAAATGAAGATGAGATTAGGAGAAATTTTCTAATTTCAAATATAGAACTTTTGAAAATCATAATAAAAAAAATTATCTATCTATATATATCACTATATTCTATTTAATTTTACAACTTAAACATTCCAATATATTAATTTCATAATTTTTTCGTACTAATTTTTTTGAAACAAGTTACCTTCAATTTTTTAACACTAAAATATTTAAAAAATCAATTCTATAATTTACACTTCTTTAATAATGATATTAAATATTTATTAATTTTTAAAAATTAAATAATTATATTATTTTTATTAAAAAATTATAATTGATATACTACTCTAATAATTGAGATTATATAAATTAGAATTATAAATAATTTTTTACAAATTATTACACATTAATTATAACATATATTTTAAAATTAATATTTTAATTTATTAAAAGTATGTACAAGGAAAGAATGTGTAATTAAAATCATATAAATTAAATTTATATATTATTTTTATTAATTAAAAATATATTTTTACATTTTTAAATTGAATATTTTAACTTACTAAAAAGATATAAATGGATAGGGATGATTAAAAAAATTAAAAATGGATGCACATGGAAATTACTGTAACACCCTCTTATAAAATAACTAATAATATGAATTTACACATGAAACACAATGGTTAACATTAAATAAAGAGATTACAAGTATGAGGTTCTAGCAATGACAACTTAATGTCATTAAGTATAAACTGGATATTTCTATAATTTGTAACATAAAATCACACATTAATTAAACATAAGTCATGAGTTTCTAGCAGCTGCCATCCATTCAGTGTTACTTGACTAATCTGAAACCACTAGAAATAAAAATAAAGGGAAATGAGAATTTATAAAAATTCCCAGTAGAGAATGAATGGTTTTAAAAATATTTGAATTATGATTGGTTAGTAGGTATGCAGGAAATACATATGACTATAGTAACGTTATATGAATATAATCAGTTATTATGAAATATGTTATGTAGAACCTGTTATGCATAGAATATGTCATGCATATCTTATCAAAATTATGATTTGTTTTACTTTAGTTTCTCTTTCATTTGTCTCATTGCCTCACACATACAAGCGCTTATCTTAGGGAATTCTCATTCTTTCATATTGTTCTTAACATCGTGATGACAAAGCAAGACACTTACGTCATTCTAACCAAGGCAGGTAACATAACAGGATCTTACATTTATCCCTCTGCCTTATCTGTGGTTAGCGGCACATCTTAATTAATCATGTTCTTTTAAAAGTTATTATGCATAATTTCACAATAAAGAATTTCATAAATCAATAAATGAAACTTAAATAAATATTGTTACTCAACAATTTAAATAGTGAAACATAAATACATAAATTTATAAATTCATGCATAAATAAATTGGGCCAAAAGAATAGAAGTTAGATCCAATAAATTAATGTACAATGATAACAACATAAATAAGAAGGAATATTTAATTAATTTGAATTAAACTTTAAATCGCATAAATATAAATATTAATATAAATAAGAAACTGGAGCGGCGGTATTCCGCACTGGACCAGTAGAGGGAGAGGAGAATACTTATAATTAAATAATAAAAGAAACTGGGCAGTACTCACTGACCAAGATAAAGGAGAAGAGAGTACTTATAATTAAATAATAAAAGAAAGCTGAACTAGCAGATTTGACCTTGGACGATAAAGGGAGAGAGAATCATTATAATTAAGTGATAAAAGAAAGCTGAGCGCGGTAAACCGAGCGAGTAGGGAGAAGAGGATTATTTTTTTATTAGTATTATTTTACTATTCAGGTTCATGATCATTAATAGTATAAAAACAATTGACTATGAGCATCTGTGATAAAAATAATAGTGCATAAAATGAATAGTAATAATAATAACTGTAGTCATGGTTTTATTTGGCATAAAAATAAATTCATTCCCTACCTTAAATTCTGTCGGAAGATGAAAATTGCGTACACCTATTGAACTTTATAGTATACTAACCTTACTATCTCCTTTTTTTTTAATTCTTTCTCTCTCTTCCCTTTTCTCTCTTTCTCTCGTTCTTCTCTCTTCTCTCTCCTCTCTCCTCTCCTTTTCTCTTCTCTTTCTCTTCCTCACGTTCTCTCTCACTATCACTCTGTCACACACACACACACACCCACATACATATATATATATGGATGCACAGCTCACAGAAATGAAGTTTCTGTGGCTGAAATGTTGTGGGTGAGTGGCTGCGATCTTGTGTCGCCCCTTTTTTTTTTGGTGTACTACCTTTATTTTTTTGTGTAAAAATTATACACCTAATTATTAATACTTAAAATATTATTATTTATTACACTTAATAAATCTTATTCTTAATTTAGTATAATGTACTATGAGTTTATTGTCACTAGTTTATTATCTTATTTTATACAGTTAATATTTGTAGTTTAAAGTTTTGGTCTAATATTTAAAATAATTGTTGATATATAAAATTACTAAGTAAGAGCATAACTTAAAATTATTACACATAAACTATTTTATTTTTATCATTATTATTATTATTAAAAAAAAGGGATGTTACAATTCTCCCCTCCTTTTAGGAATTTTGTCCCCAAAATTCACTGACCTGTTTGGTATAATTCTGGGTAGGTCTCCTTAATCTCATCTTCCAGTTCCCACATTGCTTCTTCAAGTGACAACCCTTTCCAAACCACTTTGACTAAAGGAATTTCTTTTCCTCTTAAGTTTTTGACAAATCTATCTATGATTTGCATTGATTTAGTTTCATACGTTAAATTATCTCTTACTTGCATTGTCTCATATTCTATGATGTGTGAAGGGTCAAAACAATACTTTCTGAGTTGAGAGACATGAAAGACATTATGAAGATTTGAAAGATTGGGTGGAAGTGCGATTTGATATGCAACTGGTCCTACTTTTTTAAGAATTTGGAATGGACCTATGAACTTTGGACTTAACTTTTTGGATTTAAGGGCTCTGCCAATTCCAGTAGTAGGAGTGACTCTAAGGAAAACATGGCCCCCTTCTTTAAATACTAGAGGTCTCCTCCTTTTATCAGCATAACTTTTCTGTCTACTCTGTGCAGTGAGTAGCTTTCCCCTAATGAACTTGATTTTCTCTGTGGTGTGTTGCACTATGTCAAGTCCTAATAAACTCCTTTCTCCTACTTCAAACCAAAATAAGGGTGACCTACACTTTCTACCATATAGAGCTTCAAATGGAGCCATGCCTATGCTTGAATGATAACTATTGTTATAGGCAAACTCTATTAATGGTAGATAAGTATCCCAACTTCCTTGCAGCTCTAGTACACAGGCTCTAAGCATGTCTTCTAATGTTTGGATAGTTCTTTCTGTCTGACCATCTGTTTGAGGGTGGTAAGCTGTACTAAAATGAAGTCTGGTACCTAAGGCGTCTTGCAAGGCTACCCAAAACTTAGAGGTGAATCTAGGATCTCTGTCTGAAACAATGCTAGTTGGTACACCATGTAGTCTTATGATTTCCTGGATGTAACTCTGAGCTAACCTATACAGTGGCCAACTAATCTTTATTGGAAGGATATGGGTGGACTTGGTTAATCTATCTACAATTACCCACGCAGCATCATAGCTTGAAGGAGTTCTAGGTAATCCTACAACAAAATCCATGGATATACTATCCCATTTCCACTCAGGGATATCTAGAGGTTGTAATAATCCTGTAGGTTTTTGGTGCTCTATCTTAACTTTTTGACAAGTAAGACACTTAGCTACAAAATTAGCTATGTCTCTTTTCATGCCATTCCACCAAAACCACTTTTTGAGATCCTGGTACATCTTTGTTGTTCCTGGATGCATGGTTAATTTGCTACAATGTGCCTCAGTCAAAATCTGGTTCCTTAATTCTTCATTATTAGGCACGCATAACCTTCCCTCATACATTACAGCTCCCTTTCCATCAAACTGGAAATGCTTAAGTTGTTCTACTTGAATCTTGTTCTTGAGGGACTTAAGAAACTCATCCTTGTCTTGGGCATTTCTTACTCGGTCATTCAAATCAGATTCTATTCTAAGTTTATTAGCATATAGGCAATAGGGTTGTAGGGACACTGAAATTTTCAAATCCCTAAATTCCTCCAATAACTTATGCTTTTCTACTATCATTAGAGACATGTGCAAGGACTTTCTGCTCAAGGCATCAGCTACAACATTAGCTTTGCCAGCATGATATTTTAATTCAAAATCATAATCCTTTAAAAATTCCATCCATCTCCTTTGTCTCATATTTAATTCCTTCTGATCAAAAAGATATTTCAAACTCTTATGGTCATCAAACCTCAAACTTCACCCCATACAAATAATGTCTCCAAATTTTTAAAGCAAATACTACAGCAGCTAACTCTAGGTCATGGGTTGGATAGTTCTCTTCATGAGACCTAAGTTGCCTAGAAGCATGGGCTACAACTCTCCCATCTTGCATCAAAACACAACCTAATCATTTCTTAGATGCATCGCAATACACTACAAAGTTTTTCTTAGGATCAGGGATTATTAACACTGGGGTAGAGGTAAGCCTATTTTTCAATTCTTGAAAGCTGGTTTCACATGTCAGATTCCATTCAAAGGTTTGGTTTTTTCTGGTTAACCTAGTCAATGGTAAAACTAGTTGGGAAAATCCTTTAATGAACCTTCTGTAATAATCAGCTAATCCAAGAAAACTCCTTATCTCTGTGATTGTCTTTGGCCTTTTCCAATGAACTACAGCTTCAACTTTATTTGGATCGACAGCCACCCCTCCTTGGGTTATCACATGGCCTAAAAACTTCACTTCCTGTAGCCAAAACTCACATTTTTCTCGCTTAGCATATAACTGTTTTTCCTTCAAAATTTGCAATACTATTCTAAGATGTTGTTCATGCTCCTCCTTAGTCTTTGAATAGATAAGAATATCATCTATAAAGACTACCACAAATTTGTCAAGGTAAGGCCTAAAAATCCTATTCATGTAATCCATAAATATTGGTGAGCATTGGTAAGTCCAAAAGGCATCACAAGATATTCGTAATGGCCATACCTAGCCCTAAAGGTTGTCTTTGGTATATCTTCTTGCTTTACTCTTATTTGATGGTATCCCGATCTCAAGTCAATCTTTGAGAAAACTGATGCTCCTAATAGTTGATCTAATAGGTCATCTATCCTAGGAAGTAGGTACTTATTTTTAATTGTGACCTTATTCAATTGTCTATAATCTATACACAACCTCATGCTTCCGTTCTTTTTCTTGACTAACAAAACCGGTGCACCCCATGGTGATACACTAGGCCTAATGAATCCTTTGGACAACAAATCCTCAATTTGTTTCTTAAGTTCATCAAGCTCTAAACGAGACATTCTATAGGGTGCAAAGGATAGAGGTCCTGTTCCTGGCATTAGATCAATGGAAAACTTAACCTCTCTATCTGGTGGCAGGTTCACTATATCCTTAGGAAACACTTCTGGAAAATCTCTCACTAGAGGTATGCTGTCTACATGTTGTTCGACCTTAGAATTTAAAGAATAAAGGAGAACCTCTTAAACTCCATCTAAGAGACACTTCTCTACTTGAGTGGCATTTAGGGAAATGGTGTCAGAATATTTTTGTACTGGATCATAAAGAAAATAAACAAGCTTTTTAGGATAATATAGAAGGATACTATTAGAAGACATCCAGTCCATTCCAATTATAATATCAACACTAGACAAAGGTAAACAAACAAGATCAATAATAAAAGGTTTTCCTTTAATTAAAATAGGACAATTCAAAAAGGCATAGGAGGTAGAAACTCTTTCTCCTGTGAGAGTGGAAACTAACAAATCAAAAGGCAAATAAGATAAAGACACTTTTAACTTCTTCACACAGTCAATAGATATAAAGGAATGTGTAGCTCCTGAGTCAAATAATGCAATTAAGGGATAATTTTTTATGAAACATGTACCTTTGATCAAGTTAGGAGAATGAGTTGTCTCTTCTCCAATAAGAGTAAATACTCTCCCTTTAGTTTGTGGTCTTGGTGCAAGATTGTTTAATGGTGTTCCATTGGTGCAGTCCTTAACATAGTGTCCTGGCTTTCCGCACCGATAGCAAACATTTTGTCTGAAAAGACAAGGTTTGGATCCATGAAATTTTCCACACTTATTGCATATAGGCAAGGGTTCACTAGTTTGAAATGGTTTTCCCTTGCCTGGGTTCACTCCACTCTTAAAATTGTTTTTCTTTTGAGCTTCTAACATCCTCTTTCTTTTGAGGAAATTTTGTCTTTCTCTTTCAAATTCCAGATCACAATAGCTTTTCTCGGCTATCCTACATTTATTGACTAGAGTGGCATAGTCCTTAATCTCTAGGGTGGACACTTTGTTTCTAATCTCAGGCCTTAGACCTAACTCAAATTTTGTTGCCTTCCAACGCCCATCTGGGTTACTTTTCAGATAAGAAGAGAATTTGGAAAGCCCATCAAACTTAGCCACGTACTGACCTATGGTCATATTCCCCTGCTTGAGTTGTATAAACTCAGCTTCTTTCTCATCCTTAACATTATCAGGGAAATATTTATCAAAGAAAGTGGTTAACAATACCTCCCAAGTAATTTCAGT
Organism: Dalbergia cochinchinensis; assembly: GCA_031216125.1. Taxonomy (NCBI): domain Eukaryota; kingdom Viridiplantae; phylum Streptophyta; class Magnoliopsida; order Fabales; family Fabaceae; genus Dalbergia; species Dalbergia cochinchinensis. The sequence continues at coordinate 38,848,432 of CM062370.1, forward strand.
CCTGCTACATTCTAACAAATTTTTAGCACCTCTCCACCAATGTTCTGCTTCCCCTTCTAGCATATAGGTGGCAAAGACTACCTTTTGTGCATCTGTGCATCCTAAAACAAGAAAATTTTATCTAATCGCATGACCCATTTTTCAAAGAAGAAGTTATACTCCCCATGGTATGAAGGAGGTAAGGCTTTCCTAAACTCTGATAATCCTTGGTGTCGCAACCGGGATTGCGACGGGGACGGCGAAAAAGAGAAAAATTTTGTTTGAAAATATTGGAGTCGCCACCAAGTTTATTTAAAATCGGGGAAACATTGGAAAAACCCATCTTTAAAAATAATGATCTTTGAAACCAGTTTGAGTTCGGGAGTCGGTTATGTATAGGGAAGGAATGTAATCCCACGCACTTAAGACACCCGCCCTGACAGCACTTTAATTAATCACAAACTAAATAAATAACCTTTTTCAAACACTTATTTTCTATTTCAAGACAATTAAAATAAATGAGCGAGTTTAAATCGAAAATAAGTATATAAATTACAAATATTTACAAATAAGAGAAAAGGAAGAAAAAAAAATTTTTTTTTTTGTATTTTTATAAATCAATGGAAACAAATATAAAAGAGAACAAACATTTTTAAGGAAAATTTCGAATCATTAAGCTGTCACAACTCAAATGTTCGAAATATCGAAGCAATGTTAACATCGCGTTAAATTAACTCTTTTTCAGAAAGAGACTTTGAATATCAGTATCGTACCAAAATATTCAGACGTGTGATTAACAGTTAATTCAAATTATTAAAAAGGTTTTATTTAGCTTTTAGACAAAATTCTAAAAAAAAATTCGAATAAAATAAATAAATGTACATATACGATAATTGATCTAACAAGCAAAACTTATTTATAACACAAAAATAATTAGTTTAAATAAAACATATAAAATATAAACAATTAAACTAAAAAACATAGACACATAACAAATAACTAAAAAAAAAGTCACAAACATAAACATAAATAATTTAAGCATAACACATAAGTATATAAATAATTAAATTAAATAAAATGAAATTTACACAATAAGCAAACACACACAAAAAAAAATCCATAAACGCAAATACACGACCAATGCAAGTAAAACACCTAAACATTTGCAATAATTAAATTAAAATAGAATAAATATAATTATGTATTTAATTAAAGCAAAATATGAACATAAGGTATTTAAACTAATTAAATAAGAAAAATTAAAATTAATTCATAAATATAAGCGTATAATTAAACAAAAAAAACTAAACCAAAATAGGAACACTAGCACTAAAACGCCCCAAAAATCAAGAAAATATTAAATCACTCTTTCTTTTTGTTTTGTTTTATAATTAAATTACTTTGAAACTAATACAAAAATAAATAAAAGAGAATACATAAAAAGAAAAAACTTTGAATCAAATAAACCCCTTACTTATTTTAGATCAAAAATAAATTCAATCCAACAACTAAACCCAAGAATTAAAATAAAAGTAATCACTAACCATACCAACACAATCCCAAACTCAAATTTAAAATCTAATTTAGCAAAATAAAAACAAAACCTAATAAGATAATAACTCAAAATAAAAATAAAAATCACTTGTCTCTCTCTCTCTCTCACTCACGAGACACTCACACACACACACTAAAACTCTTTCTCGTTTTTTAAAACACAACTCTCTCTCTCTTCACATGCACACATACACAAAGAAACTAAAACTTTCTCCCAAAACTAACACACATACACATGGTCACATGCACTCCTCTCACTAATACACTCACGCACATGCCCCCCACTCACTTACACTCATATACTAACCTAAACCACTAACTTACTAACACCTACAAAGAAACGAAGACAGAGAAAAAGGTGAGTAAGGAGATATGAATTGAGAGAGAGGAAGAGTGAGAGAGATAAGTTGAGGGGAAGAGGAGATGGGAAGCGGTCAGCTGGTGGCAAGGTTGCCGCGCCATCGCACACGAGGGTGAGGGGGAAGAGAACTGCGAGTGAGAGTAGCACTAGTCCCGCCGCAAGGGAAACCGAGGAGCGTGCCATCCCAGTCGCGACTTGAGGCGGAGGATGGTGGATTTGCGGGGCTGAGAGGAACAGCAAAGAGGGAGAACAGGGGGCTGAGATGGAGTGGTTCACCGCTAGTGGTAGTGGTTTGGGTGGTGATGCGTGGTGGTTTGGTGGACGAAGAGGAAGATGATGATGGAACACCGCGCATGGAGGATCACGCCAAGAGAGCGGCTGAGGGCGAGGTCAAGGACAAACGCCAAACGGCCGATCCTGGCTTTCTGCAGTCGAGCTTTGCGCCGCTTCTTCCGTGGTTCGCTACCGGGAACGCGATGGTTCAGTAGGCTTGTGGAAGTTGTAGATCGCTGCGGTGGCTCGGGGTTGCCGTTGTCGCCGTTGTCATGGTCAGCCGGCCGGATCCGCCGCGCTTCCTTCTTGGAGATCAAATGGAGTCTATGACCATGGTGGTTTACGGTGGTGTCTGGAGAACAAAGGAGCTGGCCGCAGTTGAGTTGGGAATGGAGTGGATGATGATGGAAAATTGAAGAGGATGGTGATGGTGAGGAAGAAAATGGTGGTTACGGAACAAGGAAGGGTGTGGTGGTGGAGGAAGGCCGTGGATGATGATGATGATGGTGTTTCATGGAGGTTGAGTGGTGGTAGGCTATGAGAGGGATGAGATGAAGGAAGAAGATGATAGAGGATGGGTGATGGAGGAGTGATGGAGGTTCTCACTGTGCCATTTTTTTGTTTTTATCAAATCTCTTTTTTTTAAAAAAAAAAATGATACTGATGAATACCTAGGCTGCTGCTTCTTCTGATTTTTCTTTCTGGGTTGTATGTGGACTGGTTATTGTTGGTTTTTTTTTTCAAGTTCTCTCATCGATGTTCTGATGTTTCTGTGTTTGATGTCTCTGTGTTTTTTTTTATTTTTTTCTTTTTTTTTTCCTTGACTTCCCTCCGTCCTCATATGTATTCTCTGTTTTCCTTGGATGCTTGCCACTCTACCGAAAGAAAATCAAACTTTTTGTACCAAGTCTACCAACACTATCATGATGCTTTCCAAAAAAACTCGTCTACATGTGTCACATGCGCATCTTCGGAGGAAGAAAAGGAGAGGAGCCCGTGACTCCTCTTTTTTTATTTTTATTTTTTTGAAACAAATTAAAATTAAAAACAACTAATAATTAATTAGCTTATATATATATTTTTTAGAAAGTAATTAAAGAAATTGTAAATAAAATAAAAGAGGTAAACTAGATGGAAATTTTTGGATTTTATTCTTAAAAGATTGAACAAAATCAGGTGTTCACACTTGGTAATCGGGATTAGTAACAATTCCTCCCCCAATAGAGTTTCTACTATTTTCACCATGGTTGTTGTTCATATATTAGGTTTCATGCATTTGTTGGAAAATCATTTTATTTGATTCTGTCTGGGCCTTAACGGCTTCAGCCAGACTCATCATGGCTCCCATCATTTCTGATAGAGTGGCATTTGGTGCACTCTGATCTTCTGGGATTCCTTGATCTCCTGATGCCATATAGTCCTACAAGTACATAAACAATCCAATATTGAGTTGATCAGGCTCAATATTGTATATTTAGTGCATTGAGAATACTATAAAGCATGCAGAGAGAAACTAAGGACATGACATGCAAATAAAATGGTTCTAATCCTACATATAATTTTCATAATAGCCAGAAAACGGTTGCTCTGATACCATTACTGTAACACCCTCTTATAAAATAACTAATAATATGAATTTACACATGAAACACAATGGTTAACATTAAATAAAGAGATTACAAGTATGAGGTTCTAGCAATGACAACTTAATGTCATTAAGTACAAAATGAATATTTCTATAATTTGTAACATAAAATCACACATTAATTAAACATAAGTCATGAGTTTCTAGCAGCTGCCATCCATTCAAAGTTACTTGACTAATCAAAACCACCGTAAATAAAAATAAAGGGAAATGAGAATTTATAAAAATTCCCAGTAGAGAATGAATGGTTTTAAAAATATTTGAACTATGATTGGTTCCAAATAAATACACATGACTATAGTAACGTTATATGAATATAATCAGTTATCATGAAATATGTCATGTAGAACCTGTTATGCATAGAATATATCATGCATATCTTATCAAAATTATGATTTGCTTTACTTTAGTTTCTCTTTCATTTGTCTGCTTGTCTCACACATAGTTGAAGGCCTTATCTTAGGAAATTCTCATTCTTTCATATTGTTCTTAACATCGTGATGACAAAGCAAGACACTTACGCCATTCTAACCAAGGCAGATAACATAACAGGATCTTACATTTATCCCTCTGCCTTATCTGTGGTTAGCGGCACATCTTAATTAATCATGTTCTTTTAAAAGTTATTATGCATAATTTCACAATAAAGAATTTCATAAATCAATAAATGAAACTTAAATAAATATTGTTACTCAACAATTTAAATAGTGAAACATAAATACATAAATTTATAAATTCATGCATAAATAAATTGGGCCAAAAGAATAGAAGTTAGATCCAATAAATTAATGTACAACAGATAACAACATAAATAAGAAGGAATATTTAATTAATTTGAATTAAACTTTAAATCGCATAAATATAAATATTAATATAAATAAGAAACTGGAGCGCAGATTCTCGACTCTGACCAAAGAGAGGGAGAGGAGAATACTTATAATTAAATAATAAAAGAAACCTGAACGCAGATTCGTGACCTGACTCAAGAAAGGGAGAAGAGAGTACTTATAATTAAATAATAAAAGAAACCTGAATCATGCAGATTTTGACTGACCAAGAAAGGAGAGAATCATTATAATTAAGTGATAAAAGAAACTGAGCGCAGAAACCGACGGACCGAGGAGAAGAGGATTATTTTTTTATTAGTATTATTTTACTATTCAGGTTCATGATCATTAATAGTATAAAAACAATTGACTATGAGCATCTGTGATAAAAATAATCGTGCATAAAATGAATAGTAATAATAATAACTGTAGTCATGGTTTTATTTGGCATAAAAATAAATTCATTCCCTACCTTAAATTTCCGGAAGATGAAAATTGCGTCACACCTATCAACTTTATAGTATACTAACCTTACTATCTCCTTTTTTTTTAATTCTTTCTCTCTCTTCCCTTTTCTCTTTTTCTCTCGTTCTTCTCTCTTCTCTCTTTTCTCTCCTCTTTCTCTTCCTCACGTTCTCTCTCACTATCACTCTGTCACACACACACACACACCCATATATATATATATAGATGCACAGCTCACAGAAATGAAGTTTCTATGGCTGAAATGTTGTGGGTGAGTGGCGATGTTGCTACTTCCTTTTTTTTTTGGTGTACTACCTTTATTTTTTTTTGTGTAAAAATTATACACCTAATTATTAATACTTAAAATATTATTATTTATTACACTTAATAAATCTTATTCTTAATTTAGTACAATGTACTATGAGTTTATTGTCACTAGTTTATTATCTTATTTTATACAGTTAATATTTGTAGTTTAAAGTTTTGGTCTAATATTTAAAATAATTGTTGATATATAAAATTACTAAGTAAGAGCATAACTTAAAATTATTACACATAAACTATTTTTTTTTTATCATTATTATTATTATTAAAAAAAAGGGATGTTACAATTACCCAATAGAAAAAGTAATTGGCACATATTTCATCTTTATAGAGATTATTTATGAGGGCTAATTCCTCGTTTATTAAAGGGATAGATACATGATAATACATCTTCATGTTTTAATTATTTTTATTATATTTGTATTTTGTATATATTTTTAATTTTAATTTAGATTATGTTGCATTAATAATATTTATTGTTATGGATATTTATGTTTTAAATTATAAAATATTTTTAAAGTTTTTCTCTTTTTAAAATTTACTAATAAACTTTTAAATATCACAAGGATTCAAAATCCCCATGGGAAACTGGAAATAAAAAATAGGGATCTATAAGGGGAATGAAGATAGAGATGAGAGACAAAATTCTAGATGGTGACGAGAGGCATAAGACATGTCCCCTTCTCATGGATACTCATTATCATCCTTATAAATGACTTATGATATAGTAAAATTATCTATTTATTTTCTTTCTTTATTCAACAATTTCAATTTTTGAAATGTATAAAATTTTCATAAAATAGGCTCTTTATTATTAGTTATAGGTCATCTATCAAGATATTTTCAACCTTATAAACATAATATTCAATATAAGATATAAAATTGAATGACACATTTATATTTTATCCACTTATTTAATTATTTAACTATTAACTTACTTTTAAGATAAATTTATATACTCAATTTTCTATAAGATAGATATAAATAAATTATTATTTATTTTTTTATAATAATCAAGAAACTATTTTTTATTATCTTGTATATATATCATCACATACATGGCACATAAGGCACTAGTTGACTGTTTGTCCACGAAAGCTAATGTTTAAACTAAATTGAAATGAAAATAAAGGGCTATTTGATTTGAGTTTTCAATTTTTTTCAGTTTTTTAGACTTTGTGAAAGAAATACTGAAAATTCTGAAAATTATAAATTTTAATTTTTAGTATTTCCTTCACAAAATTTTGAAAACTGAAAAACTAAAAATGAAAACTGAAAACTCAAGCCGAACAAGTCCTAATCTTTCAAAAAACAAAGTGAGTCACAGATCGTTTGAGGACACTTATAGCTCTTTTGATTATAAATTCATAGTATGTTTGGGGAACACTCTCAAAACAGTTTTTTTGGAGGAGGGAAAAAAAAGTTGTTCCTGAAAAATCAATCTTGTTTGGTAATGGGTTAAAAATTTATTATAATCATAAGCTACAATTTGAATTAATCTTTTGATTATAAGCAAAACCTGATTATTTTATAATCATGATATTTTTACCATATTACTATAAGGGTGTGTTTGATTATGGGGTGAAAATTGAGTGAAATTTTATGAGCATGTTTCATGTGTAAAATTATATATAAAACTCACTCTAAAAAATTTTCACCATATTTCTACTCCCTAACCTAACACACCCCAAGTATGAAATATTGTACAATATTAAACAAATTATTTCATACCCTTTACAGTAATATATCATATAAAAACAATCTTTTTCATACTATTCAAACAAAACAAATTATCTTAAAATCACTTTTTGACTGAAGCATCCAAACATAAATTGATTCTCGCTTAATCGATTATATAAAAAGTGATTATATAAATAAGTGATTATTGAAGTAATTTATTTTTTTAGATTTTCCAAACATAAATTTCAACTCAATTTTTTTTGAAAAAATTTTCGGCTAAGATCAGAGGAGGATTTTTTCCATTTTAAGTTTGGATTGATATTTTGTTATTTTCCCACTCGATTTAGCATAGTTGATAAATTTTTTATGTATCGAATTCTAAACAGTAAATGTTTGGAGACACCGATAATAATTGCATAAAAATGTGCAACACAAAGATCACATGAGTGAATCGGTTTTTTTTTTTTTCGTTTCTCTCTTTTTGTACATATTTTTCCTTTTTTTATGGGTAGTACTATTAATGAGCCAAACGATTGGCTCAAAATCTTATTATTCAAATCTTTGATCAAACTAGCTACATATTTATTTGCACGACACTGTTATACAACCAAATCATTTTATTAGCATAATTTTTAAAGTAATAAATATGAAACTTAATTAATTTTACTATTATGTTAATATATAATTGTATGATAATATGTCCAAAAAGTTTTTTAAATCAAAGTATCTATAAATACCCCTTACATGATCTACTTTAAAAAAAAAAAAATCTCTGATCTGTTTCCTTCAAAGAAAAGGATCGATCACTATCCAAATTCCAAAACAAGGGCCAATATAGTACTTTTTTGTGCTAATAATTTATATTGCTTATATAATATAAAATTTTCCCACTTTGTTATTTTCCTTCTTCTTAAGGACCATTATGTGTGGTCCCCTTTTATACAAGTTTATAATATGTTAATATATATGATTAACAAATGTAAACCCTACAGAGAGTGAGAAGGATGGGAGAGGAGGAAAGGAGTCAGTGTCAATAGCTGTAAGGAGGACCAAAACCCACCATTAAATACTCCTCTCTATAGCACAGTGACAGTAAAGAGACATCGATGAGCTGCACAAGCATTCATAGCATATATGTATCAGGAGAGAATCACGAGGGCCTTTTACTCCAAACATGCATGGTTCATGCCTCTTTTTGTCAATTTCTATGTGTGTATGTTGTATCTACATATGAAGATATATATTTGGTACCCTCTTGGAGATTTCCAGCATCAACCACCAGCAGTAGGCTCATCTTCATTCTCTATTCACATGTATGTTGGTTTGAGAGGTTGAAGCTGCCAGCATGATCTGGTAATTAACCAAACACTTCATATTCTTATCATCATGCCTAATAATTCATCACTAGTGATTAGAGAAGAGAATGGGGGAAAAAAATCTCCATCTATTCGTTTATAGTAATTTTGATTAATTCAAGATCATCGGGTATCAATTGTGAAAAATAAAGAAATGGTTCCATGAAGGGACTTGTTGGAACCCTCTAAGGACATATCTATATCCCCCGCTAGGGCAATTTGGTTTTAAGATCTGGTTCGATCAGGTCATCTAGCAGCTTCAATCACTCAATCACCAACAAATTAGTTTCCCCACCTCATGAAGTCTGGGCCTGTTCGGCTGCAATTTCAATTCAGGTACAGGCTTTGACTTTCAATCTCATTCTTTTCTGCTGATCAATTTTTTAATTTTTTTTCTTTCAAATTTTATGTCTGTATGGTTAATTAGTGGTTCCCTTGTTAACAGTTTCTCTTCTTTTTATAATAATTATTGTTCACTCTTCCGTATATTCATGCATGCGTATTTGTTGGTAAATGCTATGGAAAAACTGGTTGGCCAGCTGTACATTAGGAACAAAGAAGAAGAAGAAGAAGAAGAGCAAGGTGGAAGAATATATGAATATAAGACAAAGTATAAGCACAAATTGTCAAAGTGAAGAATCTATAGATTTAATTTTGATGAATTTACCTTATTCTATCTTTTAATCGTATATTCTATCTTTTAATTATATATTATTAGGTTAGCAAATACAATTCGACTCTTACTTTTACTATTTAAAAAATGTATATAAATAGAAGAATTTGATTGAACAACTATATAAAAAAATACCTCAAATTGACCTTAGAATCTATAACTGAAAATATTCTTGAAAGGCAAAATATTGCATAGTATTGAGTGTATGTGTGGTTCTACAACATGAAAGTAATCTGTCCCACAGATAAAATTATTCATCTATATTTTGTCAATTTATGGTCGTACTCGTACTCATTTGTCCCACAATTTCAACAACCTTTATCTAACTTTTTTGGGATGCGTTTTGTAAGAGATAGCATGAGTTAGAGACAAACTGGGAACGGCTTAATTTGTTAGTTTCTTCAGTAGACAACTGTTTATGTGGTCCATTATTTTGTCCTCAAGATACTGTGCCAACCAATCTAAGTCCTCTCTGGAATTCATTTTGTTCAGCATCTGCTAGAAAGCTTTGGATAATATCTATCTGGTAGCTAGATACATTCACCGACTGAAATGGAATGATGTAGGGGCTATTGACCTTTTTTTGGCCTTAAATTTTGTTTAATTTACTTCTTCGTGCTACAGTCAAGTTTCATTCTCATATTGTCACACATGACTGATATAATCTTGGAGATGTAAAACATATATACTCAAACTTCTCTACTTCTTGAGAGTTTAATTACTTGCATGCTAGCCTCTTCAACTTAGATCTTCATATTATACTAAATTGCAGTATAAGCAAATAATGCTAAGATTTTGTTAGTTATTAAAGTTCCACATCATCCAGGAATATAATTAATCTTTATAAGTTTTGGACAACTCTTATCGTTTAAATGGCTTTTAAGATTGAATTAAGCTTACTTAATTCTTAGATTAGTCCTTCTATTTGTCTTAAAATCATAAAGAAAAATAAAATTTCCTCCACTGACAATGTCCATTGGTAGGCCAAATTTTGATGAAGATTAATTAACCTTGCCCTAAGATTGCGTTTGATAAAAGATCTAATCCAAAAACTGATTTTGATGCATTTCATCCAGTTAGAAATTCATTGTTTGGCCTTGATTTCTTATACTGTGAGTGATATCTATTATCTAAATACAGTAATACATACATTTTGCAGATTATTACTTTTATTTTAGGTATATCAAGTATGCTGGTTAAGGGGAAATCTGCAAATAATGGGTTGTGTTCCAAGGGGCTAGGCTGATGATTAGGGTATTTCATGGTTACATACATCTGAATCTAGAAGTAATTGTTGCAGATGATGTATATTTGCTCTTAGCTTGTTTTCCAACTTAATTTATCAGCACTTTATTAGAACCTTCTTTCGATGTGATTTGGGATGCTCTAGTTGAGCCAAAATGATGCAAAATTGTCTCAACTAGACCGGCCATCAAAGAATAACTTGGTCCAAATCCACAACATGCCTGCATTCTTGCTTCTTATGGCTTATAATTATTAAGAAGGTAAAATATTCAGGTCTGTTCCAAGTTCCAACTTGAATATTCTAGCTTTGAACTTTTGATGAACCATATTTTACCTGATCTTTGCTATAGTTATTTGTGATATTTTCTTTTCAAACAGTCGCGTGGAAGCGATGGAATGTTATATAAGCTAGTTTGTGTATTCCATTCCACGAAATTAGCTCCTTGCTTTAATTTTGTCACAGAAATACCCAGCTTTAATTTTGTCATAGCAAAATTCTTGGATGGACACGATTTAAATGAGTTAAGATTAGACACATTCAACAAAAAAGTTGACGAAGCCCACAACCGAGTGTATCTTAGAATAAAGCTGATAAGATAGGGATGGGTCTATGTATAAAAGTGGAGAGGCTTATGCCCCACTAAAATTTGATAATTTTAATAAGAGTATAAATATATGCATATATTTTGTCCCAATATTTTATTATGTTTGACTCCACATTAAAATAAAAATTATGTGAAATAATTTATTATGTTTAAGTATTATTTTTGTCCTTATTATTTAATTTTTTTGTATTTATTACTGAATGAGATCCATTTATATTGTAAGCTTATCTAAATATGAAGTGTTAGAATCCTATCTACATAGGTAAGAATCTCTCTTTGTCATATTTGTCCTACTTATGCTTGAAGTCACATGCCATGCTTTCATATCAATTCGTTTGCCATCCACTGTTTGAGAGATGGTTAGTCTGATTTTTTTTTGTCTGCATACCTGCTATATCTTTTCTTTCTAGCTAGTTATGGCTCGAAATTTATTCATTGGAGAGCTATAACTCCAATATATTTGTATTCACTAAGCTTCAAATCTCTTGCAGTGGCTGACCGTTATCAACAATAATCATTATTCTATTTGTCACTTTCAAGTTCATTTTGTGTATCACTTCTTGTTTCTATGACTCATGGCGTTCGATCGAGTTCACAATGTAAATTTTCTCCTCAAGCTGGAATCACTTCAATCCAGTTATGCGCTTTGAGATAGCGTTGACACTTCGATGTGAAGATCCGTATCCGAAATTTTGAAGAACATGTCAATGAATTTTTTTATTTTGTATAAACATATTATTAAACTAGTCTTTGAATCCCAAGGTTCTAAACGGCAACTTGTTGGTTCCCCATAATGGCGAGTAAATTTGAAGGAACACAAAAGAAAAAATAAATAAAAAGAAAGAAGGAAAAAAATTGATATCTAGAACCGTTAAGATTTAAAACTGATAATAAATTATTGGTCTTGCTTGAAAGATAATTCATCAAGGATCGAAATTTACTTACAACAAAACATGATCGTGAAAGAAGACGTCAAAGATATATAGTCCGCTTGCAACCATGCTAGTCCTTGAGGGTATATTTTTGAGTTTAGGTTTTGGATAGGAAGGAAAGGAAAGGAAGGGGAAGGAACAAAGTTTGCTCTTTGCTATGATGATAATATAAAAGTAGCAAAAAAATCAAACCCGGATCATTCATTTCCTCTAGTTCCCTACCAAGAGTACGTTCAAATATAGAATCTACCACCAACAAGGTCCGGCACAGTTAACACATAACTGGATCATTTAAATATGCTATCAGGAGTTCGATTCCTGCCATGTGTATAGAAAAGACTTTGTTGGGAGGAGTCATATCCACTTCGATAATATTTTAGCCTCAGAAAGATTAGTTTTCCACTGGGGATACCCTTAGCCACACCAATATATATATATATACACATCTTCTGACAAATTTCCAAGCACGGACAAATTGTCACAACCATCTTGGGAAAGTTCAATTATCTAAAAAAAAAAAAAAAAAGAAATCTCTACTTCCATAAAGTTAAAATTAGGAGTCTTATCCTAATTATTAATCGAAATATTGTTGGATGAACATATAATGTCTTTGGTTAAAATTGTAGTTGCATTGTAGCCAAGAAATTATTTTGAAAGCTTATTATGATAAAAGATAATAGTTTAAGCGAGTCTAACTAACAACTTCTGAGTGACTAATAAAACTACTTTTGTTACCCTTCTAGATTTGTATTCTTTTATGAAAATTTCAGGGATTTATCCTTGCAAATTTTAGTTCATTTACAACATTTGTTAGCAAAGGCAGAGCCGAAGCAGCCTCTATTGCTATAGACCCTACATCCTAAATTTTCTTTGTAGTTTTCAAATAATTTTTCCAAATATGGTATACGACTATATTTCTTTGTAGTAGCCGCCCCCTGAAGAAAAACTTCGGGCTTCGCTATTGTTTGTTAAGGAAGTTGCAAGCTTTTGATATTTTGTGAAGGCATCTTGTTATTTTTTATTTTTGTTGAAAACAAGACAAACTTAGATAAAGACTTACGTAATTTTTTTCGTGAAGAAAACTTATGTAACTTTTAAGACAATTACGACAATTCATACAAATTAATTTTTTTAAAAAAAAAACTCGTAATTTTAACAAATGATGTACTTGACCTAACCACGATTTTTTATTTTATTTTATTTTTTTGCGCCGTAGAAAAAGTCATACCTAATCAAAAGGTTATAGTTGTCTGCTTCACGGTCCACGCAGTTGTCGATAAAAACTGCCAACATAAGTAGAACCTGAACCAACAACCATGAATTCAGATCCATAATTAGGATTCAAGAGGCTGTCGAGCTGAAATTCTATACAAAATAGTCTAAGCAATATACATTTTTACACTCATGCGTGGACCATGTCAACAAAATTGGCTACTTCAAGCAAGAATGAGCTTGACTAGAAAATTGTAAAGATAATGATTCTTGCCGCAGAATGATTGGAACTTGGATTCTCCCAGTCCAATGTGGGTCCTTGACGGGAAAGAAACTAGAGAGAGAGCATAAAAGTTGAATGAAGGATGACAGATGGAATATATTTGTGAGTGTGATGATTGTGGAATTCTAATCTAGAGCAACATTTCATTTGGTTCAATTTGTGAGTTACGCTAATTGGATCCAACCCTACCAAATGCAAACAGAAGACTCAACCAGAAGAACTTTATCTGAGTACAACTGAGCTTAAATTATTTTTTGTCAAGCTCGGGTTCAAGAAGCCAAGACAAAACTAACTCAACTCATCCTTCAATGCACCACCAAGAGGATGAGAACATCAGCAGATGAAAAATGAGCACGAGCAAAGGTTAATTTTAATCGCTAAAATTGTATATATACTTTGCTTTAATATCTGAAATTAAAAATGTATTAATTTAATTCCTAAAATTATAAAAAAATTATTTAAATTAATCATTTTAATTATAGGATAATTCCTGTAAATATTATCATAGGGACTAATATTTTTGATACTTTGAAAATTATATCATTGGCAATGAATTTTAAATTTAAAACCTCATGTTTTCCACTTAAATCTCTCCCTACAAGACCAATTTTAGTGGCTTACATGGGAACTAATTTGAATTATCTTTTATAATTTCATAAACTAAATTGATATTTTCTTATTTCAAGAATTAAAATAAAATGCACATATAATTTCAAAAGACCAAAATTAATCTTTAATTGAAAATAATTAAAGGACACACCAACAAGTAATAAACCGATGCTAAGGAATGTGAAGGATAGAATATAGATAGTGATTAGACTGAAGCTGCTTGGCAAGTATATATTTATTTTACATTCCTTTAACTTACAATGGCGGCTCCCCCTTCAGGAGTGCTTATGATACAACAAAGTGGTATAAACCCAAGATTCATTTAACACAGTGCAAGCTGAATGTCCTCTATAAAATATTATATGACTCACAAGTGACTAATATTATCACTTTACCAAAACATGAAGGCGAAAAAAAAAAGAGTAAAAGGAAAAAGAAAGAAAGAATAAGAATTTTATCCAGAGGTGAACCTTATTTGTCCTTTGCTATTGAACCACCTCCCATATTAGCACCACATGCAACATGCCTTTGTGTGTCTAAAGAGCAGAGAACAGCCATGCAATGAGACAGTCGCTTCGTGAGATTATATACTGCATTATACTTGAATTTTAATCCTACTAGTTACTTTAATTCATTGATGCAAAAAGAAGAATCTGAATGCTTTCTTCTCTTTGTTTCAGGCTCTCCTAAATGCAAGGAAACAAAATTATCTTCATCAGGGCCATTCCTAAGTTCAGAAAGGCTTTTGAATTCCAAGTCTACTTTTGGGTAGCTTGGATGTGCTGTAGACTTGCCTGCATTACTTGGAATGAACTGGTGTTCTACATTTGGAGCTGTTTCAATCTCATTTCTGTTATGACATTCGCACAGCCTTAAAGTCGGGTTGACTCTTTGGGAAGGTTCATCTTCAACTGGAACTTTCTGGGTATTCAAGCAAAAAGGCTCAAAGCTCTCTTCAAGCTTTTCTCTTGCCGGTATGGTGGGAGAGGATTCGCCTACTGTAGAACCGATTCCAGCAGCAGAATTCCTTTGCTCTTGCACCGCAGCTATGAAATGGCAAAAGAAAGGGAAAGTCAGCTTTAAATGTTTGCAAATAAATAAATAATCGAAACTATGAGATGTATAGTCACTCATGCTCCAGCCCACTTTGTAAACATGTTTTTGACAGCAAAGGGGATCCCTGCCTTAAAACCTCTTATGGCTAGGTAACTTCAGCCTGGTGGTACCCCATGGCATCCACCAGAGTGAAAGTAGCAGACTGGCATATTACACACAATAAAAGCAAGATTTTCCATATCTAAACAGAGCATGAAAGGCATCTCTAGCACACTAAGAATTATTTACTTATTTTCCATATACTTTACATTAATGTGGAGGGCGAGTCTTGACATAACAATAAGATTTTCCACTGATCTAAAGTGATTCACACATGGAGATAAGACTAATCAGATCCAATTTAAAAATATTACTGCAAGAAATTAAACAAATCAAAAAATGATTTTATGTTTGAAATAGAAAACTTAAATTAAAAATAAAGGAAAATGTAAAACTTGCATGCCAATTGATGTAGAAATAGAGACAGCCAGATTGAGATTGAGATAAATATTTTAAGATATCAGCATTCTAGAATCAAAATCTAGAGTTGGCAATTGAAACAAAAAGTGAATGAATCATAAGAATAATTAATGAAGCGAATTTACTTGAAGAAAAACAAAGCAAGCAGAAGAGAGACAAGAATATGGAAAGAAAATCAAATTGGTAGCTCTTTATAAAATTTCTACATGCAAGTTTTGACTATAACAGAAGCTGCTAATTCTTAAAATACTTCTAAGCAAAGCAGCAATATAAACTACAACAACAACTAATCCCTGTCCTATTAGTTGAGGTTGGCTACATGGACCAAATGACCACATTGTTCTATCATAAACCATGCCTACCTTCAAACTAATAAAAACTAAATTTCTTTTAACAGTTTCACCTACATCATTGGAAAATATATTTATAAAGTGAGTAGTCCAGCTGCATTTTACCAATACATGTTTGAATCATAGACGCACAAGTCATTGCCAGTTGAAGCTTGAACCGAAATTGATTTGAAATTTTGTTCAACGATAAATGAACATATAGCCAATGATACATTTTTAAATGAATCCACTAACAATAGCCAAATCTTTTATACGAGTACCACCTGCTAAGACAAGGTTACTAAGTTTTGTGTAGCTAATTGTCAATCAAAAGTTTAACCCGTTTTCAGACAAGTAAAACCCAACTCCGAAGTTTCAAACCAATCACCAATAAAAGCGGTCAGAAATTTATGCAACACTTCATTTAGAAGTAAAAACATACACATATCTTCACAAAATTTAAAAGTTCTACACAGTATAAAAAAAAAAAAAAAAAAGAAACGCATAAACACAACTCAAAAGTCCAGGGCTTTTGTTGCGTGGCAGAACCTTGTTTTGAGATCAGAATAAATCCAATCACAGAAGAAATTCCTGCAACAAACAATCTCAACAGTTTCTAATCCTAAATATCATTGAGCAGATTTTCTTATGCAGAAGTTCTCCAAAGAGGATATCTCAATCAAGCATAGGCAGAATTAAAACACACTTTATCAAGTTATTAATTTTTTACCACAAGAATTTACATATGGGTGAAAATATCACAAATAAGAATTCAACTCTGGGATGCATTTTATATCTTACTTCTTGCATTCCCTCTCCCTCCGTAAAACCCAAGACTCCGGCCAATTCAGTCAAATTTTCATCCAGAAATTAGTACATTTGGCATGCATGACAAATTCCTCACCTTAGCATTGAATTACCACTGTTGTCTTTTAAACCTTATTCTATTAATAACGGGAATTGAATTATTAACAGAACATCTCAGAAACAAACCTTGGAGTGCCTCATTTGTTGTTATGAGGTCAAGTTCAAGTAGATCAAGAAGTCGGCCAAGGTCAACTCCACTTGTCCAATTTTCTGGGGGTTGGCCAACTTTGAGCTTCAAACGACCCCGATTAGCTGTCCCACCCCAAATAATGCCAACAGGCCTTGGCTTCTCCCCATTCTGACAGGTCAAGAGAATGAGGCTTCCACTGTCACCTTCCAGGTCAAATGTCTGCTGGTTCTCACCAACAACTAGAAAGTCTGTGAGAAAACAAATCCCTTTCTCATCATTGTACTCCAGGGCATAGGCCATTATAGTCCCCATAGTCAAACCAGAACTTATCCCAACTTTGATCACTTGCCTCCCAATGAGACTGTTGATTGGAGACTGCAAGTCTATGATGTGGACATCGCCAACCTCACCCACACCTTTTACAGATGTAGTTACATTGTTCATATTGAAATCTTCCACAAATGGTATAAAGGCCCCGTCGGCACGCACAAATGTTTCTGTAGGATAACAAAATTGCAATGTGCATGTGTGGCAGTGGGGAGATCAGAACCCAGTGGAAAATTCTAATGCAAAATCAGAACCAGAAGATTTGAAATGAGACTATCATAGGTTTGACAATCAAATGTACTTATTTTATCTCATTACAAAACGTAGATCATTATGAGAGTGCAACATCCCCAGGCATCAAAAGAGAGTTAAAGAATTATACAGTTGGATGAAACAGATGTAAGGCATCACATTGTAGGATTCAGTTTATCTAGCATAACCTTTTCTACACACTGACAACTTAGTCATTCCTGTAGGGAAAGCGCAGAGTAAAAAATTTTGAATTATTTGGCACAAACTTTTTTTCCAGTTGAGAGCTAAATCATGCAATAGTTTCAAAATGAAATATTTAGCAGGGAAAAAGAAAAAAAAATCCAAGATTGTATTCATCCTAGATAACAGCAGAAGTTCCTCTTCTCAAGATAATGCTCTAAAAAAAGATATCTCAGCTGTAAAACCATCTTATTAAACCCCTTGCTTAAGCATTTGGCTTGCAAGGTATGGATACTGAGTATTCCCCCAGGAACACTAAATTAAACCAAGAGGAAGCTTTCTACAGTCAATTGCATCTACTTTTACTTTTTCCTCAAAACATTTTTCTAAAGAAACTCCACTTGATTTACTTCTAGGCAACAGCAACATAACACCTATTATTTTGAGACTAAAGCCGTGAAACTAGAGATTGAATTCTAAGATTCACAAGTAGCTCTCAACTGAGAACTTCTGGTTGCTGACCACTGTAGGTAATATATTCATGAAAAGATTGCATTACCCGGGTTTGTTCCTGCAAAAATTCCGTACCAAAGATCATCAGTAATAAATGATGTTGCTCTCTCAACAGCACCAAGATATACACCAGGTCCAAGGCTGGGTGGTAATGGATGAAACATTTTCTGGTTTGGATAGTCCAAATCTACAGCTACATGCCGATTAGTAAGAAAACCAACTTCTTGATTTCCTGTTCGGCTTCGTACAATTGCCCCCAGGGTTCCATATGTCTCTTGGCTTGCAACCTTAAGGAGAATAAATAAAAAATTATAAATAAAGAAGGGGGGAAATTACTAAGACCTTGGATCAGGTTCAACCCAAAAAGGACCTCAAAAACAATATACGGAAGAGTTTGCACCATAAAAGCAGTATCTAACACAATTCTAAAAGTGAAACAAAAATAGAACATGAGTTTTATATACTACTATCACCTATTTTATCTATTAAAAGAAAGAAGCTTATGGTCAAGCGAATAGCATAATCATCAAGGCACAAAACAGAAAAAAAGAATTATTTTTTGCAACTACTTTGCTATATGATTCTAGACACTATTTCTTATCTATGGATATCTAAAGAATATATATATATATATATATGTGTGTGTGTGTGATGGAATACTATTATCTCATTCCATTGAGAACCAAAAGTCAAAACCTCATTTAAGGTGGCTTCATAGTCGACAGACCCAAACAACCACGCATAGTAGCTTGGAACAAGCAAGACAAAACCTGAACCTGAATCGTTAAGGTCAAAAAATTGAAGAAAAAAAAATTCTGTTTTCAATCCAACTAGTAATTGCTAATTTGGTGATCCATCTGTATTCAAAGTAAAATTAACAGCACACCAGCCACCTGCACTTATCATTAGTGCCAAGTCTATCTTTCATCATTAACAACAGTTACTCAATATCTTTCATCATCCATCAAAAACACTTGCTTCATATCTTCTATAATATACCAATACCACTTTATTAATACTATATTTTACAATGAATAGATTAAAGCATAAAATAAAAGGCTACAACATGTATAATAAAAATAAACAATGATGATGACCATGATGGCAAGACTATATATCTCCAGTATCAACTTAAGAAACGTTCTTGTCTTTTGACTTGCATTTTGAATACAGAAAATGGAACATGCAAAAGAAATT
Source organism: Dalbergia cochinchinensis (assembly GCA_031216125.1). Taxonomy (NCBI): domain Eukaryota; kingdom Viridiplantae; phylum Streptophyta; class Magnoliopsida; order Fabales; family Fabaceae; genus Dalbergia; species Dalbergia cochinchinensis. The sequence continues at coordinate 38,867,824 of CM062370.1, forward strand.
GATTCCTCAAGGAAAAAGTACCTGAGAGCCAGAGCCAATACAAGAACCACTTCCCCTTAAGCCATCAGCAAGCTCTGTATATAATTGTTCTTTAGGAGTTTGTGCAGGTGCACCATAATAGGAGAACTCCACGACATCCACATCACACCAAACACCTCCTGGCCCCTGTTTGGAATATTAAGAAATGACTTCAACTTCATCAAATATAAAGGTTTTATTGAAGAATTTAACAGCCTTAAAATCTTAGAGAATACTGATATAGTTCAATTGTTGCTTTAAGATAATAATTTTCAAGAAAAATAGCTTCTAAAATTAATTATCTTATCACTATAAAGCATTTGTTTGTTTTCCACTAATTCATAAACCTTACCCAATCAAATTATCCAAAAAAAAGAGACAATAGTACACAATGTAGTTTGATAGACTACAGTGCATTGGACAAAACATAGAAAAGTTATTAATGCAATTCAAATTACGTTCAGATAGACTAGTTAAGTTAGCAGAGGAAATTGACCAACCGAAAGGTAAGATGGACAAGCTTTGCGTTTAGTTTCAAAAAACAGTTTTTGGCTTTCATTTTCAGTTTTTTGTTTTCAAGATTTTGTGAAAAAAATACTAAAAACTGAACAATGAAAAGTAGATTTTGTAGTTTTAAGAAATTCCATTAGATGGAAGAAAGTGTACAAAAGAGGATGAGACATCCTCATATCGATACAAAAAATCATCTATGACCTAAAGGAATGAACCATGTAGCAAAGCATGTGAATCCCTTTGAGACATCCCTTTTTAGTTTTCATAATTATCAGTATTTCCTTCTAAAAATCCAGTAAATAGGAAAATAGAAAATGAAAATTGAAAATTATTTTCTGAAACCAAACGCATCCTTACTTTTTAAAAATGAATACTGGCTATTTCTAAACCATTCTATCATACAAGACAATTGTAGGCCAAAGATAAATTTAGTAGGCCTTATCAGCAAGTGGAGAACCATCTTGCTCAGTCTCAACAAACCATTTGTAGATGTCCCCAAATATTTCTGTGCATGATCTAGTGAAAAGAAAATGCACCTTTTCTTATGCCAAATCATATACAACTAAGCACACTCCTGGACAACTAAGAAGAACCAAGAAAACTTTAGCAAGTCAGTATTTTAAAGATTTCCCTTGTCTAGTATGCTAAAGGTTTTCTTTCCCCCAATTTACGAATGCAAATCAAGTGGCAATACAATACCGATTCATAAGTACTAAATACAAAGACAACTGGAATGGAAACAACAGAAGTACATAATCAACAATTCAATAGAGAAGAGAAAAGAGATCCACTAAAGCCATGTAGAAACCTGCAACATATCCAGAAGAACCAAAATTCCCCACCTCAAGGGCAGCAGGTAGGCACTGAACATGGTCAAGCCATTGCCTGTGAACTTTATGGGCAACGAAGACAAGAATAGCTGGAATATCAGTCAAAATGCCACCTCTAATCCGAAATCCAACGGCAGTGCCGAGACAGAATCGCCGTAAGATCTTGCTGTGAAATGCCCGAATAGTCATCAGTTCAAGCAAGGTAGTAGCTTGCTGTCCTGTTGGCAATCGACCCAAAGTTTCAGGTAGCACTCCCTTTTGAAGATTACCAAAATAGTTGGCCCTATCTTCTGCTGCATCGTTCCAGCGAGTCAACGTCGGCCAAGAAAAGTAGGCAGCGGTGCTCTCAGAATGCTGAGCACCTGCAGCAAAAGGTTGCATGGGTGAAGGGCTAGATGAAGGATTAGGATGACCATAGTAGCTCCTTTCCAGGTCCAGGGCCGACTCTTCCGATTGTGTTGATCCAGCATGGTGAATTCTCAAATCCAGTGGAGCCCGAGTCATCGGTCAGCTCTCCTACATCAGACTTAATGTAGCTTAACAATCTTAGATAACTGAAGTCCCAAATCCACTTAACCAAATTAAAACACCATTACTGCTATGATCAAACTTCAAAGACTTTTCAGTCAACCAAAAAAAAAAAAAAAAAAACTTCAGCAGAGGTGGAGAAAGTCCTTCTGAGAGTAATTTCATACAGAGCTTTGTATAGACTTATCCAGCAAAAGAAAAAGGTTTGCTCAAGATCAAATTTATCTGCAAAGTAAACCTAACAAGTAAAAGAGTATCATTCCATTCCATGTACATACATATAAGACAGCTCCAGAAGTATTTAGAAAATAAATAACAAAATTCAGCAAGCGAGAAAAATACTAACTATTGAATGTATAGAGATTAATGTATAGGAAGTTATTCCAGCCTAACTCCAGATATTTATTACATGAGGACAGAGATAAAATATAAGCTATAATAAAATAAAATGGTACTTCAGACTTGTATACAAAAAATATCAACATCACTTTGAGCACCAAATTGAGAAATTAGGACAACCACCCCTCCAAACCAAATTTACAGCAACCTTTCAAGTGATACATATAACACAAAGTGAAACCATAAGTAAAAAACAATAGTAAGAAATTTACGAACAAGCATTAACAGCTCAAAAATCTGAACCATATCAAAATCCAGACGCTATTATCAGTGAGAAAGAGAGAGAGATTGAAACAAAACAATCCCAGAGAATCATTTCAAGAAATGGGTAATCGAGAATAGAGAACAATGGGAAAAAACACTGCATCCAACAAAGACGACAACACACTAAAAAAGAAGCAGCAGAAAAAGAAAACGAAGGTTTTACACAAGTTTCTGAACTTGGTCACAATTAAACACAACCCCATTGAAAAGGGTTGTGGAAAAGATGCAATTCTGAAGGGTCAGCAATTTGAAAAACTCACCGATCAGCAATGTTGGAGCTTTGGAAATGGACTCAGAACAGAGGAGCTTGGAGGTTTTCATGCCCTAAGTACATGTAGATTCTATGCCAATCATCTATCAGATTAAGATTACACGATAATAATTATAATAATTAAAAAGGGATTAATAATCACTTAATCAGAGCAAGTTTAATAGGGTGCATGAGACTATAGAGTCAGAGGTAGCTATGGCTTTTAAGCTCCTCTTCCTCCTTGTTTGGCCTCTCAAATTTGTTGTGTACTTTACGTGTGAAGTGAATCTTGAGAGAGAAAGAAAGAGAGAGAAAGAGAATAGTGATGATTGATGATGAAAGAGCACTAACTACACTTACGGATTTTCAAGCATTAACATACATATATGTATACTATGTTAACATAACAATACAAAGACTATGTATTAATATTAATTCTTTTGGACCCTTTTCTGCTGTTTTATATAATTTTTTGCTCTCTTTTTTCTTATTTTATTTTTGTTTGAGCTATGCAGCTATCTATCTTTCTATCTATGTATGGATTCTATTGATTGATGTCACAAGTCACAATTATGAGTGGGGAAATTGAAATGGAGGAGAGATGGGCACCTGGGCAATACGGAGAATATCTAATATTGGTTGGGATGGAGATGATAATTTATCAATTTTATTTATGTGGGTGGGGTTTTGGGGGCCATCCCTGTTTGCTCCCCAAAAGTTGCACACCCTTTCAGTCTAATAATTCATTTCCCACCTAGCTTTTAAAGTTTCTGCCCTGCCAAAAAACCTGTGGTGCTGTCCTTGCATATTTGTCTAATCCCAGAATTGCTGATTTTGCTTCCATGGTGCCACATATATTTTGCTTCTTTAATTTGTGCATGTTTTCTTTGGTTGGTTTTATTGCTATTTCTTTTTAAGCTTATAATCTGAATATACCTAAGCCATGGAAAGAAAGCCGAATGTGGCTTTTTGTGATCGAAAATGACAAATATGATCATTAACAAATGAGTAAAATGATGATAACAAAATGATTGGCACCGTCTCAAAGTCCCATCCAGGTGTTGTTGGAAATTATATCATCGTTTTGATTCTTACATTATCTCCAAAATTAACATGGCTGCAATCTCTATTCATAGAGTATACACGCTTAGTATTGTCAGAAACACTGTTGCATATCTGTATCCACCAATATACCAAAGGAGCAATTACACAATAGGCACCTTAATTAAGGAGGAAAATAAAATAAACATGTTTGGCATCTGAACATATTAGTAACAAGTAGATGAGTGAAAATGGTTCCATCCAATGTGAAAGTTAGAGTTACAAACTCACGTTATCAGAATTAGAGAGGGGAATTCCCTTAAAAAAAAATAGTTAGGAGAAATGAAATAGCAAAAGTTTTAAATTAGGTTCATTTGGTTTAACTTCTAATAAAATTATTTTTAAAATATTTAAATTAAAAGAATTACTATTAACGAAATTGAAGTTAAAAAGAATTAATTTGTATTTGAGAATAATTTTTTTTAAATAAGTTTAAAATAATTTATTTTGTTTGAATAGAGTAAAATCTAATTACTTTTAGAGGTAGAGTTACTTAAATGACATAAAGGAAAGTTAAAAAGGAGGAAATGACGGGTATAAAAGTAAAAATGTATCGTACTTTTCCTAACTGATAATGAAAAACATGAATGAATATATTTCTAGTAAAATTAATTCTGGGCCAACAAAACTTAGGTTACAACTGCGAGTTTTATAAAGAATGAAAGGAAATAATTATTAATAAAATAGAGAAAAAAGGTGAGGAGTGGAGTGGATGGTTCATCCTGTTATTTGAGAGTTTATAATATAAAGGAACAAATATATTTTACTCTTCTGAATTTTAAGTCATATACAATTTATTTTTGATTTTTCAAAATGTGCATCGTGACACCCTGATTTTTTTAAACTGTGCAAAATCAGTCTCAGTATTATTTTGGTAACTAACAAAGATAAAATTTATCTGCACTTAACCCCCCTGAAGTTTTTAATTTGTACAACTCGATATCTTGTCCATGAATATTATGTACAATTAACCTCCCTAATTTTTTTATTGTGTACAATTCAACACCCTGTTATGACCTAAATTTTTGGGGGGTCTTTTACATAATTTGAAAAGTTCAAGGTGTTGTAAGGCATTATTTGAAAATCAGAAGGTTTTTGCACAGTTTAAAATGTTCATGGAGTTATAATGCATGTTTTAAAAAGTTGGGGTTTTAAATTTTATATGACATAAAATTTAAGGGGGTAAAATGCATTTAGCCTGATATAATTGAATGGAATAAAAGGATGCTTAAATTTTCTTGTCTAATTTTATCCTTTTATTTTATAAGTATATTTTTTGTATGTAAGAGATTATAAAATATCAAACTAATAAATCATTTTATAAAATTCGTGTGCTATTATCAACCCTTAATTTGGAGAGTTAAGAAAAACACTACAGGAGAGGACTTGGATTCACTGTTCCTCCTCATCCATACCTCTCCCTCTGTAGTTAGCACTCGCAAACACATATTTTAAATTTATCTCTACTTTTTCTTACAAGTCTCTTCACTTTTATTTTCCCACTCGTAGTCTTAGGTTTGACCAACCCCAGAAATTAAAGAAGTCAAACAAATTCGCATTGCATGATTTCATTTTAAGTCAAGGAGAATCACGTTTGAGCTCCTCCAGCAGGTGCAAACCAAACATGCACTCGTGTCAATTACTTTAATAAATTAAATTGCCAATTTAATCAAAATCAAACTGAATAGCATAATAAGAAATTCACGAAAGAAAAAGAAAAAACATAATAAGAAATTGTCAACTAAAAGCATGACTCAGTTTAACTAATTGAGCTGATGGGTGGGATCCAATATTTTTTTGAAACATGACAATAAACGGGTTTGAGTATCTTTGTAAAGGGCAGAAACTGAAAAAATTTAATAATTCTTGGATTATTTGGTAAGATTAATTCAAAGTATATAAGTTATTGATTTATTTTAAGCTTGAGCAGGACTTATGTGGGCAAGGTGTTATCTAACAGGAAATGCGTTACTATGTACAGCTAGCCAGCTCTGTGGAGAAATAACTGGGGCCGGTGCATGAAAATTTGAGAAAAGACAGGTGAAGGAATGAGAAATGTTAGTTTCGTTCATAATTTGTGAGACACTGTATCAATACATTTATATTTATCTTTGGATGAGATGTGAATTCTACTTAGTTTGGGTCCTATATCTTATCCAAAGGTATATAAGAGTGTGTCGACATGATGTCCTACACATTGTAAGTACAAATAATACTAATAGTGAAGGAATAAATGTACATGAATGAAATAAGCAAGTCTTCAATACTACTCAACAGGAGATTGGAAAATTTAGGGAGGAAACAATTGCCACAACTGGTGCCGAGGTGATCAGGTATAGACCCAGTTCATGTGGGTTTTGAAAATGTCTTTGATTCAGGATGTTTTTGAATTAGTTATTAAAAGAAAATTATTTTGATGATTACTATATTATATATATTTGATTTGGTTGCAATTAGTTTTTCTTTTAAATATGTGAAATTAAAAACAATTTCAAAATATTACATACTTTTAAAATTAAGCAAAGAAATCATTTTTATGTAATGATTGATTAATAAAAGTTTGATAAAGATTCCCATAAAATTTACCATTTTGATAAAGATAACAAATTCTAATTTTAATCAAAATATTGTGAAAAAAAGAAACTTTTCAAAAAAAATTCAGGGTAAGACGAATAAATTATATTGTAGGTTATTACTAAATTTACTGTTTTGCACAAAACTTGAAAACAAAAATTTTACTGATCACATAAACTGAGACCTAAATTTTTTCTTTTAAAAAATGAATAATGGTTCACTGATGGTGAGGAATAAAAAAATTAGTTATAATGTATATATGTAAATAAATAAATGCAATGTATATAGATATAGATATAGATATAGACATAGAAATCCATAGATATAGTGGATATAGACATGGATGATAGATGGTAAAATTCCAAATATCCTTTTCAAGACTTTTTCTTTTGTCTTGTTTTTTTACCATCCTGTTTGAGAAAACTTTAACAACAACCATTTGTCTCTATCGCATTTTCTCTCTCTCCGTCCTATCATATATTATCCTCACATTATCTTCACTATTATTAGTCACATCATCAATTTTATTTTCAATCATCAAATCATGATATCTTTCAACTCAAATTGTTAAATTATTAACACAAGGACTTTGAAGGGGGACTTACATTTCACATACACATATATCAGCCATACACTCGTCAATTGTGCGCTTGCATTATCAAGAGTCGATATCAATTTGGATTTTTCCTGTATAGGTATAGGTATACATGTAAGAATTTCTATATCAATTCAGCCAAAAATAATTACAAAACCTGAAAGATGTATCCGAATTATGAGCCATTGAATCAAATAATAACGAAGCTAATATGATTAAAGTCACTGATCTTTCAGTTAGATTTGCCAACTTTGCTGGGTAACAATGATCAAGACAAAGATGGCAGAATACCTTGCGTATACCAGAAATAAGAGCATATGCCTTTGAGTTTTCGCATTTGCCTTTCAGCATATACGTGTATATACCTTTGTCTTTGTTGGGCATATGAGATTATTTGAAAAAGATAAATATATTTTATCCTCTAAATCTTAGATAATGTATAATTTACATCTTGATTTTTTAAAATATGTATTAGGACATCTTAAATTTTTTAAATTGTGCAAAACACTCTTCAGTATAATTTTGACAACTAATAAAAGTAAGATTTATATGCATTTAACCCCTGATATTTCTAATTTGTACAACCTAACATCTTATCTGTAAATACTCTGTGTAATTAACCTCTTAATTTTTTCATTGTGTGCTACCCAACACCCTCTATGACTTAAAATTTTTGTACTGTTTGAAAAGTAAGGGTTTTTTACATAGTTTAAAAGGTTTAAGATGTTGTAATACAAGCTCTGAAAATTCATGTGTAAATTGTATTTGACCTAAAATTTAAAGAGGTAAAATATATTTAACCCTATTTAAAACCGATTATGTCAATAGAAATGAAATATAATAAATTAATAACTTAACTTTTTCTCTTTTTATTTTTTTATTTCTTTGAAGAAAGGAAAACATTTTTTTTTATAAATTACACTCACTTCCTTTGAGGTTTATGGAAATACAACTCACATTCTCTCTAGTTATTTAATTTACACTCACATCCCCTCTGCTTATTAAATTTTAAGTATTTATATTATAATTCTGGCTCATTCATGTAGAAACAGTTAGTAAAAACATGGAATGATATTTTTATGATATTATTTGTTCCTAATTAATAAAACTATAAAAATACTCTTAAACTTAACAAAGTCGATGAATGTAGTTTTATGATTTTATTAATTAAAAATAGTTAATATAATAAAATATTATTTTGTTAGGTTTATTAACTATATTATGTGGATGAAAAATGTGACTATAATATAAAGAGAGTATAAGTATAAGTTAAATAAATAAAAAAATATAAATTATATTTTTATAAATTTAAGTGATTATTTTTTTTGTTTTTGGCTTCAAAGGAAGGAAAACTTCAAGAAAGCAATTATTGGAAAGGCATACCCCATACATATGGGCTCCACCACGATTGGGTCTTTTACGCATGCCAATATGGTCAGCGCACTCTCCTCCAGCGGCCCAAGTATGCACTGAAATGTCATCAAAAAGTGTAAAACGTCATACAATTTTCTTTGTCTGTATAAAGATAAATAAGAGATTTAATTTAAATATATTAATTTTTTATAACATCATTCGATTAAACTTTATATATACATGATTTTTAAATTAGTGAGATAAAAATTAAATTTATTTTATTAATATAATAATATATAATTAGATAATTATATAAAAAAATTATTATCAATATATTAAAATTTAACTCATTTATAAATAAATACTTGTTACAAAATTCTGGAATGTACATACGTGTGATTATGTAAATAAATGCTCAACCTATATGCACCTTCCGTTATCTCTTTTTTTATTTGTTTGCTTTTAAAAACTCAGTTTTCCAACCCAAGGGAAGGGAAACAATACAATATTCAAATATGTAAACAACTCAGGACCAAAAAGAAAAAATTGTAAATAATTGGTGAACGGCATCTTCCAAAGAAATACATGTGACTTCTCTACTTGTGATTCATTTGTCATTCTCTCTGTACTTTGTTGGAGTAATTGTTAAGTATATAGATAAACTCTCACTATATTATTTGATATATTTAAAGTAAAATCGAAAAAATTACCCTGATATTTAAATATATATTTTTATTAGGATATTTAAATATGTCTTTACACTAATTAACTAACAGTTGAAATACCCACGAAATAATATGGCCTACACCATATAGTATATACATATTTAATTAGCGGCCCAAAATCAAAGGATTTGATTATTTGTGCACCATCAATTTGACTGGCCGTAGACTTATCGTCATCGAACAACGAAAAGAATAGCCGTGTTAAACAATGCATCTCTTTCGACAGATGTTTTCATTCACTATAAACATTGAGGAAAATAACAAGGCAAGAGAACTCTATGAACCGTTACTCTGAGAGAGAGAGAGAGAGAGGTTTCTTTTCAGTAAATCAATAAATCCTACAACTAAAGATGCTGCAATATCAATACATAGCGATGCCGTAAGGGCTAGACTGGATTTATTAGTTGCTTATACTTGTTATTAGTCATTGGATGATCCCATAACTTGGGGAGGGTCTATTGTTTGGGCACCTCTCCTTTGCCTATGTATAGTTCAGGCATGTTCCCTTCGCTTATAACTCGGGTACTTAGGGGCAGTTTGGGTGCCTCTTCTTCACTTGTTAGTAAACATTATCTCTATTTAAATCCGCTGATAAGCAGGTACAAATCCCCACTCATCTCCTTGGATTGAGATAAAAATAAATTTCCCTGGAAGCATTCTATGAGCTTGTATGCTTATATAAATCCCTTTACTTGGTGATATTGCCATTTGCCCCACAATTGCTAATGGTGGAGGTGGCTGAAGCGTAGTTGATGTGGCTAGAGGCAAGGAGTCACATTTGGGGGACATGAGTTCGACTTGCAATCTCAGTCAGAGACCCCATAAAAAAAAATAACATTATTATTTTAACACTTATTTTCTCAAACACTCAAATTAATTATTCACAAAATACAAGAGTTTCACCACTTATTTTATCTCCTACCTTATTTTCTCTTTATTACTCCTCTCACATTTATATGGGATCCATATAGATATTTATATTCATGTGGATGTTAAAATAGAACTACTCTAAGAGAAAAAATACATAAAAAAAAAGTTGCCATTAAGAGCAAGTCAATGCTTGCCAGCCAATAATAGCCATAGTGCTTCACGAAATCGTTAATCCTACTACACTGATTACATATTATACTGATTCATATAAGAAATGTGTTACTGCAGGAGTGACAAGCATGTACTGAATAAAGAAATTATTTTAAAGACAATTGAATTCGTTCCGGAGATCTTGTAACAGTGGAGAAATAGCTTTAAACAATGCTTGAGAAAACAAGAGCAACCAACTTTGAGTTTGGGAAACTCGGTATCAAATTTCCACATGGATCAGTAGAAGCTACCAAAAACACATTTCCTTAAAAGGAATGTCAATGCTACGTGTCGAGCACTTGATGTCATGGAGGCCATTCATGATAATGGGCTATTGGGCTTGCTTAGCATAATTTGATGCAATTTGCACAGCACAAACCGAAGAACTGAATATTATATAGTAACATTTAATACTTTAAGTAAACATGGTACAATACGGCCCAACATGGCTACTATCGTCAACCTCTAAACAATTTGCCTTCAAAGCACAGTAAATGCTTAGGAGTTGGGACGTTGAAAGTGTACGAATGGGTTCCGGCTAATTTTCATACCAATTACAACAGGGTTTGGAATTTGTAAACTATTTTTTTCTCCCTTTCTGAAACAAAACTTTAGGGAGACAGGGGACTCCATCTAAAAAACACAAATCACAGTTTCAAGCTTGCAGCACACTGTAACATAGACATAAAAGATTCAACAAAATATGGACTGCGTCATATACATCATATACCCCCTTCTACCATTTCTTCTTCTTTTTTTCTTTTCTGTTTTCTCTCCTTTTTTTTGTCCTCATATCCTCCCTGTATTAGATTTGTCTGGATTTCCTTATAATGAGTTTCTTTTGACAGCAGCGGTATTTGATCTGTAGGCAGCAAAATAATGTTTTATCTTGGTTTCCTTGTGATTGCTTACAATCTTGGTGACTTCAGAGTACTACTTCATGACAAGTAATTAATTAACAATCTATGATAATGGTGGTTTTGTAAGACTCTTGTTTTGTTGGGAAAATATTAGGAATGAAACTTGTTATCAACAACACAAATAACAAATATTTCCCCATATTTATACAGTTACATAGTAACAAAAATACTCTAGACAGGATAATAATTTAGTAGAAAAATAAAATAAGAGACACCACAATTTTTAATATGGGAAAATCCCCAATTAGAGGGACAAAAAACCCACTGGACCTAGTCCAATAAAAATTTTCACTATGATCAATGGGATTACAATCAGTCTTCCTAGTGGCACTAGGGAATCTCAACAATCAACAGAATACTCACTCAATTGGGCGAAACATAACCATATAACTCTACAATGTAGGTACATCAGAATAGCTATCAGAGAAGGCAATAAAATTAACAAGTTATATCAAATTATCAAGCTGAACATCAGGAACAACATACTAAATTTTCATGATAAACAGAATACATTTACTCGTTTGATGATAAACCTACTGCATTGCCCTTTTTCTTTTTTCTCTTCTCCCTCTGCGGCACCTTCGCGTTTTCATGTTTCTTCAACATGCCACGCTACTATAGCGTGGTTTATTTTTAATTCCTTTTTCGGTTTTCTTTTTTTTTTTGGTTTTCCTTTTTTTCTTTTCTTTTAGTTGTTGGGCCCCTAATAAAGGGGAAGCCCACCAACAAATCTCTCCCTTCCCAATTCAAATGGGGATGCGCTGCTCTACTAAGCCCGCCTTTTCTCTACAAGAAATAAACTTCACCGTCGGTAAAACTTTAGTCATCATATTTAAACCATTATCATCAATATGGATCTTTTCCAATGAAAGCAATTTCATCTCCAGTGCTTCATGTATCTAATGATACCGCACCTCTATGTGCTTCGACCTGAAATGAAATGTCGGGTTCTTGTTGAGATGAATAGCGTTCTGGTTATCACAAAATAACACAAACTTCTTGTGACCAAGGCCTAACTCTTATAGGAATTTTTGCATCTACAAGAGTTCTTTTGAAACTTCAGTAACAATAATATATTCGGCCTCAGTAGAAGACAAAGAGCAACACATTTCTGAAGTCTGGACTGCCATGACACGGCTCCCCCTGCAAAAGTCATCATGTACCCAGAAGTAGACTTCCTAGAATCAAGATCATCAGCCATATCCACATCCGTGTAACTATCCAATATAGGCTGACCACTACCAAAGCATAAACAAACTTTGAAAATGCCCCAAAGATACCTGAAAATCCACTTTACAGCTTGCCAATGATCCTTACCAGGATTAGAGAGTAACCGGCTAACACCACCAATAGCATGAGCAATATTTTGCCTGGTACATACTATAGTGTACATCAAACTGCCAACTGCAGACGCATATGGAGCATTCTTCATCTCTTCTTTTTTTTTTTTCTCACTTGTAGGACATTGTTGTGAACTTAACTTGAAATGACCAGCAAGTGAAATACCAACCGACTTTGAATTACTCATGTTAAACCTCTCTAACACCTTCTCAATGTACTTTTGCTGAGATAACCATAACTTACCAATCTTCTTGTCACCAGTAATCCTTATGCCAAGGATTTGCTTTGCAGAACCTAAGTCCTTCATAGCAAAGGACTTGCTCAAGTCATTTTTAAGACTCTGAATCTTCTGCTTGTCAAGACCAATAATCAACATGTCATCCAGAGAAAGCAAGAGAATTATGAAATCACCATCATAGAATTTATTGACAAATAAGCAATAGTCTGAAGTAATTTTACTATATCCATAATCTGCCATGAAAGAATCAAATTTCTTGTACTATTACCTTGGTGTTTGCTTGAGGCCATATAAACTCTTCTTCAATTTGCACACAAGCTGTTCCTTTGCCTTAACCTTGAAACCCTCTGACTGTTCCATATAAATTTCTTCCTCCAAGTCACCATGAAGGAATACAGTCTTCACATCAAGCTGCTCAACCTTTAAATTCAAGTTTGCTGCTAAACCAAGCACAACGCGAATAGAGGACATCTTCACCATCGATGAGAAAATCTCTTCAAAATCAACTCCTTTCTTCTTTCACAACCAACCTTGCTTTGTACCTTGGTTGTAAGACATTATCTTCAATTTTCAGCTTAAACACCCATTTATTTTTTAGTGTTTTTTTACCGTTTGGCAGCTTTATCAACTGAAAGGTGTGATTCTCATGCAAGGAATTCATTTCCTCTTGCATGGCCTTCAACCATTTGTCTTTGTGCTCATCAGAAATAGCCTCTTGATAGTTCTTTGGCTCCCCACTATCAGATATTGCCACATACTCATCTGAAGGATATTTCTTAGAAGGCTAATGCAGTCTTGAAGATCTTCTCAGTTATGACTCAACTGGTGGTTCTAGTTGAACTTACTCAACTGACACCTCAAGAGTAGGTGCAGACTCATCACTTGTATTCCCATCATCAGGATATATACTTCTCCCCTATCAACAGGAGTATTAGGAGGAGACTTTAGCACAACATCACTGTCACTTTTAGCAATAGACACTGGCTTATCTGATTTTTCAAAATCTTCAATGGTTTGGTCTTCAAGAAAGATCACATCTCAGCTTCTAATTATTCTTTTACTTGTCAAATCCCATAACTTGCAAACAAAGTCTTCATGACCATAACCAATGAAGATACACTGCTTGGACTTCCCATCAAGCTTGGACCTTTCATTTCTTGGGACATGAACAAAAGCCCTGCGCAGCCAAATACTCTTAAGTGACTATATCAGACATTTTTTTCTATCCATACTCTCTGTGGAACATCACAATCTAGAGGAACTAAAGGAAAAAGGTTGATCAAATCCACTGCAGTTCTCATTGCTTTACCCCAAAAGGATTTGGACAACTTTGCATGAGAGAGTATACACCTAATTCTGTCATTGATTGTACAGTTCATTTTCTCTGCAACTCTATTATGTTGAGGAGTCTTGGGACCTGTTTTCTCAAGCCTGATCCCATGTTCTCTACAATAGTCTTCAAATGGACCCTTGTACTCACCACGATTATCTGCTCGGACACATTTTAGTTTCATTCCCTTTTCTCTTTCAACACTTGCATAGAAGCTCTTGGAAACTCCGAGCACCTGGTCTTTAGATTTCAACACAAAAGCCCACACTTTTCGAGAATGGTCATTCATAAAAGTCACAAAAAATGATGCACCTCCTAGTGTTTTTGTGTCCATGGTGCAAACATCAGTGTGAACTAAATCTAGTACATGTGGTCTCTTATGAGGTCCTGAATAATGAAAAGCTACTCTAGCATGCTTTCCAATAAAATAATGAGTGCAAGTCTTTAGAGACGTACCTTTTATCGGAAGAGACTGATTCTTGGCTAGAACACCAAGTCCTTTTTCACTCAAGTGGCCAAGATGTATATGCCACAAGTCTGAAAAGGAATCATTAATAACATTCACCTCCTCTTTACACAACTTTCCTGGCAACTGGTAAAGAGCAGTGAAACTTCTATCTTCACTTGCAACAACTAGCGACCTTTTCATGATTTTGAATTTCCCACCACCAAAGGTAGTGTAGTAACTTTCTCCGTCCAATGCTTTGATTGACATCAAGCTAAGACACATATCAAGCACATGCCTAACATTCTTCAACTATAATCTGCATCCCATGCTAGTTTCAAGGCACACGTCTTCCATACCAACAATCTTGCATATCCCTTTATCTCCTAGTCTTATTCTGCCAAAGTCACCAGCAGTATAAGTAGAGAAAAACTCACACCTAGGAGTAACATGACATAAGGCGCCAGAATCCATGATCCAACTGGAATAATCACATGCAAGATTTATGAAGTTCTCATGACGTAGAACAAGGACATCATCATATGCAATAGCAGTAGTGTCTTTATCATTGTTACTATTTTTGTTTTCATTTCTTTCTCTTGATTTCTCTTTTTTCAAGTATCTGCAATGCTTTTTGATATGTCCCGGCTTGCCACAATGATAGCAATTAAATTCCTTTCTTGTCTTGAACTTACCCTTTGATTTGCTACGGCTCTCTGACCTGTCAATATTATGAGGTCTTCGATTCTAACTTCTCCCCCATGACTCTGCAACAAGTGCTTCTGACTGGGTGGAGGCACTAATCAAATCCCGCTCTCTTCTTCTGGCATCTTTATTCAACATGCTTTCTTTAACCATTGACAATGTCAACTTCCTATTTGGAGTTGAGTTAGTTAATATCATAACCAGGACTTCCCAACTGTCAGGAAAAGAACTTAACAACAGTAATGCTTGCAACTCATTAGACAATGTTATCTCATTGGTTGTCAGCTGATTGACAATCTCTTGGAAGGTACTCAAATGCTCTGGCATTGAATCACCTTCTTTATATTTCATATTTACTAGCTTCCGAATCAAATATGCCTTATTTTGCACATGATTCTTCTCATATAAATCTGCCAATTTCTGCCACATACTCTGGGCATTAGTTTCTTTGTCAACATGTGGATACACACTAAGATCCAACCACTGCTTAATCAAAACAATAAATTTTCTATTCATTTTGTTCCATTCGGCTTTAGACTTATCAGCAGGCCTATATTTATCACCTTCAACAGGATCATACAAATCCTTACTGTATAACATGTCTTTCATGAGAATCTTCTAAACTGAGTAATTTTTGGAATTCAACTTGATCATATTTGGCCCTTGATGTTCCTCCATTTAAACTGCATAGATTAAAAAAATAACTGAAGCTCTGGATACCACTTTTGTTAGGAAAGTCTTAGGAATGGAACCTATTATCAACAGCGAAAGTAACAAATATGTCCTGACACCTGTGCAGTTAAGTAGATAGTATCGAAAATAATTTGGCAGAAAAATCAAATAAGAGACACCACAAGTTTTAACATGGAAAAATCCCCAATTAGAGGGACAAAAAACCCACAAGACCTAATTCAGCAAAAACTTCCACTATGATCGATGGGAATATAATCAGTCTTCTTAGTAGCACTAGGGAATCTCAACAATCAATAGAATACTCATCCAATTGGGCGGAACACAACTATATAACTCCACAATGTGGGTATAACAGAATAGCCACCAGAGAAGGCAATAAAATTAACAGGCTATATCAAATGATCAAGCTTAACATCAGGAACAATATACTAGATTTTCATGATAAACGGAACACGTTTACCCGTTTGATGATGAACCCACTGCACTGCCCTTTTTCTTTTTTCTCTTCTCTCTCCGCGGTGCCTTCACGTTTTCACGTTTCTTCAACATGCCACGCTACTATAGCGTGGTTTGTTGTTAATTCCTTTTTCGGTTTTCTTTTTTTTTTTTTTTGCTTTCCTTTTTTTTCTTTTCTTTTAGTTGTTGGGCCCCTAATTAGGAGGGAAGCCCACCAACATGTTTGTTCTTATTCTTCTACGTGACTAGCATGTTTATGGTTGTTTAGAGATCTCCATGGTAGCACAAGCTTAGGCCAATAGACGTGTTAATTCGTGAAAAAGGAAAAGTTCAAGCACAAAACTCACAGAGTTCCTGTAAAGTAGCTTGCATGGGTACTTTTTCTCTATAAATCGGATTGTTGATGTAAAGAAAGCTTGTACTAAAAAAAAAAGGCTTGTAGATTTGTATGAAATTAGTGTATTGGGAAGTTTAATTGTATGTTTAGGTTTTGTTTTGCTTAGCCATCTTGTTAATGGTATGCCCAACTAGAGGGCTTTGTGCCTTAAAATTTTGCTATCTCTCATTTTGGTTGTGGACTTTTGACTTTTTCAATGGTCATCTATTTTAACTAAAAAGTAAAAACAAAACACAAAATACTAGACAATGGTCATGCTTGACAACATGAAAACAATATTGTATCTCAAAACTTACATTCTGATTTTTACCTAACATACATGGGAACTAAATTTTGGTACTAACGTTAATGTCAGAGGTCTTTTCTTAGTTTTTGACGAGGCGTTCATAATCGGGGATTGCATCGTCCATCGGCCCCACCCCTTCCATGCATATAAATACAAGGACAACATCAGCTAAGCTACTATTTGTCTTCTCTTCTCTTTTTCCCTAAAAGCTTTTCTAGTTTCCGGACATTCACTAGTTACACACTCAACCTACATATTTTCTTTTTCCTTTCCCCCCTCCCTAGTGGTTTTCTTGTAATTTAAAATATCAAACATGCCATGCTAATATATTGCCACCATCCATCCAGTAACTCATCATCATCCAATAATCCAGTAAGGTTTTAGGGTATTGAAAGGAGAGAAGGGAGGTGGGTTTTGAAGTGATGAACTTGATGGAGTTGATGAACTAGAGGGGAGGTTGATGTAGTTGGACAATTAGAGAGGTCTGAATTGAATTTTGACAAATCTCAAGCGAGATAAGTGTAATTTACCCATTCAATTTATACACAAGAATATGGGTTAAATACTTTATTTCAAATATATATTTTTTATAAAGGCAAACTTTAAAAGAAGTATTTATTAAAACCAATAATATTTTACTCATGAAAAATGGCTTAAACAAAAAGTTAACTTAAACTAACCAGCTAAAGAATCCGAGTTTAAACATGCAAAGAGCGAAAAAGTGCAATTAATTTCGCAAAAAAATACTTGTGAAGTGAGTAATTTATATTATTTCACATCTATGAAAAAATGTTAACATAGACAAAAAAAAAAAGGTGCATGTCACACAAAACTGGTTCAATCTTCAGTGGAAAAGGGGGTTCAATTTTTTTTTTTATAACTTTTTAATTAAACTTAGGAGGTAGGACTTTGGAAACTGTATGAATGGGTTGAATCTAATTTTCATACCAATTACAATTGGGTTTGGAATTTGTAAGCTTTTTTATCCCCTTTCCGAAACAGAACTTTACGGAGGCAGGGGACTCCATTTAAAAAGCACAATCACAGTTTACAAGCTTGCACTACACTGTAACGTAGACATAAAAGGGCCAAGTGCCTGTACCAAAAAAAGATTCAACAAAACATGGGACTGCAGCATATACATCTAATACAACAACATACTGGACAACGGTGATGCTTGATAGCATGAGAATAAAGTTGTATCTCAAAAGTCACATTCCAAATTTTACCTACCATATATGGGAACTAAAATATGGTCCTAAAAGTAATGTTAGATGTCTTTTCTTAATTTTCTATGGGGTCTTTATAATCGACGATTACATCATCCATCAGCCATCAGCCCCATCCCTTCCGTGCATATAAAAAATACAAGGACAACCTCAGTTAGGCTACCGTTTATCTTCTTTTCTCTCTTATCCAAAATACTTCCTGAATTTTCAGACACTCACCTATTACACACCCAACCTACAGCTTTTCTTTTTTTCCTTCCTCCCTCCCCTCAGCTAGTGGTTTTTCGCAGTTTAAAATATCAGACATGCAATGCTAATATATTGCCACCATTCATCCAGTAACTCCAGTAAAGTTCTAGGGCATTGAAAGGAGAGGAGGAGGTGGGTTCTCAAGTAATGAACTTAATGGAGTTAGGGAACTAGAGGAGAGATTGGCATAATTGGACAACTAAAAAGGTATGGATTGAATTTTAATAAATCTCAAGGAGATAGTGTAATTTGCCAATTCAATTTTATACAAGAATATATGTTTAATATTTTATTTCAAATATATTTCATTTTTATATAGTCAAAATTTGAAAGAAGTATTTATTAAGACCAATAATACTTGACTCATGAAGAATGGCTCAAACAAAAAGTTAGCTTAAACTAAACAGCTGAAGAATCCGAGTTTAAACATGTAAAGAGTGAAAAAGTGCAAATTATTGTGAATTGAGTAATTTATATTATTTCACATCTATGAAAAAATGTTAACAGAGAAAAAAAAAAGGTTACATTTCACTGTATACCAGATCAATCGTCAGCGGAAAAGGGGGTTCAATTTTTATTTTCTTTTTTAACTTTTTAATTAAACTTTGGAGTTAGGACTATGAAAAGTGTATGAATGGGTTGAGGCTAATTTTCATACCAACAATTACAATAGAGTTTGGAATTTGTAAACTCATTTTTTTTCCGTTCTGAAACAAAACTATAGGGAGACGGGGGACTCCATTCAGAAAACATAAGTCACAGTTTACAAGCTTGCAGTACATTGTAACAGAGACATAAAAGGGCCAAGTGCCTGTACCAAAAAAGATTCAACAAAATATGGGACTGCGGCGTATACATCTAATACACACCAATGTGGTCGGTCTGCTGCGAGATATGCAAACCTGTTTGTCCCGGATTTTGCCTCTCTATAACAGCAATGATTCAATGAACCTGTCTAACCCATTCTCACCCACAACCCCACCCAACAAGGTTGATTATTTTTCATACCTTGAAACCTAAAGGTATACACACACCCATTTGTCTCACTTTATCTTGAAAATGTGCTAAACCAGCTTGGTTATTTCTGCAATGTTTTCTTTTAATAGAACAAACCCATGAAAGAAACAGAAAAACTTCTCCCAATCTATGCAGAAAACCTGTCTCTGTCATGAGGGGAAGAATAATCAATATTTGGCCCCGCAGGGACGATCCCAAATGGATTGATAGAAGGATGGCTTCCATAGTAATGCAACTTTATATGTTCCATGTTTACTGTGCTGCTAATGCCAGGAATTTGGAAGATGTCTTTAGTATAATTGAAGAGATTTGAGTATTCCCTCAGCAGCTTCTTGTTGCACTTGAAGTGAACTGCATAAACCTACAATTCCAGCAAAGTTTTAATTGCTCTAAAGTTAAAGGATTGGAACAATTAGATTGCAAAATGGGAAAATCCTTGCATAAATGTGGTGCACTCATCAAGCTAGGCACACTCGGTTAAATGACACATCACTAAATATGATATCTAATCATTAATTAGCTCTTAACTGATTATGTGTCAATCATTTATTGACCTAGTGCACCTAACTTAGGAGCACTTAAGTAAGAATTAATCTGCATAATGAGTCCCAAAACAGGAAAAACTGACTGTTTGGAACAAAAGAATCCTTTTCCCTTATTTTTTCTGTTTGGTGTTTACATTTCGAAATTGGAGAACTCTTTCTACTATCCGGAAGAGAAGGAAGGCGGGTGGAGCTGTATTAAGTTGGCAGGGAAACAACAAGGGTGAAAATGGTCTATGATTTGGAACAGAAATTTAAGAGGTTTCATTTCCAAAACAAAGTATGCAGATTAGTCATTTATTGCTATTCAATTCAGAGTCAAAACTTTGTAAATTCAGAGCCCAAAACAGAGATAATGGTTTCTATCTAAAAAAATATGAAATTTAACAGGACAGCTTCATATTTTTACAAGAAATATGATCTTAAAACTAAGGCTATGTTTGGTTTGAGGGTCAAAATGAGGATAAATTTTCCATGATTTAGTTTCATGTATAAAATTATATATGAAACTCACTCATGGAAAATTTACCCCCATTTTCGGCCTCCAACCAATTTGGTATTTTGAAATCCCCCCAAGACACCAGCTCCCCACTTAATAACTTAGGTCTGCCTGTAGCCCCCTATTCTCACCAAAAAAGAAAACTTGACTGCTAGTGACTTCATTTTTGAGTTCTAAAAGGATGGTCTTACTCAATGCAATGCTTCATTAGAGCATGGATTGTAATTTTAAAAAACAAGACAGGTAAAATGAAAGAATATAAGATAATCTCAAACATCAACAACAAATGCCTAATAATACACACACACATGCAGGCACACAAACACACTATACCTCATCAAATCTGATGAGAGTGACAAACAAACGAATGTCTGCTTCAGTAATTGTGTTGCCACACATATAGCGCTGCTTGCTTAGTATATTCTCACATTTGTCCAAAGATTCATATAATTGTTTTACAGCCTGCAGAGAGGACCAAGTAAACAGTTCCAATGGCCTCAGTAATAGCAACCTTTTAATTAATTTAAACATTAAACTATTAACTGGCACGAAAAATATTAAACCAAATCTACGTACCTCGTTGTATGGTTCTTGCATCTTCGCGAACCCACATTTATAAACACCATTGTTTATACTATCATATATCCACTCATTAGTCTCATCAATTTGGGCTTTCAAATCAGCGGGATATAAGTCTAAGGTGGGATTTTCAGCGATATTGTTGAACTCAGTATTAAACATGCGGATTATCTCTGAGCTCTCGTTGTTAACAATGGTCTTGAGTTTCTTATCCCACAAAACCTGACCAGATAAAAATCCATCACCAGAAAATAAACATCAACTCAGCAATGCAAATCACACAAACCAGGAAAGAAACCCATCCATCCTTAAACAGAATACATACTGGAACAGTGAACTTTCCAGAGTAGTTTGTGCTTGCAATTTCATAAAGTTCTCTAACACTCTTCGCTCCATTCAACAGATCAGGTTCAGCTCCTATCACCTCAGTTTTTGAATCTGGAAAAACCCATCCCATATGCTCATCTGATTCCTTCGTTCTTCCCCAGATGGGTTTGACTGACTGATATTTAAGCATGTGAAATATAAAATTCCTCTTTTGAGGAACAATAACTAATGTATCTATTTCATTTGAAATTTAAAGTACTCAACTCAACACAGAGGCTAGCTTACTAACCGAGAAACTAATAGCTTTGTGAAGTCCTTTGATACTCAAGTAAGCAAGGCACCTGGAAGCCCAAGGGCAAGCATATGATATGTAGAGATGATACCTTCCTGGCTCTGCTGGAAATTGGGAATTCGGGTCCCTCGAAATGAATTGCCGGAATGTGGAAGCAGATCTCACAAAAGCACCAGAGTCTGACATCTCATCCAACGCAGATCGCGCCATTTGAACAATATGCTAAGCAGTAGATATTTCAATAACGGATTACAACTACAAATAAGCTTTAAATTTCAATACCATGACACATTCACAATGAATTCAAAAAAAAGAAAAGGAAAAACTTCAGAAGGTCAGCGCATATCTGATGAAACTAGAGAACTTCATACTCAACCAAGTTATAGTAACACCTTCAATTCTGCTTCAAGTTGCAATGCTATGAAAACATGGTGCCAATAGTCCAGTAACACTTTCCAGTCAAGCTTTTATCTCTTGGTTTAGGAACAAATTGGTAGATAAATTTCAAAAAATAAAGAAAATAATAATAATAGAAAAAAACTGGTACTTTTCATCTGCGGAAAAATTCAAATCAGACTATGATCAAAACAAGAACCAACTGGAATCAAAACGCTGGCTAGATCTGTGGATGAAACATAGATACCTTGTAGTTGTGGTTGTAGGCAAACTCTGGGAGAGTAAAGGAGGTCCTGGGGCTTAGTGATCTGGGAAAGAAACACAACATCGTTTCAGTCCAATATTGGAGGAAAGTTAATTAAAGAAGGTACAACAAAACATGTTCTTCGTACCAAATACTATGTTATGGACTAACTGGAAGGTAATGGTAGCGAGAACCTAACCTCGCTGAAATCAAAACACGTGTTTTTTACTTAACAGATCAGGGTTGAACACAAGGAGGTATCCAGAGACTTGGCATCGGGAAAGTTTTTAGGGGGTTCCAATCAACGAAAGTCATTAATAAAAAAGAGATTAAAGTAATGGAGGCGGCTAAACTAATCATTAATTAGTGCAAATAATTTATCGGAAAAATATTTTCTTTTCACTGTAAGTGGGTTGGTTGATCACGCTCATGTTGGACTGTATTGAAGATTCCAAGAATTTCTGATAAATTCAGTATATGTATGCATCAATTCGTTGAAATAATTCACAAAACTATGATTGTTGGGTGCGCTAATGATTGTTGGATTGTATTGCACATAAAAAGCAAAAAAATAAAGAAGATTGTATTGCATTAGTGGTTGCAGGGAGTACAGAGCCTACATGATCCTAGAATTATTTGATTCCAATCAGAATCAAATTGGGAATGACTGGGGGAGAGAAAACTCACCAATTTAGTTCCAAAGAATAAAATGATTGATAAACTATTGAGTAACGGGAAGGATTCGCTTATCGGGGAGATTAATTAGAGGAAAATAGAGAGAGTACACATTCTCAAAGAAGGGATTGGCCCATAATAGTGGTTAAGGTCGCTAAAGAGTGTTTGGGATATTATAAAATATCTATTTATAGACTGACGGTGTAAAAATGTGTCCTAGGTGGTCGTGACGCGCTCTAGCATAGCGACCTTTGCACACATGGGGACTTTGCGATGCAAATTGCTTATATCTCCCAACGCGGTTGGAATTTGGCCTCAGAGGTCGCAGTAGCACTTATAAGGAATTGAGTTAGCTTTTTACGCTACAAAAATTGTATCAATTGAACATCTATAACTTTAGATATTTGTAAAATATTAAACAAAGGTTATGCTTGATAGCACGAGAACAAAGTTGTATCACAAAACTTACATTTCGTTTTTTATCTAGCATGTATAAGAACTAAATAAGGGCAATGTTAGAGGTCTTTTCTTGGTTTTAGACAGGACGCTTATATTTAGGGAATGCATCATCCATCTGCCCCACCCTTTCCACGTATATAAATACAAGGATAACCTCAGCTAAGCTGCCATTTGTCTTCTCTTTCTCTCTTTCCCTAAAAAATTTTCCGAGTTTTCATATAGTCACTAGTTTAACACCCAACTCGCAGCTTTTCTTTTTCCTTTTTCCCCATAGTGGTTTTTCTGGAGTTCAAAATATCGAACATATCGTGCCGATATATCACCACCATTCATCCAGTAACTCATCATCTAGTAACTCTAATAAGGTTTTAGAGTATTGAAAGGAGAGAAGGGAGGTGGGTTTTGAAGTGATAAAAATGGCGGGGTCATTGAACTAGATAGGAGGTTGGTTTAATTGAACAACTAGAGGAGTCTCAGTTGAATTTTGACAAATCTTGAGACATATGAATGTAATTTGCCCATTCAATTTATACACAAGAATATATGTTAAATACTTTATTTCAAATATATTTCTTTTTTATAAAGGCAAAATTTGAAAGAAGTATTATTTATTAAGACCAATAATATTTGACTTATGAAAAATGACTCAAAGTTAACTAAAACTATACAGTTGAAGAATCCAAGTTAAAACATGTAGAGTGCGAAAAAGTGCAAATTAATTTTGCAGGAAAATGCTTGTGAAGTGAGGTAATTTATATTAGAGTTTAATTTTTATATATTAATGGAGTAAAATTTATTTACATTATTATTCAATCATGTATTGACATATCAATAAAAATAATTAAGTTTTATATCCACCATTTGAAAAATCATGCATATGAGATTATCAACTTAGATAATAGGGTAAAAGAATTTAATATTATTAATGTATAAATATTAAACTCTTTGTATTGTTTCACATCTAGAAAAAATATGAACATAGAAGGATAAAATGAAAAAAGATAAAAGAAAAAACTTTATAAAATAAAAAAGGAAAAAAGGAAAAACTTTACTTCCTTCAAAAACTTCCATTCTCTCCATTTGTCTCATTTCTGTCTCACCCGCCCTTTCCTCCAAAAGCTCACATTTCTCTCCCTCTTTCGTAGTCATTCACAGAAAAAAGAAAAAGAAAAGGGAGAATCAAACTTGGCAGCTCACAAAACTAATTATCATACATGAAGACTTAGCTCATTATATTTAATTTTTCATATATTTATGATTTATGTCCCAAGACATTAATGATTTTTTTTTTTGAGAATTTTTTCAGTAAAAAAAAAAGAATTGAGAATGACTTTACTAGAAATTGAGATTTGTTGTTATTTTTGAAAACTGGAGTTAGAAAGTTATAAATGTATGTTATAAAAAACTGTAAACCAGTATGCAAAATATTGTAAACTATGTTCACAAAACATGCAAACCAGTTCTAAAAAATTGTAAACTAATTGAGGATAAATACTAAACAGATTAGCGATAAAATATAAAATTATATGTAGAAAAATTATAAACCAGTACCATATTCATAAAATATGTAAACCAGTTCTGAAAAGTTATAAACCATATGGTTTTACATTTTATATTGAACCTATGTAGTATTTATCCTATGAAAACTTAACTTATTCCATTTGATTTTTCAATATCTATAAAATTTATAATTTTCGGAATTATAATGAAGAATCTATAAAATAAAAATGAAGAACCTAAAATATTCGGAATTATTAAATACGCATTTTTCAACAAGTTTTTTTTAATTTAAATAATTGTTGATGGTACACAAATGTAATTAAGATAACTATTTCGTAGTTTTTATTTTCTTATAAATTTATTTTCACTTATTAAAATGGAAGGTTTATTTTATATAAATATAAGTAAAATCATCTAAATATAAGTAAAGAATTATTTTCAGAGAAATTAGTTTCGCTCATTAAAATGGAAGATATACCTATCTCTTCACCTAAATTGAATATAAATATAAGTAAAATCATCTTTAATCTACAAACTATAGACGTAATATTTACGAACCTTAAATATTAAATATTATGTTATGTGTTTTTTAAAATATTTTTTAATTTGTTTCTGCTTATAATTAATCAACTACAAAATTTAAATTTCAAATCTCAAATTTAGAATTATCTTTAAATCAATCATATTCATTTGACACCATGAATAAATGGAGATGCAAATGTAAATGCATAAAATCAATTTATTAATTCGCCCTAAATTAGTTTGAATCAAATTAAAATGATTTAAAATTTTTCATTTTCATTTATTTGAGATTTAAAATTCTAAATATTTTATAAATGCTTCCCAATTGTTCTAGTGCTGATTATGTTTCTTCATTTTAACATTTTGTTTTCTTGATCTTAGCGGCTTCATATGAAGAATCAATGTTTTCTATTTCATTTATCTTAATCCACTAAGGTCCCGTTTAGATAAATAGCTTATTTAAATTCTTATACAAAAGTAACTTTTAAAAAGTAACTTGTAAATATAAATTATTTTATATTTGAATATATAATAATAAAAGCCCTTATTTTTAGTGTTTTAGAAAGAATTTGTTAAGAAACTAGATATTTTAACTTCTCAAAAAGTATTAAAATTAAATTTTAGGGAAGTAATAAGTTGTTTAGACAAATAGGATAAAAAGTTAAAATATGACTTTCAACTTATAAAAAATTAGAAAAAATCAGAAATTATAATATTTGAACGGAACCTAAACACCGTTACAATTCTATTTAAAACTCATCTTCTCTCTCTAGTGGGGCTGCACATTTTTTTTCCTTTCTCCCCCTCCTCCTCCTCCCCCCCCCCCCCTCCTCCTTTTGCTACTTTTTTCTTCTATTCTATAACCTACACTCATCATCTTCTTCATTCGACTCTCTATAGCGAATGCCTCTTTTGATCTTGAAGTGTGGATAATGCACATACGTATCTGACATTGTACTAAATTGTAATTATTTTTATTAGAAGCAAGGGGTGACAACGATCAATCTTTAGACCACTTGGTTGTAGAGACTTTGATACCATGTCATAAAATATCTCTTCTATAAGTTTAAACCAATGAATTATGATATTTTAATGATTTTATATCTAATATGCACTTTTAAATTGCCTTGGATGAAAAGAAAAAAGTCTCCATACATGGTTTCATCGATGTCAAAAATTGGTAAGAACATCTTCAAATGCTTATACTAATCATCGCCTAGGTATTCTATCTTTTCAGGTGTCAAATTAATTTATTTGTGCAGTTTATTGAGGTTGAAAGTGCATAAAGATGACCAATGCTAAAGTTGATAAATACCCAATCAAGATTGGTTCCTTTTATCTTATTTTTCTCATATGGTTTTGTTCTTGAATGAAATATTTCGACTTTAAGCTATGTGTTGAGCAACTGTAGTAGTTTGATACAGTGAAATGTTTGGATTTTCTTTTTTCTATTTTTTTTCTAAAATGAATATTAATTTAATGTCTCGCATGAGTGGTAAGAGAAGAGTTATTATTATTATTATTATTATTATTCAGATAAGTAGTACATGGTCTCCACAAGAAGGAGAAGACCAAGATGGAAATGTCAAATCTGTAATGCATCCAAGTATAGAACAACTGCTGCCAATGCCTATTACACCTCATAGAACTAATACAAGACACTTCATGTAGCTGTTGTTGTTATCTTTTCCAAACATTCAATCCGAATGTCTATTTTGTAATACTGGATTGTTTCTAAACATTCACACCATACCATAACAGTTTTTTTTTTTTTCAGTGAAATTTGCATAGCTATCACCATTCTCATTTTATCTTGTTTTAACGATATGCATTTCATTATCTTATCTTTGTACAATTCAGTCGTGTTTAAACTTCGACCACAATGGTTTTTGCAAGAAGTCAAAATCCGAAAAAAAATTAAAATAGAATACATGCATATAATAAAATTTGACTATTATTTTGATATCATATATTTTCTTCCATTTTTATCAGCTAATAATATTAAATGATTTTACATTATCAGCACATATATAAAAATTAATCTCTTATTTTAATATGCTAAGTAATATTAATAAATAATGAAATGATGATATTATCTTTAAATGACTTTAACTTTTTGTGACACATTATATGTACAATTTGTTAGATATCTGAAATTTTAACATTTTTTCTTTTTAATACAGTCTCTAAAAGAAATTCGAAATTTTAATATTATAATGGGATCAAAATACAATTCCTTTTATAATTTTTGTTTACTTTTTGCTTGTTTGTATTATGCTTTAATTTTATTTTTAATCAAGTTGTCATGCAATGAAATTTTCAGTGTTACTTTCAATCAAGTTGTTATACAACTATATTTTTAAAGTCATAATTTTAAATATTTTTTTCATTTTATTTTATCAAGTTTTTATATTAAAATTGAAATTGAGATTAATTTAAAACTAAACAACATGTCAAATGCTATTTGGTTAATCGTGTAAATCAAATTTTTATTGTCAATATACAATAATTAAATCCTATTAAATATTTACAAAATAAAAATAAGTCCAATATCCTTAAAAATTGTGAGAATTAAAAAAATTCCAGTAAATATTCCAATAAATTCACCTCCATTCATTTTCTCTTCTGTTAAATAGAGGATAAAACAAGTATGAAATAATTAAAAAATCATTAAAATGTGAAAATGACCTATGCTTGAGACCCAAAAAAGTTTAAAAATAAATTATATTAAAGAGTGGAGAGACTATTAGATATACATCTTGAAGGTAGCCAGTGCTGATGAGATGAGTCTCCAGTAAATTGCAACATGGTTGCTTGGTTCTTTCCATTCAGTCTCCTCAAGACTTCCTAGTTTTTAGACAGGTCAAGTTCCGCGTGGAGCTAAAACGATTCCCACTGCAGTTCCGTCATGCTGTGTGCAAACCAGCAACTAGGAAAGTGGGACACATCCCCAAACTTCCATGTTGCTATGGTTGTTGACCCTAGGGAGCTTCTTTCCACCAATATTAAACTTATTTTGCCGAAGTCACCCTCAGATTGATAAGCATGACATCCTGGCTTGGCGCCACTCCCCGCGATTCTGAGAAATTTTACAAAAATAAAGTTGTACATTTTACTAATAATTAAAATTTTTGACTTAAAAAGTAAACGTTGGATTCAACAAGTGGTAGGTAAATGATTTAGGGTAAATGATTCGAATCTCCCAACTAACGCTTGGAGGAGACTATTGGCTATATTTGACCAGCGTCACCCTTGGGACTAACATGAAGCTGATTTCCTTTGTAGTCATTATACACATCTAAAAGTAATTTTGGCTAACATTATTTAAACAATAACTCATTCTCTTATAATAGCTTTTAATATATGAATTTCCAAACATAAACCATGATGATACCCCAATTTGCCAATTCTGATCCAAACTCACACTTATTTGTCAAAACTCTTTTTATTTTCACCGCCATCTTATTTTTGTGTTAGTTACATGCACAGGAGTTAAGAGTAATAAAATCAAGGCTTAATTATTATAAAACACTATTAAAATATTCTTGTTCCATTAGATTCTAATTAATTTATTCTTCTAATGTATCTCTACATTGGTTCTTTGATCACTGGTGTGCTAAAAATACTGTGGAGTATAATTAAGAGCCAGCTACAAATATTTGATTGATAAAAGAGGAGGACATTTTTTTCTTTTGGCCTGAATAACAAATAAAATAAAATAAAATTGAAGGAGTATTAAATTAAGAGCACGTTATGCATACTTCCATCAAATCCAAATGTGGAGAACGTAGATGGATAAGAGTGAGGTAGGGGATCACGAGCCAATCCAATTACTACATTAGGTGTTAAAATGGAGTAATAAGTTTTAATACTATAGAGTAAATGGTTTTTAGTCAAGGCAATGCGAGACTTTTGAGTTCTTTAACTGAGAATTGACTAGTCTTGCTGAAATAATGCTGATTATTCCTAGCAACTGCTCGATCGAATAAAATGTTCTTGCATCATATTGTCAGATAGCCAGCCACACACACAGAGCTACAAGAAAGTGTATAGTTACTGCAACCTTAGCTTGTTGATACAACGGTTACAGTATGATTGCTAGCAGCAGCCGAAGACTTGGTCAATTCTCATCATGTCCACCGAGAATGGCTAACCGGACACTTTCAGCTGAGGCTGCTTCTGCTTCTGCTTCTTCTTCTGCCACTTCATGTGCTCTCAAAAAACACGATGTCTTCATCAGTTTTAGAGGCGAGGATACCCGCAACAACTTCACGAGCCATCTTCATGCCGCTTTACACCACCACAGAATCCAAACCTTCATAGATTGGAGAGTTTCCAAGGGAGATGAGATCTCCCCCTCAATTTTCAAAGCCATCAGAGAGTCCACCCTGTCTGTGGTTGTTCTTTCCAAGGACTACGCTTCTTCCACGTGGTGCATGCGGGAACTCACCGAAATACTTGAGCACAAGAAGCATGGCGGGCACGTTGTTATACCTGTGTTCTACAAGGTTGACCCCTCGCATGTTAGGAAGCAGACCGGCACTTACATGAGAGCATTCGAGAGACATGAGAGAGATTTCAGACACAGCATGGCCAAGTTGCACAAGTGGAAAGCTGCTCTTACTCAAGTAGCCGATTTGGTTGGGTGGGACTCACGGAATTACCGGTAAGTAACAAATCATTTTTTTGTGTTTTTTTGGGAATAAAGTAAGTAAATCTTTGAAGAGTTACCTATCAATCAAGTATTTCTTCCCCTAAGTGGGAAATACTCAAATTAGGCCTCAGACATGTACAGTTTTAACTATTACATGCATGGTTTTAAATTGCGGTTGTGGTTACATAGTGATGCAGAAAATTACAAGAAAATGTTATTGATATGGCAACAATCGGCTCTGCGATGTGATTGAGCCAGCTATCGTAACAATAATATTGTGGCTATAATTGCGATTGCAGACAACAATTTAAAGCCAAAGCCATGACGCATGGTTTAAATAGGTTGACTAATTGCTGTGATTGGATTTCCTTTCATATTGCTTTACTTGATTCTGATCTAAAAGTTATGCTTGTCTCTCTCTCGTTTTTCTCCTCGAAAAGACGGATGATGAGGTTTCATAGCTAATCTGCTAGTTTATGTTCAATCACGGGAAGTCAATTTATTGAGTTACATCCTCTCATTTTTAATACAATTTTCTCTTTTCTTTTAGTTCTCTCTAATTTTGCTTGTGATGCAATTCTTTTGATGCATGCAGGACGGAATCTGAACTCGTTGATGAAATTGTCAAAGATGTGATGCAAAAGCTGAATCATATATGTCCCACTGAAGTAAAAGATCTTGTTGGGATTGACCAAAATCTTGCTCCCATTGAATCATTGTTAAGAATCAAATCAAAAGAAGTTCGAATAATAGGAATTTGGGGCATGGGTGGGATAGGTAAAACAACCATTGCCAATGCTTTATTTTCCAAACTATCTTCTCAATATGAAGGTAGCTGTTTCTTGGAAAATGTAAGGGAAGAATCAGAAAGGCAAGGCCTAAGTTGTTTGCTGAATAAACTTCTTTCTGAGGTACTAGAGGATGTAAAACTCCATGTTAGCACACCTATAGTAAGATCCACATTTGTTCTGAGAAGGCTTAGTCGAAAAAGGGTTTTAATAGTGCTTGATGATGTGGACAATCCAAAGAAACTAGAAGATCTTGCTGCAAAACACGATATCTTGGGAGCAGGTAGTAGAGTCATTGTCACTACCAGAGATAAGCATGTCCTTAGCAAAGGGGTAGATGAAATATATGAGGTTAAAGGATTGTCCCTTCATCACGCTATTAGGCTTTTCAGTTTAAATGCCTTCAACAAAAACTGTCCTGAAACAGGTTTCGAGATGCTATCCAAAATGGTGGTTGATCATGCAAATGGCAATCCATTGGCTTTAAAAGTTTTAGGTTCAGTTCTCCATTCCAGAAATGTCCAACAATGGGTCAGTGCTATGAAAAAACTCATGAAGATTCCTAATGTAGAAATTCAGAATGTGTTAAGATGGAGTTATGATGGATTAGATGATGAACAAAAAAGTATGTTTCTGGACATCGCATGCTTTTTCCAAGGAGAGGATAAAGAAATTGTTATAAGGCTACTAGACACTAGTGGTTTCTTTGCGGATATAGGGACAGGAATCCTACAAGAGAAAGCTCTGATAACTTTTTCAGATGCAAATGAAGTGCGCATGCATGATTTGGTACTAGAAATGGGTAGGGAAATTGTTCGTCAGGAATCTATCAGAGACTCTGGAAGGCGCAGCCGATTGTGGGATCCTGAGGAAATCTATGATGTACTGAAAAATAACAGGGTAAGAGAAGGATATACTTGACTTCCAAAGAACATGTATCCTGTTGAAAAGTGACTAGTATGATAGTTTCTATTGACTAACATTCCAATTTTTGCTTGTCAGGGGACCGATGCAGTTGAAGGCATAATCTTAGATGTGTCTCAAATAAAAGCCTTGCCCTTGAGCTATGAGAGCTTCTCAAAGATGATCAATCTAAGATTTGTTAAATTCTATATGAGTAGGGGTAGGACATGTAATTTGTTCCTTCCTTCAGGCCTTGAATCATTATCTAATAAATTAAGGTATCTTCAATGGGATGGATACCCTTCGAAGTCTTTGCCATCAACCTTTTGTCCAGACAACCTTGTTGTGCTTTCCTTGATGGGAAGCTATGTTGAAAAACTGTGGGATGGAGTCAAGGTAATTTCCTGTATTATACACAAGAAGGTCAAGTTGAATATTTATGTTATTAAAGCCTCTTTTTTTTTGCATTTTTGTTGCTGCAGAATCTTCCGAGCTTAAAAGAGATCAACCTCCGTGCCTGCAACAATTTAACTTGTCTCCCAGATTTATCTCTGGCACCAAATCTTGAAAGTGTAGATTTTTCTCACTGCACAAGTCTGCTTTGTGTACCCTCATCTATCCAGTATACTAACAAACTTCTTTTGTTTAACCTGGAATCCTGCAAAAATCTTAAGAGTCTTCCAAGAAAAATTCACTTGTTTTCTCTTAAAATGTTCATTCTCAAAGGCTGTTCAAGTCTTGATGAGTTTTCAGTGACTTCAGAGAACATGACTCACCTGGACTTACGAGGGACAGCAATTGAACATTTTTCGGCATCAGTTTGGCAACATCTGAACCAGCTGGTTTACTTGAATCTGGAATCCTGCACTAAGCTTAAGAGTCTTACAAGCAACATTCACTTATTTTCTCTTAAAAAACTCAATCTTAGAGATTGTTCAAGTCTTGAGGTGTTTTCTGTGACTTCGGAGAACATGGAATACCTGAATTTGAGAGGGACATCAATTAAAGAATTGCCGACATCAGTTTGGCGCAACAACAAGCTTTTTACTTTGGTTCTTCATTCCTGTAAAAGACTTGTGAATTTTCCAGACAAGCCAAAACTTGACGAATTGCCTCTTATCTTCAATGAGCCATACTCTTCTGAAAGGCCAACAATGGATGAACCATGGAATTTGTCATCCTTAGCAGATTTGTCACTGAAAGGAAGCAGTATTGTGAATTTACCTGCAAGCATCAAAGATCTTCCAAGACTGAAAAAACTTTCCTTGACTGAGTGCAAGAAGCTTCGGTCCCTACCAAGCCTTCCACCATCTTTGGAAGATTTATCCCTTGATGAAAGAAATATTGAGTGTTTACCTGTAAGTATCAAAGATCTTTCTCGTTTGAAAAAACTTACCTTTGCTAACCACAAGAAGCAATTTTCTCCACCAGAGCTTCCACCATCCTTGAAAGATATATTACTAAATGAAAGTAAATTCAACTCCTTGCTTGTGAGCATGAAAGATCTTTCTGATCTACAAAATCATCCTCTGATTAAGTGGAAAAGGCTTCATTGTCTACTAGATTTTCCACCATTTTTGGAAGATTTATCAATAAATGAAAGCAATATTGAGTTCCTTCCTGTAAGCATCAAAGACCTTTCTCATCTGACAAAACTAACCTTAATAGACTGCCAGAGGCTTAAGTATTTGCCAGAGCTTCCACCATCTTTAGAACATCTGTCCGTAAATAGATGTAACATTGAGACCT
The DNA here is from genome assembly GCA_031216125.1 of Dalbergia cochinchinensis. NCBI lineage: Eukaryota > Viridiplantae > Streptophyta > Magnoliopsida > Fabales > Fabaceae > Dalbergia > Dalbergia cochinchinensis. The sequence goes on from CM062370.1 coordinate 38,901,489, forward strand.
TGCCTATGAGTATCAAAGATCACTCTCATATTCAGAAAATTACCTTAGTAGAGTGCAATAGGCTCCGGGCCCTATCCGAACTCCCACGTTGCCTGCAATTGTTTTGTGCAGCTGACTGCAGATCACTTGAGATTGTTCCAAGTTCAAAGACTGTCTTAATACAAGATAGGCTTGCGTTCTATTACAATTGCATAAACTTGGATCAGAAATCGCGCAACAATATCATTGCAGATCAACCCTTTGAGGCAGCTTTTACTTCTTTGAAACAAGGAACACCTCACGGTCCTTTGATATCTATTTGTTTGCCAGGAACTGAAATCCCAGACTGGTTCAGCTACCAAACACCTAATTCTTCACTGGACATAGAAATTCCTCAACAGTGGTTCATTGATTCAAAGTTCTTAGGTTTCGCTCTGTGCCTTGTAATCAGTGGCTTCCATCAAAGCAGTAGTGAAGGCTATGATCCAGATGTTAATTGTTACCACTTTGTGAAGCCAGCTGGCAACTCTGATCCCAGTGTTCCCTTTATTGGCCATTGCACAACTATAATGCAGGTGCCGCAAGGTCTCCATTCAGATCATATATTCATATGCTATTATCCTGCATTCAATGTTCCCATAATGCAAGATTGCAAGGACTTAGCCGAGTACTATGATGCTAAAAACCTGAAACTCAGAGTCATTTTCAAATTTAAGGGTCCATCTCAAAGGTTGGACGTTGTAAAGAGATGTGGGGTCAGGCCATTATTAATTGCCAATACTGAAAGTTTTCAAATTGAGACTGAACTACATCCTGAAGAAAAGGCAATGTGAAAGAGAGACTGGGAATTTTGATGAGATATACTAGTCCTAAGACTGAGAAGAGAAAGGTGCACAACATGAAGGAAATGAAGTTCATTCTTGAAACCAGAGGTATGTCACTCACCCTCTATTAAAAGAAGTAATGATAATAATTAATAAGGATTCTGAGTAGATACCGATAGGTCTCATGCATCTATGCCAAGTACTTTCGATTTTGGTATATCAGTAAAATGGTAAAAACATTTGTGACTCAACCATCATGTTGTAGAAGTCATGTCATTTGAATTTCAAAATCATTTCACCTGAGACACTGTATCAACTCATTTATCATGTGCTATTAAAAATGACCAAAAAATATTTAAAACAGAAAACTTATCATTTTATTAATGGATGATAAATGAGTCAATACGATGTTTTAGGTGAAATAAGTGCACCCAACATTTTTACTGTTGCAGCCATCCACTTCCGCACAACAGATACTCACCTGACTTGATAGAAGGTTCATACCAAAATAATCAGAGCACTCCTCTATGGTATTAGTAATACAAACTTAAGTTACTGTATGGGTTGTTTGGCGGCTTGTTATCATTTCTTTTTATAGAGCTTTACTATCATCAATTCAATAGTCTTCGAGTCTTGAACATGTTATACAAAAACACGTGGATATTTTAGCATCGATTATATGCAGTCGATTTTGCTTTTAAGCAAGGAAGATACTGGAGGACAAGTTCCACAGGGTAGATCCTTAAGGGAGGCATATGTCTCTAGATAGACAATGGAGGGTGACTCGAGAGGTAATTCCCTTACCTTTAAATAAAACAAAGGTAGCGTTTTCTTATTCATTTCTGACCAGTTAGTATATTTTATAGGTCCTTTTATATGCCTAATATATCATATAATAAATGATAAATTTAACGGTATAACAGTTTCCATGAGCAGGTCATTTTTCCTAAGACCTTGAGGAGCCCAGTAGTAATCCAATAATCTGGTCTCATCCCTGCCTGGCACAGGTCCAAAATGGTCTGTCTGGTTCAGAACTATGTATGACTTCAGATGAAAAGGGAGCGTTCCGACTAAGGCAAAAGCTTGAGAGAAAAAACAACACACAAATCTGGAATCTTCAGTAGATTTCCTATGATGGACTAGAACAAATGCAAAAAGTTCTATTTACAAGCATTTATATTTTACCGAGAATTTCATTCCATTCAAAAGAATTAATTCTGTTCCTGTTAAATCATTGTCTTCTTTTTCTTTAGAGACTACATTAATTATAATTAAACTATGAAAAGACCATATTATGTTGAAAAAAAAAATCTTTAAGAGATTAAAGTAATGACAACACATTATTAAATGACTAAAATAATTTTAGAAATCTTCTAAGAACAAAACATCTTGCTTTGTTTCTTCACTGGCCAATGATAAATATCAGTTACACAAATTGCAATTCCACCAAAACCTTGCAGAGATGAACCATGCATGCATCTCTAATGCACACTATATACAATACATAAGTATCAGATAACGCTGGCTGTACACTACTAACTCTATAAGGTTTTTAGTATAATTTAGCCCTGTTCTGGTTAAGAACTTCAACCCAATACTTCTCATCATATATACAACAAAATTGTGCAACGACATCGATCGCGAGAACCTACTGATGTCTTCTAGACTGCAATGTAAAGAGCTGTAATATGGCTTCAAGGATGAAACGTAGAGTATTAGCCAAAGATCAATAGCTTTCCTAGTATGAGGTGCTGTGTGGAAGCTCAAGACAGGATTGGTGTAAGTTGACATTTACAGTAATTCCAGACATCGGATACACGCATAATTCATAAGCCTACTCACAAGGCTATCTGGTTCTGGGATGAGAGAGAATGTCAAGCTGTTCCAGAAATGAAATGTCAATGATTCGTGCAGTATTTTTTCTAACAGAACATCTTGCTGAGCTTTCTCAGTTTCAGTTGCCGGTGCAATAAAGAATCTGTTTAGCAGTTAATTCAGTTAAGGCACAGAAGCACTTTAAAAAAATAATAAAGAATTCTGTTTTGCAGTTATCACTTTCCAAATTAGGCTCGACTCTTGACCAATGAAGCCAACCAGTGAAAAGTGCCTCAGCTAAGTGGTGTTTCTAATCAACCGTATGTCAATAATGCATTCCAAATCAAGAGAAATGTTGAAATTACCTTGTGATATTATGAGAACTGATAGGGAAGAAGGTATAAGAGGGTTCCACTTTCAGCTCCAACTGTTTAACATATCTATTCTCCTCTCCGAAAATTTTATGTGCAACCCTTGTTAACAGATCAGCACCATTCCATCTCAAACGGGTATCATCATAAGTCATATAGAACTCTTCCAAGCACTCCTTTATGAACAGACTGTACGAAATGAAGAATCAATCTCAATGGAAGTGTCAAACAATGCAAAACAAATTAATTGCATTTGCACCTATCATTCGAATTGATGACAAACAAGTATGGGAAGACAACATTTCCATCAGAATGTTCATAAATAACCTCAGAAAATTTGGTCACACAATATTTCAATCGAATGAATGCATATGTATAATTTGTGTCCACATCTAAATCCAAGATTTCTCTGATCAGAGCTTCAGATTAAGATTTGCATCTTTCATTCAACCTCATATTGATGCTAATAAGCAGCATCCAACTTTCACAGCATCAGCTACTACATGATGCCGACAATAGATTAAGAGATTCAAAAGTTACAAGTATATATATTAAGGTTGCATAAGTATAAATTTCTGTTCATCTCTGTAACACAATAACAGCGACAATAGTGAAATTTATCAAGCTAGAAAAGTACACATGTTAATAAATGATAGGATAGAATTAGGACGTTCAAGAATCCTCATTTTGATAGCTCCTAGAAAATCATGTTCACAAAATGCAATAACTCTGGAAAGTTAAAAGCTATGCTAACAATACCTGTGCCTTCCAAAGGCCATCACAGCACCATTCAAAGATCTTCCAGCTCCATGATCCTCCTCCATACCCACAGAGTTGTTAAGGAAAGAAATTGGCTTCAAAACTATGATATCCGAGTCTAGATAGATCCCACCATACCTGGTAAAAGGAAAGAAAAATGTTTCTGCTCTAATTCATCATTTTCATTATGCTATTCACAAAAACATAAAAGAACATATAAAGTAGCGAGCTCAGAGCTTAGTCTAATTAACACACAGCAAAGCTGGAGTAAATACCATCAGCATGTCCAATACAATGCAAAATTACTTTACAATTGCAAAACTGCTACCGACTTATGCTGCCAAGACTACAAACGGTATCTCAGGGATAAAAAGGAAGAAACTGAAGGAGAAAAGAGAAAGGGTGCAGAATCAGAGTAGAACAGCAGAAGAGATGGATTTCTTTCTATATCGCTGATTTCATCCTAACAAGTCACAGGCCATGAAACTGAACAATATGGTGCAGAAGAAAAATGAACATATGGCCAATGCAAAGGCAATGGAGCAAACTTACTTGTACAGAGCCACAAGACGGATAAGCTCACTGTAGTGAGTAGCATAGAACTTAGTCTTTCTCCATTCAAACCACACAGAGGAAAAAATGTGTGCCGGTGTACCCTTGAGCAGCTCATCGAGATTCGGCATAGCAACAGCAACTTTGTAACTGAAAAAAGCAATAACACCTTAACTAACTAAAAGGGTGAAAAACTCAAACAACAAACACAAGCAATGCAGTGCAAAAGGCAAGGCAGGGAAGGGTGGATCGTAAGTACCCGTCCTTGACAAAGCTATCTTTGAAGAAGTCAAGCTCAATTGTCTCCGAGAACACCACAACACAGGCATCAGGGTGGCGAGAGAGCAGACTCTCAAGGCCACGCTGATGCCGAACACTATACATCCAAGGCGGTGAATTCCACACCATGAACACCCTCATACCACATTTCCCCACCCTGAAAAACTCTTCCATGAAATCCGTAAATGACAAATGCAGTGGCAATCCAGGATAGTATCCCCAATTCTTACCATCAGCATATATATGATCCCCAAACTCCACACTCTTCCCTTGCCTAGTCTCTGCACTCATTGAAGAAAACTTGCTATTATTCAGATCAAGATCACCACCATCATTGACAGATTCATTCTCATCATTCAAAGTCCTGCGCTCAGCACCTCCTCCTTTGGCCTCACTACTACTCACACTCTTCGTTGTTAACTCTCTTCTTCTATCGATCTTCAAACTATCTGCATTGCCATTATTATTATTATTCTTATCAATGGTGAGAATCTTCTTACCGGGAAAGGGCACTCTCCTGAACTCGTTCATCCACAGCTTCTGCAAGATCCTGTCACCCCTGGTGAGCCCGGAGACGCCAACACCATCTGGATCTTGGAGAATGGGGTTGTTCATGGGATTCAGAACATCGAAATTGGACCTGAACATTCTATCCTTCCTCAAGAAAACTGCTTTCTTGTCGAACCAGTCACCCCACCCTTCCCTCAGTGGGGAGCTGCTTCTCACAACAAGCGCGTCCTCGATGGCGGTCACCTGAGCCGCCATCCTCCTGAACTCGTTCTCGACGGGGAGATCGTCGGAGCCAATCGCGGCCTTAGCGCGATCCCCTGATCCCGGGGTGAAGCGGAGAGGGTCGCGGTCGGGCTGGGGGTCGTGGGGCCAATGGTGGATGGCGGAGCGAGGGGTTCTAAAGGAGCGGCGGATGGAGCCGCTTAGGGGGTCGTAGAAGAAGCCGGCGGTGGCGGCAGGGTCATCGAGGGCGGTGTCGGAGTCTTGGTCTTCTAGGATGTCGAGCTCGTCGATGGGGTAGTCGGAGGAGGAGAAGTCGTCGGAGAGGAGGGAAGGGGAGGGAGGGGTGCGGCGGAGGTAGAGGTGGGGGTGGGAGAGGGAGAGGCGGGAGTAGAGGAGGGAGACGGAGAGGAGGAGGAGGAGCGCGGAGATCACGGCGCATAGGTAGGCGCCGTAAGGGGTGCGCCGCCGGGATCGGAGGTTTCTCAGCATCATTCTTCTTCTTCTTCTTTTCTTGTATTGGGAAATGAATGATGATGTTGAGAAAGAAGACTGTATGTATGATTGTTTGTGTACTGTTCTGTCTGTCAGAATAGTGATTGACTACATTTTGTGTGACGACTGTGTCTGACCTTTGCTTCTTCTTCTTCTTGTTCAAGATGTGTCGTCGATGTAGCTTTGTTTTCCCAGCCGGTAATGCTGTTGTGACACCTCACTTACCAGATTTGTTTCCGGGTATGCTTCGGTAGTTACAGTTGGGTGAGGCGGATCCAAATTGAGAGGACTGAGATGAATATAATATACCTAAATAATAGAGGAAAATCAATTGCAGCCACTGGTCTTTTCAGTTAATTAGTTGGGCTTAGGCAAAAGAACTTTCATGTTTACTTGGATGAAAAAAAAAATGTAAATAACTCATGTAATCATTGAAAAATTTTTCATAAGACTATTTAATCTCTCTAAAACTGAAATTAGATTCGCGGTCCCTCGAGATTTTAATCATATGACACATTAGTCCCCCTATATGTATCTGATTATTTAAACACTAACAGAATTGCATATTGATATGCTAATATGATGTTAAGTGATGTATATGTTATTTGAAGCGTAATAGATTTTAAAATGACTCATTTTGGTGGTTGGAATTTACAAAATAAGTCATTTAAATCTTAAAATGATTCATTTTATGTAATGTTAGACACCAAAACGAGTGTAATATGTTTTAAAATAGCTTCATTTAGTTATCTTTAACGTTTTAATGATACGTTATCATTATATTGTGCCACATATATAAGTCTACTAATGAAAAACTAACAAATGAACTAATGTGTTTATCATCTTCAATCTTGAGAGACTATGAGATTAATTTCTTTTTTTAAAGGATAAAATAGTCCAATACAAAAATCTTGAGGGACTAAATAAAGTATTCACTCAAAAAATAAAAAGAGAAAGCAACTGAAGACAGAAAATATTAATTTCAATATTCAATCAGAATTCAGACCCAAAAAAAATCGTAACACAGGAATTAATCTTGCTTACCTTTCTTGCTTTTGCTTGCTTGATGACAAAGTTTTTTTTTCCATTAATATATCTACACTTAAAATTCGAATAAAGATTCTTTTATTACTATATATACAACCGAAACTGGAATTTGATTAAATTTAATGCTTTCTTGAATGTTTTTGGGGATTTCTTCGGACATGCAATGTCAAGTTTTGTGGGAGCAAAGGGCGATTTTGTTGTTCTCGTAACAAATTTATTTTTGTTATGGCCAATCAATCTTTAGGTGATATTGTTTGAGATAATTTGCGGATTTGCTTTCAACTCGGTCGTAGAACAAGACGCAGTTCATCCATAGCTAGTTATAGCATGCGAAACACGAAATACAATTCATTTGTGGCATAAAACTTTCGATTGGAAATGAAGGGATGCTGACCATAAAAAGAAAACTAGAGAGAAGGAAGCATAACAGGCAAATTCGGAAGATTACACCCTGAAATAAAAATTGAGAAACACATCTTATTTACGGTAAAGAGGGGGAGAGGCTAAGGGAGTTGGTGAAAAAACAAAATGCTAGTAAATTGCTTCAGCCCTCACTATATCAAATAGCCACCGCCAATATGCAGCTAAGTAACATGAATCCGAAATTCAGCAGTAACATCTAATACTAGCTATGCCTACGTGCATTGCATGAGATAGAAAGCCCACAGCTTTCAGTGAGGCCCATCTATACATCTTCTTATCAAGTAAAAGGATAGAAATTTGAAAAGAGCAAACTGCCAAGAAAAATATAGGCAGCAGAGTATGCCCAAATCACGTATCCCCATCTACGCCGTTTTGCAGGACATGTCATTATATATGAAGCAAACCAATAAACAGGAGGGCTGGAAGACAAGAAACGAGTTGCAACCTGTCATGTCAATTACCAAAAATTCACATTAGTAAGGTAGCATTTGGTTTCTGTGTGAGGACAGAAAATAGAGAGACACCAGAAAGATAAAGCTGTTTGGTTGTGGAGACAGGTACGAAATACAGAAAATTTTTATCCCGGGGCACAAAATACAAAAAAAATTTATACCTCCAAAATAGAGGGACAGTGCAAATAGGACAGGGAAAGAAATTTAATATTTTTTCCAATAATATCTCCATATATATTTTAATATTCCCCTATTTATCCTTACTATCATGGTTGGTTCAGTGGCTGTGGTCCAGCGACTGGCGGCAGCAGTCTAATAAGGATAAATAATGTCTTTACATTGTATTTTTCATCTTGTCTCTATGTTTCTAAACAAAAGACAAAGACAGTCATTATGTCTTATACTCCACTACCAAACATGATATAGAGACAGTCTTTTTCATGTCTTTGTCTCTACTATTTCTATCTCCATTGTCCTGAGACAGTCTCCAAATGCAGCCTAAGAATTAAAATACTTCGGCCATTCCAAAGCCACAAAAAGATTTGACAATTGACTAAAAAGTTAAATTAGTAAGAGTAACAAGTTGAGACAGAAAATGGAAGAACGAAAGTGAAAGATATTTCTATTTTCTACACATACTTTGCATCCAAATACTATTTGATTTTCTTTTTGAACCACAAAGACTACATAAAATTGTAAATTATCATTCCCCCATTTTTCACCTCCTAGTTTCATTCGTACTAAGTACGCCCTCAGTAACCAAGCTGCAAATTTAAGCAATATTCAGGACCAGGTCTTATCAAATCATCAGCAGGGGTTCAAGTTGACAATTGTCAGATTTTCGTATTTAGGTCTCTTAACATGATAAACAGAAGCAGAAAGTCAACAAGGCGGTTGGTGCTAACCTGTACATGCATGACAAGGAAAGCAGTCCCTGCCAAGAATCCCAAGTGCAATACAAATGGGAGAACAGATGCAGATAAGTATCCCGGCTTGGCTGCTGACTCAGCTTCTATTGGGACTTCACCAACCACTTCAGTCACCTTTCTCCGACTAAGATTGGAACTTTCTGTTACAAGAGTATCGGCAGTGTTATAGTTAAAATGATAGTAAAATTTAACCTATGATTTATCCAAATTTGCAGGATTATATGCACTTCCATATTGTATAGCACAATAGATTAAGGAATTAAGACAGCCTATGACTGTACAGATCATCATACAGAAATGACAACACTAAAAACACTAATAGCAGCACCACGGATGATGCAGAGGAATTCAAAAAATACTACCACTATATGGAAAGCATCAGAAAGCGTCAGAGTGGATTTTAATGTGAAACCCACTATGCACCATTCCTCACAGAGCAACATACTTCCAAATATGCAACAAGCGCAAAACGCAAGTATCTATTTGAATGTTATACCTTTTGCCCTGACAGAAGATTTAACCACATTGCCAGCTGCTTTGGACCTTGAGAGACCGTCAGTTGAAAACACAACTTCGCAACTCTTCTCTTCAATAGAAGTTTGAAAACCCAGTGAGAAAAAGTTCTGAGGCCTTGACTTAGCATAGTGGACAACTGAGCAAAGTGCCAGAGACAGTATTGGGGATGCAAGAAGAAAGTTAGGCAACTGTTTCAGCTGAAAATATCTCAAGAAACCTACACCCCTGGACAATCAGAAATTAACAAATTCACTGGAACATCTAAATGTGTAAACATCTTTATGGACTACAGAGATAAAATATTGTAAAAGGTTGCACAGGCTAGACTCTAAAGTATAATAATTCAGCCAATAGCATAACTTCGGCAATATAAATTGACAACACTTTTGGAACTTGAAAATGAACATACCAATAATGACTTTGTATGTAATTGTAAAGCAACGGTACCCTTGCCTTGCACCAAGGCCTTGTTTCATCAGGATGACGTCCCATACACATATTGTAATACCCATAAGCTTGGAAAGCTACAAATGGAGCAAAAATACATATACTACGTAAAACTCCAGCAATAACAATCTGCAATGCCAGCTGGCAAAATGAAAAAAAAAATAGAATCAATCGAAAATTCCACTTAAGAATAGAAAGTAACAATGTTGGAAAACCTTTTTCCTTTTCAATAGATGCAGGAATCAATCCTAGAAATGAAGTCTAACGACTAAAGCTATGACCAAGTGTCGGTCTACAAATATTTCTGTAGCACATGGTTTTTCTTCCCTTTTATAGCATATAGCCATATAATATTATGATCCACCCCTTCCCCCTCCTTCCGTCCTTAGTATCATAAGCATCTGCAACCCTTGTTAACAAAGTTAGCCATCAAACATTCTAAATAATCAAGAAGCAAATATATGTCTTCAACTAGTAAAAGGTAGGAGCGTCATTTGTTGATTTCGCCTTCTCTTTCAGCATCAAGCATCAATAACTATATTTGTAAATTGTAACTCCAGAAACTCCTCAGGCAGTATCTCAATAGTGAGGGAAAAAAAAAAAAAATAAAGCCTTCACCAAACATCAATACAGTCCATAATTCAGTCGAATTAAACAGAGGCTTTTGAAAAATTGTCTCCCAAAAGAAAGCAACAACATAGCCACTGATATCATGAATTTACAGACTCGAGAGGAGAAGCATGAAGGAACTCACAGTAACATGCTTATTCTGAAACATAGCATCACAAGCCCGATGCATTGTCTGAAAGCAGAGATAGCCAGCATTGAGCACCCCATTAGACCTCGCACAACCAGAAAGAGCAAAAAAGATAACAGCCAGATTATTTCCACCCGATATGAAGTGGTACAACCCTCCAAAAGAAAAAAGAGCATACAAACTCTCCGAGTATCTGCAGTTGCAAACCCAAAAATAATAAACTCATTTTAACCGGCATCCAAGTAAGCCGCCATAAAGGAACAATCACACAAAATTGAGAACGAGAACATTATTACAGTGAAGAATAAAATATGGATGCCGGATTAAAGCAGAACAAAACAGTAGCCCGCAATGCAATTTCAGGGTCCTTCAAGACAGCGGTGGAAAGCCTGTGAAAGTAAAGGGCAGCGAAGACAAAAGCGAGGTTGCTGATTAGGTAACCGGAAAGCGCGAGAAGAGCTCTGCGGCCAATGAAGGGAGCGAGGACAGGGGAAAGAGGGCGAGAGAGGAAGGAAATGGAGATGGGGAGGAGGGGCAAGAAGGCGTAGGACTGCTCGTACTCGTAGCCGCAGCAGTGGGCGATGCGGAGGAAGTAGACGGAGTCCCAAACGACGCCGTTTTCGAGAGAGGAAGCGAGGGCGGGGAAGAGCGGGGTTGGGGATGCATGGGTGGCGTTGACGTCAGTGAGACAGGGAGGGTTTAAGGGTGCGGAGGTGTCGTAAGGGGAGGCCAGGATCCGCCAGATGACGGTTAGGGTCAACACCAGAACCCTTGAGTATATCGCTGATTTCAGTACCAATGGTTGCTGATGGTGAGGGTGGCGGTTCGATGTTTCCACCATTTTCCGATCATGAGAATCGAACAATCACAGTGATTCACATGGCATCAACCCCGCCATCCAGATCCAGAGCCAGAACAAGAACAAGGAGCTGCTACTGCTGCTGACATGCGGGATTTGTTTTCTTTTCTTTTCTGTTTTTTTTTTTCTTTCTTTCTTTCTTTACTATAAAATGAATGAATGCACTAAAGGCGGATTCTATTGTACACCGGAATAAATATAGTGTATGGCACACCATTTGAACAAAATGATGGTGCATGGTGGTCCTTTACCTCAACCCTCCAGCCACCATGAGTAGCGGCGGCTCTCCATCACGGGAAGAGCTTTCAGATGGTCTTCCTGCCCTCCCCTCACCGGCTCCAGGTGGACTCAGGATCTCCGGCAGCAAGGCATCGCGCTACTCAACAAGCTCTCAGCTCGACTCCATAGCCAGAACCCTCAGCCCGGATTCCTTCTCCTGGTTCCTCCCCTGCCTCCACAACACTGATTCCTTCTTCAGGAACGAAAACAACCAACTCATACAACGCCGCGGCTGCCCATCGCGAGTTGTCCCACTGCCGAGGTATCATCGCACCGCCATTCGTCTCTGCGTCGTTGTTCACCAATCTACTCTCTATTTGACCAGTCGTGCTCCTCCGTCGCCGCCGCCATGCTTGCTCGGTCACCGGCATGCCTGTTCGCCGCCTCTATTCCTGCTCCATCGCCGCCGACCCTCCTCCGTTGCCGTCGTCGTTGCTTGTAGACGGGCATCATGAAGAAGCAGCGGAAGCCGCCGTGATAGAAGAGGATGAAGACCATGGGGCTGAGGGTTGGATGAGGCCAAGACAAGGACGGGCACAGTGAGGGGGACGAAGGGATGTGGGTGGGGCGCTACACCCTCGATGTGCAATTACCCACACTTTTTGATACTCTTACCCACATTTTTAAGATGTAGCTAATTGTCAGTGTACCATACACCATGCGTATCTGGTGTGCAGCAGAATTCGCCTATATTTATATATCCCTTAATTATGCCTTTACAGAAAAATATTAAATAAACGCATTTTATATTCATTAAATAAAATCACCACAACATGTACATTTCAACCATCTAATACTAAAGATATGCGAGAGAAATATGGTAAAAGAAAAAAAAAATCTAAATATTCATTTTAGTTGCTCAAAATGTATGAAAACAAATTAATTCCTTAAAATTTAAATTTTTTATTAATCTCACAATTTCAAAAACAAATAAATAAACTGATCACTTTATACAATATTTTATATTTTTTTATTGTATAAACCAATATAAAAGGATCAATTTATCAATTTTTTTAAATTATAACTAATAGAATACTTTCAAATCATAAATGACTAATTTGTTTCTAAAATATCTGGACCAAAATAAGAATTTACTAAAAAGAAAATAAAGATGGATAGATAATGGATACTATAATCTCACTCATACATACATCTCAAAATGACTATACCTCCAAATAAAAATGACTACACCTCAAAAACCATGCCTTTGACTTTATGTGCTACCTTCCCAATAGATTTCTTATCTCATTTTTTGATTTAAACAATGCTATTTCAACATCCAAAAAGCTGATTACTTTATCATTCTTAGATATGAAAAAAATAAATTAAGATTATCATTACATTCAATACTAATAAAATAAATCTCCTATTCAAACATTTACTTAGAATATTCAAACCTGATTTCCTTTGGAACCCATATAATCTAAATAGTCATTGTCATTCGGCGTTATCATTTTGTCATGTCACATGTGCATGTTGTACTGGAGGCATTAAGCTCGAAAATAGAAATGAAAATTAAAAAGTAGTTGAAGAAACATTGCTCTTTGTTTCCGACAGTTGAAGAAAATCCTAAGCACACTAAGCATAGTAATCTACAGCTACTTTAATCTTGTTTGTTTCACCTTTTAAGGAATGTCAAAAGTGGTTTTTGATAGAAATAACATCTTTACTTCGCATAAAAGTGCATCAAAAAGCGCAATTTCTCCTCAAAATGTGACCCAAACAAGCACTTTATCTGCTACCGACTGCAGGCTCCCCAAAATAACAAGAGTAAGGTCTATATCAAAATTCTCAGAACTTCACATTCTGAACTTTATACTAGTGCCATTGAGAGATTGACATATACGAAACCTCGATGACCGCTCAAAGCCATCTTCTGTTCAGAAGTTGCAATTTTTACACTGCCATTGCGGGAGTTCTGTAAGCCATCTGTAAATTGAGTAGTAAAGGACCAGCAGCCATCTTTTGACCTTTCTTCTTCAGTTTCAATACCTCCTCTGCCAGCCCATATTATCACTTATCTAGATGGTGCTCTTGACATGTCAAATGCAGCGATTCCGTGACACCGAATTTACACTCTCAGTCATACACATGCCTTCCTTGGTATAAGAAGCAGCAATTGGACCATTCTCATTACCAGAGTTCTGTAAACAGTCAGATTCAGAGCCATCTTTAACTGCAATAGTAGAGAAGGAGGAGCCACCATCTCTTGGCAAATCTTTTTCCGTATCAACACCTCTACCAGCACATACGATCTTGTTATGAGGTTCTTCACAAATTGAATGCAGTGCTTCTGCAGCAGGCGATACTGATTTTATCCTATTTATCACCCGTGAGGCTTCCTTGACGTGAGAGGAGGTTTCACTTGGAGCTTTTTCACGACCAGAGTTCTGTATACATTCAAACCTATTTTTATCTTCAATGGCAAAGGAGGACCCACCATCTTTTAGCATTTTTTCTTCTGTATTAATACCTCTGCCAGCACATACGATCTTATCTGCATCATGTTCTTGACAACTTGAATGCAGTGATTCTGTGTCCCGAGAAGCGGATTTTATACTATCTGGAACATGCAAGCCTTCATTGATGTGACAAAAAGTTTCATTCGGAGCATTTTCATAACCAGACTTTTGTGAAGAGTCAGATCCATCTTTAACTTCAATAGTGCCAGAGGAGCTACCATCTTTTGACATTCCTTCTTCAGTTTTAACACCTCTATCAGCACATATAACATCAGCACGATGATGTTCTTTACAAATTGAATGCAATGTTTCCATGTCCAGAGATACTGACTTGACACTATCCATAGTACGTATGCCTTTCTGAATATGATGACTTTTGTCTTCGCAGGAGACTGAAGAAGAAGCATTCTGGTTATTTATGTTCTCCAGGCACTTTGATCCATCATTACCTGCAGCAAGAGTACCATCTCTTGCTTTTAATCCTTCATCACAGACAAATCCCCTGGCATGACTACTCTTATCTTCAACATGTGTTTGACCAATAAAGTTTTGTCCTCCAGCATCTGTTTTAAGGCTATCCTCAGTCTTAACCAGAGCACAGCAGTTTTCACTTGCATTACTTAAATTGGAACCCTCGTGCAACAAGGGAACATGTAAATTTTGAGGCGTGCCAAGATCAACGCCACTGTCATCAGAAGTTGCATTCTTGCTGAAACTCGGGCGTATCAACTTTCTTCTCTTTTGTTGCACAAGAACCACATTCTCACTCTTTACACTCTCGTTGGAGCTTCCGATCTCACTCTCATCATTAAATTTTCTCACTTTGCTTCTACGCTTGAAATCCACAAAACATGTCTCTTTAGGTGTTTCACTAGCACTGTCACTACTTGCAGCAGCCAAATCCATACTCATATCATCAAAGATATTTTCAAAGCAATCACTCTTGATCCTTGAGCTAATGATTTGAGTTTTATCCCCCACACTTTCAGCTTTGTTGCGCTTAACTAATGGCTTTGGCTTTCTCTTTGGCATCCATTGAATGTGACTCTGGCAAACCATTTCCATCACTTCGTCAACTGAGGTGTTGAAATCATATCCCTCCCTCAAAGCTTTGCTTCCCTTTTCTTGTTTCTTAACATCCTGCATAAAAGTTAAACGAGAAAACACACTACTTTTCTTCTTTGGATAACCAGAACTATTGTTTTGAGAATTACCATAATATTCACTATCATATTCACGGACTAATGGATAACCACACTGGACTTGGGAATAACCCTCATTTGCCCAAGGAACATCAGGAGTAAAGGATTCATTGTTCTTCTCTCGTGTCATCTCATGACCCAGGTTTGCTCCCAATGCTATGGGATGGACATCATTGCCTATGTATGATTTGCCACTGTCGAACAAGGAAGAAAAGGGCTCATGTGCCCTGTCACTATTTCCAATATCTGAAGGAGGGACAAGAGCTGATGAAGAGTTTAAGGCAGGCATGCTGCTATGAGCCTCATTTACAACAGATCCTGCGGCAAACTGGTCAGCATTCTGAGCCACATTCAAAGGCTTATCCCTGTCGTTACGATGCAGACCATGATTTAGAAACTCGTAACCAACATCGTGGCATCTATTCATGTCATTCAGTTCCGTAGGCATGAGACAAGTTTGATTACTCAAGGAATTCCTTCCACAGTTGTTTGAAAGATAGGCACTCTCTCTTATTGAATTCAAACCATTATTATTTCTAACAGATGGAGAATAACTAAAATTTAAACCAGGATAATCTGGATCATACAGAAGGGTGCTCTTAGAACCTGAACCTCCATGCGATACACAAGAATTAATCGGTTGAGTCATAGCAGAGGTCAGCCTAAGATTATTTGGAGCCAAAGAATTATGCTCCAAAATAGGTGATCTTGGAGCATAATCTGGATCAAACAGAAAGGTGCTCTTGGAACCCGCATCTCCGTGTGTTGCACAAGAATCGCTAAAGATCTCTGCATAGGTTGGCTGAATCATTGCAGAAGTAGGCCTAAGCTGATTTTGAACCAAAGAATTATGCTCTAAAATGGGCTTGCCATAAAATACCGACATATTGACATCAGAATGATGTAAACTGGGATTATCATCTGAAAATACCATCCTCTGACCAGTCTTTCTCAGGTCTTCACTCAACCTATGGCTTGTTGACAACTCGCCATCACCATGAGCTATGATTTTGTCACGTGGGCTTCTGGAGAATCGACTTGAGATGGTTGGCCTGAGATGGATATCCATACAATGTTCTTTCTCATGTGTAGCATACCCAAATTCATCTTGTAATGCTAAATAGTCACCAACATATCTGCTTCTAGTATCCACTGCATCAGCAACTCTTCCTTGCTTATTTACTCCACTTGCATTAAATCCAATATTTTCAGCTTTGCCATAGTACTGAAATGAATCTCCTTGGAATTCATGCCTGGTGATGGGTGAAGTGTTAGCATCCACACCTTGCTCATCTTTAACACTTTCCACATGCCTTCCATGATCAACAGATCTTCCAAATTTTTCCACAGGGTACGACTCTGACCTCAAGTATTTCTTTCTGGTCAGTACTCTCCCAGGAGCCTCCATTTCTAGCTTTCTCATACTGAACAAATGCAGAAGTTTACGAACCTACACAACAGCTAGAAAATCAGACTGATGTAAAATCTGTAAGAAACAATTTCTCACTTCATTGAAAACTAATCATGGACAAGAGCAGACCTGTTTTTCAGATAGCCCAAAGTTAAACTTGTTGGCAGAAAAGTAATTTTCTCTGATTGCATCACGGAAAACACTTTCTGAGAGTGGCTTACAGTGCCAAATTGGAATGAACTTAACCTACAGCATGATCAATGAGAAAGTGAGATCACAATATTAATCAAAGTGAGAAAATTGCACTAATCACTAAGGTAGCGTTTGGTAGGGAGACAGAAATAGAAATACAGGGACAGTAGAGATAGTGGAGACGAACGAAGACATAAATAATAAATATGTATAGGGGTCTTATTGAAAGAAAAAAAACATTAAATTTCTATCTCTGTATCCTATCCCCACATTTTGGAGGTACAAAAATTGTGTTTTTTTGTCCGATGTTCTTGTCTCTACCACCAAACATGTTTGTGTCTCCAGTGTCTTTGTATTTATGTCCCGAGGACAGTAAACAAATGCTACCTAATTGCTCGGGATCAAAGGAATGCTTTACTCCTATTGAAATTCAGAAAATGAGGGGAAGGGGATGGATTCTTTTTTTTTTTTTTTTCCTTCTCTCTCTTTGATATTAGAAGAGCTTTATAAAATGATGAAGAGAAAAAAATACAAAGAGATCCTCTTTACATTAACAAAAACAAACAGAAAAAACTATCACATCCCATTTGATGTCTAAAATTGAGCATGGAATTGGAGCTTGTAACTGGAATTATAATTCCACAATCCAATTCCATGAATTAAAAAACAACTAAAATAGACTCTTCTTAATCTCTAACCTATACCCTATGAATTATCAATTCTAAAATTTATTCCATATCTCCCTCCTAATTAAAATCTATATAGTTTTTTTTTTTCTCTTTATCATCATTTATTTTCTAACAATCATGTTAGAAAATACAAAGTCAATTCTAAGATTTAAGATTCTAAGTCAATTCTATTTCTAAGGAAGTTGGAATTGGAATTGAAATTCTACATTATAATTCTAATTCCAACATCCAAACAGACCTTCAATGAAATAGAGGTTTCCTATCCTCTCAACATATCTGAAAGAGAAATCACTTCTAAAACGATCATATGCTTTTCATAAAGTAAAGACCAAATGCCTAATCTTATCCCCGCCATCTTATCCGAAAGGCGAAGGATTCTTACCTGAGCAGGGAATTGCTTCCTCAACGAACTGAAGGCATGAGGCACAATATTGATAGCACCATCACTGGTAGCCTTGAACACACCATGGAGTTGCCTCTTCTCATATTCGAATAGAAACAGAATCATTCCAGTCTTAACCTGTTCCACAAACTGGATTGCAGACGATGGCAGACCAAACAGTCCCCTCTTGAGACATTCCCTGCTTGTTCCACTATTTGACATGAAGATCGCGCCGAAATCCGGGTCTTTCCCATCAGCATTGTTGTGCTTACCATAGAACCCCATTTCTATCTTTAAATCTTTTACTACACGATGCTGTCACATCAGGAAACAAACATAACGGATTGCATTGCATAAATAAATAAATATAATCACGCATAATAATCACCTTTCCAGCTTAAACCATTAACCAGAATTTTTTTTTGCATAATTGTTAAATTCCATAGTCACAATCAGTAAACTCTGTCCTCGCTAACTGGCGATTTGTGAATACTTACGAGAAAAAGCACACAAGCTTTCGTCCCAACGCGATATCGATTTCCAGTTCAGTACGATTAACCTCGCTCAAAACAAACCTAACATAAGGTGTTTCTATTTATTCTAATTTGTTGATTCTAAGCAAAAAGAAAACATAAAAAAATCTCAAACGCCAAATAGGGGGAAAAAGAAAGAAAGAAAGAAAGTACCTCACAGTCTGATCGGAGCAGGAAAAATTGTCGAAGGAAATCGATAAATTCATGCGAAAAATAATATTAATAAAAAAAGTGTGGATAAAAATAGGAGAAGAAGCAAAGAGCATGAAAGTGCGTAAGACGTTGATCGATAAGGGAATAAGGAAGGGAAAATGCAGAAGCAAAGAAGAGAAGAAGAAGAAGAAGTGAGAACGGAAGTGGAAGAGGGTGAAAAAAAGAATAAAAGTAGATGATAGAGAGAGCGTACCGATGAAGGAAGATAGGAGGAGGGTTTGGTTTTGGTTTGGGGGAGAGGGAAGCGTGAGAACAAGAAGCAGCAGCAGCGAGAAGTAAGGGACGTGAAGGTTAATTGCGAACTCAATAAGGGCATGCTGGTGTATGTGAATATATATATAGTTTCGTAAGTTTTTGTTTTTTGGCCTGGATACTTTTGTAAGCTTGTCAACCGCTCTTATTCATTCCAAGGTAAAGTCACAGCATCTCTTGGGCTCCCGGTATACACTTTGCAAAATTAGGAATCCCTTTTAAAGTGAGAAATTGAAGAGAATCTCACCATTTCATTGACTGGCGGGTCTCGTATATCATGTATTTTATTGATTCAAGGATGAGAAATCCGTCTCATTTCACAGTATTCAAATCTTTAAATTTTTTTTTCTGGTTCCCTACAGTAAAATTTAGGGGGATCTGTCTGAAGGTTTTAAATTAAAGTTTAATTTTGATCCACTCACCACATAAATTTTTTTACGTTGCCATTTAATTTTAAATTGTCACATTAGTAAAGATAGTTGGATCTCATACTCGCTACTTAAAAAGTCATTCAAATAACACAATCTAATCGGATTACCACATTAATAAAAGTAGTTAAATCTCACACGCGCTGATTAAAAATCAATGCAAATAGGATATTTAATTGGATGATGGTATGGAAATTATAGAAATTAAACTCTTATATTCCCTGGATCACATTACCAAGAATGTAAGAAAGTCATTTCCAAACATTTTAAACAACTTTTGTTTAACATTCTTGGGGTTATTTGTTAAGACTACTTAAAGTAAAATTTAGATTTATTTGTTTAATAATACATAATTCTAGTAATAAATGTTATAATTTTCCAAACATTCTTAACATATTTAATGGTATCATAATTGTGAAAACTAAAATAAAAAGTAAAATAAATTAGAGATATTTTAGTATTTTTATTTGATAATTATTATTCATTTGTCTTAGTATATCTGTCATTTTTTTTGTACTTTTTAGAGTTTTAAAATATCTATCTATTTATAATATCTAGATAACATTACTTTTGTTCTTTCATTCATACCCTTAATAGTGAGGAAAATAATAATGACTATGTTTAATTTTAAGAATGAAAATACGTGTAATATTAGTAGAAATTTATTTTTTATACAGGGATAATTTTGTTAATTCGTATAACTTTATCTGTTTACCAAGATTTTTTTTTTACCTTAATATATATGTTGTTTGGTTTTTGATAGATATATTGAAACAGAAAGAATATTTCCAAATCATTAGAATCTTTTATTGCCACCCTCTATCATAGGAATGAAATCTACTCAAAATGTGGGAATATTGGCTCATTGGAAGTACTTGATACCCAAAAATAATTCTATAAAAATCGCAACAAACATAGAAATAAGTAATTCTCAAGCGATTATTCCCGAAAATATCTTTATAAAATTTGAAACAAATGCCCTATTAGGGTTTATGCTCGGATAGTTGTAAAAAAATCCACAATAATTTGATAAAGTGATAAGTTATGTTAGGCAATTTTTTTTTCCTTTAGGTATATGAGTAAAGGAAGGAGAACAAAGGAAAAGTTTATTTCAAGAAGCGAGTCCTCGTCGAGTCCCTGTGGAGTACAAGTGCATATCTCTTGGTTGTGTTAACCAAATTTGATCACTATTTGCTAAAGTAATGCCCAACTTAGCAAGAAAGTCTGTAGCACAATCACCTTCTTAGAGGACATGCTGCAAGGAATAACTCCAATTTACACTGAACCAAATGCTTGATGTCATGAACTAATTAGCTATTGTAAACATGAAAAGAAGGTTCATCCTCCTAAGTTCCAAGGTGTAGAACCTCAAGACAATCCACTTTACAAATAATATTTTTGTAACCATAGTCCTAAGCCACAATCAATCTCATGCGAACAGCCAGCAACTCAACACACAAATTATCTATGTTACCAATGAAGCCTGAGAAGCCCACAAGTTAGGCCCTAAGGGAATCCCACAACAACCCACCAATCCCCGCTTTGCTGGAGTTGGCCAAGGAGCTCCCATCACAGTGGAGCTTGACAAAGTCATAAAAAGGGAGTGACCAGTCGACCCAAGTATACTATGAAGGACTTTATTTTAATGGATTAATAGTATACATTTTTATATTATTATTTGCTTATGTATTGTCATATTAATCGATTGATCTTTATACATACTATTTGAAAAGTGATATAAATAGGAGAATTTAAGCTGATTTTACAATATCAATGCATCAAAATTAAAACTCGCATTATAATTTATTATTTTTGTCAAATTTTATTAATGAATAATATAAAAATTATCTTATATTGTTGTTGCATACAAATTTATTTAAAAAATGATACAAGTTATAGAGTTTGTTTGGATAAATAATTAATTTAAACCCTTATGTCAAAAGAACTTTTCAAGAGTAACTTATAAATGAATTATTTTATATTTAAATATATAGTAACAAAAATCAATATTTTCAGTGTTTTATAAATTGTTTCTTATCGGATAATTTAATTTTCAAAAAAAACTAATAATAATTTTTCTTATAAATAATAAGTTGTGTAGACAAACCTAACATGTGAAAAAATGTGATTTTTTTCACTTCTAAAAATTATACTTATATAAACGGTGTCATCTAAATGGCCCATTGAGTGGTAGACTAGCTAGTTTAGGGCTTGACAATTATGGGCCTGCACCAAAAACTAGTTCAATAAATTGGAATTATCCCAAATTTATGGAAGAGAATTTGGTGGGTATGGAGGATATGCTGGTGCTATCGTGCCCAATAGAGGAGATCCTTCCCTTGGGTATGCTGGAGGCTTTGGCGGTGGCTATGGTCTTGGTGGGTTTGGGGGATCAAGTGAGAATTACGGGTCATACGGTGGTGGTACTGCCTATCAAGGTGCTGACATGCAGCAAAGCAAGTTTGTGGTTTGTGTTTGCCTTTTATTTTTTTTTTCTTTTGCTTAGATTACATATTTTCATTTTTACCTGAAATTAGACTGTCCATGATACTTTCGTTTGTCAGCTTACTCAGCTTTAGAAGACTAAACAAGTTTTTTGAAAAATTAATTTAACATCTGTTAAGTATTTTTTATTTTATTTATTTTGATAACAGGATGATGAATATGATTTAAATTTTATTCCAAAAAATTTAAAAATATCATTGATTTGTTTATGAAGAAAAAGGAAAATGAACAAGTGTGTTTTTTTCTTTGCTTTTGTTGTTTTAATTAATCTGGTAATTCAGAATACAAATATAGTCCTTTTTGTTTTGTTTGATTTTGACGTGGATATCATGCCAACATGAATACTACTGGTATTGTTTTACTTTTTATGCTTATGTTTATATTTATATTATTTTTAGGATTTACTTTCGTTAGTGATAACTACAATTGTAATTCATATTTCAGTTCTAACTCAAGTTTTCACAGTTAATAATAATAATAATCTATAAAATATATGATAGAGAATTCCGCCATAGCTACTATTTGGTGTCTTCTCACTATATTAAATTAATTTTTCAAGTCCATTGACACATTTATAAATGAAAATAATGGATAAAATTATAAGAAATAAACTTTTTCAATACCATTCACTCCACTTTCAAACTACTAATAACTACTCCATCCACTAACACATTTTTATCCATTGACCTTTTTTTTTGTCGTTCTTTAATTTTAGTTTAATTTTGATACACTGATAATGTAAAAGAGTTTTATACTATTATCTAATAAAATCTTTTTTTTATATGACTTTTTAAATAGCAGGAGTAGAAAGTAATCATATTTATTAATATGTCATTACATGATTGAATGAATCTAAAAATTTTGTTTACACTGTTAATGCATTCCAAGTAATTGCTATTTTTTTAAAAAATATCTATTAATAAAAAAATGTAAAATCATAGCCATGTTTGTGCCTATCAATGCACTAGTAATCTCTATCCATACCATTAAATAAAGAGAATTGGGGTTAATAACTATATTTTGGTGTCTCTTCACTTAATTTAATTTTTTTCATGTTCACACTATACTATTTCTTTTCATGTCCACACATGCTTCTCTTACTCCCCTAGAGAGTTGGAGCTCAATTTTCAAACAGTAGCAGGTGGTTTATTTTGTAGTTACAATTTTCTTTTCACTAACCTAATCAACCCACTTCTTTGGCTTATTTTCATATTTCACTCTTTATCTTAACGAACTAACACCAACAAAAAGGCGGCTCGATAGGCGCAAACACAAAAGTGCCTGTATAGTCTCTGGTATATATAATGCAGATTCTCCACAATAACTACATATTTGATGCACAACTTTTATAATTCCAAAAACACCCCTCTTATGCCTATCACAAAAACTACTTTCACATCTACAACTTCAAGAATAACTACCATTAATTATAACAATTCTCTAACTTCTTATTTTTAAAATTATTTTTCTATTTATTATTTTTTCTTAAGTATTTTAGAAAAATAAAAAATGTAAATTAATAATCAACTTGCTTGTCTATATATCTATACATCTATACATAGAGAATTGTTGGGTTTTGGTGTCCAACTTCTTCTTTCTCATTTCACCCTTGAAATAGGCTGCCAAGTAGTTTTCTTTCAAATAAAGTGCTTCCCACATACATGTGCAATTTTATCTATTTTTCAGGTTTTTGTCTCTTTCCTTTTACCATTTCTTCTTACTAACCATATCTGTTCCCCCAGAAATTTCGCCCATATAATGCTTCTATTTCTTCCCTATGTTGTTGGCATCTCAATTATGAATGTTGTCCTTCCATACTCATGTTTTGTAACAATCAGCCACACTCTCACCGTGGTGGTGGTCATGTCCTTTACAATGCTCTACGATTGGTTACATTCGGAGCCAACACTGCGAATGTAAGGTTACATTCTACGCCCATTGTTATTTTTGGGGTGCGCACATACAGAATTTTAGGGTTGTGGTATCGCCCTTTGTCGCTGTCCTCCCTCTCTTTTGCCTCACCATTCATATTCGGCATTTTTTGGTTGTTGTTCAATTTTTCACATGGTGCTTATTCTTTGACCATTTTATGAAACAAAATAATGATATATATAAAATAAATCTAAGTTCTCTTCTTATTCGTGATAAGATAATATTTAGTAATAACATCTATTTTTGTTACGGCTTAAGTTAACACTTGAAAAATATATAAATATATAAATTAGTTTAATTTTTATGCAATCATAGTAAAAAATAACTTTACACTATTATCTAATTAAATTTTACCAAAATGCCAAATTATAATGGGTGCTTGTGATTATGTATGGTTACTTTTTATGATTTTTTTATGGTAGTTAGTTTTTATGATTTTTTTTATGATAGTTGCTTGTTATGATTTATCACCTTGATGAAATTAATTGATTAACAATGCAAAGCTAATAACCCTACCAATACAATCAAAATAATTTCTATACAAATTATATTTGATTATTTAGAAAATAAAAAATGCAGTTTGATGTGCACCTTAGTGCTCGACAAGACGGTAGGAATAATAATGATTCACCTGAAGGGCTGAAATCGTAACCGATCAAATATTACAATTTTTTTTTTTCTTTCCAAATACATCTTCCACAATCGAACGATTTCAGTTTTTTGGCAGTGGGCACGTTTGGTAAGTAGTATCCATTCTTACTTCAATGGCGAAAGAATCTTGGGATGATGTGCCATATCTCCTCTGTGCGCGTCACAACTCCAGCGAATTCATCTAACATGATGCTCATTCAAAATTTACAGCACCGATTGGTGTAAGAGCACTTTGGCACTAGAGTATACGTGTTTCGCATCATCTGAGCAAGAAAGGCCCAAAAAGGAAAAAAAAAGAAACAAATACAGAAAGATACACAATGGTCATAATTGAGGTTTGAAATGAATATGGCAACGTTATTGTCATGGTTACTAAGCACCCAACAATAAAGAACGGCCAATAAACAAAACCTTACAAGATCTTAAATACATGGTCGAACATGATATTGATGAATAAGAGGACAACATAAATTTCTGATTTATCAAAAGAGCTACAGTGTATTCTGGTGTATACATGACATTAACTTACAACGACCTTCATTTATCCCTTGACCCTTGTATTTTGTTATAAGATGCCATATTGATTGAAAACTATCGGATTAAAGTATAAGAGGTTGCAAACTGATTGGTACCCGTTAAAAAAAGAAAAAGAAAAAGAAAAAGAGGTTGCAAACTGATTGGTTACCAATTGATGCCTACTTCTTCTGAGTTCTCAGTAATACATCATTACTTGTGTTATTATCTGTTATCAGTAAGAATTATTTGATGGATATGGGAGCAGGCTTGTTATGTTCTTACTCCCTATACCATGAATTTGCATTTCTAAAATTGCAGACTGCCAAATTTCCAATCACATAAATTACAGGAAGTGGAATTATTTGATACCAGGGACGCTGAACAACAACCAAAAGTAACTATCAGACATGCAATGACTGAACCAAATAGATAGGCATATAAAATGGCTATATCTGCATATATAGCTAAGACCTTACCTGCAATGGCAGCTAAACTGAAAGCAGAAGGGACATTAGCCCCAACCTCAATGGCAGCTTTAGCCACTGCGATGCCAACAGACACACTTTGCATAATATCTAATCCTGCACAGATTGACGTGAGGCTTCCACCAACTAAGCAATCACCAGCCCCAGTAAGCCTCACAACTGATGCAGGAAGTGAGGGCAAATGCACAGCAAAGAGATGAGAGCTTCTACCAAGTTCTGGAAAACCAGAATAACGATCAGGTGGACACCTTTGCATAATAGTCTTATACAATTCTCCACCAAAACCACATCGAGAAGTTTTCCCTACAGGTACTTTAAAGCAGCTTGGCCCTCCCTTACTGCATAAAAACACCCCATTTGAACCAAGGGTCACCACGACCACTGTAATGCCTTTTTCTAGCAAAACCCATATTGCAGGTTTCAGCATTTGGAATAAGGATACTGTTGAAAGGTTATTTTTCTTATGATTTTCTTTAAGTGGACGGAACTCATCATGCCCAGATAAAGCATTTGCCATCGCGATCAGTTCATCTTCATTTGGAGAAGCAAATGTTACCTAAACAATGTATGTACACATCACAGAAAACAGTTTTGTCACAATGAATGAATGTTATAAGCATCAATGATTTCCAATGGTCTTGACAAATGTAAACAAGTATCATATGAACAGCGCAACACATCTAAAGAATTTTCCAGTGATGCTAATAGAAGTTTAAATTAAGACATAAGGATAACATCACTAAAGTAGCATTTGATAACTGTTTCTGGACAGCGAAGACAGAGACAGTGGAGATGGAGACATAAAAAATATTGTTATTTAAGGGGTATTATTGGGAAAAAAAATAAATTTTTGTCTCCGTATCGCGTCTCCACTGTCTCCACTTTTTGGAGAGATTGAAATACAGAAAATTTTTGTCTCAGCGACAGAAAATTCAGAAAATTTAAAATTTAATTTTTTGTCCCCGTATCTAGTCTCCACCATCAAACATCTTTCTGTCCCTACTGTCCCTGTATTTCCTGTCCCAGGACAGTAAATAAACGCAGCCTAAGGAAATAATGAAAACCAAGACAACAAAAGGAAAGTTGCTCACAAATATTTCAGAATGTTGCAACTCCCAACTTCTCACAAACACATTTGACCAAACCATTAAATAGTTCTAGCAAAGAATATCATGTTTGTATAAAGTATAGCACTCACATACTCTGCAATAGAGCTTATTCTTCGGGATTTAGTAACTGAGACAGGCTCAAACCAGACAGGACAATCTGCAACAGCTGCCACTGAGGAATATAGATATTTATGCGAAGGGAATAAATCACATTCAGAGTGAGTTTAAAATCCAGTAAACAGAGATGGGGAAGGAGATAATTAAAAGAGCAAAAGGCAACGTACTTTTACAAGAAGCTTCCAGAGATGGAGGACTCAGATTTGCATCAACCATTAACACTGGAGCAGAAAGTAAAGTGCTCTTGAAGCGGAAAATCCAGTTGGGCGTCAGATATTTTTCCTGCAACAATATGATGGTATAATATTTTCTTTTCCCATGCTTATGTCTTCTATAACAACAAACATTATATAAATATATAAAAGGTTCTGAAGTACATCTTTTAGCTTGCTTAAGTTGGGAGTATCTTAATACATGGATGATCAACTTACAATAGCCTGCACACTAGCAACACCAGCTGCTACCTCGCCATTCACATCAAATACATTGCACACAACAGGAGTCTCAATATCTTTATCCTTCAAAATACCTACTTCAAATTCAATAGTGTACAATAAATCATTATTTTATTTTGTTATAACATATCTATGTGATGAACAGACAAGAAGACAAAAGAGATCACCTTCTGTAGATAGGCCAGCAGATTTCCACTTTTCCAACAGCAGATTTCCTAGAAAATAAAAATTAAACAGAATGGAGCCAGAATTTGTAAGTTTCTTCTCTAGATTTAATTTCCAAGTCCAAAGGGATGAAGTCTCCTCCTATTTCCAGTCCCATCCTACACACTTTCCCTCCCAGTTAAAACTGCATTCCAATTCAAAACCGCGAGTTGCATTGGCACGCATTTAGAACAGAATAGTTTTGTGTTTCAGTCAGTGAGACAAAAAGATTGTATCCAACTTCAGATAAATATAAATTAGAGGAATGTTTCAAGTTGCACCATGACCAACTAACAAATTCTATGCTAGGTGAGACGAAGTTTCCCTACAAAAGCTCCTATTAAACTAATAAATGATAAAAGAGAAGAACTATGACGGCAAGGAAAGAGAATTATGCGGTAATATCTATTTACCAGCCATGTCAAACCCGAGAGCACTAATCATGTATGGCTTGGCTCCTAGCTTTGACATGCACTCGGCTACATTCCTTGCTACGCCTCCTTGGACATAATAGACCTGACAATTCTCTAGTAAGATAGGCTGACACATACAACAACAACAACTAAGTCTTGTCTCATTCGGTGGGATCAGGAGCGTTAACCAGACAATGCAATAAAGGAAAAAAAAGAAGAATTAGAATCCTCCTCTAAGGCAATGACTGTTTATGCTTTTTACATCATTAACCAGTTTGAGCTGGCATCACCCCTCATTTAGCCTTGAAAAGCATTTCTCCATCATCCTCACTCACTTGATCCAATAAACTTGAGACAACATAGCTCATAGTGAGTACACTGACTAAGCAACTTTATTACAGGTATAGGTTACGTATTAGCAACTAAGCACATAGTTAGTTATAAGTTACACCCCGAGAAAGCAAACAACGATAACAGAAAAATATATTAATACATTGAAATAAAGACGATGAATAGATAGATAAGTAAACAATAACCTTGCCAGGAGTGGTAGTTCCTGGATTTGAAGCGATTGAAGGTGTAGCATGAATGTCCAATACCATACCCCCAATTATCACTGCTTCTCCATCCCCATGCTCCAATTTGCCACCTCTTAGCAAAACCTTACATCCCAAAAAACAACAACAACAACAACAAAAAAATATAAACAATAACAATACAAAAAAGGTTACTTGGGATAAACAAATAAATAAATAGTGAGAGTATAAAGAGGGCTCACAGGATACAAAACAGAATCAGCTTGATGAGGCTGCTGCATTCTTCCCCTAAAAGCCTGATGAGGCACGGCACGACAGCTAGGTTGAAAGCAAGCCTGCCTTGACAAAATCTGTATCATACGATGTGATACCCCCGTTGAGTTGAATCCTAGGTTAAGCGCATCAAGAATCAGGAGGATCATCCTCCATCACGTGCGTGAATGACCCACGTCCACGTGTCATCGTGATCACGTGATGCACTCTACCTACTCTGCTCACCAACTGGGGGGACCCACCGCCCTTTTGCTTCCTGTGAGTGGTTTTTATGTCTGTCCACTGATTTCGTAATTCCTTGCTTAATTTTGTCACAGGTTCGGCCTTAATCAATTTCATTTTGATATAATTAATTAATAATATCGCTATAAATGCAATTAATAATAAATTAATAAACAAATTTTTTTTTGTTTTCTATCTTTTTAACAAATATAAAATCAAAAAGGAAAGCTTTCACCAACCCTACCATTAAAAAGGGGCCATTTGAGAGAGAATACAAGTAGGAGCTGAGCATTAAGTGTTGGACACACATAACAGAGACAGAGACAGAGAAATGGCTTGCAGGCAGTTGTGGGCTTCAAGGGCTGCATCCTACCTCAGGATCTCTGTCTTCAACAGAGCCTTTGCTAGTGGTAATCCATCTCCTCTTTCTTGTTCTTCTCCATATGATCTGTTTTTTTTTTTTTTCCGTTTGTTTCTGTTATATTAAATCACTTACGGTTGTTTTGTGTTGTGCTGTGTCATGTTGTGTGTGTGTGTGTGTGTGTGGGGTGTGGATGGTATTATTGTATGGATCTTGATCCGTGGCAACCTGCACCGATATGTAACCTTTTTTTTTTTTAATTTACCCTTGAATGTTTCATCTTAAATTTCGGCTCTTTTTTTTCATTTGGGTGGGAAATAATAATTAAATAGCACGTTTCTTCTGGTAATATATAGTGCTAACTGCTCACGAGTAATGGGTTTCAGCCATGGACGGCGTTGGTCTCCGTCATTCTATTGGTGGAGAATTTTGGAGGTGAGTGTCACCCACCACCAACAACCCGGTTTTCAGTTTTATATTGTTTCACCTTTTAATGGGCCGCATTCTGAATGTACTGGCCCAATTACTTGTAAGGGTTGATGTGAATGACAAGGATAGGGACAAAATAGACAGTGACATAGATTGGGAAGAACATAGTTTTGTTTTCTTAACATTAATTATGTCAAGGAAAGTCGGATACATTTTCTAAAGGAAAAAAAAAATTTCTGGAGTTTTATGTGATATGGAAGAGGGCGAGCCTAGCCTTGACCCAACATTAAGGTAAGCAGCCTTGTGATCTAGAGGGCATGCATTCAAATCCTAGAAACAGCCTCTTCGCAACGGGGATAAGACTACATATATTTCCCTCCTTAGACCCTACCAAGTGGGTGCCTGCGCCACCCTTTTTTAGCTTTATGTGATATGGCCACCATCACCGTTTAGCTGAGGTGTCTTGAGGGAGAAATTCTTCTATTGACTTGCACAGCACAAATTTGCATATAAAGCTAATAAGAGTTGATTTTTTTGTTTTTTACCAGAAATAAACTGATGCTAAAGTTGGATACTTGTTTTAAGTCTATAGAAGAGTTTCTAAGCTTAGAATATGTCGTGGTGGCAAGTTAAGTACTACTAGGTCATAGTCATGATAGTGACTCTATAGATGAAAAGGGATATACGTTTTAGCTGATTCATTCTTGAGGGTGTGTATTAAAATTTGCAAAAGTAGTAGGCAGAAGGTTGGCTATGTAAGGGTTGTGTCATTATGTGCATGCTGAGATTTTTCTTTTCCCTTCAATAAACTTCATGCTCACTGTCCTTGAAAGGAAAAAAGAAAAAAAAAGAAAACCCATAATAAACTTCATATACTATGTATTTTTAAACGTTAGATTCTGCATATTTATAATATCATGAAAGTTTTGATTCCTTTGAAAAACTGCTAACTATTTGAATCATCATGCCACATAACATGAAGGTTGTTACTTGTTACCTTCGAAGTTGTAGCTTAGTTGTCACAAGTCGTAGTGGCAAAAGAGCTTCTCTGATCAGAGGATAAAGTCATAAAAGATCTCAATATTATTGACTTTATTATCAAGTCATCCTTCCTTGCTTCCACCCCATATCTGAGTTGCTGTTTCCAAGCTCACTAGAGACCCTATCTTTTGTTCATTTCTCATTTTTTACTGGCTTTTAACTCTCAATAGTTATGATCTAGAAAGCTCTCAATTTGCATTGGTTTGATATAATCCAAAAACTCTTCAACGTTTGATTTCTTCTGTTGTGTTTTTACAATGATCAGAACTGTGTTGTCATCTCTTTATACTTTCTTCAGTTTGCTGAACAGTTTGGGTAGAAAGTTTCTCACATTATCTGCACTGTTTTCTTTAGGTGCATGGGTTTTAGAATGCTCGTCAATAGTGTGAATCTTGGTCTGTTTGTAGTACCTATTCCCTGAGGTTTCAACAATTAAGCTTTATATCACTTCAGAGAGAAGAGCCTTTTCACATTTGGTGCTCATTTGGAATATTGCTGCAGAATTACTTATAGGATCAAACTTCATTCTGTCCAAATTAATTTTAGTATAAAAGCATTTTTGGGGCCAAAAAAAAAAATTCAGAACAAATATGCCTTTCGGACATGATGTTACCATTTTGTCCTGATTGAGTCGTACATATTTTAACCTTACTTTACCCAAAAAATCCTCTTTCCCCCAAAATTACTTTGGAGTAAACACTAATCAATACAGAACTCATTGTTTCAAAGTAATTCTTCAAAATTAATTCTTCCAAACATTTCACTCACAGCTAATTTATCCACTGTAAACCCAAGAAGCCCTAAATCCCAGTTATGTTGGGATCTATAAAAGTTTTGCTCAAGTTTTCTTCTAATATCAGGTAAATTAGAATGGAGCTTAGCTTATTATGTTAATATCAGAGATTACTTTTGGCATGGATTATTGGGTTTGGCTTTTACTGTTTTCCAATCAAATTGTCTTGGTGTGGCTAACTTTCCAGCATCTTACATAAGAACTCAAGCAAGATAAAATGCAAAGGGCAATTATTCCTCTTACTATACCATTGATATGTTTTACAATCATTTTTTAGCTCTTTGTTCTCTCTCTTGCTCGGCTAGTTACAAGGAACAGTCAGGTTCTTCCAACAACTTGGCCGATCAAATTGCTATTTACTTAGAAGAGAGCCACTCTTTGTTAACATGACGCATTAAGCAAAAATGCCAATTAACCTGATCTACTTGATGGCTGATTTGGGAATAAAGTTAGTTATTGTATTTTGTGACAAATCTACCTTCTTTTCTTTTACACCTACAAGTTGTTAAAGATCTGAAGTATGCCGATTCTCACGAGTGGGTGAAAGTTGATGGAAAATCTGCAACTATTGGCATAACCGATCATGCGCAAGATCATTTGGGCGATGTTGTATATGTGGAATTGCCTGAAGTAGGAAAGACTGTAACACAAGGAGAAAGCTTTGGTGCTGTTGAAAGTGTGAAAGCAACTAGTGACATCAACTCTCCTGTTTCAGGAAAAGTGGTTGAAGTTAATGACGAGCTTAGTAGCTCTCCCGCTTTGGTGAGTTTCATTTTCTTATTCTTACAAGAGTTCTTGCAACAAAAACAGCATATGAAAACTGTGTATCTGTGTATTTTTTCCACCTTTTTGAAAAACTGTGTTTCTGTGTTTTTTGTCCCCCTTTTTTGAAAATTGGTTTGTACTTCCTGAATATTGGATCACCAAGCTTAGGTAAAGTTTTAAGATCACAATGAATTTATATGAATGCGCCATGTTTTATATGTTGTCTTGCTTTTCTTATTATAGGTGAACTCTAGCCCTTATCAGGATGGATGGATAATTAAAGTTGAAGTGAGTGACAGTGGTGAACTAAACAACTTGATGGATTCAGAACAGTACTCCAAATTCTGTGAAGAAGAAGATTCCAAGCATTGATAGTCTTACCAAGGTCTTCTCAGCACTTTCCATGATGTAAATCATGTTAATCTGAGCAAGCTAAGAGTTGCATGATTTCTTTTCTCCTTTCCTTTATGTGTCTTGACTCTTTTTTGTTCTTTGTATTTCACCTAGTCTTGAAATTCAATGCGATAATAATTTTCACCCTTTGCGTTAGAAATATGAAATTGATAATATGGGAAATTTGGCAACAAAAAATCACAAGTTTTTTAAGTAGTGCCAAATTATTTGATGAATTCTTTTGCATTTGTTGACTCAACTTCTTGTTTTCAAGTCCAACTTTTATGGAACAGTAGCTATAAGGAATTTACGATATAATGATTTAAACCAGGCTCTACAGTCTAGAAACTTAGAGAGTACAGATCTTAGCACATTCATGTGAAAATAATTTGTGTGCGTTCATTTAAAGGTGAATTTAATTTTGATGCATATAATATGACGTTATATGATTGGTTAATAGTCTAAAATATTGTGCATTGACAGGACATTAAAATTAACCTCTTAAAAAATTATTGTAAAGCAATTCAGAAAAAAAGAAACTCTATCAAAGACAACAATTTAATTAAAATTTTATAATACAATTCTATCATCAATCTCTTTCCTGAGTTTTCCCCTACTTTGAAAGTAACTCTTCAGAGAATGAAGTTTTGTTATCTATGGATTACCCTAGTCTTTGACTAGTATATTT
This sequence comes from Dalbergia cochinchinensis, assembly GCA_031216125.1. Taxonomy (NCBI): domain Eukaryota; kingdom Viridiplantae; phylum Streptophyta; class Magnoliopsida; order Fabales; family Fabaceae; genus Dalbergia; species Dalbergia cochinchinensis. The sequence continues at coordinate 38,934,653 of CM062370.1, forward strand.
TTTATTGTCCCATGCTACCACTCTGCGGACCAACCTAAACATCCACCAAGCTTTACTCGCGGTCTCTACGCTAACCAGTGACCAACTAATGCCCATCTGCATCTGGTATGCTTGAGGAAAATTAAAATATGATCTCACATTAGTCCTTTAAAGTCTTTTAAATCAAATGAGCCTCTAAGAAGTAAAATATGATATCATTTTAGTGCTTTCAAAAACTGTTTTGAGTCCCTAAGAACTAATATTTTATTTGACAGTAGTATACTTTATCAAGGGAGATTGGCCTTGGATGGGATTTATTTGTTGATGTTAAAATTATGTCAAAATTAAATTAGTGTTTCAGGAATTTTTTAAGAAATAAATTTGACATTATCAAAAAATAAAAATAGTAAATTATGCTATGTGAATGTAGCCTGAATTGGATACTATACATTTTATCCATTATTAGATAGAATGTGAATTCCATCCAAATAAAATTTATATCTTATTCAATAATAATTGATGTGCAAGTTCACACGGTTTCTAATTATGTATATGTAACATTATTCAAATAATAAGAAGTGCTATGAGACCACCCAATGCGCACAGCACTTTCCAGGGCGACATGAGTCAGCTAAACTTAACCAGAAGAAAATAGATTTACATGTACCATTTATCTATACAAAAGCAGCTAATCCAGTCAGCTAGACAGCTACATACGATCCTTAACTGAGAGTCAATTTATACATTTTTTTCCCTTTATTCTTGAGTCTGCCCTACGCTTTGTTCTTCACATCAGTCATTATATTTTTGGTGCCCTGTCTCTGTCTCTCTCCCTCGTCATCTACTCCTCAGATCCACCTAAATCTGCACCAACTCGTTTCCTATACTCTTACACATGGTATCCCATTTTCAATTGGACTGGTGAATAAAAATACGATCAAGAGTCACACTGCCCTGAGTCTGCTTGAAACTTACAAGCACAAACATTACATCATTAGTCATTACTTTAACCTAAGCCTCCACTGCAGCTGTTTCTCCACAGGAAGCATGCTTCACAACAACGGTGGCATTTAAGAACATAAGCATATCATCAAGATGACAAGCACCAAATTTGTCTAGCTAACGACCAGCTTATTAAGCTTCCATTGTTGCATGGTGAAACAAATATATAAAGACCTGCGCTCCATTTTTGCCAAACACTATTAAGAATAACAAAACTCAAAAACGCCTGAACCAAAAGCAATGATACGCATCAATACCCCGACCCTTGTAAGGAAACAAGCATAATAATGATTATTCGGAGGAATGCTTATATCCATTAAAATGGTCACAGTGCTCTTCACAGTTGCATCCATAGCAAGGTACTCAAAATACATTGAAGAAAAAGGCAATACAGCATGCATATCCTGCTATAAATTCCGAAGCTGAGTTTGTCTCGATCATAGATACAAAGGCGAAGAGGAAAGCAAACAGAACTCAGCACCTCATATTCCATTAAGAGTGACAACAACTCTTCGAGAGCTAGGACGATCCCGATGCTCACAAAGCCATATACCCTTAAGAAGATGGCACAATGAAAATTATATTAGTAATTTTGATGTTATATCAATCCAATCTGAGGTATTTTTCCAAATTGTGGACATGGTCAAACAACAAGCACAGTGCAAACTTCCACATAGAGTAACTAAACAGTTCTTGATCTCAACCAACTTTATGACACATCCTATCATAAATTATTTTCATATGCACTCGAAGGAAATCATAACCTCTGATAGATATTAAATGATACCATATGAACTTTGTCCAATTTTATTAATGGGGATAAAAATTACTGAGGAAAAAGCCCAGAACACAGTAAATGAAATTCCATGCTTAATATCCTCAAAAACTTCAGACTACACATTGCCATAAGCAAATTAAGCAAGCAGTTGCCATTACATATATTGTAGCCAAACATCCCCTATGAAAACAAGTCCTTTGTCGATCCTTACAAGTTGGTCAGCATCACAATATTTTTTGTTGTCCTTATAGATTTTTTTTTTATTATTTTATAAATATTGTTGTCCCTCTTGAAATACATGTATGATGCAGTGGAACAATATAATCTACCAAGTCGATATGGATGAAATGCAATATAGTGATTGAGACATTTCATATATCTAGTGTAGGAACTGCCAATCTTGAAGTGAAGTGTTGTGATATATCACAAAAATACAAGATGAATTCTGTTACCTGCCATGTCCCCATGTTAAGCTTTCCATTTGTAATAGGTATCCTATAAAATAAAAACACAAGTAGTCAGTAGTTGATTTCATAGTCACAAATAACTTTTCAGCATAGTGAATGAAAGAAACTAAAGCACGAAGTAGTCCTCACGTGAGTGCACAACCGAACATTGATGATTTGATATGAGCTGGCATGTCATCTGGGCCTGCGCAATTCACATACAAAGATTGCCATGGATGGAAATTCATTAGGGAGAAGGAAATACTCAGATTTATTTGTGGAAAAATAACATCATAATGGTTAGTAACAACTGACTCATGATGTTTTGGGCCTTGGCCCTTGCTCCCTAACACCCGAAAAAGAAAAACAAAAACTAAAACTGACTTTATGATGCTAGAATAGAGGCAAGTACACAAATAACTTAGCAGATAATCTTTCATTAGAATTTCTGCAGACTTCCTGAAGCTAAGTTGACAGGACAGGGCTATAAATATCTTCTAATTACAGAGGTTCCCGAATTCAAAGTGGCCATAATATATACCGAAAAAGGTTATGGTGGGAGAGTATATAAATAAAATAAAGAAAAGAAAAATGATGATCAAATAATGAGTTGAACACACTGAGACAAAAACTAGTATCATCACTTTAAAAAAAAAAAAATCAGATTATTGATTGTAAAAGTAAAAGGCTGTTGCAGAGTTCAGACATACAACTCCCAACTGTAACAAAGATAAATCCCCATCATTTAACCACGCACCAGTAAACTGCACTGTACACCAACTAAAAGCTAAAAAACACAATAATTGAGAAAACGGGGAATGTAGTTACTAGTTAGGGAGTTTTGAACAAACAAAAAACCATGATAGAGTTAAACTAACCCTCTAGAGTATGCTTCCAAGGCGCTGATGACCCCTGCACACAAAGCATTCGAAATTCCATAACGAGTTGAATTAATTACTGAACTTAGAGAAGCATATAAAGCGGAGAAGAAGAAGAAAGCAATCTACCTCAGGAACTATCCGATTGAGGAAGGTTTCGGTATCGCCGCGAACATTGGAGTCGTAATTCTCGTTGATGGTAAGAGAAGCACTCGTGTGCTGCACTGCACGCATGCCATTTTTCCATTTTGCCATTTTCCATTTACCAATTAATTACAAGTCATTCAGTTAAGCTTCTTGCAGTAGCTGCAGTTGATCTCACAAGAAATAAAAAACAAGAATGAAAATGAAATGAAACAGATACTGACGGAAGAGATGAGCTAGGCCACACTTGAATCCAGACAGGTCCTGCTCGATTTCTTTCACTATCTGTTTCCGAACCGATTCAAAACGAACAGTTAAGTTATTAGGGTTCACAAAAAAAAACAAAAAATTGGAAACAAAAGATGAGCGGTGAGGAACCTTGGAAGTGACGAGATGACAGCCGCGCCTGTAAGCAGGCAAACTGACAGTCTTCTGGGCCCACTTAGGACCTGTGGCCTCCGCCACCGACTTCTTCTTCACGCTGCTCCCCTGCTGCGCCATCACGCCAACTCCTGCAACCTTGGGCACACGGATTGCTGATACTTGCATGCTTCAATCTCAAAACTTCTTTCCTCTGTTTTTCCAATGTCCAAAGTTGCCAGGTAACAAAAAAAAAAAAACCGATGCTCGCACCAAAAAGGAAAAAATAGTGTCAAAATGGGCCGGCCGTTACAACAACAAGAAAATGAGGTCAGCCCAGCCCATTGGCCAAAAAAAGCAAGAAGCGCTTCAATTTCTTTTCCCTTCTCTCTTTCGCATCCGCTAATAGCGTCTTTTTAGAGGGAAGCGGAAGCCAGTTGAAGTTTCCGGACTGAGATGAATATTGAATTGCAAGCCCGTGCAATATCGATGCCTCTGTTGTCGTCGTCCCCGCTATTGAATCCGAATCATTTTACGGTGTTGCAGGCGAACCGAATGGCATTTGGGGTTCGGAAAAGAGCACAGCTTGTGGTGAGGGCGGGCCCCAAGAGGATATCCTTTGGTAAAGAGTGCAGGGAGGCTTTGCAAGCTGGGATTGATAAGCTCGCTGATGCTGTCTCTCTTACTCTTGGACCCAAAGGTTCTTTTCTTCTTTTAATATGTTTATTTTATGGCTTGCAACTTCAAGTCTTGTGTATCTCAACTTCCAAGATGGTCTATTTTGATTCTCTGTGGTACTGGCTGCTCATGCCGGTGCGGTGCTTGTCAGGCTTTGACACTTCCTTTTGTTTTGCTCGTTACGACGCAGGACGTAATGTTATTCTTTCTGATTCTGGAGGCCTTAAAGTGATCAACGATGGCGTTACCATTGCTCGATCCATAGAGCTCTCCGATGCGATTGAGAATGCAGGTGCCATGCTAATTCAAGAGGTTGATCGTGCTTGTTAGGTTTTGCGCGCCTCGGCTTAAATAGATCGAGTTTTGAGACGAGAATGAATAACCTGCCATGTTTTGTTTTTTTTTTTTTTTTTTGTCTTTCCTGCTTGTAGGTTGCAAGCAAAATGAATGCTTTGGCTGGTGATGGCACTAGCACTGCGATTATTTTGGCTCGAGCCATGATTAAATCTGGACTATTAGCGGTTGCATTTGGGGCTAATCCTATTTCTCTCAAGAAGGGGATGGACAAGACCGTAAAAGATTTGGTCAAGTTCTTGAAGAAGAAAAGTGTTCCTGTTCAAGGAAGGGATCATATTAAAGGTCTTTGTTTCTGAGATTTTGAGCCTGTCAAAAAAGTAATGGTTTTCTTTCCTAGAAAGTATTGAAGATAAATTTTTTTCCCAATCTTTCGCAGCTGTAGCCTCGATTTCAGCTGGAAACGATGAGTATGTTGGAAATTTGATTGCTGAAGCTATTGAGAAGATTGGTCCTGATGGGGTGATCTCTATTGAATCATCCTCAACATCTGAGACCTCTGTGGTAATTGAAGAAGGGATGAAGGTATCAAGCAGTATTTAATAAGAAGCCTTAGTTATTTTTGTCTTTGAGATCTGAATGATTCATGTCTATTTGTTGTTTGTTCTTTCTCTGCAGATTGATAAGGGTTACATGTCTCCTCACTTCATTACAAACCAAGAGAAGTTGATTGTGGAGTTTGACAATGCTAAAGTTTTGGTAACTGACCAAAAGATTTTGACTGTCAAAGAGATCATTCCTTTGTTGGAAAAGGCTATGCAGTTGAGCGCCCCACTTTTACTTATTGCAGAAGATGTCACAAGCCAAGTGTTGGAAACATTAACAGTGAACAAAATGCAAGGACTACTAAGAGTTGCAGTTGTAAAATGTCCAGGATTTGGGGATGCAAAGAAAGCTTTGTTACAAGATATTGCTCTTATGACAGGTGAGTTCCTACACTATAGAATAAGCTTGGTTGATATCTCTTTCAACTTCCTCTACACTTGGGTTGCACTTCTTATTACTGTCATGTTCAAGTTGTGACGATTTAGAATCAACCTGGTGGGATGTTTCAAGATCTTATTTGCCTGTTAATAGAAATCATTCTTGATCTTAAGACTTGAATTGTACATATTCTGTGGGGTACTGCTACTTCATGGTGAGACTGTATGGGCATAATTTCAAGTCCAGGATGCCTTTCATTTGTTCCCGGTTCTTTCAGTTATAAACGCACTTTTTCTGCTCGGCTTGTTTGATGTTATGTTTACATCGAAATTGCAGGTGCTGATTTTCTCTCAGGAGACTTGGGTCTCACACTTGAAGGTGCAACATCAGATCAGCTTGGCACTGCACTGAAAGTGACAATAACCAGCAATGCGACAACTATAATTGCTGATCCTAGCACTAAGGCTGAAATTCAGGCTAGAATTTCACAGATAAAGAAGGATCTTGTTGAAACAGATAATGCGAACCTGTCAAGAAAGCTCTCAGAGAGAATAGCGAAACTGTCTGGTGGTGTAGCTGTTATAAAGGTATCTACCTCATTGAACATGCCATGGGCTGTCTGTATTCTGATCGCTTCATCTCTTTCTGTGCTAATATTGCATCAGTATTTCTTGCTCTATTTCAATTATCATAACTCTTTAGGTTTTAAATATTCTTTGGGTTTTACTGGATCATAATTTTTTGTGCCACGTACTTCAACTTGCTTGTAACTTGAGAAATGGATTGATGGATATGGCAAAAATAGTCTTCTTGGTAGTTTTGTGCCTGGTAGCCTTCTTGACAGGTTCCTTACCAAAGAGGGATCCTATAAATTTTTTCACTCGTTTTGGTGATGTATTATTTATTATAAATAATATATAATTCTTGTGATATTTATCTTCTCTGTAATAAATTTTCTTCGACTATAAAACAATTTTTCTGAGTCAAATCAAATATCAAACAGTATTTATGTAATTCATTTGACCAAGGTGTCCCGGTGCCAGTTAAATGACTCAAATCAGAATTTGTGGTCATTTGTTTTCTATCAGTTATTGTAGGATTTTGGTTTCCATGAGATTGGGTGTTGTAAAAGAATGAAGGTAATTTGAATCTAGATCTTGAACAATGTTACATAACATTTTTTCACATAATATTTGCGATATTTCTGTATGAAAATTTTAAAGGTAAAAAAGGCAAGCCAATGCACGAAGCTTCTACATGGTGAGTTCTAAGGAGGGTAAATGTTTGCAATCTTGTCTTCAGTAAGCACAGAGGCTATTTTCAAGCTTTGAAGCTATGACTTCCAACTCACAAGGCAACAATCATATTATTGTTCCAAGGCTCACCCTCCAAGATTTTAGAAAATCAAAATATAAGAAAATAGAGGTTGACTTGATTTCTTTATTTACTAATTATAGGGCTTTGGTCACCATTTAGCTTGGATCCTATAAAAGAATAATTCATTGGATATGTTTCCCTTGGTCCTTGTGTAGGATGTGGTTGAAACTAGTTTGGTCATGGTGTTAATTGCAAGGGTCTTGCTTTCATTTGTTTTCAATATGCACAATGTCTTGATTTCAGCTTGCTCTACAGAAACAGAAAGCTGTCATCTTGAATTTTGCTCCCAATGTGTCACATTAACATCATTTGCATTCTCAATTTTTACTACATAGTGAAATATCCAATTATGTAGGTAGGTGCACACACTGAGTTAGAACTTGAGGAAAGAAAACTTAGGATAGAAGATGCCAAGAATGCAACATTTGCTGCCATACATGAGGGAATTGTTCCTGGAGGTGGTGCCACTTTTGTCCACCTGTTGGACTTGATACCGACAATAAGGAACTCCATGGAAGATCTAGATGAGCAAATTGGTGCTGATATTGTGGCAAAGGTATGTTTACATTTTTTTGAGTATCTTAGCTCTCTCTTATACTCACCCTTGTTAGAATTCTTCTCTTACACATTTTATTTTTTGGTGAATGTTCTAAGATGATCTACATTTAAGATTTGCATCCTTGTAAATCTGGGAGTGTTCACATTCTCGTCCGGATTGTCGTTGAAGAACAACATTTACTTCACAAAGTATATGTCACTAATTTGGGGTGGGACGTTATCTTTTCTGAAATGCAAATGCCTGCATGGGCTAGACAGGGGGTGTGTATTAAGGGCATGGCCTAGGCAAAGATTGCCTTATAGCTATGGCAGTGCGTGGGATTTAAAGCTAATGGCCATGCCTCTATTTTACATGTTACAACTATAATTCTGCAGTGACCATTCTAATTTTTAAAATAATATCCTAATAGTGCGGTAATAGTAATAGATTTCAGAATTAGGAAAGCACAAAATTTGGTGTAGTCTCTTATTTCTGGGAATCCCTACAATTTGTGGATCTTTATGTTGTAACCCTATAATATATCATTGAGGATGAGAGGTCTTGAGCAATTCCAAATACTCCTCTATAGTCTCAAGTTGATTGTCATCAATGGCAAAAGTCTCTCGTTATCACTTTTCTTGTTGTTACTCCTCCTGTTATCACTTTCTTTTTGGTACTCCTCTTGTTATCACTTTATTCACTTCCAAAATGGTCCAAAAAGTCAATGGAGAATCTATCTACTGTCCATGTTAAAGTGTAAGAGTTTGATATCCTCTCATCTGTCCTCATTACTCAGTGCTTGGGTGTTAATCCAACAGTGCACTTGGCAGGGAGATAGGATTCAACTCTGATTACGGTTTGCCCTAGAGGTTGATGCTGTGTCTAGTCTTATGTGCATCTTTCTAGTGGGTGCAGGATTGGCCTTGTATATTAACAACTTACCTAGGAGTAAAAATGGATCGTAATTTGTTTTGCTGAGATATTACATATTAGTTAGAACTCCTTTTTTTTTCCAGTGTTTGGTGACCATATTTATTCTTCTGCTCTTTCATATAGGATGGGGATTATTTTTGTGAAAGGTAACTTCCGTTATGAACTTATCATGAATGCTTATTACAAATTGTAAGCAGTTGCACATAATGCATTGCAGGCACTCCTTGAACCTGCAAAATCAATTGCAACTAATGCTGGAGTTGATGGAGACATTGTCGTCCAGAAGACTAGAACACTTGATTGGCGAACTGGATATAATGCAATGAGTGGCACATATGAAGATCTTTTAAATGCGGGAGTAGCAGATCCTTGCCAAGTTGCCAGGTGTGCTCTTCAAAGTGCAGTTTCAGTTGCTGGTGTGGTTCTAACTACACAAGCTATATTGGTGGACAAAATAAAGCAACCCAAGCCCCCTGTGCCCCTAGTCCCTGGTATAATGCCTTAAATGGAGAAAACAATTACAATTTTTAAAACATAGTTAAGTCTTCTCCACATAACGCCTTGAGGGTGCCCCTTGGGCTGGTTTATAGCGGGCAGCATAAGACTGCTCTTTTCATGAATAGAAAAGTCAGGGGCTGCTGCTGTTGCTTAGTCTCGAGTACTGACTTGATGAATGCCGCCTGTCTCATGAAGTAATGGAAAGAATTCGGCAACTGGTGCAGTTCAGTTCAAAGGCATTCCTCATGGAGTCGAAAAGAGTTTGGTTTTGATTCATTCTACGGCTTGATAATATTTTTGTTCCATGAAACCTGTAATATGATGGTGTCATGGAATCTGCTTACAGTTATACCTTTCTTCTCTTAATAGGCTTTCTATGCTTCAAAACCGGAAAACAAGTGTTACTTAGGGCCTAATTGTTTTGCTCAATGTATTGATCAACCTAAAGGGGTTAATTTTCTCAAGGCAGATGTGTTGTATTGGGTTAAATTCACTATACAAGGTTTGAGTTAACTTCATTGAGGTGACAAAAGATTTTGTTGTATGACTTATAAGTCGTGATGTATTGATCAATACTCTCCCCTTTCCTTTTATTCAAAGAGTTGGTACATTTGCCGTAACATCACTTATTTATGGTGAGGGGTGGCGAGTGGATGGATTATGAATTCAATGAATGATTTTAAAGGTTGACTGAATAGTGAATTTGCTCTACTTCTAGTTTAGCTGTGTCAACCAATAAGACTACCGGTTGAATCGTTGAAAGCATAGCTATAAAATATATATAAAATTTATTTTAAGTCAAAATTTTGTTTTTAATACCGGTACTTATCCAATTAAATTTTTTGTTTCTATGATTTTTTAAGTAGTAAATATAAGAATAAATTATATTTACTAATCTAATAATATATGATTAAATTGAATAGTATTATTCCATGACTTGAACATGATAAATGGATGATTTCGGAAAAAAATTTCATGGACATGGTAATTGACAAATAAAGTCATGTGATGAGGCTAATAAACACACAGTTTTAAGTCTTACAACAATTTTTTATTAGGTTTTTAATTTTCAGTATATCAAAATTAAATTTTAGGAAAAATATAAAATTGCAAAATTAAGATTAGAGGACGAAAATGCCTATTGTTGGCCCATTGACGAACACGAAGCTCCTTCCCGTAACTTTCTCTCATGCTGTCATGCGCTCTCCTTTCTCATTAACAAATCTAACTATTTTCTCATTACTGTTTGGTTAACCCACTCTCCTCCAAACTTTGCAGACTATATACTCACTCGAGCAAGAGAAGATAAACCATTATTTTATTATGATTACTCTTGCTTTATGATTCAGAAACTGACCAATTGTCTTAACTCTTAACTAAACTAAAATGAATCTTATTTCAACTTTCAACAACTGCTGTTAACTGCCCTTGATTTCATAGGTTATTGATTAGCCATGATTATGAATCTATTAAAACGTTGTGTACTCGTTCCTCATGATTGACCAACTCTCATCTTGTTTTGTTGTAGTTGTCTAATAAATTATTAGGAATAATTAAAACCGTTATGAGTAGTAGTATTATAAAAACATTTAGGTGTTGAAGCTTTCAGACCCTAGGACTTCCTTTAGATCAATCTTTACCTGAACGAATCATAGTTTTGAAAGACTAATATTTGTGGGGCGCCAAAGAATATTGTGATTAGTATACAACAATTAATTAAATCAAATAAAAAACATTTGACTTTTTTCCTTCGATAAAATTAATGTGTTCGTTAATACTGGACATATTCTCAAATTACACATGAACTTCTGGTAACATTACATTGGTGTATTTTGAGATACACCCCTCTAAATTGATTAAAATATAAATTGACCCAATATGATACCGTGAAGGCATAAACCTAATATCTTCTCCACGATTTTCAATCAACATTTCGCCTACCTTGTGATGAATGGAATTTTCACTCAAATATGCAAACAGAATAGATTGCATATAATAAGAACAAAGTGCAACTTAGATAGGTTACAGCAACCGTATGGCTTCTAAGTATTTATGGGCAAGTCCATAGAGTTGAGCTTTCTAATAAAGCTTTACTTCATTTCCATAATTTGATTCTTTGTGCCTACGTGTCTCAACCTAAACAATTTAAACCACATCAACTTAAAGGGATAGCAGATTAAACCTTTAAACAATCGGTCACAAAGTGAGACTAAACCTACATTGCAGCAAGTGATTTGGCGTTTATACCCTATTACACAGAAAAAGAAGTTCAGATTAAGCTATGAAATGATGATGGCTTAATGTGTAAGCTAAGTATGTTAATCGGTGGCACAAATAAATGCTTCAAAGATACAGCACTTGGCTTCAAAGTATCAATGGCTCAAAGATCACACTGATTACTATATCTCCCAGTAGGCAGTATCCAATGATTCACAATTACGTATGTGTATTAAAAATACACATGTTATGTGACCCTACATCATTATTGTTCTACAAATGCCTTCAACCACCATACCTTTTACCATTTTTCCGTATCCAATACCACTTTGGGAATTACTCGGATTAGTTACATGGCAGAAGCATAATGTAACAAAAAGATGGTTAATCTATGCACTGTTGTTAATTAAATTAATACTCATAAAACAGTTTTATGACCCGTGATCAATATATATACCTCGTACAGTGGATGTCACTAGATGGCGTGGTTATCACTCTCTTTTCTAACTATCATGACCTTGTTGATAAGTGGTGATACATTTATGATGTCTATGAAACCTAATTATGGAGCCTATAAATGATAGAGGCTTTTCACCCTCAGAATATATAACAGTTCTTACTTAAAATTGGTATTTTTTGTTTTTTGTTTTAATTTCTATACATACGCATAACGTATGCAAGTCTTGATGACCCACTAAGGGGTGTCAACCAATGAAATGTTTATCAAAGGAAAAATGAAAAAAATCAATTAATGAAATGCTATCAAATCTCAAGTTTCTTTTTTTTTTTTTCTCTCGAAAAATACCTAACCTTTCTATATAGAAAAGCTGAAAAAGGAAAAATAATTAATCTTTGTATTTTATAACTAAACAAAAATTGATTTTATAACTAATGTAAATGAATAAAAATGTCTCATAGTCCAAAAAGAATACATCTATTAATAAATTTAAATATATTTGATGTAAAATGTGAATTAAGAGAAAATTTTTAAACAGCAGATTGTTTAGGATTAAAGTTAACGGCAGTGCTGTTAACTCGTTTAGTAATATAGGTTGCTTTTCAAAATTTATAATGTTTGATGAAAATATATGCGTTTATCAACAATTTATAGATCAAGAATTGACAATGAAAATTTTATCTCTTAGGATGTGTTTGATTATAGGATAAAAATAAAAGGATAAGTAAGTTCATCCATGAAAATTTATTCATTTATTTTTACCTTTTAACCAAACTCACTGTTAATATGTTAAGAGTTTTTCACATGACTTCGTCTAATATTATGGTTAGTTTTAGTACTTATTTACGTGAAAAGGGCTGTATAAACTATGATATCAGAACATTTTTGTTGTAATCAGATTTGAACAAAAAATTCAGTTACACTTTCATTTGTCTTGACCCTTTCAAATCAATATTTTAACTCACTCGGCTAGCTTTTATGGGACTTGGAAAAGAAAAATATTTTAGGAAGAGATTAATTTTAATATATTGAATTACTAATAATATAAAAGAGTTTTATACTACTATTTAATTATATATTTCTATTTAGAAGACTTTTAAGATAATATTTAATTAAATTAAATACTATTATTGATGTGATAATATACATGGTTTGAATATTTATGTAAATATTTTTTTTATAGTAATAATACATATAAATTAAATCCTTCTGTAAAGAAATTTGCTAAACATAAAGAGATTACATTTGATATAAATCATAAACCGTTGTTTGTAAGTATAAATTATTTTACACTAACAAATAATTATTATTTTACACAAACAATCCTAATCTTATGATTTTTTGGATTGTTATATTACTTTTAATGAATAGTTATACATAATTGAATATTATATAAAATATGCTAACAATAGTATAAAACATTAACATTAGATTTAAAAGTAATGTTTAGTGTATAATAAAATTACATAATAAATGCACACTATATAATTTATCATTATTGAATATGATGAATGAATGAAATGATTGTGAATCACATATTATATCTAATAGTAATAAGATATATATTGTATATTTATTGTGTAATTTTATTGTATATTAAATATTATTTTAGATTTAAATATAAATAAAATGACCCCAAGTCCTTAAGCAGGTCCAAAATTAATTAATTAATTAATTAATGTATACATTTTGGGTCTGCTCATGACATAATGACTCACGTCGGAATTGGAAAATAGTAGAAGACAGGACGAGGACGAAGACGCACGTCGTTTAGTAGTGATACGGGTATAATAACCAAAGAAATGGGCGTGAGAACTAGATTGAAAACGAAACGAGAAAAACCAGCATATATAAATTTTATTGCAAGGAAAGGAAAGAAACAAGCTAGCTAGCTAGCTAAAAACTGACAAAAGTAACCATGATTTCATATATCATATCATATCAAACGCTGAAAATCAATGCATTCAGCTAGCTCCATCCCGCACTTGCGCTCGCTCCTTCTATTCTCCACCACCATTATTCTCATAATTGACCATTCATTCTCGTTCCAAGAAGCACCGCTTCTCAGATCTGAGACGCTCTGAGTGACTCAGCCTTTTCTGTCTCTGTCACTGTCACTGTCACCGTGAGCTCTCTCTCTTTCTCTCTCTCTTCTTTTGGGGAAATGTGTGTGTGTGTGTGAACGGAAAGGGGAAAGTCCCCTTTGGAGTTCATTTTTGATTGACTCTTTATAAACAGAATTAATGCCTCTGCTTTTGTTATGCTTGCCTTTCCACTCTCACTCGCAGCTTCTGATTCTTCCTTGTTTGTGTTGGGTTACTGTTTCTGTTTCTGGCAACTCTTCCTTCCACCGTAATGTCATTTGTTTGTTCAGGGAAATAATAATTGAAATGAAAACTAAGGGAGGGGCCAGAAATAGGAATTAGGTTTTTGCTCTGTTTTTCTTTCGTTGTAACTTGCTTTGCTTGTAAACCACGTGAATAGTTTAATGCAACTTACAATTCACTAATTCAGTTGCTCCAACTCGACCATCGTAATTGGTCATACATAATCCCGTTCCCTTGTAAGCTCCTCCTTTGATTAGTATTGTTATTATTGTTGTTGTTGTTTGTGGTTGTTTTGTTTGGAGCATAGCAATAGATGTGCATTTTAGAATTTCTAGGGAATTTTGAAGATACTGGTTTTGGGGCCGAGGATTTTTCTTGTAGGAGTCAAATTGGGCTTGGAATTGAATAAAATGGAATTGTGAAGTGAGAGAGAGAAGCTTTGGAGATCAGATCAGTTGGTGTTGTGATTTTGCATGAATTTTGATTTCTGGAGTGCTTGATTTGACGTGCAGAAACTTTTTTGGGTTAGTTCATGCCATGGCAAGGTCAAGGCAAAAATTGTCAAATCAAGATTCTTCGTTGTCACCTACTGCTGCAAGATCAAGGGAGTGGGATGGGCCGTCTAGATGGACTGACTACCTAGGTACCGAAATCAATTCTCCATTGTCGTCTACCAGCTCCAGGAATTTCTACAATGATGGGCAGTCTCAGAGCACTACGCCATCCCAATCCCATAAGGGTCTTAACATGCAGTGGGTGGTCCAACTCACTGAAGTTGCCGAAGGTCTCATGGCTAAAATGTATAGGTTAAACCAACTTTTGGATTATCCAGATCCTGTCAATCATGTATTTTCAGAGGGATTTTGGAAAGCTGGAGTATTCCCCAGCCATCCTAGAATCTGCGTGTTGCTCTCTAAGAAATTTCCAGAACACTTCAGCAAATTGCAACTTGAACGTGTAAGAAGTGATGTCTGATTTGCTTTAAGTTTTGTATGTTGGTTAACTAACACCTCAATGAATTTCATCATTTGGGGAGAAATGGGTGCAGATAGATAAGATTGCTTGGGATTCAATGCAAGATCATGCAGAACTTCATCTACAGAGCCTTGAACCTTGGGTGCAGGTGCTGTTTTAATTATTTTATTTCATTTTTATTTTTTTCGATCTGTTCCCCTGTTCCCCTTTTATGATAAATTGAAGTTTCTCACATTCCAGCTGCATGCCCTCATCATACATGACTTGCTTGACTTGTTCGAGTTATTAAGACTTGCCAAATTCTACTTGTCAACGTCTTTCTTTACTCATCTCCATGAGTGAATAGCAGTCTGAAAATTTATAATTCATTTCTAGATTTGTTTCATTTATTGGGAGGAAAGGCTGGTTAGGAAAGAGTGAAAGAGAAGGATGAAGCTTGTACCGCAGTCTAAAACATGTAATTTAGACTTCAACGAGATAGATTATAAGTTCCCTTATCTATTGGTGTCGTTTTATGTGGACCAAAACTTCTCATCTGTGCCATACCTTTTAGATTTTCAGTACAACTGTGTGTCACCTGAACTCACGTTGTAAGTATTATTTTATATGTTAACAGCTACTTCTTGACTTGATGGTGTTTCGAGAACAAGCTCTGCGACTTATATTGGATCTAAGTAGTACAGTAATTACCTTGCTGGTGAGTGTAAATATTGTTGCTTCCCTTCAATGTGAGTTGCTTTGATGTTAAAAGGATCTTGAAACTGATTTGCACTTACACATGTAATGTTATATACAATGACATCAAATTTTACTGAAAAACAATTCAATATTTACTAATGTTTGCGAAATACAAATACGTCATGTATAAAAAACAGAATAAGAAATGGGCACAGTGGATTATCGATGTCCCTTTTTAACCATTTGATCTGGCAATGTCATTTTAGTGAGCTACATTAAGTTTTTAACAGAAGTCCTAGCGTTTGAAATAAATTAATACCATAATTACTGCACCATTTTTGCATATCTCAAATAACTAGGCAGTGTTTTGCAGCCCCATCAGAATTCCCTTATACTACATGCATTTATGGATCTCTTCTGTTCCTTCATGCGGGTTAACCTTTTCTCTGAGAAGGCAAGTTAACTTCCCCCCCTTGTTTTCTTAATTTTATTTTTTATTATGAAAAACTATTTTTGATGTTGATACCTGTTTTTCATTTTTCTCAACCATATATGACTCTAATTATTTATAAACCAATGGTTTCATGGCAGATGCCAAGAAAGATGTTGCTACAGACCTATAACCTTCTGCATGCGTTGTCAAGAAGTGAGCGGGATTGTGATTTTTATCATCGGTAGGAGATTTTGATCATTTCTCAAAAATTATTAGTTTCTGGTAAACTGCAACTGATTGGTGTGCATGTGTACACACAAACACACCATGTTGTATTTGTATAATCAAGTTTTCAAGATTGTTAGATTAACTTTAAGAAGTGATCTGAGCAACAGAGCATGTAAGAATTGCTTGGTATAGTTGAAAATCTTAGTTTTTGAAAATCTCCAAGAGTTTTTGAAAATCTCCAAGAACTGTTCAGCTATAAACATATACAATCTGCACCCAATATTGGGCCCAAAAGATGCACTTTTGTAGATTGTCAATGATATAGAGATAGCTTGATTGGCATTCTTGAATAGGAAGCTACTTTTTTTCACGGAATTCTGGTTAAGAGGATGGAAAGTTGAAGTAGGAATGAGGGGATTTGGAAATGTTTTAGTAGATATGGTATATGACAGCTGAATACAAAATCTGTAGATCTATTTATATGATGCCAAGTACGTATAAATAGGCCCAGTGCCCCTCCCTAAAATACAACTCCTATCTATAGTCAGGCAATGATACAATGAAAGCTCACATGCTAGTCTTAGAAGAATTTTCTGTGAACTGAGTTATGATGAAATGGATGGGGGTATCCAATTGTTGGGGATTTGAAGTTGACAGATTAATTTGATAAAATCAATCTCTCTAAGATGAAAGTGATTAAGGATGATGAAAAATGGATTTTACTCTAGCTTTAATATGAAATTCTTCCATGATATATTTTTTCAAACACTGTCAATTTCTTTTAGTACTTTTTCGGAAATAAATGTTCATTTCTTCATTCCTTATATGCTTTCTTTTGCTACAGCTTGGTTCAGTTCATTGACTCTTATGATCCACCACTGAAAGGCTTACAGGAAGACCTAAATTTCGTGAGCCCTCGTATTGGAGAGGTTATTCTCTACAGCTTGGTTCAGTTCATTGACTCTTAAGTTATATCACATTATCATTTCATTTGCTTTGGGGTAGAACTGATTAACTGAACATTTATTTCTTTGTCATGTCTTGTGTAATTGTAATACAATGCAGAAATCCAATGCTCACAAATAGTCTTCCAGATCCATTATGATTTTCTCCCATGATAAACACACAACCTGTTAGTCGTAACGTTTTCCAAATGAATACAAAATGTCATCTAATGCAAGATAAGAAGTTGAACATCTTAGCTCTGTTTTGTATTACATGTGATATCCTTTTCTGTAATGAATATGTTTCTTTGTTGATTTCCTTTATGGATGAATGGCTGTGCTTGGAAAACTTTTAATATATGGCCATTGAAGGTTTTGATATCGTTTTTCAGGTATTAGAAGCTGTGGGCCCTATTATATTTCTATCAACAGACACAAGGAAACTTAGAAATGAGGGATTTTTGAGTCCATATCATCCCCGGTATCCGGACATTCTCACAAATTCTGCCCATCCCATGGTAATGTTAATTGTTATTCTTTTCAAAGAAAAAAAAAAAACTGTGTTATCTGACGTACAAAGGATTTCGCATTCTTTGTTGCATGGTTTAACCCCACATGGGATTTAGTTGTCAATTTTGGTTTCAATAAAATGAGTTGTTTTCATATTTTGGTTTATCCACAAATTGTTTGTTTTTCGAATGTATTATTTTCTTCCCTTCTAATAAAATTTCTTTTTCTATAAAAAATGTTAATTGTTTTTAGTCATCTTGATGTTGTCAAAATTTTTGCCAGATTGACATGACTCTGTTTCTAACCTTTGAAGGAATGGGTGGTTTTCACTCCTTTTGGCAACAATTCTGCCGATAATGCTCGTCATGTAGCATTATTCTTCTTGAATAGATAGCTATGTACTATAACTACACTGAATTTCTTTTGTCATTCAACCCTGCAGAGAGCACAAGATCTTGCAAATGTAACTGCATATCGAGAATGGGTGTTATTTGGGTATCTTGTCTGCCCAGATGAGCTGCTTCGTGTTACCAGTATTGATATTGCTTTGGTATAGTCCATGCTTATACAACTGTAGTCTTCTACCTATATTACAACTTTCTATTTGATTTTACCACAGATGGAGCATACTGGAATTGTTTGTATTAGTTGAGACAAAAACACAAGCCATGTTGATATATTCATTAAAACTTGAGACTTGAACTAATGATAGTTTAAACTAGAAAGCTTGAATACACCGTAAAATAGCATATTCTCTTATGAGTTTAAACCATAGAGTGATATGCCCCACCATGTGTGTTAAGATGGAGGTCTACTATACTTCCTCTAATTGGTTTAATTGGAGCCTGCAAATTTGCAATGTTTTTTCTAATTTTATTTGGTATTCATGATTTTCTTTCTTGTCCAAATGATGTGATAATTAAAACAATATTTTACATTTGATTTGTGTGGACTATTAGCTATATTACTTACGCTTAGTTTACTTACTAAGTTCTGTTTGCTCATTGCATTTCAGGTTGTATTGAAGGAGAATTTAGTCCTCACATTATTCAGAGATGAGGTAACGTTTATCTATTGGCTTTGTAACACTGTCTTTTAACTGCCGTAGTTGACAAATTTGTAATCATCAACACACAGTACATACTTCTGCATGAGGATTACCAGTTGTACGTTCTGCCTCGAATATTAGAATCTAAGAAGATGGCAAAATCTGGACGTACAAAGCAAAAGGAGGCTGATTTGGAGTATAATGTTGCAAAGCAGGTTGAGAAAATGATAAGGTATATTCAAAATTCCTGTTTGAATATATTCTTAAATTCTAACCTAATAGAAGGGAAATTGAAATCTTTAGTGTTTCTAAATTCTAAGTACCTGAAATCCATTGGAAACTAGTAAGCATAAGAATTTGGTGAAATGTACCATTTAATTAGTTGTTAGAGTGCTTTTTCTGAAGGTTGGGATTCTTGGGTTTGATATCGTGGATTGCTTTATTTTATGGGTTCAGTGGTTTTCTTCAACTCTTTATTAGAGTGTTTGGCCATTTTTCATTTGCATGGGGATGTTGCTGTTAGATATTCAGAGGAAATGGAGCCGATATTTGTTGATGCTAGTGGTGTGTAAGGCTTGTGTCATGCCTTAGTATATAGGGAAAGCAAACACTGGAGTTGTCCCAAAAAGAATAGGAGGAAAAGGAAAGAGGAAGAAAGAATGTAGCTGGCTAAAACTATTTTTCGGTACAATGGCAGCACATCAATTTGAATCTATAACCTCTTCCTAACCAAACCCCTTGCCACTAGGCACTAGCCCAGTTCTAGTAGCTCAAATTAATTATTGTTAGAGACACAAGGTATGGGAAGGTTTATGAAAGAAAGAATAGGCAGTTAGACCCTAACTGTAAGGATTGACAGCTGGATAGGGGTTAGTTTTTGCAAGAAAAACATTAAAGGGGAGAGTAGGAGAATAAAAGGGGGAGAAAAGGGAATTAGAGTGAGTCTATTCAATTTGTACATTGCTGTGAGAGCTAGAGGACTCATCACTCCTCTGTATTCTGTAACAGATTTAGGGTTCTTGGTGATTGCCAAGTTATCCCAATTCAATAACACGTATATTCACTCAGGAATTCTGGTTCTATCAATTTTGAAGTATTCAAATACTTCATCTGCTTTATATCTTGTGTTTTGGTTTTTCTTATACCATTTTTTTAATGTTTATGGTATTATTACAATTGACAGTGTTAAGCACAAAAATGATTGAACTTTTCAGTGAAGTGCATGAGCAAGCAATATTCTCTTGTGATGCCATACATCGTGAAAGGAGAATTTTACTGAAACAAGAGATTGGGAGAATGGTGCTGTTTTTTACCGATCAGCCTAGTCTATTGGCCCCTAACATTCAGGTGCCTTTTTCTTTTTAGCTTTTAATGAAGTGTGAAAAAAATAGTGTACCCGACATCTGCCTTACATTCTTAGAATTTCAGTGGGCCCATTATGGTATATGAAATTTTGTTTCTCTTGGATATTTGAGCCCAGTGTTAGTGTATTATGCTTGTTTTATTGCTTTGGAATTGGTTGTGTATTTTGTTTATATTTACATTATCTTCAGCTTTTTAAAATGACCTGTTTATGAATGGATGTGATCTTTCCCGCAGATGGTATTTTCAGCCTTGGCTTTAGCACAATGTGAAGTGATATGGTATTTCCAACATGTTGGGATAGCTTCATCAAAGTCTAAAACTGCTCGAGTGGTACCAGTGGACATTGTAAGCATTTGTCTCTTTATTATTTTATGGACTTCTCTTTCCAGCTAAGGCCCTTTTCCAAACAACTTACCAAATACTTCTATTTTTATCATGTGTTCTTTATTTTCACTTTTCTTTTGGGGGGCCATGTTGGTTATGCCATGTCGACTGGTGCAATCTGCAGCAAATGCATTGATGCTCCCAAGGGTGATAAATATGGTTGGTTAAGGGAGGAAATGTCCTAAAATGGTCCTAGTGAGAGAGGGATGACAATGGTGAGAGCAACAAAGAGGAAGGACTACAAGTGAGGGAGGAGAAAGGGGAAACTATGACATTTGATATGCAGACTGCACCTTGTTGCAAAAACCATCATCTGGTCGAAATAGACGTGTTTTTGCAAATAGTTTGAAAAATGCCTTACTTTAGTAACTCGTTTTGTGAAGGGCTGTAATTGGGTGAAAAAACTATTTGTATCTTTTATTACTTGTTTCTAAATTTCTTTCAATGTGTTGTTTGAAGATAAGGTGGTTGTCTTGATTTCAAATTTCATTATCATGTTTACAGGACCCAAATGACCCAACCATTGGATTTCTATTAGATGGAATGGATCATTTATGTTGCTTGGTACGCAAATACATTGCAGGTTAGATTGACTTCTATGTGTACTTATTTATCGTTCTATGGTAAGGGAATATGATATTAAATAGTGTTTACCATTACTTGAAAAGAATGTTAAAATGCTTCCTCAATGATGTATACTAGAAAAATATGTTTTACTTTTAAGCTGGTGTAGGCTCCGGTATATTCCCCAAAACATTTTAGGCATTAGCCTCCTTGTTTTACTAAAACCTTCATAATGGACCAGCAAATGTTGTTCCATAGTGCCAGAATACACCCAGTCCCTTTAACAAAAGTTCTTCCATTGTTTTGAAAAAAAAAAATGAGAATTCCCGTATCAATGCCAACTGCAGGGTGGACCATTGAATATTGTAAAATTTTAAAAGAAAAATATATAGTTAGCTCTTTTATGTAGATT
The DNA here is from genome assembly GCA_031216125.1 of Dalbergia cochinchinensis. Classification (NCBI taxonomy): domain Eukaryota; kingdom Viridiplantae; phylum Streptophyta; class Magnoliopsida; order Fabales; family Fabaceae; genus Dalbergia; species Dalbergia cochinchinensis. The sequence continues at coordinate 38,956,084 of CM062370.1, forward strand.
TTGGCTGCTGGTCAATAGTCATCAGTTCTGGATTTTAGAAGTCGGATATATCTTTGGTATTGGAGCTTTGACATAGGAATCAGAAATTGATATGGTGAAAAGTGAAAACAATTCCCTGAGAACTTCACTGTTGATAATAAATGATCCTTGCTTTACTTTAATGTGTTTAATTTTTATTCTTATTATAGTTGATGCTTTCTCTGCTTTACTGGCAACAGTTAGTTGCACCACTACAGTTGCTTTTCCCTTTTATTCGACACATAATTTTTGCATGAATGTTTTGGATATTGATTTTTATTTTATTTGACTGCAGCAATTCGGGGTTACTCTTTGTCATATCTTTCATCGTGCGCTGGAAGAATCCGGTTTTTACTGGGAACCCCTGGAATGGTGGCTCTTGATATAGATGCTAGCCTAAAAGGACTTCTTCAGCAGATTGTCCACCACCTTGAAAACTTACCAAAACCACAGGGTGAAAATATATCTGCTATCACTTGCGATCTATCCGTACGTGAGACATCTTTGTGGGCCATTTTTTAATATCTTAAGTATAGGATGCATGACTTTTGTTCGTATGACAGTTCATCATGAACTTTAACATAAATATACTTGTGTTGAGCTAATAATCATAGCAAAGTTGTCACCTTTATGCAGAAGTTATCTCACTCAATATAACTTTTGCAAGTCATTTTGTTTATGAATCGATCAATTGTTATGATAAAGAAGGCCAAAGCTGTGAAGCAATGTTAGTGTCCTGATGCATGTGACAATTGTATATTCACTATTGATCTTTTGTTGTGAGAACCATAGTTTGTAACTTTCTTTCCTTTCCTTTCCTTTTTACTTTAGTTATTAACAGTATAATGCCCAAGTGCACTCAAAGCCCACTAAGTCTATTCTTTCAGGATTTTCGAAAGGAATGGGTATCAATTTTATTGATAGTCACATCTTCGCGTTCTTCAATAAACATTAGGCACTTGGAGAAAGCTACGGTTTCCACCGGCAAAGAAGGCTTATTATCCGAGGGGAATGCTGCTCACAATTGGTCCAGGTTTTCATCCTGATTTTGAATTGTTTTACAATGCGATTCAGTTACTCTTTTTAGTAATTTAATAATCAAATATTTAATCTAAGTCTCTAGTGGGGACTGAGATTTTTGTTTGTTCGAGGAAATAAGGGTAGCCTAGTGCACGAAACTACCACTTGGTGGGGTATAAAGAAAGTAGATATACGCAGCCTTATCCTTAGTTTCCCGAGAGGCTATTTCTAGGATTTGAACCCGTGATCTTTAGGTCATAAAGTAGCAACCTTACCGTTGCGTTGATGCTCACCCAATTGTATTTTTGTATAATTATGTTTGTTGGAGGAAATAGCTTGGGATATTTTTGTATCTCCTTGTCTCTGGGTAGTTTTTTTTTTACCCATTTTCCTTTTAGAATAAAAAGAATACACAACTTGTCTTGCCAATTTCCAGCCTTCTTGCTGTTGCTCAGTGCTTTCCCTTTATCAATCAATTTTCTTGGTTGGGAGCCTAGACAGACAACTGAACTCATCAACAGAGTGTAAAATCTTTATGAAGATGAACTTAATTTTGCAAGGATCACTGTGTTTAACAGGAAGATACTGCTAGATCTTTTAGCTGGATATTTCTTGCATTCTACCTTATGTTGAATTGAGTTGATTTTGTAGCCTTCTTTTGTGCAGCATAATACAAGCATATGGTTTCTTTAAACTATTAGTTTGTCAGTATTTCGGAGGCATTGATTCCCATCTTTTTGTTGTGTTATGAGGATGTCTTGACCTTCTGCCTTGTACACTCTTGTCTTTTATAAGTATGGTATCCTGGCTCTCTTTTGATGCAGATGTGTAGATGAATTGGAATCCCTGCTTTCAAAGCATGGTAGTCTTAGGAAGCTGTATTTCTACCACCAGCATCTCACAGCTGTGAGTGTCCATCCCTATTTCACCTCCACATAATCCATTTCCTCAATTTCTGAATGTTACTTACCGTTTCTTTATAAAAACCCAAATTATGTCCCTGCAATAGGTTTTTAGAAATACGATGTTTGGTCCAGAAGGGCATCCTCAGCACTGCTGTGCTTGGCTTGGGATTGCTAGTAGTTTTCCAGAGTGTGCATCTCCCATTGTTCCAGAAGAGGTAAAATCAAAACCTCCCCTGCAGTCTTATACTGTAATTGTCTGGTATTGACCAAAACTTCGGAACCATTATGTGATACTTTATTTTTTTGGTGTGGTATTTCAATGCATAATTTTGCTCACATGAAGAAGGGATCTGAAAATGCAACACTTCTCTAATCACAGTACTGGTCACAAAAGTATAAAAAATGGCACTGCATAGTTGAAAAAAGAAATCTTACATTAAACTTCTTTGCAAGATCTTGGAACTATACAATATTGGTGGTCAATGTATTTTTTGCTGCAAGCAGGTTACAAAAATTGGAAGGGATGCTGTTCTTTATGTTGAATCTCTGATTGAATCCATCATGGGAGGTTTGGAAGGATTAATAAATATTCTTGACTCAGAAGGAGGACTTGGGGCATTAGAGAATCAGGTAAACAATTTTATTTAACTGGCTAGCTCCATTTCTGAAAACTAACTGCCAGATTTATTTCAGCTTCTGCCAGAGCAAGCAGCTTCTTATCTGAATTATGCATCAAGGGTTTCTATTCCGTCATATAAATCTCCAAAAGGAGCAGCTGGCTTGCCTTTACCTGGACATGAGAGCTTTCCTGAAAATAATAGTTCTATCAAAATGTATGTTATGGTAGTCCCATGCTAAATGTATATGAGTAACCACATATTTATAGTTTTTTGATGTCTCTGATTTTTCTAATTACAGGTTAGAAGCTGCAATGCAAAGGTTGACCAATTTGTGCTCAGTCTTAAATGATATGGAGCCTATATGTGTTTTAAATCATGTCTTTGTTCTGAGAGAGGTTAGATCCTCTTTTTCTTCCTCTTCTTTTCTTCTCTGAGGTTTACTTATCTATTGAGAAGAGTCTAGATAGTGCCATAAGTTGCATAAAAGTTGCCTGGTAATAAATCTATGATGGCATGGGTACTGCTCCTTTTGGGAATGTTTCTAGCTTGGTATGGTTCCAATATGAATAAACTGAAGTAGAAATGAATGCGTTGGCTGTTTGAATATGCAAATTGTAGAGGGATCGGAACAGGATAATAAATGGAGTGGGAAAGTAATGCTGTTTGATCTGAAAGTGTACAACTATTAAAAGATGCTTTTACTGAGTATGATTGCAATGTCAAGGACAGTTCTCAATTCTGGTAAAATTTGCTATGTGACCTGGTTCTGGTTTCTGTTGTGACTGAATTTTAAGAGTTGTTCTGTATTTTTTTTTTTTTGAATCAGAGAGAGAATAATGGTCCAACATTTTTTGTTTGAAAGAAAAATTGAATGAGGTTAGCATTCCTATATTTGTGCGTACAAATGTAGTGTACACATACAGCTGTTTAAAATCTTGCATTTAAAACAGTGTCTAGATTCTCCATTAAAAATAACAATAATAAATAATAAATTGCCTGGATTTATCACACTGTAATGATAATGATTTGACACTGGTTGGATGTCGATCCTCTCAAGGGAGCATCAAGGGAGTAGATTCACACATCCATGTTATTGATTTTCTCATTAACGATAATCAATGCTATTCTATACCCTTTGAAGTACTCTTCCCCCTTTAGAGGATCTAAAGCCAACACCGATATGTGTTCAAGTAATGGATCTAGATCAACCCCCCTCAACCCAAGTGGTTACATATCCCCTCCCACTTTATCAAATTGTACTGTTTCTGAACCATCATCATTCTTCTGCTCTTATTTTCACACTCCATGCTTTTGTGCAGTACATGAGAGAATGCATTCTTGGCAACTTCAGGAGAAGATTGCTTAGTGTTTTGAAAAGTGATAATGATCTTCAACGGCCTTCTGTTCTGGAATCGCTGATTCAGAGGCATGTAAGCATTGTGCATCTTGCAGAACAGCACATCAGCATGGACATTACTCAGGGTATTCGTGAAGTTTTGCTTTCAGAAGCCTTTTCAGGACCAGTTTCTTCTTTGCACTTGTTTGAGAAGCCAACAGACCAACATACTGGATCAGCCACTGAATCTGTATGCAATTGGTATATTGAAAACATAATCAAGGATGTATCAGGTGCTGGTATATTGTTTGTTCCAATCCATAAATGCTTCAAGAGTACAAGGCCTGTTGGTGGATATTTTGCAGACTCAGTCACGGATCTCAGGGAACTGCAGGCATTTGTGCGTATTTTTGGTGGCTATGGAGTAGACAGGCTAGACAGAATGCTGAAAGAACATACAGCTGCACTTCTAAATTGCATTGACACATCATTAAGATCAAATCGTGATGTCCTTGAGTCAGTTGCTACCAGCCTGCATGCTGGTGATAAAATTGAAAGAGAAGCTTCTATGAGGCAAATAGTTGATCTAGAAACTCTGATAGGATTTTGTGTTCAGGCTGGCCTAGCCCTGGCTTTTGATCGGCTACTATCTGAGGCTTCTGGTGCTGTTCTTGAAGAAGGTGCTCCCCTGATACATTCATTGTTGGCTGGGGTGGTTAAGCATCTACCTGATGAAGTACCAGAAAAGGAAGAGATCAAGAGAATAAGAACAGTGGCAAATACTGTAGGTGTCGTAAGTGAGCATGATTCAATTTGGGTGAGATCAATTTTGGAGGAAGTTGGAGGTGCAAGTGATGGGTCGTGGAGCTTGTTACCATACTTATTTGCCACATTCATGACATCTAATATTTGGTCCACTACTGCATTCAATGTTGACACGGAGGGTTTTACCAACAATATCCATTGCTTAGCAAGGTCTGTATGGTTATGTTACAGCTGAAATTACTTATGCTTAGTATGTGTAAGTAAGGTGCCTAATGCTTTACAATGACTTGTTTGCATTTGCATGGTTATAGTTTTATCCAATTCGATTGCAATTGGATTAACTTCTATCCAGTAATTCTCCAAGGGTTGGATTTGGATTTTTTATTTTTTTTTTTAACTTCGTTGTGTAGATTAATATTTTACACATTGGCATATACTAACTTTGGTACTGTACTGGGCAGGTGCATTTCTGCAGTGATTGCCGGAAGCGAGTTTGTGAGATTGGAACGGGAATATCAGCACAGACAATCCTTAACAAATGGGCATGCTAGCGAGGGAATGGATCCTGACTTAACAAGTCACATGTCAGCTGAAGCAAGTATCAAGGCCACACTGCAGTTATTTGTAAAGGTCTCTGCAGAAATCATACTGGATTCTTGGAGCGAAACACATAGGTAAACATATATAATTTTGCTTTTTAAGACAAATGGTATTATGTGCACACGCATGAAAGCTATAATGATGCAATATATCAAAAGCAAAATTTCATCTGTGGCTCTGCATCAGTGCTGTTTTATCTGAAACATTCTTTGGTCTTGTAATTTCCTAAGATATTCTGTATTTTGGGTTATGCACAGATCTCATCTTGTAGCACAGCTTATCTTCCTAGACCAACTTTGTGAGATCTCACCATACCTTCCACGAAGCTCACTGGAAGCTCATGTTCCTTATTCCATTCTCCGTTCAGTATACAGCCAATACTATGCAGACACTCCATCCACTCCACTGGCAATACTGAGCGCGTCTCCCCGTCATTCGCCTGCTATCATGCTAACACATGCTTCTCCTGTCTTTAGGCAACCTCGTGGGGACTACACACCACAGCATTATGGCAATGATTCAGGGTACTTCAAAGGGTCATCTTCACATAGCCAAGAACACCTCTATGACGCTGATAGTGGCATCTTCAGAAGCATGGACAGCAGGCAGAGGAACGTTCGTCGCTCTGGGCCATTGGATTACAGTGCAAGTCGCAACAAGGTCAAATCAGTAGAAGGCTCAACTTCTGGGAGTACTGGGCCCAGTCCACTTCCTAGGTTTGCAGTATCTAGATCGGGTCCAATAGCGTACAAGTAGAAAGATGTTTGAAAAAAAAATACCCAAAAAGAGCTGGTAAATTATTCCACCTTTTGTTAGTGATCAGTTGTCCATAACCATAAATCATCCTGCAGGTTCCCACTAGTTTTGGCAAAATGTATATCATACTGAAACCTTTCTTTTGTAGTAGCCTGGATAGATTAAATCAATGCCAGATTAAGTCCCTCCTGTATTAGTGAGAACCAAGTTTGTAGGTGAATTTTATAGTGGACCTCATATATTTTGGTTCATTATTGACCTCTTACTTATTGATCATTAGATCAAATCATCCACTAAAAATAGTATTCATCTAATGGTTAATAGGGGGTTCATGATGAACTAAAACATATAAAGTCCACCTTACAATTTGCCAAGTCTGCATTCTTTATCACTCTGCTTATTTAGCTAATTCTTGACACTTTTTCTTCAAGTCTAATGGTGGGCAGTATGGATCTTATGAAGCAAAAGGCGCTTGATAACTCAGCAGCCTTTATTTGGGAATCAGATTTTGGGATGCAAGCGCCTTTTCTAGTCCATTAATGCACTGTTGCCAAGTCCTCACCTTATGCAGGGTGGACCAAATCACGCGATCTGTTTCTACAAACCGGAAATAGTCTCTTTATGGACGGTTTGTGCAACGTTAGATGAAAACCTTTGGCTCAATACAAACCTTAGCTACAAAACAGAGAACTGATAGGGATGACACTTTGGCAAAGTTAATGCAACAATTCTCTCGCAATATTGAATTCAAACTTTCAATATCCAATAAACGAAAAAGCCAAAACAGGCAATTTTTGAGTGGATTGGAGCTGCTGAAACAAGCAGATGATCTCAATGAATTAAACCTTTTTACCGTTTAAGAAAATAAGAGAAAAGAAGAAAAGAAGCATATGATAAACACTAATCAACAAATGGATGTTCAAAAGCTATACCTCAATTGGTCCTAATTTTTTAAGAGGACCCTAATTTTTTTAGAGGACCATTTAATCCCAGGATCAAATCACAAGACAGATAAAAGCTAGGGAGAAGTTACCGTACAGAATGTAGCAAACTCAGACTCTATAGAAGAAATAAAAATAAAGGCTCCAATTTTAGTTGTGGGTGAATAGTCCATAGATTTGGTTTTGTGAAGAAACCTAGTGACACATCGCATAAATAACAATGCTGAAAAAGATATACCATATGCTAGCCACTGTTCGCAAGTAACAAATTATCAATAAGTACTCAATCAGCATCCTTGGTTCAATTAGGTAGCACAAGCTACAGCTATTCAGTTAAATACAAGCACCAAACAAGTTCAGGGTAGCAAGTTTGAGATCGTTCTAGTCAGTTTGATCATCCTCCTCGCATATGTGCACCTAACTCACCAAACTGATCATCAGCCTCCACTGTATCTTCAGATAGCCGTACAGCATCCAGCTTTTGCTTGAGAATTTCAATGGCATTAAGCACTAATTGAGAAGCTTTAATTGCTCCAGTAGATTCAACTGTGAATATGAAGCTATCCTGTCTTGCATTGATTTCTACAAGACCGGGTTTGCCCATAGCTTCAGCTTTCTTAATCACCTCATCATCATAAGCATACGCCTCAGGATCAACCGCTGTAACCTGATCAATCCTCAGAATTTAGTTACAATAAATTACCTCAAGACAATTGCATTAGAAAGATTGCAAAGTTTAGTATTCTATTCCAAACACTTCATATAAAGGATTCATAATAACAATCAAAATGAACCTAAAAATGGGTATAATTTATAGAGTACCATTCATCAACAATTCACAGACACAGCACTGTGTTCACTGAGTCAGCAAGATGGTACAACAATAATCATGAGCTGTATCCATAACCCTGATATCAGCATCATGTTGTAAAGTTTCAGTGCAACCTATGGTTCATTTTGAAATTGTTAGCATAGAACCTGACTGGTCTTGATGCAGTGAACCCTTAACATTGCTTCTACCTATGTCTTTTTTGTTCCTTTCATACACTTTTTGCAGTGAGGTTGTAATCTTATACACAAATGACAAAATCTTTTCTGCAATCAAGTACAAGCTGTAAACACCTGCCAGAATGACACCATAGATAGTTACTTACTTTCCCATTTGTAAATTTTTACTGAAGAACTTTGCTTTTACACAGCCTCAAGACTGGAAGTAATGGAGCTACCTAAAACAACTCCTTCCAATTAAATTTGCATCATGTGCCTTCACTATGATTCTGTGAGCCCACATTAGATTTCATTTACATAAATAATTGAAAAATAAGTATTGAAGGTCATTAACAAGTAATGTTTACTAACAAGATGCATAATGTAATCATTCAAAACTAGAGTCAATCATTCACCGCTCAAGAATTACACCTAATTCTACCTTATTTCCAGTTTCCTACTCCAACCAAGGACGTGAAAGGTGCAGAATATAATTTTCAAGAATAAGCCTATAATCACATATTACATAAGATAATTCCAAAGAAGTAATATATGCTCCAAACCAAAATTGTTTGGAAAATCCAAGAACCTAAAAGCATATATGGATGAGATAACATATGTGGATAAGATAACAGCAATACTAGCATTACAGATGAGACCAGTGAACAACCAAAATCAGAAGAAAACAAATGAAAGAAAGAAAAAATAATAATAATAACCTGTTGTGTAACTGGATCAATGTCAAACACATGGGTAGGACTACTTTCAACCCATTCTTTCTTCTCCTCCAGAGTCAAGGTCTCCATCAAATCCTCATTTATGTGAATCTCAGGCTCATACATGAAAGTGACAGTTGCTGCAGGTGACCACTTGGCATGATCTTTGCCAATCCCCTTCCTTGCTATTGCCCTCAGCCTCAGCTCTTGTCCTCGTCGCAGCTTCACAATTATAATCCCCCTGAATTCAAATAAATGTAAAACTCAAATAAACTCAAATTAACATTTCCACTCCCCTAATTTCATTTTTTGCGTTTTCTGTCTTGGGGGGGATTTCATGAATGAAATAGTGAAAACAGGAAATGAAAACATGAAACAGGATTTTATTGCTTTTAATGAAATTTCAGTGGTTCCTTCACAAAATCCCGGAAATCCTGGAAACAAAAACCAAACAGACCCTAAAGTTTTATCCTTTCAAAGGAAGACAAAAACATACCCAGTTGAACTTTTACAAAACAAAACAAAGAGTAAACCCCCCAACTTGGTCTTCCATAGAAAAAATGTCACACTAAATTCTCCTTCGACAAAAGAAATACCCTTCTTTCTTAATCCCTCGTGATTAATAATATGCGACAAATCGGTCCATTCTCAATATGTCATGGAGGACCAGAGTGGGGTTTTACTCAAAAATAACAATAAAAAGAACACACACACACACATGCACACACGCAAATACCCAGTTGAAAACGAAGAAGACCCATAAAAATGCCTTGGTTCAAAAGCCGAATACCCAGTTGAAAACGAAGAAGACCCATTAAAAAAAAGATCTCATTTTCGGTACCAAAAAGGAATAACCACCTGCCGCTGTCAGAGGACTCAATGGCAGAAGGGTCCGAGAAATCAACGGGGACAACGGTGTGGTCGGAGCTGATAAGGTCCTTGCTGGTGACATCGAGGGTCTGGTCGGTCCTGCAGGTAACCCTCAGGTGGAACTCGACGGAGCAGAACTCGCACTGGCCGTCGCCGTCGCAGGCGTCGCAGTCACGTGAGAACCGCATCGACATCGCCCTCTCGCTCGTCAGCGGGATCAACCCCAGGCGGTGCGCGATGAACTCGTCGTTCAGCACCGACGAGTTCACCTCGATCTCCACCAGGTCGATCGCTATGGTCGGAACCTCCGCGATCATCACGCGCCGCAGCGCGTTCGCTATGCTCGCGTCGGTCTCGCGCAGCTCGAACTTGGCGTAGTCATCCTTCAGCTCCCGGATTTTCACGCGCGGCATCCGCGTGTACGTTACACCCTCCATTGCTCTCTCTCTCTCTCTCTGTCTCTCTGTGTTCTTGCTAAGTGCCAACCACACCACAAACAGCACGAGAAACGAAAGAAGAAGAAATAGGTCAGGTTTTATAAAAACCCTCCCTCCCAAACCCATTCAATGCTCCATGCTCTATAGGGATAATATGGTAGTTTTATTCTTTTGTGTCCCAACGTCGGGTTTGGAGCTCCATATTTTTTTGTCTTTTTGGCAAAAAGAAATATAGGGGTGCAACTGCATGCCCAAATTGACTCAAAATAACAGTGCAGTGCAAATTGTTCTCTTAGGAAAAGAAATATATTCCTGGTCCTTTACCATTAAATATATAAAATAAGCATCCTTCATTTTATTTGTATTTTTATTAAGGATTATTTAAAAAAATTTTAGGAATTGTTAGGAATAAATTTGTTTAAAAATTCTTTGAAAATTTCAAGGAGAAGCTAATTTATCCTATATTCTTAATTATCAAGAACCATCATATATTTTTATTCTCTAGGAAGTAGGAGTGTACAAGGGATGGGTTGGGTCAAGTTGAAAAAACCCAAACTCAACCCAATTTTTATACCAAATCAATTTTTGAAATTCAAACCTGACCTAATAAAGACCCGACATTCAAACAATATACAAAAATTTGGATATTATACACATTAAATTTTAAAAATTTACAAGTAAAATAAAATTTTAGAGATATTTTAGAATATAAGTTTCAAAATAAACCATATCAATGTAGAAATAATATCAAGTTATGTAAAATATATTAATTAAACTTTAAAATCTTATAATTTTTTATAAATTATTATAAAAACATATATCTCTTAATAGATTATTTGACTTTAGGTTGGGTCGGGCTAAACTGACGTATTACCCAAACTGAGCCCGAAAAGTATACCAAGTCAAATTTTAATACCCAAACTTATCAATGTGTGTGGCGTTATTTTTTTTAAGGACTAAGCTAGGGATTTACTAAAAAAAAAGTAATAAGTGAAAAAGGTGTGAAAGATAAAGTATAAAAATAAAAAGGGTTAAGTATGATTTTTTTTCTTTTTGTGAGGGATTAAGTATGATATTGATAATAATATATAGAACATTTTGGTTTAATCATTTTAACTTTTTTCTTAATTTTTTTCAATATTTTTTATTTTGATCTTTATCATTAATTCAAGACTCTTAAATTGTGATATTTATAAAGATTAAAAGAATATTTTTGAAATATTTCTAAGAATTAAAATAAAGCTTTCAATATTCTAGAGTATTTATAAGGAGAAAAATTTAGAATGGCAAAAATAAAAAATAAAAGAGTAATTTGTACTCATCTCCTTTAAGGTTTAGTGTAATTATATTCGATATCTCTCCATTTTACAAAACTATCACTAACCTCTTCTAAGATTTTCTAAAATTATACTAACCTCCCCTATAATTATTAATTCATTAATTGAAGTGATAAAAAAGATACCATGTCATATTTACATGACTATTAATGATAAAATTATAATATTTTGACAATCTTTTACAAGTATATTAACTAAAATACCACTTTTTATTATAACTTATAATTGTAAGTTACATTTTTGTGTAATAAAAAATGAATATTTTATTCAATTAAAGTATTAAAAATGGTCAAAATATTATAATTTTATCATTAATAATTATGTATATGTCTTATATTATTTTTTTATCCCTTAAATTAACGAAGAGGGGGTGCTAAATGTAATTATACTAAATCTCAATGGAAGTCAATATAATTTTCTTAAAATAAAATTTGTAAAAGAGGGATCCAAATCTGCAGGAAAACAAAATCTTGGGGGACCAAAATGTTACAAAAATTTAATTACTTTTTAACATGACAAAAATTTAATTATTCAATTTTAACAAATCTTAATTTGTTATTTAACTATATCTATGTATTATTGTTGTATAAAAAAACTATAACTATGCACTATTGTATTATTAAAGATACATAATTAATTCGAGATTAATTTGATACATCGTTAGTGTAAAAACACGATTATACGAACCCTTAATGACATGCTAATATATAAGACTTTAAGATATTGGGTGAAACAAATATTTTTATCGACGCGTTAAAATATAACTAAACCAATAAAATTCGTTTACATTAAATTGTGTATCAAAAATTAAATCCATTTTCAGCACCAAAAAAATTAAATCCATTTAATTCCTATAATAAACAATTAGAATTATAAAATCCTAAACATATTGCTATTTATTATTGTTTAATTTGTTCAAATAGTTCAGGATTTATTTTTCTTGCGCAAATTATTGATTCGAGTCCTGTGATTAAACTCTATGGTTTAGGGGGGGAAAAGATCTAATGCTATTGATTCTTAATGAATGCATGAATTTTAACTAGCTTGTGGGAGTAGCATTATTATTTTTCTTTCCTTTTCTATATAGGACTTGATTTATGCAGCGTGAGGAAATTCTTGGAATAAACCGTGCTTTGTTGCATGACTATCTAACTTCGTATAACATATAGTAAGTCACCAGTCATAAGATGATTTGGCTATCATGAAGCTTTGGCAACATAAGTAAACATATTTTGTTACCTATATAGCACACTGGTTTATAGCATAACGTTTGGTTTTTTACTTGAGTGAAATTTCGAGTTAATGTTGTGTTCTCTAAAGGTAAACAAGGATAACAAGTGCTGTCATACTGGTCTGCATTAAAATGAAAAAAATTAATTTGACCATTATTTTAGTTCGATTCAGTTCAACACATACTAGAGAACGGTAATAGATAATACAATTGATTATCTTCCCTTTTTTTTAATTTCACTTTTTTTTTTGGGATGATGGTTATACTGGAAAGAAAGATGCAAAACAAAACCTCATGCTCACTAAAATAGTGCATTCTGATAATGAACTTGAGGTACAAGTACACAACATTACTCACAGAGTCAAGGCAATTAGATCATGAATTTTTTTTTTATCTTTTCGAGTTGTAGTAGTGCACTGTCCTCACTCGGCCCCATCTCTCCACAGGCCTTTTTTTCAGTGTTTGTCAACAGAACATTACATAACATATCCATGGAAAATTATACCTTGAGAAGCAGGACAGAACTTTCATTACTTCGAATGATAAACCACTTATCATGATATGTACTTTGAATGATACGATGATCACATACTTATTTAGCGCAGATGATGCCTGCATTATAACAACCCAAAATCTGTCAGGAAAGAGACAGATAATGAATCTATTATCTAAGTAACATTGGCTACCTTCTTTTGTTAAGAGTTAGCAAAATATGTTAACTAACCTTAGAGTCGCTTTTGTACCACGGCGTACTTTGCAGCGGATGGTGGGGAGTCCAAGGCGCTGGTGAGCCTCATACCGGTGACAGCCAGAGAAACCTGCAAGAAACCGGAGAACAGATGCAATAAGTTTCCACTGTGAGAAGGCATGGATAGATCTTGACAACAATAAGTCCTACATGGTGCATCTTTCGACTCCTTCAACTTTCTGATCTTATTGTTTTCACTTTTTCGTTAACTCTTTCATTATAATTGCTCAGAAATAGCTATGACAGAGAGATTTGATAACACAAATTTGCAGATATCATATGCAGTGAGTTCAGAAAAGCACATACCATAATAGACTCCATCAACCTCGAGGACATCAATCTGTTTCACTTGAAAGGAAATTAAAATTAGCACCTGAGCATGAATGATTACGAATAAGAAATTTATTTAATGGGAAATGAAGGAATTGTAAATTTTACATATATAAAACATTGAACCAAACTGATATTAACACGTTCTATTCCAAGTTCAAACCATCAAGTACAGAACATCAATTTATCAACACAAGAAATATATCCCTCATTCAGACTCAGGCTTCAACACACATCACAAAGTATACGACACAAAACTAGCTAGTTAGCAAAATTACAATGGCATGGTCTTGTAATCAATTTTGTTTGCATGTATGCACAACATTGTCCCCACTTTCTTCAGAAACATTGCACTGAAAAAATTAGTCAACATTTCTTATTCTACTTTGCAAGGTAAAAGATAAGAGTATAATTCAAAATTTCAGTCGAGTCGCCTTTCACTTACTGCCACCCAAATCTTAATATGGTTGTTAGAAGCCAAACGAGGTTAAAGCAGAAGCACTATCTATAACATGACAACTTTATTTTCTAACAAAGTCATCATCAGGTTCAGGTGATAGTCCTCCTAAACAATGTTACAAAAACAAGGTTATAATATAGAATCCAGACCCACAGTATCAAGCAATCAACATATAGATCCATCAAAGAAAATGTTAAGTACTGACAACTAAGGTCTGTTTGGTTTGAGTTTTCAGTTTCCAGTTTTTCAGATTTTGTGAAGGAAATACTGAAAATTGAAAATTGTTTTCAGCAAAACAAACAACCCCTAGAATTTGTAACTTTTAGAATTTTCAGTATTTTCTTTACAAAATCTGAAAAACTAAAAATGAAAACTGAAAATTGAAAACTGAAAACTCAAACCAAACAGACCCGTACAAATTTCAATTTGCAGTTTTCAGTATTTGTTTCACAAAATTCTGAAAAATGAAAACTGAAACCAATCAGTATCTAAATATTTCAGTCCTAGTTGTCTTAGCCGATCCTCAGTCACAAATATAAAGTATAAAAGCAAATGGAGAGAACAACAACGAACTACCGTGAAAATTACCATGAACTCTTAATGATACTTTCAGATAAAGGTAAACCGAAGAAGGTGGGGAAAAAAAAAAGCAAAAAGAAAATACAAATTAAGAAGCCACCTTATTCCTTCTATTGAGAAGGAAATTCCTAGCTTTTCATATTCAATAATGAAAACCCCTACTTTCACAAAGCCAAAGTCAACATAGCGGCAAACTCATATAAACAACAAAGGCAACACAAGGATGTTGAATAGAAATTAACAAAAGGGAGCAAATGCTTACAGGTACTTGAAGACCAATTTCACTGATGCTATCCATGAGCTCTTGAACTTTGTTAGGATCATTTGCTCTTGTCCTCATCAGAGGCCTTCTGATCTTATCAAGAGGAAGCTCCACTATCACTGGCCCCCCACCACCACCACTGCTGCTTCCTGAGCCACCTGGAGGAGCCCCTGAATATTAAAATTAAAAAAAAAAATCTGATAAAAAATTAAAAATATAAAATATAAAATACTACTTTCAATTGATCGAAAGAGAGAGAGGGAGTTGTGCACCGTTGGAATTGGGTGAAGCAGACACAGTGAAGCTCCTCAACCTCATAGTTGGAAATTGAAGAACAAAATTTGCCATTTTTCTTCTCCCTGCCAATTTTTTTTTCCCCCTCTTTGCGGCTCTTCTATTTATAGTCAAAACGAATTGAGAGCCAGAGAATATGAAAGGCTATATATGAGAAGCATGGCCCACCATTTTCAACGGCCAAGATGATTCCTTTGCAAGTTATTTGGAAGGACCCTTGTACACAGAATAATCACTCCACACAACACAATAAGGGTGCGTCAAACAAAGATTTTATGTTCCCCAGTAAATGGACTGATTTCAACCTCAGTAGCTCCTCGGAACAATGGCAGCACTGGTTCCTTTCTCTCTTCTTAGGTACACTAATCCCTCTCTCTGTGTGTATTCAGTGTGTGTGTGTGTGTGTGTGTGTGAAATTAATACTATTAAGTTGGGGTTTGTGTGATTGGCAGGAACTACTCGCCATTGATGTCAGCAAGACCTTTCGCTGTAAAAGCGTACAACCTCAATTTCTCCAAATTTGTTCTTCCCCTTCAATATCGCCGGTATTTTTCTATTTTTATTTTTTAAATTTTCTGCTTTGAAGAAGGATTAAGTTGCCTTCTTGACGGGATGGGCAGTGCTTAAAACCAGGAAAATGAGAAATTTGTTTGTGCGCAGAATTAAGAAGAGAGATAGGAAAGTTTTAAGGGGTGTAAGAACCCTTCTTTGAATCAATTGGATGAAGTTATATCCAGAACCATCCCATCTTTTAACTGTTATCAACATCATACTTTATAGCCTTTGAGGGTATGTTTGGATCAATGGAGATGGATGGAGTGGAGCACAATGAGATGGAATGATTTGAAACTCCATTGTTTGGATTATAAAAAATAAAGGGTCGTATGGAGTGGAGGAAGATTAAATAGATTCCGTCTCATTCCATTGTCTCTTTTGATTTTCCTTCCCTCAATTTGAGAGGGATGGGATGGAATTTCTTGTTTTTTTATCTTTTTACTTATAAAATTATCATTATTTCATTCTATTCTATCGAATATCCAAATAATGGATTGGAATATTACCCAATTCCATTACCAGAATATTCAAACAATGGAATTGAATAATTATGTCACTCTACTCCACTCCACTGCTTAGCACCAGTCCAAACATAACCTCAAGGCTAAAGCCTCCCGATACGGATTACGCTAATCACTAGTTAGAGTTATATAGTCCTCATAAGTCTCAAAGTTTGTTCCAGGTGCTTCAAAAGCTCTAAGCACAAGTTGGTAGCCCCTTTGCATTCTGAAGTAGCTTGGCAGCATAAGTGCAACTGTGCAAGTAGTTTGGGCTGTTTGTACTCTGGAAGACAAGACCCCATAATTGGAAGCCTTTTACTCTACAAACCATGAAGGTTTTGGTGATAGAATAGGTTAGGAAAGAAAAGAGTGTAGGCACTGTTCACTATTATCTGGTGTCAGGCCTATTTTGCTGGAGTAAATGCTGAATTTTCTTAGCAATAATTATCTTTGTCAATGATTTTTGGGGATAAGCTTGTTGTCTTCTTACCTCAACCTCCTAGAAAAATTCTGCTAATGCATTGCAAAGGGGCTTGATCTTCTACTGCTGATGCCTGTTCTCTTTTCTTTCCCTGTCATTGTTTTTTTTTTTTTTTTCTCCTTTCTGATCCTTCAGTTTTGTTCTCTTTCTTTTCTTAATACATTCTTCTTGTTGAAGGTATATGGTTTTGATGGAAAAGGATATGAGAGAGAGAACATATCTGACTCCTTATGTGTATGATATGATAAAATATACTAGATACAAGAAACTAACACCTATTGATGCCACTCATCCATGTCAAAGTACAATTACAACTATACAAGTCCAGCTGAGTAAGATGACTACCATAACACGATTCCTAACACATGAACAAATGAAAAATTGTAGACTGCTCTTCGAGCTGAAGCTTACAAGTTACAAGGCTTTAGCTTGATAAAAATAGACACCCTTAAAGGCAAGTAGGCAACAACTTAAAAGCATAAGGTGGATTCTATAAGCCATAGCTGAAAGAACAGATCACAGGAACTGCTATTTTAGCAATCCACTGCATTTCATTTTAAGGGGTGCACCTTATTTCTTTTTGTATTTTGAATGTGAGAAAAGGAACTTTTGAAACCTAATCTAAGCTTTGGATGTATGAATAACAATGTAATGCTATTTCATAATTTATGCCTATCAAGGTGCTATCTCTTGAGAACTGACATGGTGCATTCTTGTAGTATTGGGTACCTTTAGAAGATATTGGAGTTTATCTCATTGTTACCTATAGTAGAAAATATACATGTTTGATCTCATCTTATACTAACTTTTGATATAACTTGTTGACAATTGGAATTTGTTTTAACATTATATGTTGTTTGGATTTATTTTCCTTTTGTCTTGAATAGCTTTTGTTATTTATTGTTGATAGATGTCTGTTCACACTTTGCTTGCATTTTACAGGTTGCCTTTCAGTGCTAGTGCCTCACACAATGAACAGGCTGCAGCCAAAGCAGCTGCTGCCAATGCTGACAGTGGAGCTCCAACAATGTATCAGTGTCTGACATAATATCACTGCTGTAACTTTAAAGTAGTTGCATGCATATCATTCGGAAATATATTTGAAACTTTCTAACTTCAGACACCTCACAAAACACTTAAGCACTAACATGGAGATACCTCAAAATCAAAGAACATTGGAAGATTTAATCTTTTTCATTTTTGCGTAGAAGTACAATGTCATTATTAAGCACAAGACAAAAGGCAGTCGAGTTAAATATAATCAGTGAAATGGCCTTCCAGTTTTTAAACATGTTTTCATTAGGATTAAGTTGTTATTATACTTCAGGAAAATGTCTTATCAATTGTATGCTTAATTTCTTAATCATTTTATTATGCATCTTTTTTGTTTGTTTAATTTTGTGGCATTTCAGATTTGACAAGATTATAAATAAGGAAATCCCTTCAAGCATTGTATATGAAGATGAAAAGGTCCTAGCATTTCGCGACATCAATCCACAGGCTCCAGTTCATGTTCTAGTCATTCCAAAATTTCGAGATGGACTGACAGAACTTGCAAAGGTGACTGATCACTCTTATGCATGCACTAAAAGAGTTCTGCATAATTATTTTGTTAACGATATTTTTTCACTGTTGCCCCCACTGTGGCTACTGACATGAAGGAAAAGATTAAGCATTTATATATAGCTTCTTATATTTATATTTAACTTAGCAGTGATGGTTTTTCAGTCTTAGTTTGAATTGATTCTAAGTAGAATTTATTTTGTCAAAAATTGATTCAGCTATAATTACTTTCAAAGTAAAGTGATTTATGTTTAATAGTCATCAAAAAGTGATTTTGATAGAGAATAATAAATTTCCGCTTCTCTCACAGTGAATTCTAGATACAAGAATTGATTCTGATCTCTCCAAGCCAAACATCATTAAAAATTAGCAGAATCAATTTTTGAAGGTCAAAATCAATTCTAAGCCTCTAAACAAAAATCCAAACACATCAGTGGTAAGAAGATATTGATAGCATGCATTGAAACAACAGACTATAGTTCATAACTGAGGCTTCCAAGTTAAACAAGTCTTGATGAATGAAAGCACAATGATCTCACACTAAAAAGGAAAATAATAGGAATTGGAAAAGGAAAAGATTAAATTGGCATCTATTCATGGAGATGTTCAATCATTAGCTAGTATATTTTTATTGCTTCTCATGAGATTTTTGAGTTATTTGGGTGTCTCTCTCATAGATAGTAATTCTTTCTTTCTCTGGGGATTTGTCCTTGCTTCTGTCAATACAATTGCCCCTCCCAGCTGAGTAAAAGATAGAAAAGATGTAAGGGTACATTCTGATCTGAGGCATAAATATCTCCATTTGCAGGCTGATGCTAGACATGGAGAGATACTGGGTCAACTTCTCTATGCTGCCAAAATAGTAGCTGAGAAAGAAGGTATCCTTGATGGATTTCGGGTTGTCATCAACAGCGGTCCAAGTGCATGTAAGCTAGCCTGTTTCTTTTGCAACTTTCTCCAAACCTTCTTTTTTTCTTTCACTTGCTTATAATGGTACTCTTTTTACTCAGTCCCACTAATCTCTGTTATTCTGATTAGGTCAATCTGTGTATCATCTGCACTTGCATGTCCTAGGTGGGAGACAGATGAATTGGCCACCTGGCTGAAGGTTCAAAATCAATCCTTGTTGAAATTTAGGATTTCCCTTGTTATCATGATTACATAGCCCATCTTCTGATGTATTTCACATGAATATTGCATCATGACATGAGCTCTGCCTATAACATCGTCAAAATTTCTCTCAATAATACTATGGACTAGGAAAAGTAAAATGCTTTGTTATTAGTAAACTCTAAACTTGACCTTCAAAATAAGTAAAGGGTTCTTGGCTTTTGGGCACAAATTATAAAAAAAATATATTGTCCGTACTCGTTGGATATGAGGCACTATTTTGACTCATTTTCCATCCACCATTGAACAGGACATGAATACTATTTAAATTGGTCCACTCCATCTAATAGTGAATGAAAAGTGAGTCAAAACACTGTTCCATGTCAAGTAAACACCAATAACATAACTCAATTATAAATAAGCAACCCCAATGATACATACTTTTGAATGTTACTCATTCCATTCCTTAATAATAGCCACTCTTGGAAAATCGAGTCAAATTGATACATTGAAAAGTTAATGTATCTGGCAATAATTGTAGCAAGATACATTAACTTATTGTAGCCAGATATATTAACTTTTCAATGTACTCCCTCTATTTTTTATTAATAGTTGTGGTTGAAAATCATGTCATTTTCGTATATTCGAAAGTTAACTCTTCAATGTACTCCCTCTATTTCTTATTAATAGTTATGGTGTCAAATTAGTACATTAAAAAATTAATTTTTCTGGTTACAAATTATAATGAGATACATTAATGGTGCCCATTACCCTACATTTGTTAGTCAATACCTTCCCTGTGGAACCACATTTCAAAAATGTGAGTAACTGAAAAGAAAAAACTGTTCACTACATAGAGTTTGGGGAAATCGAATTCTTAACCACATTTTATGAACGTGGTTAAATGAAATTATGTGTTTAAATACAAAACAATCTCCACATTCTCTCAGTCTCCATCTTTCTTTCTACGCTCATTTCCCCTTACTTTTGCCGCACCCATCTCCTCCCTCCCTCCTCTGATGCCACCATCACCAACCTCTCCTCTCCCTTCCGCCACCACCATCACCACCCTCTCCTCCCCCCATTCTTCTCAGGTCCTGGTGATTGCTCAAACTAATTTTCATGGAGGACAAAAAACCAAATCAACAAAAGAAAAATAATAACAATGCTCAAGGACGAAGGCGGGGTGAGTGGGTTTTGGTCCGCAGGGAAGGAGATCGAAGCAATGCGATGTGGGAGAGGGGAAAGGAAGCTCGCAGTGGTTGCACGATTTTGGCGCACGGCGGTAGCGCGTCTCTGCAACAAGAGGTGGAGGTGCTGCATGCAGTATGGAGGAGGTAAATCGGCGATTGTTTGCGACACAGGAAAGAGAGAGATCACGGGGCGAGTGACGGCAGCTGTGAGTGACTGCAGGGAAGGCATTGACCGCCAACTGTATGTGAGAATCCACCTACATTAATATAGCAAATTCACACCGTTTTCCATCACAGCTATTAATAACAAGAGGAGGAAGTATTAATTTGACTCGGTTTCCGAGTGATTATTATCACGCAATGGAGGGAATAACTTTGAACTGGCACACAAGCCAAATGCCAAATGTGGAGTACCAGCTAAGTAAAATTTACGTGACATCACACCATGACTCGTTCTTACATGGGGCGGGTGAAACATGGACTGTGATGATCCTTGTAGTGCAAGCCTTGGATCGTCTATATTTAAGGCATTGAGCAAATTTGTGGAAATTGCCCAACTCACCCCAGATCATCCAAATCAAAATGATGGTTTGAACTCAGGCTTGGTTTGGCAACTAGCAATGACATAATTATGGTGTAATGGTTGGTGTATATTTTTTTTGGTTGACATATTAATTTATTACTGCTTGTAGTGACAGAAAAGAGAAAAAAAAAATGGAACGTAAAATATTATTTGAATGTAGTTATTGTTTTTATATAATATATGAGCTTTGCTATATCCTTCTAACGGTGTACCCAAAGACATACCTAAATACTAAATGAGGTGAAAAGGTGATAAAACTAAGAGAGTGGAAATTGTCACTCCTCATTTGTCTGATGTTACTTTCACTAAATTAATTTTTATCTTATTTCTTTAAAGTGGCCTTCTCCCTCTTTTTATAATTGAACTAGTAGTCTATTATTATTTTATTTCATTTTAATCCGTTATTGGTTTAACAATATTATAAAGTCCTGGATTAAAAAAATATTATCATAAAATATGTTTTAGATATATATATTTCATTGTTTTTTGTTTTCGTGATTTTTATGTCGGGCAAATTTTTTTTTTCTTTTTTAACATCAAACACAAATATTAAATTTATTTTTTCATATAATTAAGTATTAAAGTTATAATTATTTACAAGTTTTCTTAATTATCTTAAAGATAATTATAGGTTGAAATAATTCTTTTTAATCTTCACATGACCTTCTTTAAACATTTTCACATATAATAATATTTTATACTTTTATTTTAATATTATATAATAACATAAAGAATTAAAATAGCTATGTATATTATATATACAATTGTACATACCCAATATTTAATCATCTAGTATTTACATAGTTTATTTAACCTAATATTATATAAACATAGCATACTAACATTCGTGGTATTAATATCTTATAATTTTTAATCTATTAATTTTAAATTTTATTTTTAAAAACTAAGATAACATAATAATATTTAATCATATATTAAATTACTGTATACTATTAAAATATAAAAAATTATAGTAATACTTCATGATATATTGTCATGCCAATTGTTATATAAAACACTATACTTATAAAATAATGTGATATTTTATATTAATGGTGAATGTCACTTAAAATTTGAATTTAGTAATAAACTATATTATGTTAGTTAAAAATTTCTTATGTTAATAAGAAAATTCACTAAACTGGCCGTTAGTGGCATGATGTCATAAAAAAAAGTAAATTTATTTTCATTTTTAATGGTATTTATAGAATATTAAAATAGAAAAAGTATATGCTATTATGCTTAGTGGAATAATCAATTTTGATTTTTTCCAAATAATTAAAAAATGCAGACGGAAAAAGTAATGAAATATAAAAAATTCTTTTAAAAGATCAATAATATTGAGTTTTAATAAAATTAGAGATGTATTGATAAATTATTGACTTAATCATGAAAGAGAGTAGAAATGGTATATTAGGAAAGTTGAATAAAATATGAATGAGTGGGAATGGCAATAGCTCTTCCCTAAAACTAATGTCTTAAGAATTTAAAAAGTAAAGTATTATTACTTTATATACTATTTAGGAGGACATAGTAGGAGGATAAATTATTTTTCATAATATGTATAAGTACAAATAATACATATTTAAATAATAATATTTATTTTTAAATTTATAAATAAATAAATTATTTATGATTTTATTTTTAGTTAAATATTAAGTTAAGATTAAAATTATTTGAAATAGTGAAATCATAGTAATAAATCATATAATATAACATCTTATGCATCGTGATTTGAAATATTGTATAGTATTAAAATGTTAATAGACCTTAAGTCTATTTGGCACACCTGATAAGATAATGAATGATAATATAAGATTTGATAAGATAAGATCTAATGAACCTTTAATACTACAACATTTGGTGTAATATCGTATAAAATATTATATTTTATATTCTTTAATATTATCACTTATTTATGAATAAATCTAATATTATAAGTAAAAATAAAATAAATGATAATATTAAATAAAATAAGGCTTAATGAACCTTTAATATTATATAGTGTTTTATTGGGCATTCTACATGCAACCTTATTTAATGTTAAATTTGAAGGAAAAATTAAATTTATTATTTTATTATAGTTTTCATTTTTATATAATTTATATAATTACAAAGAATAAATGTTTAAATAATAATATCAAATTTGACATAAAAGTATTTGACTTTGATTTTTTTTGTTAAATATTCATTTAAATTTTTTTGTTGTAACAATGAGACAATAATGTTACATGATATAATGTAACATGTTATATATTGTTATATGAAACACTCTTTAGTATTAAAATATTAACAGAGTAAGCTACTATAATTGATCTAATAGTGGATGGGTTTTAATAGCATATATGAGATCTTAGGTTCAAATTTCATTGTGATTAGAAGTGCAATATATATATATATATATATATATATATATATATATATATAAGTACTTATCGTATCCGATGTTATTTGTACCGCAAATAATTGTAATGTTAAGTAAATGCTTAACATACAAGTAAAATTATAATAAAACTAAAACAATTTTTTGATGGTTACGTATAAGGGTGTATTTTTCATCATATACTAATAATTTGTAAATAGAAAATTATGGTAGAGGATTACTTTGTATTAGTTATATATATTTGATTAGGTGGAGTGCAACTTAACCAAACCTCAAGGGTGGTATGAGCTATTTAATGTAACTTTGTTACAATCAACACACAAAATATTGTTGAGATTTTATAATTTCATACTTAATTATCGCGAATATCATTTTTTTATGCCATATTTTGTATTAATTGTTGAAAATTGTCATCAATATCATGATTTTGTTGATTTTTTTTTGAAAATTTGATTTAATATAATTTTGCTGCTATTATTTGTGAGATTTGTGTGGTGAGTTTTAATCTAATTTATTATTTTGAGCTTTAGTAGATAAAACTTCTCACGTGATTTGTTCAGATGTAGAATTAAAAGATAACATCATTTGATAACTTCTCTATCTAAATTCACAAATACGCGAAGGCTGTGGTGCTTCCTTTAAAGTTGGGAGCACCACGCACATGAATCACACTAGATTTTATCCCCTCTTGACTATGCATGCACCATCTTCTCCAATCTTGTGAATTGGGTCTCGAGGAATCAGAGGCCCAATTTGGTTGAAGATTTACAAGGAGAAATAGAGAGATTATTTTACGTGTGAGATCTTATGGTTTTTAATATCTAATCGGAAGTTTTGTGATTAAATCTCTAGCCCGATGCAGTCCCAGTTTGGCGGTGAGCTAGAGGTGGTGGTCAGAGGAGAGCATGAACGGCGGAGGTAGTAGTCGTCGTCGGAGGAAATGGGAAGGAGGAGAGAGCGAGGCACAGTGATCGACAGATGCGTGCATTGATACCAACATGATTTTAACAAGTCCAGTATCGTGCTACATATAATAACAAAGAATGAGCCCATAACAAAGAATAAAAATGGATCATATAATAATGACTTTATTCTATATCCTGTACAATTCAATCACGGTACAATTTAACCTCTCCTTCTCAGCCTAATTTAATATGAACTAGAAAGCTCGTGGGATCTACAAGCAACAACAAAAAGCTTCAGGTATAAGTGTATAACTCGTAACATCACCATGGCAACAAACTATACCCAGCCTTCATTATATACCAGCCTCAATCCGGGCCCAGTAGCAGGAAAGAATTAATTAAAGAACAATGATGTGTGCATAAATATTCTCACAAAAGCCTCACACAACATGTAGGAGTAGATGAGATTTTTATGATGGGTGTAAGGTAGTTATCAGAAAAATAAATGAAAAATCTGTCACTCCTTTTTGTGATGCTTTTCTGAGAACACATGTCAGCACATCTATCAGTTGTCTTCATTAATGTTCTAATCACCTCGAAATGTACTTGTTGCAAAACTGAGGCCCGGGGTTTCATAGAATTTCAAACCCAATTTGTGTGGAAGATGTTCTCTATAAGGTTCTAATGGCAGTCTGGTTTGTACATATGCAAGAGCAGTCAGGTTCCTTTCTGACCAGCCTTTTCTCGCGGTTAATCATCAGTTTAATCAAGGGTAGCTTTTTGGAAACTTGGCGCCAAATCTCATTAACTGCCCCATCTGGTTCTTCATATTCGAAGTATCGCTTCACCTGAAAGCAGATAAATTAAGTTAATACCCTGACATAACACAGGGAAAAGAAATCAAAAGAAAAGTTAAGTAAAAGAGAAAATATAAGCAACCATCACCACACTTACACCACACATTTATATCAAGTTAAAAATTATAAACTAGTATCCAAAAGGTTGTAAACCTATATGTAAAAAGTTTTTGCATACTTTTTTACAACCTTTTTCATATTGATTTACAACTTTTTATATACTGGTTTATAATTTTTTACACACCGATTTACAAGTTTTAACTTAGTATAAGTGTATGGTTTAAGTGTTATGATGGTTGTGTATCACTCCTCTAAGTAGAATACTCTCCTATAACTTGTTTCATCAAATAGAAATTATTAAAAAATAAAAATAACTTAAAAATATGTAAGAAAGATTCGGATAAAGTAAAACAAAGGTTAATACTGTTAGCCATTCAAATTAGAGAGAGTTGTTTGTAGCATCTATAATTTCCGCTTGAGCAGCTTGAACGAGGCAACAATGCATGCAAGACAAGCACACCAGAATACAAGGATAAAGGATTCAAGGGTGTCCATCATTAATAACCTACGTATAGTGGAGAAGCAATGAGAACCTATCAAAGTAATTCAGGTTTCCTACTCAGATTTTGTTTTAACAAATCATGAAAACCTCAATTGCCATGGGTCTCGATGAGCGTTACTATTATAACATGTACCTAAGCATTTATTGAAGGACTAGAAGCTCAAAGGAGAGGACTGAGGATAAAAGGATTCTTGTTTTGCACAAAAAGGGGACCTACTCCAATCAAATTTATTAAAACATATAAGTAGCAGCATAACAGAAAATCAATGAGAAACTGCACACTCGTTTTTTTCCGGTTTACAAATGAGGCGAAAAGGGGAAAGGAGACACCACTGGCCACAAGTAACTAGATCAGTTCTCACCATATCTCAGTGTCTAGACATCACTATCTCTTTTTTTTATTTTTCCCTGCCGTTGAACCATGTCAAAACTCCATATCAAATAACAGCAGAAAAAATGCAATAGCAGTAGAGAAACTCAATAGTAGCAATAAATTTCATAGATTTTACTGCAAATTAAATTATGACAGCACTACTAACCTCTTTTAGTTCTTTCTGATATTCTAGGATCCTATCAGGGGTCACAGCTCTCAACTTGGAAACCAAATATCCCGGCTTTATAGCAGAACCAGTTTCTACAAATACTGCAATCTTCCTATAGTCTATAGTATCTTCAAAAGGCAACTCAATACTATCACTGACAATCACCGGAACGCACAAGCTAACTATAGCATCAAACAGTCGACAAGCCGAAGGAGTATCTCCAGCAGGATGTAAACAGAACTTTGATGTATGCATGCCTTGTGAAGCTGCCCGTCTACTCTCTCTGGATTGTGCTCCATGTTTTATTATGACATCCTCTTCCTTTTCTAGAATTTGAAAGAGTGTATCGCGAACTTTCCCTCCCTGTAAAACACAGAGGACAGAAAAGAAGTAATATAACAACTTAACAAGAACCCATGTCCATGAATGAAGTATCTCGATCAAAGGCATTGTTCTGGTTATTTAAGCATATACAATAAAACAACACTGTCACAGTACAAAGCTCAAATGTTTTCAGGAGAATACAATGGGGAAACTGATTGTAGAGATACCGAGTGGTACAACATATGACCACCAAACTTAGACGATAGAACATCACCCAAGTTAAATGAATGTATTACTAATGGAAAGGGAAGTCTTAGGAGAAGATATGTGAGCATAACAGAATTGATACCATATCCAGCAAGCTCCCATGAAGCAAAAGATGAAAAAAGAGAAGTCTGGTTTTGGCAACAGGCAGCTGAGAAGAATTTGGGGAAAATCTCATTGATCCTTGTGTGATATCAATTTAGCCTTGAAAGATTTGTAACATTAATTTAGTCTGAAAGATTAAAAAAAGTTTGGACTAAGTTGAAATGAATTTTATTCTTTAAAGGATCAAATTGATATTCGAGAACCAATTTGAGTTTTAACTTGAATTTTAATGGCCGGAACCACCTGCTGGCTGGCCTCCCTAAAAAAATTTAAAAAAAAAGAAAAAAAAAAACAAACGAGGCAATAGTCTACATAAGGAAGATCTCTGAAGGGGGCAATGGTAGTTGCCCAAAATCATTACATTTGCATTGCATGGAGTATCAAACTATCACCCTTCCATTTGCCCCTTGCATGTTGATTCATGAGTAACAGAAATTTCTAACCTTAGAATGTTGGCTCTAATCCTAATCTGCGGCATTGCACCAGCTATATTAAATAGCATTTTTCATTCTATTATAGGATTGTTTCTAAACACACCCAGTAAACCATTTTTTTTTCTTTCAAATCCAGTTTGAGCAGAGAGAATATCAAAGCTTCAAATTAGTCGGAAGGACCCCAAAAAATAAAAATAATAATTCATCATCTCAGAATCCATAATAAATATATGATAACGAACTTCAACTCCAGTCACTCAATTATCTGAAAGTTCACCACGAGCAAATGTCAAATTCAAATCCATCACACATCAAAATAAAAAAAAATTAAAAAAAAATATCAGTCACCTCTTTGCGATACCGATTGCCCATGAAGAACAGCAACGTCTTGCGATTCTCGACGCTGACATCACCACCATAGCTCCTGATACGGTGCGAGTAAGGCACCACCACGTCCTTCACCAGCGAACCCTGGTCAGGTCTCAACCTCCCGAAATCGGCCACAAGGAGCATGCAGTTCCTGACCCGATCCAACACCCGATACATCGCATTCGGATCCGACGCCACCATCACGTGGTCCCTCCCTCCGCTCCTCTTCCAGTACTCCTGCGCCTCCAGCCAATCCACCAGCGCCTCCTGGTTCTCCTCGTCGCTGTAAGCAGGTTTCTCCGGACCCGGACCCGAACCCGAACCGGGGGGCCGAACCGGGTTCACGATGAGGCTCAGCGACGAGAAGAACGGCACGAAGAACAGGTCCGCCTCCTCGGGATCCGAGACGCGGACGACGGGCGATCCGGTGCGGTCTGAGTCGGGTCGGTTTAGATCCGAGAAGAGGTACCACTCGGCCATGTGCTGGTGGCCAGGGTACTTGAGCGACGCGGCGTTGTGGCCGGCGCGTGATCCACGCACCAGGGAGTGGTGCTGAATGACGCCGTAGGTGAACCTGTGGGGGAGATCGTAGAGGTAGATTTTGACGGCGGCGGCGGCGGAGGGGGAGTTGGCGGCTCCGGCGGTGGCGAGGAAGGCGGAGTGGAAGGGGAGGGAGGAGGAGGTGGTGGCGGCGTCGAGGGTGGGGTTGAAGAAGGCGTTGAAGAGGGCGTATAGGGCGAGGATGAGGGAGAAGGTGATTAGGGTTTGCTTGAGGAGGGGTTTTCGCGTCATCGCGAGGAAGAGCCCGTGGAGGCGAGAGAAGAGAGTGGGCTTTGGTTTTCTGGTTTTGGCCTTTGCTCCTCCTTCGTCCATGCTTTTGGTAGGGTGCGTCGCCAACGGCATCGCTTCTTTTGTTCCCCTTCGTACTTACGAGGAACAGAATACAAGGATTTTTTTTTTCTCTTTATTTTTAAATGTTTGTTAAGTGTTTCTGCTCCTTCTGCTAAATTTTTTACGGTTGAAAAGATAATCTTTTCTGTTCCCTAACGTACTGACTTTGATTCGTATACTCACTGTGTTGTTTGGACGCAATCGGGAAAAAACTGGGAGGGGTTACTGACTTCGATTTTGCATATATGTGCTTACCCATACGGCTATGGATGATTATACCATTGATTACTCAAGGCTTGATTATCTTCATTAAAAAATTCATAGATAAATACTTGAAGGACAATATCTTTTTAAGGTAATAAAAAAATGTCTTTTTGAAATAAAAAATAAAGAAGCTTACTTGGGATTGACTAAAAACAGTTTTATTTGAAAAAAAAAAACAGAGAGAGAGAGCAGAGATGCATAGCGAAAGGGAGTGTTGATGACCTAAAGATTTTGATTTAGATGTAATTTTTTTAAACTCTGACCTTAAAGGTAAAGGTCGTTTAAGACTCAATTCATTTCTACTGAGTTAAGTCCCTTTAATTTGTTGATTGATTATGAAGTATGAAGCCTTATCACTTTTGGATTTATCCTTTTGAATGGATTTTAAAGGTAGTGCGACACCGGGGCTAAAAGTTCTTATTTCGTCCTGAGAGCTGTATTATTACTTTTCTTAATTAATGGTTGCATAAAAAATTTTACAACTTTAAAAAATGGTAATTTCTCTGTTTCATAATTATTATTATTTTTTCTCATATTTTAAAATATTTATCCATTTATAATATTTAGATAAAATTAATTTTTTATTTACACCCTTAATATAAATGTATTATTTAAGTAATTAATATATTTACTAATATAAGAAATAATGACTATACAAAAATAGTTTTGAAAATTTATATAATTTTCTATATTCATCAAGTTACTTTTTGTTTTCTTTAATATGTGTGTTATTTGGTTTTTCATAGTTATTCTAAAATAAATGGAGTATAAATTTATTATAAACTTGTAGGTGTACTAGATACTTAATAATGAGTATAAAAGTTAATTATATTCATTTATATAATTATATAAAATTGGATAATAATATAAATGTTTTTACATTACTTACTCTATCAAAACTAAATCATGTATATAAGCTTAAGTGCCTATCATTCTTGTTTATGGAAAACAAATAATAATTTTCAACATTATACCAAAAAATAATAATATTCATGAATTAGTTGTATGAAGCGTACGACTATCCTCAATAGGGAGGGCACGTGCACCTGTTTGGCACATCTTATAGGATAAGGGCTGATAGTATAACCTGATAGAATAAGAGCTGATAGTATAAGTCTGATAAACTTTTAATACTATATTATATTAAGTGTAATACTATATAAAATATTAGATTTTATATTTAGTAATATTATACTATTTTTTTACAAATAATTCTAATATCTGAATTAAATATTAAACAAAATCAAATAATAGTAAAATATAATTTTTATTATAATAATTTTCAAATATTATATTTATGTAAATATTTAATAATTAAAATTTAATTTTTATTAAATGTTATTATTTATTTTAGTATTTTATAATTATTTATTATTTAAATAATATATAAATAAAAATACTATTTTATATATTTTAATATTTTATATTTTCAATCATAATTATTTAAATTTAAGTTATTGATCCTTACTTTTATATATTATATATTATTTATTTAAAATAATTTATTTGCTATTAAATATTTATTGTTTTTAAATTATTTTTATTTTTATTTTTATTATATATAGCTAAACTGGTATTATATATTATTTATATTTATTTTATTATACTAAAAATTATTTTATTTTAATAAAATATTAAAAAATGATGTTATACTTCAAAAGCTAGTAGGCCTCCCCATGCTATATTGAGTTATATAAGTATTTTAATATATAAAAGGGTTATGACATGTAAAATTATACAATACATTATTTATACCAAACAATAAATAAAGACATATCTCACCTTATACTATTATGCCTAATATGTCTTCCCTAATACCCGAAAAGTTGGAGGAAACACAGATAATTAACTTCAACGTCAACGTATAAAAACGAGTTAAGTTGAATCCAACACGCCGTGGTCGAACAGTGGATCCATTTCACGTGCTTTACACTTCAAAGTTTCCACCATGATTTTTCATTGAACCTATTTATTTCTTAGTACAGTTCAAAGCTCTTGCTATCCCTAGTGCCATACTGCAATTAGAACATTCCCGTGGAACGAGATTCAGATGTGTAGCGGGGGAAAACAATTTCGAAGGCACTTATTTCTTAACAACCACTTGTTCAATACCACAAATCATCATCTAAGAAAGCTGTCACTACGTCGTTATATGAATGTGACCGCCACTGATTCACATTATTGGAGATTTGTAGCCTTAAATTTGGGCTGTTGATATACAAAAAGTTTCTGAATGAATTGAAACTGAACGCTTAACTTGATTCGGTGTTTACAAGTAAACGTCAAGAGTGTATTTACAAAGAATTTCCCTTTTTCTTATATATTGACAAGTTTGGTGAAAGGAAAGTTCACTCCAGTCCAGAGTCAAGACATATCTTAGAACCGTTAAGCGCTTATGAAAATACTTATAAATCATACGGGACTCTTGCTTTTTCTAATTTATTGGCGCTGCAACCCTTGAGCCAAAGCCCTCCATTAAAACATAGCTGGGGAACCGGCCTCATGGAGTTTTTCTCCATGAAGGCTTAGTTACCCTCCACTGCCCTTTTCCTTTTTTGTTTTTTTTTTCCTTTTTATTTTGTAACGATGTCTCATTTTCTTATTGCAATAAGATTGTTTGGTTTCTCTTCTGATGAGTTTCTATTGACAGTATTAGTTTTTTATTCGTGAATTGTACTGCTGTGTTGCTATATAATAAAGTTCATATCTTGATTCCTCAAGTTTCCTCACACTTTTGGCGATATTAAAGTACAATGTCATGACACGTGATAAATTATCAACTTATGTTATTAATGTGGTTTTAGACTCTTGTTGTTTCCATTTTCATCTAAGTGTTCACTTAGGGCATGCTGGGCATAGTTTTCAGACTGGCTACAAATGACTCGACAGAGATCTTGGTCATTACTAAATAGGTTGAACCAGATATTATCAAATTAATATATAAAAATATTTTATTAAGTATCTATTATATATATAAATAATGAAATTTCTCAACAAATCAACTAGCTAGCCTAGTGGCATTGGTGTGCGTCCATAGGATCCTGAGCCATTGGGTTCGAATCCTAGCATTGGCTGCATGGAGAATTTTTCAAAATTTTAATACACACAAAGATACATTATATATAAAAACAAAGACTTACATTAATAAGTGAAGCAAGTGGTGCAGTGGTGTAAGCGCTCCTTCCCATTGTTCACAGTTTGGGTTCGAATCTGGCATTTGCACTTTTTGGAGAATTTCAAGCAATTTTCACAGAACCGGTTTAGCAGCAGGGGGTTTAATCACCAAAAGAACTCGGAGCTTTTGCTATAAGTCTGTGTCTATGTAATCTGAGGGTGTGGAGAAACCTTAAATCTCCGAGTCAGTTATCTCATTCATTGAGATGCGTACAAGTCAGCACGGGGATTAGTCACCATAATTGTCATTAGATACCCTTAGTTGTGCATCAAAAAATAAATAAATAAATAAAGTCTGTGTCCATGTGCTTATCCTCTGTTTGTTTGTATGGGGATCTGAGGCAAAGAAATTTGCACAAACTACATATTAAGGAAAATGTTTAAGAGTCGGGTTTTTATTGTATAGGACATCTAAATTTTGTGCTGAGAGCTTGCATGAAACTACTTTGCATGTACTTCGTGATTGTCAGGTAGCTTATGATTTTTGGTGTCTTCTTCTGGATCCTGTTGAAAAAGAATTTGATTTTAGATAGAGAAAAAACAGAAAGTGAAATGATTTTAGTGAAAAAAAAAATCCAAACTTTTTGAAGATAAATAGATAGCTACAAATTTTTGAAATTTAAATTTAATTGTAGATAGAGGAAAAAGAAATTGAGTGATTTTAAATTTCATATAATAATTTTTTGTAGTATTATATATAGGAATTTGAATCCTCTAAAGTGATATCCTTACTCTAAAAGGTAAAATGAGCAATTTCACAGAGTGAAAAAATTTTATTTTTAACTTTATTGATTAAAAAATAAAATTTCGTTACTTTACTCTCTAAAATGATATTATCACTTTAGAAAATACTTGTCCTTTATATCAATATATGATTTGTAATAAGATTTAAACAACATCACTCTATTAAATTATCTTGCTCAATTTATTAAATTAATAATTTATTAATTGAATACACTATTAAATTTTAAAAATTTATAACTCTCCATTTGTATATAAAAATCCTGGAATTATACAATTAAATATCTTTTTTCACAGATATTTTTATTTTAATATTAATTTTTATATACTAATTTATAGGACAAGTTAATTATATTATATTTTTTTGATGCTTAAGATAAATATAATAAGAATCAAATAATTTCAATGACATTTCAATAAAAAAAATTTAAGTTTAATGATAATATCATCCTAAAATGACTACATATTGATGAACATTTAAAAAAATATTTTATTATTTTAAAGCAATTAATAATGATACATTTACGATGTGAATGAATTTTACATTATTATTTAATTATATTTTATTTTTTATTTGTAAAAGTTAGCATAATTATATATGATTAGATATATATGTAACATTTTTCTTTATAAATGATGCATATAAAATGAATTTTATTCTTAATCTATAAACTCAAATTTAGATGAATGAAAAAAAACTCCATATTTATAAGAATTTAAAAATAGTAAATAGTTAAATATAATTATTTTAGTGACATGTAATATATATTTGAATATTTATATAAATTTTTAATATTAACACTGAATTAAACACTAAAATCGCAATCAAAAAATACAATAGAGTGATTTTATCAAATACAAATAATCACTTTTTAAAGAAACTATTTATATAAGTTTTTACTCAAATATTAAAAATGTGTATATAATTTATCAATTTTAATTGAATATGTTATAAATAAAAATATGATTTTATGAATTATAAATACAAAATATTAAATAATTTAAATAAATTTAAATTAAGAAAAATTTTGAAAATTAATTTCCCCTTGTGCACACGTACTATATAGTTGGCCGGAAATGAGATTCTTGAACTATACTTTCCCTCCTGGCTCTTGCTGTAAATCACCAAAGTGAACTGCGATCAATTCTCCAAAATAATGTGTTTAATAGAAGGTATAAATGGAGAACATCCATGAACAAATTTTACATTACAAATTTATTCGAGAACATTTTTAATTCTCTTTCAAGTCACGTATTAGTAAAATTAACTAACTTTCTCCGAAAACAAAATAAAAAATTTCTCGCTGCTATCCAAAATATAGTTTTTAATTATTTAATCACTTTTTTATACATATTTAAAAAAATCTTCGAACGCCCGATCCAATAATAAACTCTATATTTTTCTTCTCAACGTTTTACGACCATCCTAGAATTTAAAGCAAGAATTAAAACCAGCACACTGGCAAATATTTGAGCAACCCACAAGTAAAATTCAGGGCATTCTTTTGAAGAAATATCCTAAGCAACAACTACTGCAAATATGCTCCAGTGCAAATGCCATGTACAAGCCAAAACATTACATCATATTATGCAGTTAAATGGGACAGCTGATTCTCTAGAAACAGAAATGGAGCATTTACAGCACTGTTCTTAGCTCAACGGTAGCTACTTAATGGGTCAGCTGTCTTCCCAGATCTAGCATCAGTCCATGCTTTTGCAATTGTTTTCTTCATCTCATCATCCCCTTCCTCATACATATTCTGCAATAATCAATGCATGCATTGTAAACGTCCAATTGAAGTTTAACAGCACAAAGCCAATATATCACCGATACATCTTCACTATAGTAACTAATCATCTGTTAGCGGCAATAATTTATTCATTAGTTAAGGATGGAT
This sequence comes from Dalbergia cochinchinensis, assembly GCA_031216125.1. Taxonomy (NCBI): domain Eukaryota; kingdom Viridiplantae; phylum Streptophyta; class Magnoliopsida; order Fabales; family Fabaceae; genus Dalbergia; species Dalbergia cochinchinensis. Next base: position 38,990,994 of record CM062370.1, read on the forward strand.
CTAGAATTTATTGGCCAAAGCACATAACTTGAACGCACCATGTTCAAGTAAGAACATATATACAACAACATATATTAAAAACAAAGTAGCCTCAGCCTACTAAAGAAGAAACAGAATCTGACCTTCATTAAGTCCATGATTCCAGACATTGGATCCTTCTCTTTATCCAAATTTGGCTTCAGCTGTAACATCGACACAAAAATTACTACTTTAATCACAAGGAATAACAGGGAAAGAAACTTATATGTCACTCAAAGAATTATAATACCTTGTCCTCTTTGTAGTTCAAATCAAGCCAATTAACTTTGGAAGCCTTGAACAGTGTGATGATCACCCTTGTAGGCTTGACCACAACCTTACATTTCTCCGGCACTACCTCCTTGTGCAATTTCGGTATTGTAAATCGGTAGTTCTTCCCTTGAACATCATGGAACTTAACATCGAATGATGTGGGCTTAAACTCAGACTCAATCTTACTCTCATCAACTCCCTCCAGAGACACATATATCTGCCAAAGAGCATCACCGAGACCAGAGAATTTCTCATGTTAACAAAAACTAGTAACACCAACAAATAACGACTATGTCTAATGTGGCCAGATAGGTTATAGGTAAAATTATCATGGGAATTTTTCCAGTATCCCTGCTTCTCCAATAATACCAATATTCACTATGAATTAATCAAACATGTACTAGTTGATGACAATCAACACAATTATGATGAGTTATTACAAACTGATTAATTGAGGGTGCGTTTGTTTCGATTATTGTGAAACTTAAATTTTAAATATAACTGAAAAATCTGATCAGAATATACTATTATTAGCTCAAAAAAAAAAAAAACTGACAATCGGATTTGTTTTTAGACCCCGCTTATTTTTAAAAAGTTATTCAAATGTACTTTTTTTTTTGACTAAATACCCAAAAAGGTATCTCAGATTTATATCGGGGAACAAGTTAGTCCCTTAGATTTTGAAAATCCTAAATTAATTCCTTACGTTTCAAAAAAAGGACAAATTAATCCGCTGTACAATTCCATACACTTAAAAAGGGGACAAATACGAAGAGATCAATTTGTCCCCCTTTATTTGAAATATGAGGAACTAATCTGGAATTTTCACAACACAAATCTGAGGAACCTGTTTGGGAATTTAGTTTTTTTTTTTTTTTGGAACAAATGTGATTTTACCAAAACAAAATCACATCCAAGCGCAACCTGATTCATTAACAATAAATTAAAAAAAAATGTATACTGCAGCAAATGTAGTCTACTTCACATAGGTATCATCAGCAATATGATGTTTACCTTGACTTTGTCGTTGTCCTGATCCCAACTGAACGATCCAAGTGTAGAATAGTTCAGTGCAGGTGCGGATGACACCCTAGCTCCAGTTGAAATAGGTGCCGGAATCTGTGAAGCCCGTGCAGATGATGCCTCTGATGATAACTGCAAATTAGCAACAAATACAATATAAGACAACCAATCAACACCAAGCAATGACCCTAAAACGATTGCCAAAGCAAAATTAAACCCACAAAGATTCACCGCAACAAACAACGGCAGTTAATCGAGGCTGAATAACGTGAAACAAACAAGCGCAGAAGTGAAATTTCAAGAAGTACCGAAAATGATGGAGAGATGGTGGGTGAAAAAGAGAAAAGGAAAAAGAAAAAGAAAAACCTTCTCCAAGTTGCGGATTTCGGAGGAGAGGAGAGAGAGGGTTCGGGGCCTTTTGGCGATGCTGTGGAGGTGACGAAGCTCCTCCAAATCCAATGCGAAGTCCTCCGCCATTTCTTTCTTCTTCACCAAATCGCAGCGACGACGAACGGGAAACACCCACTGTCACTGGAAGTCGATGTTGTTGCGTCTTATACGATGCTTTGGAAAATGCTAGAACCTACAGGGAGTTTTTCACGACGATAAATATTAGGGGCAATTTCGGGCTCTCAGTGCTTCTTTAGTAGGGTTTTCTTCGTCTCTGTAACCGAATGCAGAAGAAGATTCTAGAGACGATGAGCATGCCAATCGATGAAACTTTTCCTTTTTCCTAATTGATTGGTCTGTTGGGCCTCAGTGACTAGTAAGTGGTAATCTCTCTATACAAATTCAGAGCTACTCAGCCCAGTGTCCATGTTCACGTCCACTTGGAAGGCCCTCCGCGGTTTGGGTTTGTAATTTATTTGAGTAAGCATATGCTAGGTACAATGCTACTCTGTTGCCCCCATCCACCTTAGTGTGGATGCCTACATTAAATTCTAGCCCAATCATTTTTGTCTAGAGACTAGTGGGATAGCCGCGCTATGCTATGGTTAATTTTTTTCTCTTATTATTAATGATGAATAATATTTTTATTAAAAACAGATATATATTAAAATAACTTTTCAATAAAAAATTATAGCAGGAATTTTAAGATATAATTTTTGCTATTTTTTATTTCATAACACATCAAAATATAAGGAAATATCTTACATAACAAAATATCCTACCGAACGTATTAAACGTATTGAAGTTTATATTTTTTAATTGTCATTATTTTTGTATAATTAATTTTATAACATATTAAACTTTATATTTTCTATTATTTTTTATCTTTTATTATTAAATTTTTTATAATTATTAAATAGTATTTAATATTCGTCCCATTTAAACAAAATTTTAATTGAAATGAATTTTAATTTAATGTTCCACAGATTTGATCACTATTGAAATTCTAAAAAATGCTTTAATTATAATGAAATTATCTTTACAACCGTAATCAACTCATTTGCAATGCACAAGACGTTTATTGGACGGCCTGTTGTGGCCTCTAGGTTTCCTTGTTCGGTGAAGAAATATTAAGGTTGAAGAGTGATGAACGAGTGGAGCTTATTCCTGTTTTAGATCGAGATCTTTAATTTTTATATAATTTATTTTATAAGAAGTTTGAAAAGATATCACGTGTCTCTAATTGTAGAGCTCTAGTGGGGAGTGAAACTTCCATTTTGCAGTGTATATGACACCTATAAATTTTTCATGTCACCACACACACATTCAATAGCTTTACACCTCGTAGATCTTCTAATGCTTTGGACACACACACGAGAAACTTGCAATCTCCTATTGAAACACCTAAACCATGCTTTGTAATAGATGCATTTCCACAAATGATTATCAGCTTGACTCAAGGATGTTGAGGATAACTCTTATCCTATATATGATGCTAAAGTGGAGTAGCATGAGAGTGAATGATGTCTACCTGTCAAGGGGTTGAATTAAGTTTGCTACGTCTAAGAAGCTAGGAATGGCAATGTCACTATGTTGAAGGTTTTCGCTGATAATAACATTATTATGAGAGCAGAAGTTCTCTGTATTTAAAGATGATTCCTTATTATTCTTTTTCTTTTTTGGTTTCTCCTGGACAATGGAGTGTAGACAATGCTTCATTTATTATGATGTCTTTTTGGTTTGTTTTTCCTTGGTGAAGTTTGTGGCTCAACAGTGTTTATGCGGACAGCAGTGTGTTTGGAGAGGTTTTATTGAAGTTATCATGGACCTTTATGCTTATTATATTATTGACTTTGGAAAGTAATTAAGAAAGCACCCTTCAGCTTTTCATTGAGCACAAGTTGTGATGCTTCTATATTTTCTAACGTGAGTGAATTCTTAAATCTTAAATCACATAAATTTGCTAAGTCTTTCATTATTTGGAGGTAAGATCTTTATAATTCTTTAATCATTCTTCATTTTCAATCATTTCCTTTTTGCCTAAATATTCGAGCATATATCTACGATTATTTTACTATCATATGTTTCTTCTAACAGGTATTGGCTGCTGGTGCTTAAAGTTCAAAAATTGAGGAAATAATGTCATGTAGTGCTATTGATCATTGATATGAAGATATGTACGAAACTTTCTTTCAGTTTTCCTTTTTTAGTTTTTATGATTGAAAGGAGATTAGTCTATGTATTCTTTTCGACAAAAAAGATTAAGATCTTATTGTATTTGATGCCTTTATTGCAGCAGAGAACAAGTGTACTATTGTCCTTTTGTTAAATGGTTGTTGATAGTTTAATGATATTTCTTTATTCCTTTAATGTGTTGTTTAATTAAAAAAAAATGAAAGGTCTCATTTTGAGATGAAGCTTTTTATGATTGTACCATGGGTGTGCTTTCTTGGATTGGCCTAATGGTGTGTAAATGTGTCTATTTGGTTCTAATACCATATTGGCATTTTTCCTATGTGACTATTTGTTTATTCAAACACTATCTCTCCCATCATCTCATTAGTGATTTCTTCTTCCTTATTCCTCCTATTTATGTTCATTTGCTTATTATTTTATATATGATTGACGAGTCACATTAATACACCCCTTTTCCTCTATAACTCTAGGCATTTTAGATTCTGTTTGTGCTTAATTGATGGATAAATTGTGGATTTGCATTTCATACTCATAATGCATTATTGGATAAATTCATAGCTATTGGCATTGTTTCCAATTAATAATTATATTTTGGAGTTACCTATGTTTTAATCTCTTTGTCTGAGTATTATGTGATGATAAGAACTTTCTAAGTTGGTACATTGGACCAAAAGGGACTCGGACCAATTTTTAGATGCACTTTAGTAATAATGGAATCGCCACATCGGTCAACAAAAGAAGCACTTCCAGCGACTGAAGGTAGGGACTGCCATAGTGGTTGATAGCAGCAACAACAGTTGTAGGAATGGTGATGACTGCCCTAGCAGTCATGCGGGCATAGTACTTAGCATCAGCAGGCATTTTATTTTTCTCCAAGAGACCATGTTTCCTATGTATATATATTACAATATAAATAGCGTTTGGTTAAACATTACAAACACCTTTTAATTATAATTTTAGGATTGCCACCAAGTTCTCCTCTACTTTATCTCTCTTCATCTCCCTACTCTCTTTCTAGGTTTTGGGTGCTTCAAATCCTTGTTTTGGCTCTCATTTGGGATTATGATCATACTCTCCCTAGCATTGATTGTTATCCTGCACCTACGGAGGAGTAATTTTCTTTACCTATTGAGATTTGTTCTTGAGGTTCCAATTTTTAATGCGATTTGTGGTAAGTTTTTCTTTCCATCGTGTTATCTCTCTTTGATATTTGATTGTATGAATAATTGCAATTGTGTTTTTAAGAGTTGGCTGATTATGTATTCATCCGTGTTGTGAGTTGAATGCATAATTAGGATTCCATTTAAATATTTGGTTAATTGATTAATTTACGTCCATTCACTATCTTAACCGATCCCTCGATACTGGAATTTTTTGTTCCTTATTTTTTTTAGTCTATGATTTGAACGAGTCACACATACACCCTAGTACAGGTTCCTCAGCGCTGAGGACATCCCCGAAGAGCGGGGGATTTCGTGACATTTCGGATTGGCTATCTTGTGTTTCTAATAAGTTGTTTCAAGTTGGTATGGTGAGTCATATACATAATGAGTTGGTTTAGATCAATCATAACCCAATGATTATGAATCAGTTCTATTCTATTAATAGATTCATTAATTTTTATTTATTATCATATTTCTATTATTTGGTAAGGGACTGGAGATTAGGTTGCTATAATTAATAATCAAACTGACAGATATTCATAGAACCATGATTGTTGATCACTAGTTCATATGTTAATCAAATCCTTAATAGGAGTGTGTTCGTGTAACCATTAAATAGAATTACATCATTGTTACGTGAAAATATAATTAATGAGAGTAACCACCACTATGCATTAATCTTTTGAACCCATAATTGAACAACTCTTAATTTAAAAACTCCTTGTGCTGGTAATTCTTCTCATATTATTTTTTTAATTAATTTATTCCTAAGCAAATTCTAACCCTCCCCCAACTTATTAAATTGACAACAATATTTCCACGTGAGACGACCTAAGTTACACCCTAACTGTGTTTTTTGTGGAATTTAGTAATTACAATGCTTTTAATTTATTTATAAGTTGTGACAGCTCACATCAATGGTAACAATTTCATATCTTCTTTCTTCTCAACTCTGTTCTTGACTAGTAATGGAGTGTAAATAGCAAGGGAATTTGCTCCAAATACATCTTTTCTGGACAATGGAAGCCACATTTTGTACTTGTAACAAGATCCTTAAATGGTTAAAATAACAAAGGATGCAAATTTTATTATATTTTGTAGATGATGTTGGTATCGCCTTAAACTATTGTGATAGATGATAACAAAAAAAAAATTAAGAATATTATTTCTTTAAATAAATATTGCTCCGGCATGATCTTTATGAGAATTATTATTATCTTTTAATTCTATATATAGTAATAATAATCATTATTTCCGTGTATTGAACAGGTGATTCAAATATAGTAGTTCATACAAATTTCACAGGGGAATAAAACATAACTTGATTGTATTACATTGTTATAATATATGTATATAACATGTTATCATAATAATTATTATTCCAATCACATAATTCACTTTGCTAAATGAAAAGACATGCGTCAAAATTGCTTATTTTTCACATAATGTATAACTCGCTCTTTCTAGAAATAGCTGTTAATTTCGACAACCTGATATATTAAAACATCAATTTATCGATTTGATCAAATTGATAGTCATTACTATTTGGAGGATACTTCATTACCTAGTGTAAAAACCTTATTTTTCATTCAAAGATATCTGTGATGAAAATTTCCAGCAAACCATATCATATTAGATTGCGAGAGAAAAGTGGCGTCTACAAATGCGTTTACCCCGTACTATAGCATGTTTGGAAAACCTTTTTTTCCTTTTTTCTTTTTTTTTTTTGTTGGGGGGGGGGGGGGGGGGTTGGTTGGTTAGAATTAATTTTGAACTTGAAAAATTGATTTTATTAAACTTCAGTGATGTTTGGTGATTCTTTTAAGATTTTGATTGTTTTTAAAATATTCAAATTGATTTTATTCTTTTTTTTTTAGAGTGGAAACCCCGAGTCACTTTGCCTTAGAATAACTTTACCGTAATCAATTCTAATAGCATCAACAATATTAGACGAGGGATATTTAGTATATAATAAAATTGTATAATAATATACATTACTCATTTTATTATTATTGAATATAATAAGTGAGTGGAATAAGTGAAGACCACACATCACATCTAATAATAATAAGGTGTATAATATATATTTATTATAAATTTTATTATATACTAAATATTATCCTACTTATAATCAATTCTACATAAGCAGTGGCGAAGCAAGCGACATCATATATGTTTCTAACAATAAACGACCTTGCTAACCCTTGATCCTTGGTACTTGACTTACTTGTCTCTAGTCTGTGTTAGTGTGTCATATTATATCAGAATATTCCTTCTCTTTTCATGCTTTGTTTTTTTTTGACACAGTGAGTTGCTGAGTCCGTGAGAAACAGAAAACTGGGGAAGGAACCCCCAAAAGCCTCTTCCATTAGCAGCGAGCCACACCTTGCTGAGGGATTCACAGGGTGATGCAATCCAACAAGGAGTTAATGAGCAAAGTTAGCTAGGTGGTGTGCAACTTTATTATTCCCTTTCCCTTCTCTTGAGTCTGTGTTATCAAAATACTCTGAAGCTGCTTTTGCAACTGTGCTTTTATTTGGTGGTTAGAAGCCAAGTTTCTACACACACGCTCCTTTTCTGCCAGGAGTTCCGACCTTCTGATTTCAGCAGCAGCTATCTCGGAATTACAAGAATTTGTGTTGTTGCTTTTCAGCTCTGTGAAAGATGACCTCAGCTGAAAAAGAGAAACATAGCTCAATTCAAACACCTTGCAATTAATCGCCATATTAACTCACATTATTATTCATTTCATGCAACTATTGACATTCACATTCATGTGCTGTTAATCTAATGTAATCTATGGGCTAAGGGAAGAAGTCAAACATATTTCACAGAGACTCAAACTCCAACTAGTTAACCAATTTCACTTTAGCAGGTTGTGTCTGATACATTCTATTCTTCAAAACAAGGATCAAACAGATTTATAATTTGCAGTAAATCAGCATTTCAATCCACATTACTTTTAACTTATGCAGAGTAGCATGCATATCCTCTATTACTTTCAATTAAGACCAAGTGGAAAGCATAGGTATTTTCATTGGAACTTTAACTGATAGGTACACTTCATTACGCTGTAAGAATTGATCACCAATTCACCACCTACACAAACCAATAGCTAACTTGAATATCCAACAAAAAACTATCACCAGATCAATTAATATGTAATAAACCACAACAGAAAAGTTTCATCAAGTTTGTTACCTCATTTACTCTATCCCTCAAACTCTCAACTTCCATTCGACATTTAAACACAAACTTGTCCACAACTTGCTTGAATTCCTTCATTTCTAACCTATTAGCTTCATAAAAGCTATCTCTCCCGTCCTGCAACTCCTCAAGCTCCTCCACCACGTTCTGCAACGACCTAAACCAAACCGCTCGCTCAAAGTCAAATCCAATTCCAATCAGACCATCCATTAATCATAACTAAAACAACAAAATTCCAGGTACAATACGCATGCATGGGGGCAACCTTAACGCTAGCGAAAGGGACTCGTATCTGGCTTCGAGGTTCTGAATTTGAGATTTGAGAGCTAGAATGTTGAAGTTCTGGGAAGCTATCCTTTGATCGAGAAGGAAGCACCTCTGTTCGGCGGCTCTGATGTTTGCAAGCTTGGAGGCCAAAACCCGAGACTTATTGGCTTGCAACTCTTTCTCGGCCTGCGAAATGCAAACGGAAAGTGCAAGTGTGAATTCGGTCTCTCTTTTAGCTCCATAAGATTAAGAAGCGAGGATACGTGGATCTCAAAGAAGAATGTTATGGGAGAAATTCAAGAGAGAGACTGAGGAGTGAGAGGAGGTTGAATGGAACCTGGAGGAGAGAGAGGCGTTGAATTCGAGTGCGGTCCATGTGGTGGAGTCGTTCCTCGAATGCGGAGGAAAGCGCCATTGCTGGCTGCTGCCGGAAAGAGAGAGAGAGAGAGAGAGAGAGAGAGAAGCTGGTGGCGGTTGGGAATCAGATCAGCACTACTTTTTTTTGCAACAACCACCACAGTTTAATAGTTAAAAAGTGAATGTGACACTAAGCTGTTACCGTCAATATCAAATTTTTAATTTTATATATATATATATATAGACACACACAAATTAGTACTCTATCAATAGAAGACTTTTGCATTTAGATAAATTAATTTATCACCATATATTTTTAAGAGGCCAAAATAGGATTTACTCGTATTTTTATATTAAATTTCAATCTCCAGTATTTAATTTAAAACTTGGATTTTTAATTGAGTTTGATAAAACAAAGAGTTGAATTTTTATGCAATTTAGTTAATTTTTATCTTGTCATCTAATTAAATCATTTTATTTATATGACTTTTTAAGTCGTGAGTATAAGACTCGACCAATGACAATATATAATTGAATAATAGTATTAAAAAAGTTTTATAGTATCGATATATCAAAATTAATCTCTAAAAAACTTGTTATGGTTTATATATATTCAATGTAAATTATTCAAGTTTGGTTTTATTTTTTGTTTTACTTCAAAACATTATCGATGTAAATGATTTTACACGATTATCCAATTACGTATTATCATTACAAGTGTTTAACTTTTGTAAATACCATCTCAAAAGTCACATATATTATGATATTTTTTAGTTCACGCTAGAAAACATTATACAATCAAAATTAATTGAAATATTAAGTTTCATATATTTCACAATTAGAGCTCGTGTCTCAAGAATGAAAAAAAAAATTCTCACTGAGAGACATAAATTAGTCAAATTCTAAGTAATAGAGTACGATGAACTGATGGATTTCACCAAAAATAAAAAAATCACAATTATATTATGGTGATTATATGTCTCTGTACTTCAGGCCAACAATTATTTTTAAACATTTCTATTCTTGGAACCCAATGAGTATTTCTAGAGGGGGTCCTGATGTTTCTCATCTCTTCTGTGCGGATGATGTTCTACTTTTTTGTAAAGCGAAGAAATCTCAAGTCTACACAGTAATGGCGACACTAGGCGACTTTTGTACATCCTCAGGGCTTAAAGTTAGTATTGAGAAGTCGCGTATTTAGCTTCCTCTACAATTTTTTGGGGTTCATCGTGAGTTTTTTATGGGAACATGTGGAATCCGTTTTGCTAGTAATCTGGGTCATTATCTTGGCTTTCTGCTAGTGGCTAGTCGTGTAAAGCGTAGTGATTTTGCTAGCATCATGGAAAAAGTTGGTATGAAACTTGCAAGCTGGAAAAAGAACATTCTCAATAGAGCTGGGAGACTTTGTCTTGCGAAATCCGTCATAAGTGCAATTCTCGTATACCTTATGCAAACTATGTGGGTGTAGCGCTAAGTTTGTTCAGATATTAATAGGGTGGTGCGCAATTTTCTTTGAAATGGCCATAACTCATCTCGTGGTTTCAATCTTGTTAACTGGAACACTATATGTGAATATCCGATTTTATTCGGCCCAATAATAAAAAAAATCTTTTGTTCTTGTTTATTTGTTGAAAAAAATCATCTTCAGCCCAATTATTTTGGCTTGTACCCAATTTAGTTTTAAGTCCATTCATGTTTCAGCCCATTCAAAGAAAAAACAAAAAATAGAGAGAGCCCAACCATTACAACCCATTTCACTTCTTTAAAGTAAATAAAAAAAAAATGACAAATTTGAAAGGGAGCCCGAGGAGTGTCACAGACTCCTTCCTTTTCTTTTCCCTCACCCCCGAGATATGCATGTGAGTTAACAGTAACCATGGGGAGGAGAGAAAGCATAAAAATCTAACAAAGGCCATGATGATGCCTTTGAACTTGGATCCCTCTTTCGGTGGAATCTGAAAAAACGAGAATACATGTTGACACGGATCATAAAAACACGGGGGAGGAAGAAAATTTTGGAGAACAGAGATCATTAGCACTACCATCAGCAAGAACATACACTGTCCAGTTCATCAAGATACACAAAAGAAACCAGCAAGGAGAACTCAAGTAAAAAATCAACAATTCAATCCAGTAATAAAGAAGGTAATAGCTACAACATCAGCATCATCAAAAAAAATTAACCAAAAAAGGAGAAAAATAGGCAGGAGGCCGCGGTGGTGCTCCTCCCCTGCCACCAGCCGTGGCCTCCCATGATCACTATCGTCATCACCTTCTTCCTCTGCCTCCCAGCCACTAGATCCGTGCACCATCACAAGCCACCACCTGAGCCCCAGCCACGAACCGCGGCCCCTCTCCAGCACTATCATCTTCTCCCATTTTCCCTCATCACCTCCAACCACCACCACACCTTCGGCCTCCCTTCATCATCATCTTCAACCTCAATATCATCACCCCTGAAACCTCCACGAACCCGCGGCCCCTTTCCCCTCAACCGCCGCGAACCTAGCACCTCGAACCACCTCACCGCCGCGAAACCACCTCCTCGGATCTCCGCCATGAACCCGTGCCTCCCTCAGCCCCGAAGAACTCCAAGCCGGTCACACTCCCCTTGGATCCGCTCCTCACCATGAACCACCGCCTCCCCTAGCCGCGAAAGCCACAACTTCAGCCTCCCTTCCCCACCGCAACGCCGCCGCCATGTGTACCAGAACCGCCACGCCTTCGCGATCTGAAGCTCCTTTCCTCCGTCACCATCCGCGATCGGCTTTCCCTTCACCTTCTCTTTCTCTATTTCTCTCATTCTCATTTGTCTCTCTCCCTGTTTCCTAGTCTGTCCGTGAGTTTTGAGTGTTATGTGTGTGAGTGAATTTGTGAGAGTGTGCGTGTGTGGGAACGTGAGTGAGAGGAGCGTGCGTGTGTGAGCGTGTGAGGGTATGTACGTGTGGGTTAGGTGATATACAGGTGTAGTGTGTATAGGTGTGGGATAAACAAGTGTATGTGGGTATGGGTGGATTAGGAATATTAATGGTTTTATTTTATATTTATTTATTTATATTTGAGGTTGATATTATCATAGATTTGCTTGATTTGAGATTTGATTGTCTAATCAGTGTTTTTTTTAGTCTTTGGGTTTGATTTAGTTTAGGCCAAAATAAAAGTTTTTTTTTACTTTGAGTCTGTAATAAATATTTCGATATTTTGATAGGAAAAAAAGAGAATTTGTAATATATTTCTTTTATTTTTATTTGAACAAAATTAGGTAAATTAATTGAAAAAAAAAGGAAAGAAATAAAAACAAGTGATTCAATTTAATTTCACTTAATTTCATTTTATTATTTTGGGTGAATTTAATGTTAATGTTTCCATTAACTGAAAAAAAGAGAAAAATAGTAATTAGGACCTTTGTTTTCTTAGTTTAATTTTTTTTTATATGTTTTGTAGTATGTTTACACTTATGTTTACGAGTTAATTTTATTTTTATTATTTTATTTATATATTTTGGCTGAATTAATTGCTTAATTGTGCCTTTTTTTTTAGTTTAAATATTCTGTGTTTATGTGTTTCAACTAAAATTAATTGTGTAAATTGTAATATTTTACATTTCTAGTTTAATTATTGTACATATTTTGTGTATTTGCATTTGTGAATTACTTATTTAGTTTTGTTATTTTATATAATTATGCGTTTTGTGTGTAATTAGGTCATGAATTTTTTTTTTCTTCTCTTGGTTTAATTATTTTATATGTTTATATGTTTTATTTAAGTTAATTGTGTTTAATTTTATCAGTTCCTGTTAAAATTAGAATTTTGTCTAAAAAGAAGAGTTTTATCCATTTTGGATTTAAAATAAATATTTGGGTATTTTATTAAAATTCATATACTTAATTAATTGATGAATTGTATATAAAAAAAAAGAGAGGTTAATTGAGCCGAGATGGTTTGTTAATCTCATGTTTCAGAATATTTTAGCTATGACGAACGATATTCAAAGTCTTTTTTAAAATAGAGTTAATTTGACCGCGACGGTTTGTTAACTTTATGTTTTAGAATATTTTAGCTGTGACAGCTCAATATTCTAAAATTCTCTTTCAAAATTAACTTTTCACCACTTAATTTATTTGTAAATAATTTTCCTCATATTTTTCTATGCTATTTGTGTATTTTGTTTTCTTTATAAATTTCTTTTTCCTAAATTTTATTTTAAAATATTTTATTTAACTTTTGTTATTGTAGATAAAGAGTTAACTTAGCCGTGACGGCTTGTTAACTCGATATTTCGAACATTTGAGTTGTGACAGCTTAGTGATTCGAAATTTTCATCAAAAATGTTTGTTCTCTTTTATATTTGTTTCTGTTGATTTATAAAAATACATAAAAAATAATTTTCTTCTTTTTCTCTTATTTGTAAATACTTGTAATTTATATATTTACTTTCAATTTAAATTTGCTCATTTATTTTAATTGTCTTGAAACAGAAAATAAATATTTGAAAAAGGTTATTTATTTAATTTGCACAGTTAATTAAAGGTACCGTCCAAGGATGGATGTACTATGGTGCGTGGGATTAAATTCCTGTCCTTCCCTATACATAACCGACTCCCGAACTCAAACTGGTTTCAAAGACTATTCTCTAAAAAATGGGTTTTTCCAACGTTTTCCCAATTTTAAATAAACTTGGTGGCGACTTCATAATTTTAAACAAATTTTTCTCTTTTTCGCCGTCCCCGTCGCGATCCCGGTTGCGACACTATAACTATGCCGAAGCAAAATGGAGGTCTTGGGGTAAGGATGGCTTGCCTTATGAACATGTCGTTGTTGGGGAAACTTCCTTGGATGATGTTATCAGAACCTAACAAACCATGGGTTCAGTTACTACATCACAAGTATGTTAGGGGGGAACCTTTATGCATTTGGTTGCGCCTAGTAGTGCTTTGCATATCTGGACAGGTATTCTTTACGTGCGTGATGCTTTACAGCAGGGGTTTGAGTTTGGTTTAGGCTTCGATGATTCTTCTTTTTGGTATGACGACTGGCTTGGAGTGGGGCCTCTATGTGGGCTTGTGCCTTTTATTCATATTTCAGACTTGGAGCTTTGAGTGAGGGATGTTTGGGTGGAGAATCGTTGGCAGCTGGGGTTACTTCATACTATGATTCCTGATCATGTTAGAGAGTTGATTCTCCACAAAACAGGTCCTACATTGCAAAGTGTAGATTGTTGGGTGTGGAATCCTCATGTTTCAGATGTCTTTACTCTCGGGAGAGCATATAGTTGGTTATTGCAGAAGGAACGTGATCTGCATATTTTGGAAATAGGTGTGGAAACTCCCTTCCCAGGAGAAGATCAAATTCTTTGTTTGACTTTGTTTAAAGGATGCAGTGCCAACGAATGATATGCACTTCCGTCGCTATATGGCGTGTTCTTCTTTTTGTTCCCATTGTCACATTGAGCGGGGGACTATTATACATTGTGTGTGAGATTGCGTAGCCTTATGTGCGGTGTGGTTGCAAGTTGGGTTCGCTCATGACCCTGCTTTCTTCTTCTTGGATGGCAAGGAGTGGTTGAAAAAGTATTCAAGGGCTGAAGAGAGGAACTTGTTTCTGGTTTGTCTGTGGTGGGTTTGGTGCTGGAGGAACAATATGGTGTTGGATTCGAAGCGTTGGACATTGCATGGGGTGATAGGAAGAGAATCTATCAAGCCATGCGCGATGATGACTCTTTTTACGCTCCTAAATCTAGTGGTGTGCATTGATTTCGACCTCAGGAGGGAGTAGTGAAATTGAATGAAGATGAGAGTAGATTTGATAGTAGTCATCGTTGCTGTATTGGTGGGCTCATCTGTAACCATAAAGATGTTTTGGCTGTGTGGCTTTTCTTATGTGGCCCGTTGGAATGATGTGACTATGCTGGAGCTCATGGCTATGAGGGAAAGGTTATGTTTGGCTTGGGATCGTGATTGCTGGCGAGTTATTTGTGAATGTGACAGTGCGGAGGCTACTTATTTGGTGGGCGGCCTGGTAGGTTTGCGTGCCCATGGTTTACATGTCTTAGTGATATTCAGCGATTATTACAACGGTGCTCGGAGGTGCAGGTATGCTGGGTTCCTAGGACGGAAAATTAATGTGCTGATCAATTGGCCAATATGGCTGTTTTGTGTGCTACCAATGATTTGATGTAGGACTTTTCTCCCTCAAAAATGCTATTCTTAATGCAGCAGGACCTTGTGTAGTTTTGTTTTTATTTTTTGTCTTATTACCAAAATAAATAAATAAATAAATAAAAAGGTAAAAAAGTGTCTCCAAACATCAATCATTATAGAGTAAATTTTCAAAGTGATCGTTGTTGATTTTTGTGTCGAATAACTCTTAAAAAAAAATTGTAATATTAATACATTGAAATAAAACAATACGGGTTGTTTGGATTGAGTTTGAATTTTTAATTTTTATTTTAATTTTTTAAATTTTATGAAAAAATATTTTCACAAAATTTAAAAAATTAAAACTAAAAATTAAAATTAAAAATTAAAAACTCAAACCCAACCTCCCTTAAAATACTGAGGTATGTGATAAAAAAAATCCTAAATTCTATTTATCTTTCCAAAAAAACAACCAAAAAAAAAATAAAGCGGACGCAATTAGTGGATCTGCGAGTTCATTTACAAAACCTAAAACAGTGGCACACGACGCGAGCTGAAGAAAACGACTGTGCTAACCACTGTTCGTCTTCGTCGGCGTCACTTTTGCTTCTCCTACGGTATCTCCCTCTTCTTCTTCTTCATATCCACCTTAGCTGTTGTTTGATTGAAGCTGTGATCCATCAATCTCAGGCATGGATTTCGTAATCGGATTGAAATGATTGGATACTTTTGAGACATCTCGTTTTTCCTTTTTTATTTTTGTTCTGAAGGATTGGGTTTTACAGCCATCGATTTTGTTAAAATTATTATCATTTTTTGTGTTCTTATCTATTGTATATCTGAAGGAAGATTTTCTGACTGGTTATTCTCTTATATGTAAATGGAAAATTGATGTATCTGTTTTTGATAAATGGTCTAATTTTCACGTGAATGATATATATATATATATATATATATTTGGTCGCTTAATTGATCAATATTTTCTTCTATGGAATTGAATCAAACATTTGATTGGTCAGTGGTCACTGCAGAGAGAGAAACAAGTGAAAGTTTGGGTTGGGTGATGGCAGGCAACGCACAAGGCTCATCTTCCCAGTCCTTCTGGGAAGGCTACAAAGAATTTTGGTCAGAGCGGTTCTCCTTTCTGAGCAACTATTCCGACGCCATCCAGCGTGATAGACCCCTCCCCTCCTGGTCTAGCTCTGATGTTGAGGAGTTCATTGCTTCTGATCCTGTTCATGGACCCCCTGTAATAATTCTTTCACTTTATCATCTCTGTTTATGTAATTTGATTTAGTTTTGGGTGTTTTCTTTTTGATTGATTGAGCCATGTGATGATCTGTATACGTTTATTTGTGCTTTGCACATACCATTATGTTGGTCACTTCTTTCCATCGTTCATCAGTTTCGCTAATAAGCATTAATTTCATCACTCATTACACCGAACAAAATTATCTATCTATGTGTGAGTGTGGTTTTTGTGATCCAGAGACCAAAGAAATGGACATGTTTCCAACACCAATGGTGAGTGGTCCTCTTGAAACGTCCCTTGACTCTTCCAAAATGAGGAAAGGGAACATTTTTTAAAACAAAAATCATACTGGACAAACAATATTTTTCTGTTTCATGTTGTTGTTCATGTTGGAGCTCAGTTCTTAATACATAGTAAATAACGTCAAATCTAAGTTGCTTATCCCCTTTCTTTGTCAATCATTGTTTGTGGTTATCAAGTTTTAAGATATTATTTTCTGCATTTTCTTTGTTATTTTTTTACTATTAATAATTCATGTGCGGGAATATAAAATCGATCTTATGTTTTTACTTCAAAGTAACAATGGTCTGAATTGCTTGAGTAATTTTCTTGTTCAATCTCAGCTGAAAAGTGCTAGAGAAGCTGTGCAATTTGGCATCACAGGAAGTGCTTTGGGGGCAGTTTTCACGGCAGGCTATGCCTGGAAATATTCAAGGAGTTTACATGGTAATCTATTAATCTGGTGTTTTTCATACTGCTGAAACTTTTTGTCCGGAGCACTATGCTTTTGGTTATCTTATTGTAAGCATAAGCACGCATCGTTCTTGCTCTTTTTCATACTTGAATGTTTTAGGGTCTAAATTAATTTTATAATATTTTTTATTAGAAGTTTCTATGTGTTAATGTTTTAGGGTCTAAATTAATTTTATAATATTTTTTATTAGAAGTTTCTATGTGTTTTAGAGTCTAAACTTGAATGTTTGCAAATCTTTTACTTTCATTTCCCCAATTGCATTAAACAGGTGCTGCATTGTCTTTTCTTGCTGGAGGTGTATTTGGGTGGACATTTGGGCATGAAATTGCAAATCATGCACTTCAACTCTACAGGAAAGATACACTGGCTGCCGAGGCTAAATTTTTGGAGTGGTGGAAAAATAAGAGTGAATGAGGATATTAAAATCTGTTAGCTTCTGGGTATCAAATGCTACTTTTGATGTCGTTTCTTGAAAAATTAAGGTTTTCAGGGTTGGGATGCAGTTTATGTTAATTGAATAAATTCTTTGTTGTGACATAGTTCAACTTTTCAAACTAGTTTCATGCAGCACTGCAAAACAAAACTATGGCTTGATGCCAATTCCCCCTTATTGTGTTGTTCTTCATTAGTCTGATATTTTAATGGTTGGTGGAGAGATCATAGCAACTGGCATTTTCATATTTTTCCGGAGCAAGGACAATAAAGAGGAGCTCTTCACTATCTTAAAGACATTTCCGATGTACATGGTGGTCCATTTCTTTCTTTCTTTTCTTCTTCTTATTCTTCTAAGGTTGCTTGCGATGAAGGGTCGTATAGGTTTTGGAAGTTCCATTCCATCTCAGCTACTTGTCATTTCTATTGTTTGAAAAGATTGAGCGATTCTGGTACCTAGATGCACTTTCCTTGGTGGCAGAGGATTCATCTCAACAGGAAGGTGGGAGAAACTGCCACTACCTGACTTGCTAATATCTTGATGTGCTCTGGTTCCAGGGAGTCTTCAAGATCATGTAAGTATAAGACGGAAGAATAAGAGGAATGAGGAGCTGAAGAGATCCATAGACGATTCTCTACGAAACAATTTTTGGGGTGAAGTTATGTTCACTATTTTAAGATGGTATTAGAGACTACCATATATTTAATGTTGGGACATCCATAAACATTCAATCTTACAAATTTTAGGCATCATATGACTTGGTAATATCTTAATGTCACACCCTGGATCTAGGGAGTGCTCAAGAGCATATATAAAAATAAGACGGGAGAATTGAAGAAATGGGGGAGTCAAATAGCTCTGCAATGGGAGACTCGGGTCATTTGAGAAGATAAAGATTAGAAGTACTTATTCAGTTATTTGTACCAGCGCAATATGTGCCCAAGAAGTTCTAGAAGAGACCCTTTGGGAGGAGAAATCATTTGGGGAGTGTGTTTTAGGAATTCTACTGTTGGAGTGGCTAAGGTTGCAGTTAATACTCGACAATGCCTCATGAAGGCAACATTGACACCTGGAGACATCCTAGCTGATCCACCTAAAACTTGGTAAATACCTTTCATGGCCATCAATGACTCATAGCTCATATCTATCTACTTATTATTGTAAAAGAGAGTTTACTAGCAACATACATGATGTGACGCTTGCATTCATTTAGTAGATTTCTTGTTCTAACAAGTGGCATATATCTATTGGATCAAATATTCTGAAACCCCTAAAAAATAAGAAAACTTACCTTAAGCTTTTTCAAAATTTAAAATAATTCACATACTACCTGCAAGTCCATTTATTTGGCATTCATTTTAAGGTTTTTTTTTCCTAATAAATAACACAAATCCATTCAACCAAGTGTGTGCAATTTTTTTTTCTTCAAAAAATGGCACAAGTCTATTAAACTAACTCTTCATTTTTTTTTTCACTTTCATTCATTCAATCAGTTTCATCAATTTTTCAATCTTGACCACTTATATTTGCCTTGATGACCACCAATAAGACTATTCTCATTCTTATTTTTTAAAATTCAAATTGGACTAATTACCACTTTAATAAAAATCATTTAATACGTATATTTATATTTGATGAATAAATTATATTTTTAATATAGTGATAAATAATTTTAAACTTTGATAATAAAACGTTAATATAAAGATAAATAATTTTTAATTAAGTATATGCCAACTACTTTGGGTTGATAAATCCTCTTAAATAGAAAATATTATCAATGATATTAAATTCTTATTTAGTACAATCTTGCTCGCATAACAAAAAAAAAATTGTAGAATAATTTTCTTAGGAATATTAATAATTCAAATAAGTGATGATACCAAACATGACAATAAATATATCTTGCACAAAAAGTACACCTTACAATTATTCACAATTAAAATTATATATATATATATATATGATTAATATGTTATAATTCAATTCAATTTTTAATATATGTTTATTTTGTTAAATTTTTACAATTTCTAAACATAAAATCTCGTGTATTGCACGGGTGAAAAAATTAGTAAAGGTCAAAAGGAAAGGTACAATTAATTGAGATGCTGAAAACAAGTTTTAAAGACACAAGAAAAAGAGAGGCAATTGTCTACAGATTATGCAGCTGGTGAACCGAAGTTTGAAATTAAGCTACTGGAAGCGAGCTTTTAAATGAGCATGACAAAAATTTCTTTGCCATTGCCTCCTAAAATTCAGCAGGGCCAAGTTAAAATTAATGCAGGTTGGTCGATTTTGACCTAGCTCTATGACTGCCACTCAAGAGAGACATAACACTAGTGATACAAAACACATAACGAACTTAAACAAATCCATTTATGACACCAAAAAAATATAATTGGGCTATGAATCGATGGGTTAACAACTTAGAAGCTGAAAAGACTGAGAGTCTCAGTGATGGCATAATAGAATACAGGGACCCATATATATTTTTTATTAGTCTAAATGATAATTAAAAGGCCAAATTAAAATGCTTCCATAACACTTGTCCTCAGGAAACAGTTCTCAGAAGGTTCAGTTCCACATGGAGTTGATGACACAAAAGTTCTTGGTGGGAGTCGTTTGCAAATTGCCCTTGTATTTTATCTATGCCTCTAGAGAATTTGTTTATGTATTTATTGACAAATTATAAGGTAGATCTCATATGTTTAGATCTATTACGGATCCCCTATTATTAGCTATTTAATGAATATCATTTTTATGGGATGGTTTGATCCAATGATCAATAAATAGAAGGTCAATGATGGACCCAAATATATAAGATCCACTATAAAACTCACCATATTTATTTAATTCTTCTTTAGGTTGGTCGGCTAGAGAATTTGAGGGGTTCATGTGCACCCCCACCTTCACTGATGTCAAAGAGCTAGGCCGATGTCCTGATAAGGCTGAGGTTTGATTGTCCCCTTTTAAAACAAAATTAGAAAGAACTAAAAAAGGAGAAGGAAAAAGTGCCTTTGTAAAAGTGTGGGCAAATGACCCAATGCTGAGGGTTACTTGGCCAGGGAATAAAGCGGGCCGTCCTATTGTCCGCTGGAGGATAATAAAAGAACCAAACAAAGCCTTAACTTTGTGCACTTTGATTTGATTTTCATCTATATCATATTTTTATACGACTTTGTACTATAAAGAAAGAAAGAGTAGTAAATCAGGAAATACTTTAATATTCAATAAGAACAGTTATGGATTCCACGTCCTATAATAGAGGACTTTTCTTAGCATCCAATAAGGTGAAGCATAAGGCGGACAAGGCTAGCCTCAATTCTTTTTCCCCAAGCAGTAATATATATATTTTTTCTTCTCATTTCTTCTTTGGATGAATGAAATTAATTCTACAGAATCAGCAATATACAAAATAAATGTCCTAGTTGACAAGTCATATACTTAAACTCAAACTAGAATATCTTCTTGTGCAGTGCAACATCATGCAATAAAAGAATGAGATGGCTTTGGGCCCTTATCTACCTAAAATAAGCTCAATCTCACGTCACCGCCACATGCATGTTGCTGGAATGTGACCAATGGTGGGGTAAGTGGGTGAAAGTATAACCACTAGATGAAAGGTTAATATCTTCCTTCCCCTTGAATTGAAATTGCCTTGCCCTCTTTGCCGTATCGCTGATTTTGTTGCCCCTCCATTGCCTAGAAAGTGTGTTGGTCCTAGTTTCCGCAAAATAGGGTAGCTTTAATAGAGTTGATATTACTTGATACTAGGAGATTCTTTTAAGGGGTCTCTCCGTTTTGCAACTCGAAGGAAGTAAAATCCCAACTGTTCTTTTTTAATGTATATACAAATGAATCAATCCACAGGATTATTAATATCCTTCTACACAAATCCACAAAGGGCTGAAGTCAGCAAATACACAAACATCCAGTAGAACAAGCTTTGATATTCCTTTGTTGCTGCCTGCTTAATTTTGATTTAAAGAGAAGAAACAAAAAGAATAAAAGAAGATAATTAGATTTACATTGATCAGAATATACTAACTACCTATGAAAAAGAAAAATAAAAATACTAAGATAGTATATATACTTGAAAATATTGCTAGAATACACATAAATTACAAATGGGCCAATCTGCTTTTTACATTGATATACACTTCTTCCTATTGTCCAATATACATTTTCTCTGAGTTGTATAAATTCTACTACAAACTAAATAACTTCTGTACAGATGGAAAAGAGAAAAAAAAAAAAATTATTGTTTTACCTTTGTCTTAGAGGCAGAGGAGGCAAGAGAAATTGACGTCGATGGAGTTGATGTGGTTGCAAAAGCAGACAGGCCTACATTGTAAGCCATACTTTCATCAGGTTGAAAGAGGCCATAGTTCCTTTCTGAGGTTGGTCCAGGCTTCATATCCTCATTAAACAATGCAAACAAGTAGATCTCCAACCTCATTCTGGGCCTAAGAGGTGTCCCTTCATTTGCCATTTGCCTTCTAAACAAGTTCCTATTATAAGTTGCAGCATTTTGCACTGTGGCACCAGCCTCATTAGGGTCTCCTTTGGATGGCCAACCTGTCTCAGAGACCCTAACCTCTATCCCATTAAAACCCAATTTGGCAATGGCAAACACAACTGCATCGACCTGAGCATAAAGCATGTTATCATAGTGTAGCTCGGTGTTAGGGTCAACCATTCCTTCACTAGGATTAAATAACACATAGTCCAAAGGAATCCCATTTGGGTCATTCTTGAAAGCAAAATAAGGATAGGCATTGATCCAAAAGGGTGCCTTAGTGCTTGACAAGAAGTTCAAAAGCTGGGACATGATCCCTGATATCTCACTCTTGAAACTACCAGCTGAAGGAGGGTAAGACTCCTCAAGCACTGCTGTGGAACAAGGTGTTGAAACTTGGATGTTTGAGTCCAAACCTAACTGACCTAAAGCATTGTGAATGTTGACCACTGCTGGCACAAGATGCTGAATGAGAGTGCTGTCCTCATCAGTGAACACCTCATTCCCTACTTGAATCCCAGTGATCTTTGTGTCTGGGAGGTACGGTTTGATGTTGTTGCTTACCCATTGAAGTGCTTGTTGGGGGTCATTTAACTGACTTAGTAGTTGGTTTTCAACTGTCACTATGACCTCAACGTTTGAATTAGCCAAAGTATTCAAAATCTGTGGATTGGTGTCGTAGATTCTTGTTTTTGTGATCTTAAGGGTGCTGAAGAGTTCGAGGACTTTGTCTGGTGGTGGCAAATTGTTAGCTACTTGGCCATAGTTGATTCCAAATGATGAAACACGTCCAAAAAATCCAATATCTGTCATTGCAGAATCAATGAAATATATCAGTACTAAGTACTACTCAAAATGATTCAAATGGTGTTAAATTGCGGATGCACAGTCACAATTGATGCTGCGATGCGACTGCGAAGGCCGCCACAACAGCAATATTGCTGCTAGCGTGGACCACAATTTAAAACCATTCACTAGGAATCAAACTTCTTTTTACTTATTTCTTATGCATGGTAATATGGTATCATGTTAGTGGAGCTAAAAATTACATAACATACATGCAACAACAAAAACATGCATAGATTAGGGAGCAGAGAAAAACAGAACAAGCAAGGCACCTGCTGAGAGAAAAGTTATCAAAAAGATATAGCTGAACGACATTCCCTGGATA
The DNA here is from genome assembly GCA_031216125.1 of Dalbergia cochinchinensis. Taxonomy (NCBI): domain Eukaryota; kingdom Viridiplantae; phylum Streptophyta; class Magnoliopsida; order Fabales; family Fabaceae; genus Dalbergia; species Dalbergia cochinchinensis. The sequence continues at coordinate 39,014,151 of CM062370.1, forward strand.
AATAATGCTGCCATTGTGACCAAAGAGGGACAAAATGGCGCAGAGGAAGATAGATATAGAGCTCTCCTGTTAAGAGAAGTTCCTTTCTTTTACTGTTTGAAGATTTTGGAGTCAGAGAGAGGATTCTGTGAATGGTTCACTAGAATGCTCTGGCTTGCCTTAGCAGTAAGGGCTTTCTAAATGGCTTGGCTTGTTCTTGTATTTATACATTCTTTTGAAGAGGGTTGTCTCTTTCCAACCCACGCCAACTTCCTTTTTTTCCCATTTGACTGAAATGCCCATTCAGCCTTTTCCTTCAAACAAAACGAAGGGCAAGCTCACCAATTGGTTAAATATTAGAGGCAAACCATTTCAGCCTTTCAGGGTCCCAAAATTTGAAATATGCTGAAATTTAGGTGACCCTTTTGATAAGAGATACCATATTACTCATTTCTGTGTATAATATCATAGTATTGTTTATTACACCACATAGGTTGGCCTTACTGGAAGGAGCCGTGTAGATATGGTGCTTTTTGTGTGGTGGATTGGTAGGGCTGCTGGAACTTTCCCTTTTTGACTTGGCAATACCTTCCATGTTGAAAATTTTGAGCCATTCTGTGTATATAAATTGACCATTTTTTTTTCCTAGCCCACATTCTGGTAAAATGTATTATGTCATTTCAGGTAAAGCCACCATCGTAGATCATGAATCTGACTTCAGATATCCACATTGTTTTTAGATGAAACAAGACTTTTGATCGCAGATTATTTATTTATTTATTTATTTTAAATGATTTGACTTTTATTAGTTTTATTAAGGTCTTTGAAATATTTAGTTAAACATCAGAAAAAGTCATTCTTTGCTAAAAAAACGGTTTGTAGAATCCATGTTGATGCTAGACAGTGGTCCGCTGACAGGGATAATGGTTAATTAGTGGTTTTAGACGTCTGCTTTGAATCTTCTCAACAGCTTATTTTTTGTTTCTATAAACTTGAAAACAGTTTTGTCATGACTTGTTATCATCAGAAGTGTGAGAGTAACTGAATGTATTGATCTGCTATTGAAATGGAGAAAAGGGGTATATATAGTACAGTGATACACGAGGGAACATGTGACTTGATAATAGCAGACTAACCATGAAAGAATAACTAATTAACTAACTATCCTAATATGACTTGAACAGTAGAGTTGTATTCAAATTTTTTGACGAATGGAAAGCAAAAATCCATTTCTCGTCGTCACAGTTTACCAATCAAACCATTACATCACTTTGTGCATTTAATTTCTTCGTTTATTAGTCATGATGAGTCTCTAATCTCAAATCATAAATCTTTACGTCGGAGGCTCAACTTTCGTAGCTACGAGATTAGGTTTTGACCAACATAAATTCTAATAGCTGCATTGGTTAGACAAAAAGAAAATCACCTGAAAAAATTAAAAGTTTATTTGATTGAAGAGTAAAAACAGAATATAAATTTTTATAAATAAATTTTATATGTAAAATTATATATGAAACTTATTCATGAAAATTTTACTCTAATTTTTACTTCCCAACTAAACATATCCTTAATGAAAATTAAATCCATGCAGCATATATCTTGTCACTTTAATTATGTAACGATTGCCCTAGGACATTAGAAAAATCCTTTCAACCTAGTGGCAGCCTATATGTGCTTATATTAATAGTAAATTGAAAGTAGCGTTTAATTTTGATGCACGAAAAGTATAAAAGGATTTATATTATCATTCAATTAAATATCTTATTTTTATATAATTTTTCAAGTAGTAAAATGGAAAGTAATCATATTTATTAATGTAATATTACGTAATTTGATAAATGCGTAAATATTTTTTTACACTATTAAAAAGTGCATGAATTAGTTGGGATTTTTATAGGCATTTAATATTTTTAAAAAGTTGTACATCACCAGAAAAAAATATGAACAAAGCAGGCCGTTGATTTCATTTTCATGCACAGCCTTGTTCAATTCTTAGGTTATTATTATTTTTTTTTCTAGCGATAGATAATATATAAGCACCTCTATGAAGGATGAGTTAGGAGTCATACCTTGATATTAGACTGGAGCTAATATTTCCGTCAACTTGAACTTTCAAACCAAGGCGGCGCTGCTATGTAGCGCGAATTTGCTTTATGCGAATACCTTACGAAGATAAATGGCAAACATTGATTGGAAAAGAAAAAAAGGGTGGTGGCAAAAAGGAGGAAAAACGGAGAATTGTGACGTGGCAAAATGGTTTCTGCGCTCCACAACCATCAGCCTTTCGAGCACATATTATAAAATTGAAACAACGCAGACAAAAAAAAAAAAAAACCATTAATTTGCAAGACAATATCTTAAGTTACGAAATTGATTTTAATGTGTCATTTTTTGAAAATATATTTGTAAAGTATATGACTTAATAATCATGATTTCCTCATGTCACATTTCATACAAAATTAATTTTATCACTTAATACAACCCTAAACCATAATATATTGTGTGACGGTTGAAGAGTTGTGATAAAGATTTATATGAAAATTACATATAAACTTTTATAAACTGCTTTAACTGGTCACTATTCTTGATAATTATTTTTTTTGGAAGTTACTATTTCCACACATTTATGTCTATTGCCACATCTAATTAATGAATTATTATTTAAGTGTTCCAAAATAGCCTTTACTCTGTTTCACAATTAAATTAATAGTTTTTAATTATTTTATATTTAATTCATTCTTAATATTATTATTCAATTTTTGTTGTTTATGAAATCTTTTATTCTATAAAAATATTTTCATTTTTTAGTTATTTTTTTTCTCATAAATATGTTATATTTATATTTTCACATAAAGACCAACTTTTGTTTTAACAAATTGGTTTTTTTTAACCTTAAATAGTGTTCAACTTCCAAATAACTTTCTTTAAGTATAATATATCATTTTGGTTTCCTCTATTTTTGTTTGCCTTTTGATCCCTTATTTTTCTAATATTATGTTTTTATTATGTAATAATTATCTGCATAAGAGTAATTATATTAGATATTTGATAATGAACAATTAAAAAAGTGATAAATAAATTATAATATACAACATAAATTCTGAAAGATTTTTCATATTGTGTTTACATAATTTAATTTAGTATTAAAAACATATTATATTAATAGTTTTAGTGTCGATCTCTCAATTTTTATTGTAGTTTTATTTTCATTTTTATTCTTAAAAATTAGGATAATATAATACAATGAAATAGTTATTTGTTTAATAATTATATGCACTATTTAGAATGAACTTTATACTAATATTTGATAACATATTTTACATCATTTAAGCTGTTTTAAAAATATATGATATATTAAACTCATTAAATAAAATGTCAATGTTATTTGATGATAGCAAAAAAAATTTATATTGATAGTGAAAATCAAAATTTAAAGTTATTATTAAGAATTATTTTATTTCATCAAATTTTATTATTGCTATTTTAATTGTGATTTTTTATACTTTCTATTACGAGTCAAATTTTTTATTGCTACATTGATAGTGAATTTTATTTCACCTCATATTTATAAAATATTAAAATGAAAAAGGACTAAAATACTAGTATACTTAAAGAAATTTATTTGAAGTATAAAAATTAATTCATTTTAAATACGATTTAAGATTACAAAATTATTTTTAGAAAAAAAAATTGGTCTTTATATGAAAATATAAATTTTATATATTTTCTGAGAAAAATAAATAAAAAATTTAAAAAATTTCATCAAATAAAATATTATATAAACAAAAAATTGAACAAAAATATTAATAATATTAAATATAATATAATATAATATAATATAATATTTTATTAATTTTATTATAAAAAAATAAAATGAAATTTTAGAACACTTAAATAATAATCCATTAATTAAAGTGTTGCAATAGACATATATTAGTGTGTGACAATGACCACTCCTACGTTTTTTCACAGCCCTTAAAACGGTCATGTAACAACAATTCTGCAGCCAATTACCATTAGTTATTTTGTGAATAAAACTTCGATTCAGTAGTTTCAAGTGATATATTACAGCCATGCATGGTTTTGTCAAAAAAAAAAAAAAATTTTACGGCCATAATAAATGGAGATAAAGAGTGACGTTGAATGGGAGATTAATTTGGAAACATCACCGATATTTTGCCCTGCAATAATGAAATTGATTATAGGGAACAGAATATTCATGCATGGTTTATTTTGTATTTTATATCTAATCATTCATCAATCAATCAATCAATATGCAAAAGGATTGCAAAATTAAATTAGGGATGGATCAATGAACAGTCGTGTCATTTCGTTAAAAGCCTTAAGTTTGATGAGGAGTTTGTCAGGCAGTATTGAATATCAATAATTACTATATTTGCGAATAATATTTAAAGAAGAATTACTATATTTGCATCTGTCGCATATTTAGAATTAAATTATCAAACTTATTTTTATTGTACGATTTTTCAATGTTATAAACTTTAAGATTCTAAACCATGACATAATCAAAATTAAAAATCATAATTCAAAATATTAATTCCACCTTTAACTGATTATTAATTCCTCTTAGTTCTAATTAAAATTTGAGAAAGTTTTAATCATTAGGTTGCAAACAAATTTATTTTCGTGTAAATAAAAACTTTCGTATTAAACATTTGAACTGAATGAAAGTTTCTGACAGGAATTTCCTCTCCATAAGCACCAGAGAAATGTTATTTTGATTTATACTTTATGGAATATCGTGTCAATACACATATTTATTATTGGATATGGTGTGGGACACAAACTAAGTGGAGTCCATATCTAATTCAATGATAGATATGAGTGTGTCGACACAGTACCCTATAAAGTATAAGTCAAAATAATATTAGTCTACTATGATCTCATTAGCAATGCTGCTTTAGAGAGCAAAGGCATTATTCTTATAATATATATCCCTCTTTCCCTTTATTTTTATTTATTTGCAAGCCGTTAAGAGAAATACTTAGGTATACTTATTCTGATTCTTTTATTAATTGATACATAAGTTTTATAGGCTAGTATTATTTTCTATTTTCTCTATATTTTTAATGCAATAGCTGGTTTATCAATCATTAAATGGAACAAAATAAATATTTTATCTTACTCTAAGAGCAGTTAGGAATTTCTCTTCTCAAACAAAACCATTTTTTTTTTCGGGTGTCTAATGGTCTACAGATTGTAGGCATATGAAACAAGCTTCGAATTTCTTGTCTTTTCAAAAAGAAAAAAAAGAAATGGAATATAATCTTCTTATTTATACTTCTTACAGACAAGGCAGAAACGGAGTTGGTGTAAGTGTAATTTGGTATTACAATGGGAGCTAATAATTCAGTGGGAAATTTTGGTGGCAAAGAAAAGGAGTCCTTAAGCTCAAGTAGATTAAAGTAATTAGTATACTTTCGAGAAGAAGACAAACAAAATGTGCTACATTTGCATTTTTTTCAACATGTTATAAGATAATTACTTACGTAATGTGAAAGAGACGCACCAAAAGGCATGGTTTGGTGAACGGATAAGGAATAGAATTAAGCAAGAGTGATGAGACGTACGTGTTCTTATCCAACATCTCCTGCTTTTGTTAGTGTCTTTATTTTGAATGGCAAAAGAACAGGAAGGTCGTCGAACACAACAACAAGAGACTCTTATTTGGACTTGGACTTGATTTGTAGGTCATTTGTTTGCAATAAAAATAAGAGAAAGACTCTAAAACTTCTTTCTTGTTCAAATTTTGTAAGCCTAACTAATATATCTCTTTAGAGAAAAACACACCACTTAAGCAATTAAAATCTTCAGACGAATTTTACAGCGGAGTCATACTTAATTAGACCGACCGGTCTAGTTTAGCATAGCTTAATCATGGCAGATAAAAAATTTTCTAACTTCATATAAGTTGTCTCGTCATTAGACCTCTATGAACTATAGTCCAGAGTTAGGCACGTTTCAAGTTAGCCTATAGCATCGAAGACCAATAATCTATTATCCGCTCAACGAATTTTCATCACTAGTCCTGCTAAATTGTACAAAGAGTCTAGTGTTACGAAAACAGTACAAAAGCAATTAATCTCAATCAGAATTGAAGAGTCATAGAAACATGGGAGGGAGTAAAAACTAAAGGGAAAAGTATTTTTTATTCTGAAAAAAGATTTATTTTGATCGAAAACATTTTCCTGAAACGACACATGAACGTGAAAACTAATGACTTGTTATCAGCTGGTGGCTTGTTTTGCGGTAACACTTTTTACTTATTTCCTTTGACAAGAACAAATTTCTACATCGATCTTAATCAGAAAAAAAGAAGACGCATGACCAATGGCTAATATCAGCACTTTTTTTTTATTACTTGGGGAATGAATTTGTAATTTCTTTTGAATTGAATCATATAAAGGGGTTTCTCTTATACCTGATAAATTAAAATTTAAGGGTATCAGATTTTTTAATTATTTATGGTTAAGAACGTGTTACGCATCCTAATAATTCAAGTTTTTAAAATTTATCAAATCAAAGATTAAATCATAACCATTATTTATATAAAAGGTATTGATAATCCCTTACATACCAAAGAAAAACCATATTATACACACACACACACATATATATGTATATGTATGTATGTATACACACACATACACCCCAAAAGTTTAATCAACTATTTTTATCCAAAAGTTCGAGTTGTTGGATAAAAGCACGCAAAAGAATTTTTCACGTGAATATTTTTTTTATTTGAAGCTATAGGGACAATGCATATGTCCACTTCACTTTGTGCTGAAATTTAACATTTATTTGAAAGAATAAAGATATCAAGGATCTAACTCTAAATCACCTAGTCATAGAAACTTTGACGTGTACAATTCCATACTACTTAAAAATTGTCCAGTAATGGGAAGTTTGGATGAAGACAGAAAATGGGCGGAAAGAAAATTAGAGGAAGAGGCAAATGTCAAGCTTGAACTCTAAGGTTGCGTTTAAACAAAGTATTCTTAAATTTCAAAGAATTTAAAATGTAAGGAATTTCAATTGCTTCAATTGAATTCCCTTTATTTTTAAATTATTTTGTTTGGATAAGGTAATTATATGAGTTTATTTGAAAAGTATTTTATTTTTGTAATGAAGTTACATCACCTTCTCTATGGATAAGAATAAATGATGGAAAGCCATATCATATGCAATGACATGCAAGCAATAGGGGACGATAGCGGACAATTGATAATGGCATTAAGACGCTAGTGGTGACGACCGACAACCGATGATGGGTGATGTGCAGGGCCTTTTTACTGAAAAAAATAAAAAAGTTGTTAATTACACATTTCCATCGTTTGAAAGATTATTTCCGTATATGCACCAAATGTCTTGGGTTAAAGCAATTCATTCAACAATGCAGTGAAGAATTGAAGAAATAATTCGGCTCACACACAACCGTATTATAAGCCACGGTGCACAGTTGATCGAATTAATTTTTCAGCCTATAGCCCGCCGTATTATGGCCACAGGACCACTATAAAAGCAAGGTCCTTTTCGTGGTGGACTTCGCCATTTGTATTTGTTTTACTTTCTTTGAATCTGTTTAATTTTTTACCATGTGACGAGTGGGTGCAACAGTGTAAAGCATATGGAGCAAAACAATTTATATCGCCGAGATCAATGTGGACATATTTCTGCAAATTTGAATGTATTGGTATGTTTTTTTAGCAAGTATTATAATTTTATTTTTTCATACAGTATAGTATATTTATTTAAGTCGTGTACTTTTTTGTTTCAAGTGCATAGTATATTTATTTGAGTGCTGTATTTGTTTTATTTGAATAGTGTAGTGTTGGTATTTTAATTATAGTTTATAATATGCATGAAGTTACTTGAAATAATTTTAGGAATAAACTAGTTTTTGTTGAAGTCTATGAATTTAATTTAATTTAGTTTATAATATGTATGAAATTTGTTACTTGAAATTTATTTTAGAAATAAATTTATTTATTATTTTCTTATACAAAAATGAATATCTTTAAGTTGGTTGGTGAAAAAAAATATACAAATGTGACATCCCCCTCAGTATTTTGGTTCTCTAAATACGTTGATATTTTTCTTATTTTCTTATATAAATATCTTTAAGTGGTTTGTAAAAAAAATATATAAAATAGTTTCTCAAGATAAAAAATGAGTTTGGTTTATAATGGTATATGCATGAAACTAATAGTCCATAAAAATAATTTTGTTTATAATGTGCTAGAAACTAATTGCTTGAAATAAATAAAGTTTATAAAAATTAATTGATTTTTAAATTTTAATAATTAATCTTCATACCAAGTTTAGTGTAGTTTAATGTTAGAGGAATTTTGTTTGGTTTATGATGTGTTCTATGAGAAAGTAAATTAAAAATTATATAATTTTTTGTGTGCAGCCTAGTCGAGTACTACGCGGTCGATCTAATTTTACACGTGTTCAACTTGATCCACGTATTGAGCCTTATATTATTCAAGCTGGGTTTTGGCATACCTCACAAATCCCCTTCTATGAGTATGATAACGCGCTGCTTTTGGCCTTTGTGAAGCGATGGCGCCCTGAGACGCACACATTCCACTTGCCTGGGGGAGAGTGTATTATCACGTTACAGGATGTATCTCACCAGCTTGGGCTTAGAGTTGATGGTGACCCTGTTAGCGGTTGCACGGGGCGATGGGTTGAGCATGTTGGAGAGGATATATGGGCTATCTGCGAGCGCTTACTTGGGACTTTGCCCTCAGAAGATTGCCGGAGGCAATATAAGAATACGCTTTCCATGTCATGGCTCAGGAATACAGTGTACCGCTTGGGTGCACAGGAGACCGATGCTCGGATCATGCATGCAGCACGAGCATATATTTTGATGCTTATTGGAGGGGTGCTATTAGCTGATAAGTCATCAGCTAGGGTCCATGTAAGATATCTGCCGTTGCTAGAGGACTTCACATATTATGGTAGCCTTAGCTGGGGTTCAGCAGTGCTATGCGTACTATACTGAGGATTGAGCCGGGCATGTGGCATGCACACCATAGATCCTGCTGGATGTTTGAACCTTCTGCAGTCTTGGATTTGGTATAGGGTACTAAAGCTGATGCCTAGAGTAGATGCTGGTCTTTCCTTTCCATTGACTAGGAGGTATAACTATTTTTTTTTGTGATTTTTGGTTTTCGCTTTATAGCTTATTTTATTATTTTTATACCCTATTTTATCAAATCAAGTAACGGTATGTAAATGTAAATATTTTCAGGTGGCACGGATATAGGTGTCGCCCAGATGGTGCGGAGACACGAGTACAGATGTTTAGGATGCGCATTGATCTATTGACCCATGCTGATGTAAGTTTATTGGTTTTCGATTGGGTTATCCATAGGTTACAAATTATTACTTGAAAAAGTTAATGACTGAGATTCTCTACTTTTCCAGTTCGTATGGACTCCATATGACAATCAAGAGGTCTTACACTTGACACCAGAGTGGGTCTATGAGGAGTCACGCATTTGGGCATCTGTGACTTCCCTTCTCTACTTCCCTATAGTTGAGTGGCACCAGGTGCATCGTGTACTGAGGCAGTTGGGTGCACAACAGCCCATACCGAGGGAGCCATTAGACATTGATGGCTTGATCGGTAAGGATGCTTGTGGGCAGGCACCTTGGTGGCTAAACCATTATGGTGTTTGGTACAACTTGTGGAGGATACGACATCAGAGATGTGTAGTGATCCAACAGTGGCCTGGTTCAGTTCAGGTTCCATCGCAGGAGTACTTTGTATGGTACTGTGGAGTTGCACGTAGGAGCTTGACCCCTGATGTCCCAGCACATGCATATTTGCCTACTGATCCACCCGTGCATGTGCCGATAGTGTTGGTTCCTCCTTTGCCCGATCACGTTCCTGATAGACGGCGACCCAACCAACAAGCTCGTGTAAGGACTAGAGTTAGACGTGCCCAGCCACGGCCGGATATTCCGGATGATGGTGATATTGGTGATGGAGGTCATGACGGCGATCACAGTGATGATGGTGCTGGAGGTGGAGATGGTGATGATGATGGTGGTGGGGTTGGTCATGGCAGTGGGGGTGATGTACATGGCGGACATCACCCAGGTTCGGACAACACTCAGCCTGAGTATGGTGGCAGCACTTCCTATATGGCTGAGGGTAGCACTAAGGTTTCATATGACTTTCACCCGATCTTCCAGCCACAGATTATTCAAGTCGGTGAGTCTAGTTCACAGCCAGTTATGCAGGCACCTGATCATTTTGACCCTAGATGTGAGTTGACCTATGCAGACCTTAATGCTATTTCCTTTGCATTGGGACTCTTACCTAATTAGCCTTCCCTGGGTTTCACGATCCCCCAGATGACAAGGGTCTTTGCTCCTTCTATGACTCATGATTTTGATTTAAATGCCACACCCCCGAGTCAGATTTTGCTATCTCCACTGCTTTCTACTCCTTCGCTACGTGTGGCATCCTTTATTTCGACTTTTGATATCTTAGGCGGCACTCCACCCTCAGCCCACATAGACCAGGGGGAGCCTGTACAAGATCATGATCAGCAGGAGGAGGACTAGCAGGAGGAGGATCAGTAGCTGGACCCCCACCAGCCCGATAGACCTGTGCGTGAGATTTGTCGTACCCGCTGTTACACTGGAGGCCACATCGGAGAGCCCATTCGGCGCAGGCGAGACCATTAGTCCTCGACGTCATGAGGTATGTTTATTATGTAAATGACTTTTATTTTATGTGTAATTAAAATTCCCAATTTTTCTTATTATTTGAATTCTTAAGTTAAATCCAATTTTCTAACTCTTACAGGTATGATGAACAACTATTTGTTTATAGGGAGGCTAGCATACCACTGAGAGCGAGGACATTTATATTATGTAAATTAGTATTAGTATTTTTTCTTTCACTGTTGTCATATGTATGTTAACATGACACTTAGTCCAATGTGTGTTAGGTGGATCAAATTACTTATTAGTGTTAGCTTGCATTGTGTAAGTAATGGCCATAAAAACCCATTAACAAAATAGTATCCAACATAATATAGTGCTTAAACTCAATTAAAATATAAGTATTATGAAGCAATAAATAAATTTCCATGAAATAGAAAAAGGTAGGTGACAATAATTAAAAACTATTGGGATCCTCTTGCCTGACTCGAGGTGGAACCTAAAACTTGAGGGCATCGTCACTTGCGGTGACCTGCCTGCCTGCATAGGCCGCAACGCTTTCCATGGCCGGACTCAACATCATCCATTTCATTACGAATTCTAGTTGAAACCGGTCGGCCCTCTTTTGCCCGCCTAAGATCGCGATTGGGCCGAAGTCGAGGACCATTGTAATGTGGCCAAAAAGTCTCATTTGAAACAGGTTCAAACTCCATCCTGTATATATTAAAAACATTCTGTAAGCTATACACATCATCAACAAAAGAAGTCCAATCAAGGTGAACCTCTGGATATCCGCAAGCTGCCAGTACATGGCGGCATGGATAATGAAGGGCTTGAAAATGCTCGCAGTCACACCAACGCTTGTTAAGTCTAACTCTGTAAGTTCCTTGACCAGAACTCCCAACAAATTGGGCATCCTGTACAACAAATGATTGATTGGATCTTGAAAAATTAGGAACAAACATAGTACCTATGCCTTGCCTGTTGATGTGAATCGCTCGTAGTAGGGCTTCTGAGTACCTTGCACCTGCTGCGATTTGGGCCTTAACTTGCTGCCCTCTCCTGACAAATAGGGCTGCAAGACGATAATAAGTGGCCTTAACTAAGGCAGTTATTGGAAGATTATAGATTCCCTTTAAAACAACATTAATACATTCTGACAGATTAGTTGTCATGTGACCATACCAACGACCTTTGTCTTTGTGCTGTGTCCACTTTTCCAAGGGAATTCTTTTGACTCATTCATCAAATTCTGGGTGGAAACTCTCTACCTACCCATAATAATGATCAAACTCTGCTTCTGTTTTCAAATATGCTGCATTGACCAATGCTCGCTTTGCCTCTTTGTCCTTGAATTTAAGAGCAAAGTTTGAAGCAATGTGTTGAATACAACAAATATGGTAGGCATGTGGAGGATGCCATCTTGAGCCTTCAACATTTAAAGCAGCCGTAATAGCAGCATGCCTATCAGAAATTATCAGAATTCTCTCCTGTGGTGTCACATGGCGCCGAAGATTATTTATGAAAAATGACCAGGCCTCTCTCGTCTCCCCTTCAACCACAGCAAATGCAATTGGTAAAATATTTGAATTATCATCTTGTGCAATCGCCATGAACAGCGTACCTCCATATTTTCCATATAAATGTGTCTCATCAATTGAAATAAAAGGCTTACAGTATTTAAAAGCCTCTACGCAAGGAGGAAAAGTCCAAAACAAACAATGGAACATTAGACAAGAATGGTAAACCAAATCTCCCTCATAATAAGGTAGTGTCGACAATTCAAATATTGTACCTGACATTTATCAAAATAGGATAAAAAAATTATTAAATTGCTTACAATGGCAAAAAAAAAAATGGTCAGAAAAAATAAAAAAATAAAAGATAGTGTACTTGGCATAAATGATTGCAAACCAAGTAATCACTTCAGAAGCTCACTGTATGGCTCTTCCCAATCTTTGTAAATCTGACCAATGGCTTTTTGTTTTGCCAGCCGTGCTCTCCAGTATGAAACAGTAAATCTATACTTTTCATACACTGAAGCTTGCAACACTCTAATAGGGACAGTTGAGTCAGCTTCAACAATAGAAAAAATGCAAGAAGTGATCACATCAATATCTAAGTAGGGGTTGCGCTGTGAAACTCCCATAGCCAAACAGGTGTGCTCTCCATTATACTTCCTCACCTCCCAAATTCCCTTTTTCCTTCGATATCTCACACGGATGCTCCAATTGCACCCACTCCCATAATGCTTGCATTTTCTCTTGATATTTTGTTTGATCTGACTCATGGATCTTCTACTCAACTCCCTTTCGAATACTATAATTTTTAACTGCAAGTAGTACAGACTCTTTATTTCGGAACAATTACCCTTCTTGCAAAGGTGGCCCTCCAGATAATTGCACAAAATCCCCACTATTGACAATGCCCCTAAACCCTGCATCCATTGTCACATTTGTTGCTTTCATATTCAAATTTGAATAATGGCCAATCCGTCGACTTTCCGATTGCACAATAGACTGTGTCAAAGGCTGACTCTGGGTAGCAGGTATTATCTCATCATCATCATCATCATCATCGTGTGGCATTGACAAGTTTCAAGTATAATCAAAATATCATAATTTTCAATGCAAATAATCAATCAATTAATTTGAATAGTAATTTAAATTATTATTAAACAATTTGCATTAATTTAAACCAAAAATTTGCACTCCTTCATAGTAAACTATTTATTCAATATTAAATATTAACATGCTAGTATAAAAATTTAATATTAATATTTACATGCCAACAAAAAAATTGCAAAATATAATAAATTAATGCACAGTTAATAATATAAGCAAGTACTAACATATCTCATCAAAATTTAATAAACAATTCAGACCCTAGACAACAATAAAGCCTTAATCACATAACTTACAAAAAATTAAGTAACAAATAACACTAAGCACAAAATGTTACCGTCATTCAGCTCTTTTTTAGAACCCAGCTCATTGTAAGGCTCATACCCGGTAATTGGACCGTTAAGTGGAACATCTCTACCAACCTCAGCCGCCAGTTCTGTTAACATTGGCCCACTCATCACATTATCTGCATTTATTTCCTCCTGGTTTTCATTAACCATTGCAGTTGGCATCGAAATAATTTGTGAAGGCTGAGCTAAAGACAATTCATCAAATGCTTGAACATGAGTGCTTTCATCAGAGGGTATTTGAAACTCTTCTAAAGCTATGAATACCTCCGTAACATGAAGTTCGGAAAATTGGTTATGACAATCAAACATAATCCTTAAGTCATCATCACTTTCAATACTGCAGCTCCCATATCTAACTGCACCTTGACCAATCAACATAGGTAGCCGGTACAACATTTGAATTATTTTCTTCTTTCTTGCACGCAACTTGTGAAGAATTTTTGCATGAACCTCAGAAATGCATCATAGATGAACGAACACTGATAAGTGGTGGATTCTAACAGCAAAATTGAACTCCATCTTGTGAGTTTTGGATTATCTCACAATTATGATGCACAACCATAAAATACCTCCCTGCCATTTTTTTTAAAACTCACTCTACAAAGAAATTTCAAAAAAGGGTTCTTACATCTACTTCTCAATCGGAGATCATTTGGGGCTGAGTTTTATAGGCAGGTTGCGAGATGTAATATGTTGAGTAGAGGAACGAATTGTGTAAAACGTTTAGTTGTGGCACGATTTGGGATGAGCATAATTCGGCTAACTATCAGCCGAATTATGTATGACAGCTTTTTGTAATTTGGCTAGCTGTCAGCCGAATTACATCTGATAGGTGACAGGAAAACATTTATCTGTGCAATGTTTTATATCAACTAAAACGTTGATGTGCGTGCCGTTTTGCATTTAACACAAAAATGGTGTATATGGGTAATTAATCTCTGAACCAATGGAGATTGGTAAATAAATATTTTTTTTATTTTTTATTTTTGGGAAAAAAGCCTAATGTGCAATGGGCAGCTAATGCTAGGAGTGGCCAAACGATGACTAACAAGCAAGGCCAAGCTATGGTCGATGGTGGGAGGGTAGCAAGTGGTTGATGTCGGCGGAGGGGATTGACAACCAGCAGGCAGGAGCTAATGATAGCTAGTCACCTATTCAACAGTGAGGGTTATAAGATAAAAATAAGAAAGAATTTCAGAATTCTCTGTATGTTGAGGGAATCTGAAATCTACTCTTTTCACGTTTTGAGAATACTTCATAAAAATATTTGAAATTTTAAATTTTTTTTATGTTAGTGTCCAAATAAGAAATTTAAAATTCTTTGAAATTTTGAAATTCTCTTATGTTAATATTCAAATAAAAAATTTCATGTCAATTAATTTAAAATTCTCTAAAAAATATATTATGCTCTAAAAATAATCCATGTAAACACAACCAAAGAAAAGATTCACACACAACCGGATTAATGGTTTAGATTGACACATAACGTGCATTCAACGTATACAAAGTGAGCAGTCTAGAATGTACTGCTGCAAAAAGATTAAGAGGCGAATAAAAATTATGTTATCATTAACTCATTTAAAATGAGTCAAAGCCACATAGATGTTTTCTGAGCCGGTCGCAAAAGAGCCAAGTCGATCAGGCAAACAACAGTATCGGATATTATATATATATTTATTTAGAAAAGAATATATATATATATATATATATATATATATATATATATAGAGAGAGAGAGAGAGAGAGAGAGAGAGAGAGAGAGAGAGAGAGAGAGAGAGAGAGAGCATTAAGTTAAAAGTCACATGCAGAAATTTGGACTACGTTGGCAACCGTCATTATTTAATTATACATACTTTCAATAAACCGTTATTATTTATTTATGAATTATGTGCACCTTCCCAAAAAAATTGAGCAGAAAAGCAAGGAAGACTGACAAGTGTGTCTACCTGTGTCTGAGTTGGAAGGTGCATTTTATGGTTGAGATGTGATAATATGTTAGATCTGCGTCAACACAAAGTGGTGGGATACATGCGTGTCATTGCTAAGGAAGAATCTTGTGTGGTTGGCGGCTTGTCATTACTTTTTTCTGGGTTCATCCACAGTTCTATGTATATCTATGCTTTCAGGTCACGGTCAGGGAGGGGGTTCCTATTTCTGGTTTTCTTTGAATAATGAACCAAGATTAAAATTGGTGGAAAATTGGCAAGTCAATACAGGGAGCGGAACAAGTTTTTGATTTATTCTCTCTATGATAAGACTTTTGTTTCTATCAGACAAATCACCCAAAAATAAGCTATTTGTCTCTCTCCAGCTAGCTATTTGCCATAAGGTATGATTTATTTTTATTTTTTTCAAAGTTCAGACGGATGTCAATTCCATGCAAGTGAAAGGATCCATATAAAGTAAATCCAGAGATTACATACATAGTGAAACTCACAGTACTTCAAAGAATATTAACCTTTTTTCCATACAACAGTTGAAGAATCTTGCACAATTAAATTTATATATCGTAGTTTTAACAGGAACAAATTTAACTATCCGGGAAACAAAAAAGAGAGAACGAAGTATATTTAACTAGCTAGATTACGTCAATTAATCTTTAATCATTGCAGTATACTAGTAATTCCTAGCTATTCCACATGCCATCTGGTTGTGTTTAGCATGAAATGAAAATTCCTATCTTTATGTCTGGTGCATAAAATTATCATAAAATAAATTAGCAGTGTAATAAAAGAACATAATACTCTTCATAATAAAAATTACACTTGTTCAAAAGGTATGTGCAAATGAAATGAAAGGAAAGTCATCATAAAATTAAATATATTATTTTAGTGAATTGGCTATATTTAGGGTGCATTTGTTTGTGATTATTTTAGTAAATAATCACTTTTTATCTAAAAAAATCACTTATCATATATTTAGATAAATTTTAAAAAATAATTGAAATTTCAAAAAAATCAGTTTTCAGCTCTTTCATTTATATATAAAGGGTCCATTTGTTTCTAATTATTTGGACAAATAATCACTTTTTTCATCTAAAAAAAATCAATTTTCATATCTTTAAAAAAAATTTAAAAAATAATTAAATTTAAAAAAATTAGTTTTCAGCTTTTTCATATAAGCTAAAATTAGTAGCTTCTGAAAAAAATTAATTTTCAGCTTTTTCATTTATATTTAAAGTTTAGTTTTCATAATTACTTTTTTTAAAGTCTAAAATAAATGCATACAAAATTTAGCTTTCATAATCATTTTTTTTAAAATTTGAACAAACGTATACTTATTTTACAACAAAAGTAGTCTTTGTCATTATTTTAATATGATAAAACAATAATCATTAAAAAAAATTCTTGTACATTACTTCTTCATTCAAATAAAATAAATTAAAGGAAAATTACATTTTTTAATTGAACGATAGTTTTTAATTACTATATATATATATATATGGCAAGAATGACTTTGCTTTCAAAATGCATGTCTAATGTTAGTATCGAATGACAACGATCATTAAAATGGAACGCTCATTCCATGAAACGTTTTATTATCAAAGAAAATGATTGACAGTTCTATTACCTTTTTTTCCTTCTATTTCTAATAACTGGATTCAAATTGCTCATATTTTATAAAGTCCAGATTAGTGCACCTCTAATATTTGTTGAGGAAGTTACGAAGGTGGGGAATTTGGTGGAGATCCCGAACACACCGTTTTTTTTTTCCGGTAAGAAACACAACGAATTTTAAATGTGGTACACCCAATTATTTTTGAGAAAATATGCAGATATGTGGCACGGAATCAATGAGTCACTTTCACTAAGTTGCAAATCTAATCAAATCAAGCCGTTTCAAATTGTCTTGTCAATGCAATTGGACGCCATATAGACAATATGTAGATAACCACAATGTATCAGCTCTCTATCTAGCTGTGAATCAATAGAGGTAGTGGTGCTAATATGTGGTCGGTTTTTGCCCATTATCTATATATATGATCTGCGATAAACTTTAATTTGGATTTCACTTTTTGACCCAGAAGAAAGATATTATTAAGTTGCAGTAAAAGAGTTTCGCTTTAGACGTAGGTAACTAAATGGCTTCACCCCAGGCCTTGCATGTGATCTCACTGCAAAAGGAGATGAAAAAGGGTCTTTGACTCCAATACATATCAATAGATCCACGGGAATAATTGAATAGTTCGTTGTTAGATGCTTCGCTTGCAAGTTTAAGAATTAAATTCTAATCGCAATATCACTTTGAGATTAGTCAGGCTCATAGCTACTTTAATCATTTAAAAAATGGCATTATTGTTGGTACCTTAAATACTATTCGAATAATTAGAGAATCATGTATAATTTTCTTTTTTTTTCACAATTATTAAAGATGTTTGGCTCTCACGTAGAAGCAGAGAATTATTAAGGGTTTTCGGGTGTGGGACATCATGTCAACTCACACATAATTAATCATAATTAATCATTGAATGATATGTAAACCCCATTAAAATATGGTTCACGTCCTATTCAATAATGAATGAAATATTAGTTGACTAGATATTCCACAACTCATGAATACAAATAATATTTCTCTAATATTAATCATTCTACATCCACGCCAATGTACAAAAGAAAACTAAACACAACAAAAAGCTTACGATTAACTAGCATCAAGACACACACCACCACAAAAACTCCAAAAACTGGTTCACAAGAACACTAGAAAACAGCAACCCAACCCTACAACAAGAAATAAGTACATCTCGAGCAGAATGGCCTTCAAACTCCCAAAAACAATACATAAACAAACTCCTTACCTATGCCCCACTACATGTTAACCTCTTTCACGTATTGAGCCACATCCAGCCGCTTTCTGCGCGCAGGGATTGAGGGCGTCCTGGACCGTGTGCATCGTGAGCTTCCTACAAGTGCATGCATGTACCGTTGTACAGGCACACAGACCAAAGCGGTGGCTGCAGCCACCAGTAACATGCAGAAATACTTATACGTTCTTACAGCACATTTAGTATGTGCTTGCCATTCAATTTTGATTTAAGATGATTAAAATTTTGGGATCACTCCGGTACCCTATAAAATTTATGGGTATTGATACTTTTTAGATTACTTGTAGTTGAAAGTTTACCACGTGTTCAATTAAATAAATCAATTAATATTTTAAATACTCATGATTACATCACAATCCTTGAATTTAAATTAAAAAGTACCAATACCTTTGAGCTACCAAAACAAAACTTTAAAATTTATATAAGAATAAAATATGTGATTGTAGATGTTTCTGAAATACGCATTAAATATTATGCAAAAGTATAAAAAAATTTCTCCACTAACATATGGGCACTGCACTTGAAATAACACATCGATCACATCAAAATGGAAATGAACAAAGAAACAAACTACCATAACCTCAAACACTAAACAAAAATAAATCAATGAATTATAGCTAAGACCATCGCAAATTGATGCGTACAATACCGTCATTACCACATATGCCTCATGCAGCTAGCAGACAAGAAAACTAAGAAGACGATTCAAGCTGAAAGCAGGATCGCGATGCTGCCAAGCAAACAGTCAGATCTAGTGACCAGGAAAATTTCAACTACATTACTAGTCATGGAGTTAAAAAAAAAAAGAGTACATAACTAGTGAATATGCTTGTACAAAACATAAAAAAATTGTGCAATAATATTTAATTGAAAATTTTATTTGTCTTATTGACGTAAAAAAAATTATGATTAATTATTAGCTACTTTACCTATATATCTATAAAGTTAAATAGAAATGTAAGTAAAATCTCTACTATATACATCAACGTGAAAATATCTAAAATATCATGAGTTGAAAGAAAGAAGTTTCTCTCTCTTTTTCTTTAAAAAAAATATCTATTTCGCTCCACTCATTGTTATTCACATGAATATGGTGTGGGGGACTACAAAAGTCATTTGAAATAGTCAATGCTGCATCTTTTCCCCCCTTTATGCATATCCAATGGGATATGAATCTCTGTACTAGATAAATTTCATAAAGAGGATTTTGCAATTAAAACAGCGTGCTTTTGTTAAAGGAAGCATGGTGGAGAGAGTATGGGAGGTGTGTGCATGCCATTGCCATCATGTACAAATTAAAAAGGAAGTTCAACAACACATGTTCGTGTTTGCCCAAAGACATTCTTCTTTCAAGTGTCTTGAATCGTGATAAGTGGGTTACGAGGGAATCAGGGTAACCTTTGAAACCAATTGTAGGAATAGGTCATCATGTCGGAGCTATTGAAAAACCTTGAAAATGGGACTTTTATTAAAAAGAGGGTCTAAAACAAGGACTTGCATGATAAGGCATCGGAAATTTACATGATGATATTAAAGCCAAAGATTGCCATTGGGCTAAGCCAACAGGAATAGTTTGTTGATAGGTTCCACTTTTTCATTCTTCCTTTTTTTTTCTGGTGAATTTTTTTTTCCTTTTTATTAAGTTTGAAAGGTTTAATTCCAACAACCCAACAGCAGATATGTCGCAAATAGGATTTTATTTTAAGCTACCAACCACAAATAACTTGAGACGAAGGAGCATCAATATTGGCCTTAGCCACAACACTGAACACAAGCCTGTGTCTTTCGCGCTGAAGTTCAATACTCAAGTGATGCAACCCAGTTCTGAAAATCTTCGTAAGTTTCGCACTCATGCTTAAAATTTAACTGCATTGTGCAGATCCCGGAAAACCTCACCCCCACTGCACAAAATAAAGCTTTGGCTCATCAGTTCACAAACCATCACATTAGGCTCATAGAATCTAAGAATTTGATTATCCTCTCCACTTGGAGATGGAATTCTGAGAAGTCTTATTGTGAGTGGCTAAAGCCACCATTGCTAAAAATTCAAACCATACACAGTAAAATTTCTACTGTGCATATGTGAAAAGAAGCGTAAATGGAGGAAAAATTTTCAAAAGTGCATAGTAAAAATTTACTGTGCACGCATGAAGGATTTCGGTGCCGTGATTGTGCAGATCGTGTTCATACTTCATTCAGCTTCTATAAATAGAAGCTAAATTCATTCATTTAGCATCAACAACAATAACAAAAACGGAGAGCAACCAGAAAGAAAAATATATATAGTATCTTCTGAGAGTTTCTCCTATTTTTATAGAGAGAGGTGTATTCTCTTAGTATAAGAGAGGGTATTATTGTTCTCTTCTTATGTTCAAAGAGAGGTGTAATTTTATCTTTCACACAGTAAAAATCTTTCTTGGTCTTGTCTGTAGTTTTTCCCTCATCATTAGGGGGTTTTCCATGTAAATATTTTGTGTTAGTTATAATTCTCTTAACTCTATTTTAGTTGTGTTGATATGTTTCCATAACTCTAGTACCTAGCAGTGGTATCAAAGCCACTGGTTATAGTCTACGCTGCGGGTTACTATCCATGGTTACTATTCATATGTGTAGTTGTATACTTTTATAGTATTGTTAACATATACTGGATTTATTCCATATATGATATACGGTATTGTTCACATGTATGGTACTATACACGGTGAGAAAAAAAAGTGACCTGTCTAGTAGAGAAACAGATTCCGGTAAATACTATGGCAGTAAAATTTGAGTTTGAGAAGTTCAATGAGAATAACTTTTCACTGTGAAAACTGAAGATAAAGGCAACCTTGAGAAATGACAAATTTCTTACCAGTAATTGAAAGCAGATCTGTCGATATTACTGATGAAAAGTGGAAGAAGATGGATGATAATGCTATTGCCAATTTGCATCTTGCAAAGGCAGATTCAGTATTGTCTAGTGTTGCAGAAAAGAAAATAGCAAAGGAGATCTGTGATGCTCTTGTCAAATTGTACAATGTCAAGCCACTTCACAATAGAATATTTCTAAAGAGGAGACAATATACTCTTCGAATGAGTGAGTCCACATCAATGACGGACCATATAAACAATCTGAACACCTTATTCTCCTAGCTTATAATATCAGATTATAAAATGATGGAGAATGAACGTGCGGAGCTTCTACTTCAAAGTTTACCTGATTCATATGATCGATTCATCATCACAAATAATAATATTACCGACTATCTATCCTTTGATGATGTCTCCAGTGCTATTCTTGAAGAAGAATCCAGGCGTAAAAATAAGGAAGATAGATTGGAAAGCTTAAAGCAAGTAGAGGCATTGTTGGTGACGAGAGGGACATTGTCAGAGTGGATCAAAGTCAAGAAGAAGGAATAACTTCAAATGCTACAAATGTGGCATGAAAATGCACTTGAAAAAAAATTATCGGTATAATAAGAAGAATGCAAATAAAGCTCCAAAACATCAACCTCTCAAGGATGTGTTGCGAGCACTTTGAGGATGGAGAAATCCTGTGCAGCAAGGCATCAATTGGTTCTAAATGTGGTAAATGGCTCATTGATATTTGGATAATGGATTCAGGAGCAACATGGCACATGACTCCACACCATGACTAGTTTTATAGTTACAAACCTGTCTTGAAAGGATCTATGTTCATGGAAGATGATCATGCCTTAGAAATTGCTAGTGTTGGTACTGTCAAATTAAAAAATATATATATTTGATGGTGCTATTCGAACAATTCAAGGAGTGTGACACATGATGGGCTTGAAGAAGAATATATTGTCTATTAGGCAACTGGATGACCTCAGGTGTAAGACCCGTATTGAAGGTGGGATCTTGAAAGTTGTTAAAGGTGCTCTTGTGGTGATGAAAGCAGAAAAAACCATGACAAATCTATATAAGCTTGAAGGAGATACGTTGTAGGATGCAGATGCATTAGTTGCATCAGCAAATCAAGAAGAGACAATGATGATGTGGCACCACAAACTAGGCCATATATCGAACATGGTTTGAAAGTTCTTGTGGAACGTAATCTCATTTCCAGGCTCAAATCGATGAACTTACCGTTGTGTGAGCACTGTGTTACAGGCAAGCAGCATGGATTGAAGTTTGACAGATCAACTGCTCAGAGTAAGTACATTTTAGACTTGATTCATTTTGATATGTGGGAGTTACTAGAAATGTCTCTAAGAGGAGCAAAATATTTTATATCATTCATTGATGATTACTCCAGGAGACTATGGGTGTACCCAATCAAGAAGAAGTTAAATGTATTTCCAATATTCAAAGACTTCAAAGCAATAGTGGAACTTGAATCCGGGAAGAGGATCAAGTGTTTAAGGACAGATAATGGAGGAGAATATACAGATGAAGATTTTTTAGTATTTTACAAGTATGAGGGTATTCAAAGGCAATTTACTATTGCAAATACATCTCAGCAAAATGGTGTTGCAAAGCAGATAAACAGGACTCTCCTAGAAAGAAGAAGAGCAATCTAAGAATAACAGGTTTAGCCAATTCTTTCTGGACAGAAGTAGTTAAAACTACCTGTCACATGATTAATCGGTCACCATCAATCGTGATTGGTTTAAAGACACTGATGGGTTGCATTCATACACCCATTTTCTATCCTAACTCTGAATAATTTGCATTTGAATTGTATTTAATTGATGTCAAATTAGTAAATTTGCACTTTGTCCTCAACATGCATTATTGAATAATTTTGTAGCTATCAACATAGTATTTAGTGAATTCCCATACTTTGGAAGTTCTCTATGCTTTTAATCTCTTTTTGGAGTTTTTCTTGGTAACAAGGACTCTCAAGTTGGTGCATTGGAGCAAAATTTAGAAACTCAGCAACATTGGAGGCAGCCCAGGCGGTAAACAGAGAGAGCACAATTTTGGGGACGCTTCACGAGACTGCCCAGGTGGTCATATGTTCTTAAGAGCGCTTCACAAGACCACCCAGGCGGTCATCTACTTATGGGTCGTGTTAGTTGGGCCAATCCCCTTCCCACAGCGAGGCCATTTGTAAGAAAAGAAACACGGAGACTGACTCTGGCTTGCTCTCATTCACGCTAAGATGCGAACTCTCTCAGACTCACGTTTTAGAATTTTTTTAGTTTTTCTTTCTCTAGATTCACACACCCTCTCACTAGAATTCTCTCTCTCTAGGCTAAGGTTCTCAGTTACTATTTGTTCTTAATTTTTCAATGTGTAATTTACAGTTTTCCCTAAATAATGATTGTGAAACTCCCCTTATGGAGGAGTAATTCCCTTACCATGCACAGGGATGACTGAAGATTAAGGCTATTCATGAAACTTCTGTTATTTTATTGCAAAATTTGTGGTTGATTTCCCTCTTCCCTTTGTCATTTTTTTAATTATTGTTTGTATGATTATTGCAATCATTTTTCTGAGAGTTGCCCATTTATGTGATGTTCATCCACTGGATGAGGGTTTGGGATTGAATTCACTAGAAATTAGATTGCTATAATTGGTAATCAGATTAGCATAGGATCATAGGATCACGATTGTGAATTACTAGTTCATATGTTATCCAAACACTTAGCGGGAGTACGTTAGTAGAATTATACCATTGTTGTATGTTAACATAATAATGAAAGCAACTGCTACCACAAATTTATCTTTTAAGTTGATGATTTAACAATCCTTAATCTGAAGGAGTGTTTGTGCAAGTAATTTTATCTATTATAATCTCTCAATTTAATTTTGCCTTCAACAATTTCAAAAAAACCCCCTAATTTTCCAGAATCAATTACAACACTTCTACATGAGGCAACCTGGCTCGCACCCTTACTGCATTTTTGGTGCAATTCAGTCACAAAAATTATTTTTAATTTGTTGTAGGTAGTGACAATCCGCACCAAATTTTGGCGCCATTACCGAAGAAGTTGTGCTAATTGATTTTTTTTTCTATTTTATTTAATTCATTTTTTATTTTCATTTTTATTTATTTATTTTAATCTTTTTTATTCCTTTATTTATTAATTTCTGCATTGGCTTTATTTTAAAAAAATTCAGTTCTATTTAATTTGATTTATTTATCTTTTCTCTGTTTCTTGGTGTATTTGGTTGTTGCCATAATTTAATTTTATGACTCGCTCTCTTCCTGATTTTCCCATACTACCGATTAATCTGGAGATTGAGAAAACTACCAAATGGCTTAGGAAGGTCGTAAGGGAGAGAATTAACTTATCAGGCAACCCCTCTTCTTTTGATACAATCAGGAAATTTTATAATTCTTTTTATTTTTCTCCTGAACTTTCTGATCTTGTTGCTAGTCAGGAAATATGGCTGATAATAATAGGACTTTGAAGGAGCTCTTTGCCTAAGACCTGAACTATTAACCTTTGGGGATCATTTACCCCGACCAAGGGGGTGACTTTGAGCTCAAATCGGGACTCCTACACCACTTACCTAAGTTCCATGAGTTATCTGAGGAAGATCCACACAAACATCTCAAGCAATTTCATGTGATTTGTATGACAATGAAGCCTCAGGGGATAACAGAGGACCAAATCAAGCTAAGGGCCTTCCCGTTTTCCTTTGAAGGAGCTACTAAGGACTGGTTCTTTTACATCCCTCATGGAACGGTTGATAGCTGGGCGGACATGAAGCGTTTCTTCTTGGAAAATTTTTTCCCAGCTTCTAGAGCAGCTGCCATTAGAAAAGGATATATGTGGCATCTGGCAACTGCAAGGTGAATCTCTGCATGAATATTGGGAAAGGTTCAAGAAATTGTGTGCCAGCTGTCCCCAACATCATATTTTAGAGCAGCTTCTCATTCAATATTTCTATGAGGGACTTTTAGTTATGGAGAGGGGCATCATTGATGTTGCCAGTGGGGGTGCCTTAGTTAACAAGACTCCTACTGCAGCTAAACTTCTGATTGCAAATATGGCACAGAACTCTCAACAGTTTGGGTTCAGAGCTGGTAGAAGTACCTATCATGTAGGAAAAGTCTCTTCAGTTGAGAGCAGCAGAGTGGAAAAGAAGTTAGACGAGATGACTGAGTTCCTAAAACAGATAGCTTTGAATCAGTTGAGGATACTCCTCCACCTCAGACAGTTCGTGGTATTTGTTTTTGCAATACCCATACTATTAATGTATGTTCACAGCTACAGGAGGACTCTACTTTAGTTGCTGCTGGCAACGTGTTTCCTAGTAGATCTCAAAATCAAAACAACCAGCAAGAGTATAACTCTTATAGCAGCGCATAGAACTCGGGTTAGAGAGATCACCTCAATCTGAGGTAGAATAACTCATCACAGCAGCAGCAAAAGTATGTTCCACCCCAGCAAAGATAGTTGAGCAACCCACATGTCTACCAACAACCACCCGCTCCACAATTGCCTGTCCCTCAGCAGCCTTAGCATTACCTGCCCTTCCTGCCCCTTCAAATGCACTGTGGCAGGAGATGATGAAAATGATGATAGAAACACAGAGGAAACAGGAACAAGCCATGCAAGAGATGAGAAATGCAATTATAAGGCTAGAGAGTTCCCAATCCCAGCAGGAGAGTGCATCCACCATTCCTTCTCAGACAGTTCCTAACCCCAAGTGAAATGTTTCTGCTATTACTTTGAGGTCTAATACAGTTTTGCTTGAGGTTGCTGGTCTTTTAGAGTAGGTTGTGGTTGAGAGTCGGGAGGATGAGATAGAACAGCTAGAGTGTAACAAAATAAGCCTACACCCCAGCAGAAGCTAGTAGAAGAGTATGTAGAAAGACTCATTCCGTTACCTTTCCACAGTGAATTGCAAGGCCCAAGAGGTCCAATGAGTTAAAGTTGGAAAAATACCTCTTGGAAACTTTTCGAAAGATAGAGATCAATATTTCTCTGTTGGATGCAATCAGGCAAATCCCCAAATATGCCAAATTTCTTAAGGATTTGTGCACCAACAAGAACAGACCACAGGGCAATAAGAAGGAAAAAGTAACTGTGGGGGTGACTGCTTCCTCCATCATTAAGCCAGGTAACTTACCTCCAAAGTGTAAAGATCTAGGCATGTTCAATGTTCCCTACACATTGGGAGCCTGTAAATCAAGCAAACCATGGCTGATATTGGGGCTGGCATTAATGTTATGCCAAAATCACTCTACAGGTCCTTACACTTTGGGGAGCTCAAGCCCACCGAGTTAATAATCCAGCTTGTGAACCGCAACATCACAAAGCTAGAGGGGGTATTAGAAGATGTCTTAGTAAAAGTAAATGATTTAGTATTCCCTACTGATTTTTATGTGCTTGAGATGGAGAATGATACTGATGCCAACCAGTATACATTAATCTTGGGTAGACCCTTTTTAAAAACAGCTAGAACCAAGATTGATGTTTATGCTGGTACATTATCCATGAAGTGTGGAGACTTGAAAGCCCAATTTTGTTTGTCTATGCCATGAAATTCCCCCTTGAGGAACACTATGTGTTTGGCATTGATATCATTAACTCTTTAATGGAAGATGCATGTGATACTTTACTTGCTAAGGATGAACAACCTCCTTTCCTATTTTTTCTTCTCCTATAGGACATGATGCATCTGCTGTGTTAGAGTTTTCTGAGCTTATGGATACAGGTACCCCATCTAGGCAGTTATCATCAGTTTCAGAAGTTCTCCATGAATAATCTATTTTAGGAAAGAAGCCTTGTAAGGGGCAATGGATCTTGTTGCATAAGCCCCTGACAAAACTGATGGCTAGAGGGCCGAAGTCTAGATGGAAGGGACCATTCTTGGTCAACCATGTGCACATTGATGGTGCAATTGAATCAGAACACTTGAGGGGGGGTTTTGTGCACCATTGATGAGCATTGGCCGATGTACCTTCATGTGGCCCCAATAGATCTAAGGGCTCAGTTGGCCTATCTTTGGGTTGAAGCTACACACCCTCCATGAGAGTTTGACCATCCAACTTAGGAACGCTAAAATGAAGTGCTGGATAAGAGACAACCCACCATGAGGTTCTTCCTTACCCTTCCATTTTATTTTTTGCATTTTATTTATTTTCATTTTAGTTTGAGTCTTGCATCATATTTATTTTTATCTACATTTAACACCATCCTTTTAACACCTTAGAGGTTACATGCGTAGGCTTACACCCTTATTAGCTTGCTTGGCATTGGCTACTTTGTATTGCATACTTGGTAGATTTACTGTGTTATTTGGATTGAGTACATGCACTTTTATTTGTGAGATTTTGAACCACTTGATTGGACTATCATTTGCCATCCTTGTTTGTTCATGTGTGTTTCCTTCTTTGGATTTGTATTTTAGAATTTGTCTAGGGTCTTGTTTGAAAATATGTTCCCATGTGCATACTTGAAGGTAATTGAGGCAATTTTCTTATTTTTTGCCACTTGACTATATAGCCATCCTTTGCATGTTACCATTATTTAGCCTCTTTGAGCTTTATTGGCCATTTTTTTATTTTAGCATATCCTTAGCCAAAAGTGCAAAACCATGAAAATTCCTAACTTTTTAGGCTTAAGAGAGCATTTGCGCATTTCTTTTATGTGTTTGAGCATAAGTGTATAAGAGAACATGAGGACATGCCCCAATTTAAGTGTGGAGAGGAACAATATGTATAAAAAAAATTCAACAAATGGCACGTTAAAAAAAAGATAAAAAATAGAAAAAGAAAAAAATAGAGTTGAAAGTGTGCCACATTGCAAAAGAAAGGTCTATAATCTTGTTAAGATGGACAAAGTGTACCCTTAGACACTTGTACTCTTTGTATATGCATTTGCTCTCCTTTGACTAGAGGTTTAGCTCTATTGGCCTTTATATTTTCCTACCTTCACCTAAACCCTACCACAACCAAAAGCAAGTCCTTTCGATTCAATATGCATATGAGTGTGATGAATGGAGAATAAGACCCTTTACATGTCTATGGTAATGTATTTTCATTTGAGGTGATTTGAGTATACATCGTATCCTAAAACACTTAAGTAAATGAGTGGCAAACACTAACCTTTGGAGGATTTTTATACTTGATTCATTCATCATATATGTTGATTCTACCATGTGTGCTATGTTCTTACTCATGCCTTGCCTATTGAGATCCTCTTTGATTGTTGGTGTGAAAGCCCATTGCCCATATCTCTAGGTCTATTGGATTAGTGTATTGTTATTTTCATGCATCATGCATTTTTAGAGTTAGGAGTCTAGTCACTTTGCTATATCCATCTGAGATAAGGATGGCAATGGGGCGGGGTAAGTGTGGGGGGTACTTCCTCATTCCCTGCCCCGAATCTCCATGAGCGTCCCTGACCTCGAACCCCCCGGTGGGGAGAAAATCACCACCATCCTTGATCCCCATGGATCCTTGATCCCTACATGGAGACCCGTGAAGATATGCAAAATTAAGGGGAAAACACCTGTCAACCCAAAAATCATCAATAGCCCAAATTTTTTTAAAACAAATCTACCTAAAACTAAATCATCATAGAAAATTGACAGCTTGCTGGCTGTCCAAACTTGGCATCCAAACTCAAAAACCTAGAAAAGAAAATCCAAACTCAAAGACCAAATCAAAATCCCAGAAACTAAATCAGCACAAAAAATTGGGACACATAAAGAAACCAGCATCCAAACTCGCGATTACTATCCGTCGTGGTCACATTTGCTAGCTCGTCGCTTTTGTTGGATAGCAGCTAGTCATCGAGTTGGTTGGCTCATCACCGATTTGTGTCCGTGAGGGCCTTTGTTGTCCGTCGCGATCGCAGGCTCGCCGCTCGCAGCTCGTCCCAGGCCAAGTGTGGATGGGCTTCTGGTGTATTGCTTCCTGGGATGGTTAACCCATAGGACCACCATGTGGAGATCCGTGTCATAGCTCCTGTGTTGTGTTGTAGCCGTGTGAGATTGTGAGTGAGAGTGAAAAGGGATGAGATAGTATCAGGGTAAGATGTCCATGAATCCTGTGAAGATTAACTAAAGTAAGATGGCACTTGACATTGGGTCCTTCTCATGCCATGATTAAAGCCAGAGGGTGGGCACAAGAGAAAAAAAGAAGAAGAGTTGTTGAAGGACTGAGGAGAATGGAAGCTGTTGAGGGAAGTGAGGGAGTGAAGTGAGAGGCTGAGAGTGAGAGTGAGTGATGAGTGATTGAGTGGCATTAGGGTAGATATTTTTTCAAAAATAAAATAAAATAAAATATTATAAAACATAAGAAAAATATAAAAAGTTAATAACAATATAACATCTGCTGAAAATTACTAAAATACGGGGACCTCGCGAGGCAGGGGGTATAATCCTCATCCCCATCCTCAAACTCACTACGGGGGGAGTTTCAACCCCGTCCCCATCCCCGTCCCCGCAGGGTCGAAAATCCCTGAATGCGAGGATCCGAGTCCGGGGATCCCCGCGGATACTCGCACCTCTAGCCCTCCGTTGCCATCCTTAATCTGAGACCTTTGCATGAGGACATGCAATTATTTAAGTATGGGGGAGTTTGATGGGTTGCATTCATGCTCCCATTTTCTATCCTAACTCTGAAGAATTTGAATTTGAATTGTATTTAATTGATGTCAAATTAGTGAATTTACACTTTGTCCTCAACATGTATTATTGAATAATTTTATAGCTATTAGCATAGTATTTAGTGAATTCCTATACTTTGGAATTTCTCTGTGCTTTTAATCTTTTTTCGGAGTTTTTCTTGGTAACAAGAAATCTCAGGTTGGTGCATTGGAGCAAAAATAAGGAACTCAGCAACACTGGAGACCACCCAGGCGGTAAATAAAAGGAGCACAATTTTGGGGATGCTTCACAAGACTACCCAGACGATCATATGTTTCTGGGTGTGATTCACAAAATCGCCCAGGCAGTCATCTACTTATGGGCCGTGTCAGCTGGGCCAATCCCCTTCCTACAATAAGGCCATTTGCAATAAAAAGAAACACGTAGACTGATTTTAGCTCCCCCTAATTCACGCTGAGATGCGAACTCTCTTAAACTCACATTTTAAAATTTTATAGTTTTTTTCTCTCTAGATTCACACACTCTCTCACTAGAATTCTTTCTCACTCTCTCTCTAGGCTAGGGTTCTCAGTTACTACTTGTTATGGTAAGTCATGATGTATTCTATCTTCTAACAAAAGAAGGAGAGCCATCGACCTTTCAAGAGGCTTGGAGTGGTCCAGATGCTTCTCTGTAGATGGCAGCAATGCAGGAAGAAATGGAGGCCTTACATAGGAACAAAACATGGGAACTTGTTGCACTTCCAAAAAGGTCGAAAAGCCATTGGCAACAAATGGGTCTATAAGATCAAATGAGATGACAATGATCGAGTAGAATGATGTCGTACAAGACTGGTGGTAAAAGGATTTGCTCAGAAGGAAGGTATTGATTTCAATAAGATGTTTTCTCCAGTTTTCAGATTTACCACTACTAGAGTAATGTTGGCTATGTGTGCTGCATTTGATTTACATCTTGAGTAGTTAGATGTGAAAACTGTTTTCTTCATGGAGAACTTGAAGAGGAGATATATATGCTCCAGCCAAAAGGCTTTGAGGAACAAGGAAAAGAAAACTTGGTTTGTAGGTTGACCAAATCTCTATACGATCTAAAATAGGCACCGAGGTGTTAGTATAGGAGATTTGATTCCTTCATAATTCACCTTGGACACAACAAACTGAGTTTAGACCATTGTACATACTACAAGAGGTTTGGTAACAATGTTTTCATCATTCTGTTGTTATGCGTCGATGACGTATTGGTAGTAGGCCCCAACAAAGATTGAATCCAAGAATTGAAGGCACAGTTGGCTAGGGAGTTTGACATGAAGGACTTGGGGCCTGCAAACAAGATTTTACGGGTGCAAATTCACCGAGATAGAAATGACGAGAAGATTTGGCTTTCACAGAAGAATTACTTGATGAAAGTCTTGCGGTACTTCAACATGCAAGATTGTAAGACAATTTCAACCCCACTTCCTGTGAATAACAAATTATCCTTACGCATGTGTTCTAGCAGTGAAGCGGAGAGGATCGAAATGTCTTGAGTACCGTATACATTTGCGGTGGGAAGCCTTATGTACACTATGATTTGTACCAGGCTAGATATTGCTCAAACAGTTGGATTAGTCAATCGGTTTATAACAGATCTAGGTAACGAGCATTAGAATGCTGTGAAGAGGATCTTGAGATACATTAAAGGAACCTTGAGTACTGTACTATGTTTTGGAGGATCAGAGTTTTGTTGTCAGAGGATATGTTGATTCAGATTTTGCAGGTGATTTTGATAAAAAGAAATCTACTGCAGGCTATGCGTTCACACTTGCAAGCAGAGCTGTGAGCTAGTTATCTAAGTTACAAACTATTGTAGCTTTATTTGCTACAGAAGCTAAATATATGGCAGCTATACAAGCTTACAAGGAAGCTATTTGGATTCAAAGACTAATGGAGGAACTCGGGCACAACAAGTCAAAGATTAATGTATATTGTGACAGTCAAAATGTTGTGCACATTGCAAGGAATCTAGCCTTTTATTCCGGGACAAATCACATAAGAGTTCAATATCATTTTTTTCGAGAAGTAGTAGAAGAAGGGAATGTGGATATGCAGAAGATTCACACAAAAGACAACTTAGCAGATGTCATGGCAAAACCAATTAACACTGGCAAGTTTAAATTGTGTAGATCTTCTTATGGCCTATTAGAAACATAGATAGCAGAGAACTGGCAAGATGAGAAAAGGTTTTTTGAAAACTCACCAAAGGTGATTTTAAGTGGAAGATTGTGAGTGGCTAAAGGCACCTTGCTGAAAATTCAAACTGTGTATAGTAGAATTTCTGCTGTGCATATTTGAAAAGAAGCATAAAGAGAGGCAACATTTTCAAAAGTGCATAGTAAACATGTGATGGATTTTAGTGCCGTGATTGTTCAGATTGTGTTCGTACTTCCTTCAGCTTCTATAAATAGAAGCTAAATTCATTCATTCAGCATCAGCAACAATAACAAAAATGGAGAGCAACTAGAGAAAAAATATACGTAGTATATACTGAGAGTTTCTCCTATTTTTATAGAGAAAGGTATATTCTCCTAGTATAAAAGATGGTGTTATTATTCTCTCCTTCTATTTAGAGAATGGTGTAATTTTATCTTCCACATAGTAAAAATCTTTCTTGGTTTTGCCTGTGATTTTTCTCTCGTCATTAGGGGGTTTCCACGTAAATATTTTGTGTCAGTTCTAATTCTCTTAACTCTATTTTAGTTACGCTGATCTGTTTCCATCACTCTCATACCCAACACCCATGTCTTATCTTATGTAAACTAGAGGTAGTTCCGAGATTGTTCACCTTGTGTCGGTGATATACTAGCACTAAGTACATAAGTTATATATTCTTTATCTCTTTCCCTTATAGGCTAAGGAGAAAAGATATCCTTCCAATAAGTTATTGAAGAAGATCAAATTTTATGACGAGAGACCACTCAAGCATCGATTACCCAAGGACGTATATATGGTAAATATTGATAAAATATCCTCTAGCAAAACGTTCAATACTTTGATTTGAAGGCCTAGACAATAGCGCTTTTCCTTGCTCTGTGGAAAAAAAATAATGGAAAATTTTCCAGAATTAAACTAGTTTGTTTTTTACTACTTCGAAGATTACTCTTGATCATTTGAAGGAAGCTAAGCATATTGTACCGCTTTAGAGTTAGAAAGTTGTTGAATTTGACGTATATCACATATGGGGTGGAAATTAATCAAGCAGCCCATTAGTGACCTATGATTTGAACTATATTTGACTTGACCTAACCTATTAAAAAATAGAATAATATTATGTGTATAATAAAATTACACAACAAGTGCACACCATACACTTTATCACCATTAGATATGATAAGTGGTCCTTACTCATCCCACTCACTCATCACATTTAACGGTGATAAGGTGCGTGCTGTGTATTTATTGTGTAATTTTATTATATACATAATATTACTCTTAATAAGACAAGATTTAGACTTATTTAGAAGCTTATTTGCTTTATTAGGCCAGGCTTAGGCTCATTGTAAAGTCTGTTAAGCCTCCCAAGCCCTAAGCTTGTTTTGAAACCTATTAATAAAGTTGGCCTATGTTCGTTATGTTTATAGGCATAAGCCTCTTTGTGAATAAAGTCATGTGTTTGGCTTGCTTAATTTGTCTGTGACTTGTTTGAAATATTTAAAACTATAGGCTTTATAAGTAGATTTCAGGCTAAGTCGATCTGATAAACAAGTTAAACTAAGACCTAAAAGATCTCCTATATATAGGCCAGACCAAATAGTTGCAATGCAGGCCGAGTCTAACTTATTTAGAGGAAAGCTGTGACCTCACTTAAGCTGTTTCCATCCCTAATCCAATGCTGAAAAGCTAATTATTATACTTATTAGTCTTTGTATATGCATATGTAAATTCATCGTATTTATCCTCGTGAGTGCAAAATTTTGAGTTATATTAACAAATTTTGTAAAGCTTTAGACCCCAAACATTTTCGTGGGGTTGCTTTGACTAACTAGTAAGGTTGTAAAAGGATGAATCCTTAATTTGAATAGGCAGTCTGGGCTCTGGTTTCAAATATATAAGGTCGAACTATGAGAGGTAATTCGAACGTTAAATCAATCTGGTGGTCCTTAAAACTTTATTATCTTTTGTATTTTTTTATTGAATTTTATTTTGTAAATAAGTTTATATAATTTAAATATTAGTAATTGAATTCTAATAATTTCAAATGTTTTGAATAAGTTCCTACTTATATTTACACTCAATTAATTTATGGGGATTTATACAGTACCCATATAAAATTCAAGGATTATGATACCTTTTAGCTACTTGGGGCCAAGAATTAGTTATGTGTTTCACTAATTTAAATTATTAATATTTATAAACTTATTATGATTAAATCATAGCCATTGAATTCAAGATAGTACTAGTATTCCAATAATACTGAAAGAAATCCCTTAAATTACAAAGAGCTATTTAAAATAAATTATATGAGAACATTTTTTAATCTAGAAAAGTTTCATTGATTAAAAGAGAGACCTAAGATTGATACAAAACATTAGGCAAAACCCTAGATATAATACATCAAAATGCTTAGAATATAGACACAATTGCATCACACTTTAAATACTTATGAATGCAAAGGTGATCACTTCATATCTATGATCTATTTGAAACATCACAAAACATCATACTCGAGTTGAGAAACAAAACATATTCATCTTGACTTCTTAAAAATGAAAAGCTAATCAAGGAGATATCTAATTTATCAAATACGGTGATAACTAAGTTTATATACCAATAGCTAGTTTTGTGGTAGACATCTAATCACCAAAGAGGTTTCGAAATCTCATATTCACCACAAGCACATTTATTCAATCCAAGAGATAACTGCAATAGTTAGACTCTAAAACATAAATATTTGATTCAGACATCCTACCATTGACAACAATATTATACATTTATACATGAAGGTCAAGCATTACAAAATAGACTACTTTTATTTTTTGGTATGCCAAAACAGACTTATTTAATTATCATGGATAGCGATGCGTGCCTTTCGAAAAGGCCAGGGCATTTTTTGGTATTGAAAATGACCATATCCAATCTATTTTTTCGTGGGCTAATTGCCCAATCCATCCTATAATTTATCCAAGTAGACTTGTATCATGCGAAGCCCAAGCCTATTTGAACATATATATTTAGTATCTACTATAGTTTTAAAACTTAGACTAGTGATCCACTCGGTCGAGACACTGGGTCACTGGTTCAATCGGTGGGTCACTGGTCGAATTGGTTGAATCGAATTTTATTAAATTATTATATAAAAATATAACTTAATATCATTAAATATAATATATATATATATATATAATTGATTGCACATAAAAAGCACAATAACATGTTAGCTTAGTGGTTGTTGCATGTGCCCAAGTCCTAGTAGTGCCCAGACCAAGGTTTGAATCCCAATAGGTGCAATTTTTGAGAATTTTCAACATTTCACATAGTGACCTCTTAGTATATAATATATATATTAAATGCAACATAGATAATAAGAAGCATCAATAGCATAGTGGCAGGGGCGCTACTTGCTCTCTTTGAGGGAGGGGGTTCAAATCCTTACATGGGAATTTTTGCGAAATTCCCTTATATTGATGCACAATTGTGATGACCGCAAAAAAAAAAAAAAATGAAGTGAGGACCACCATGCACCTTAAGTGGTATAGACTACCATAGAGCTCTCCCTTTCTTTTTATTTCTTCTTTTCTTCTCCTTGGCAGAAACGTTGCCTTCGTTCTTCTTCTTCCCTCCTCTCTTCTTCTTCACGTTTTCCTTCTTTCCCTTCTGAATTCTTTTCATTTTTTTTTTCAATTCCCTTGCTTCCATCATCAACAATTATCACTACCACCTCCATTATCATCATCTCCTCCCCATCATCTCCATCATAACTGCACTCTCTGTCCTCACACCTCTACTTTCTTTCTCTAACTCCATTTGAGAGAGCTTGAAGCTTAGGAAGAATTGGAGTGATTTTCTTCACCAATTCTACACTCCAAGTGGTAAATTAGCTCATGAACTACTTCGTTTAAATTATTGAAATTTCTGATTATTTTAGGAATATTGTTAGGTTTATTGAATTCTAGACTTTGGGGCTTTTATTGATTTGGGGCTAATTTATGTAAATTTGTGATATTGTTAGCTCACAAAAATTAATATTATCTTGTTCCTAGAGCGATAGAGCAATCAGACATCAACACTTGAATAGGTGGCATCAAAGGCATTGTTCTTTGGTTCTTTGAACCATTAGCTGTGAGTAGATAGTATATCCGTAGGTTACTTTATGCATGATAAACAATATAAAATGGTATAAAGAGTTGAAAGTATGTTGAAATAGAAGAAAATAATTTATTTATTGAAAATGCCTCTTTATGTTTGAAATGATAAACTTTTATTTAGAGGCCATAATATGATTATTATGCTTATTTAAATATTTTGAGTTAAATTGGGAAAAATTCTATAGTTAGAACCTGTAGTTAACTGCAGGGATGTTAGCTCTCTTGTAGTGAGAAACTCTAGTTAGCGGTGAGGTTAACCCGCACATACCGCATATGTCCGACTTTGTATATGGCTACTACAACTCTAGTTAGCAGGTGTGGTGCTAACCCGCACATGGCCTTGGGTCATGTCTGGACTTGTTATCGTTTTGCTTTGGATAATTCCCCAATGTATTTGAATTCATATGGGTACATATACATTATTATGTTTATATTGTTTTATGCTTGCATTTAGTAAACTATGGATACCCTATCTCTCATTGAGTTGTAAAAATCATCCCGTTGTATTTCCACCCTTTTCAGATACAAGTGTTGGTGCTAGTTCTGGTGTTCCTCCGGTACAATCTTAATAAATTCTAACTTGGTGAGCCTTTTTGTAAAGGCCCTTTTGGTTTTCATCCATATGTTGGTTTAGCCTATAGATGTCAGTTGCTCCGTATGTCACAGACAGGTTCCTTGGACTTGTGTTGTATTTATATTTGAAAACTTATGACTTAGTTATATATGTTATGTTTTGGAAAAGATTTGTAAACTTAATTTGGTTTTATGTTGAATCAGTATTAGTATTTATGGTAGTCTATGTTGAAATATTATTATGTACTGGAAGGGCGCATTCTGAGAATGCTTGATGCTCAAGTACTATGAATTTACTGGAAACATTGCAGGTTATGTAATTATTTGGGAAATGTTCGAAAAACAGAGAAAACTCTGTCCGTTTTTCTAGAAAATTTAGTGATCTAAGACTTGCTGGGAAAAAGTGTTCCCATGCGTCGGTCATAGCTTAAGTTGGGTCGTGATAACAATGAACTGGCTGGTTGAACCCGGTTCGCACCGGTTCAACTGTAGAACCTATCCAAAGTCCGGCCTGGTTTTCAATACTATGGTATATACACTGCAATTCAGAACACAACCACCCTTAAAAACAAAAAGAAACAAAAAGCATGTGACAAAAGCTCTCCCCAACATTGTTTTTCTCATTTTCACTCACATGATATTGAGAAATTCTTGCATGCTAAGGTAGTATATTTAGGAGTACTGTTATTCCAACATCTAAAAGTGGGTATTCAAGGACACCCATTTCATTATCATTGAATATAATGACGGTAGTCTTAACTTTCTCTACTCATTTATCACATCCAAAGATAATGAAGTGTGCTTCCCAATTAGATATTTACTTTTGGGTATTAGAATAATATTTTTAATATATTTAATGTACACTTTATAAACCTGCATAATCACTTATTTTAATTTTAAACTTTTTTTACATAGCTTGTAAATATTAGAAAATTAAATGAGTGGCTGAGCAGCCATTAAATGTAGTGCATGGTCATGGAAGAATTTCTTATAGAATATATGTTGGACATCACTTGTAACGAGAGAGAGATCAGAAGTTACTTCTTGGAACGGAATATTATTGATCACTTGCAGTTATCTCTCTCTCCTTGCTTCCGTGCGCGGTGTGCATGGCTGTTGCAGACCTAACCACAGCATGTTAGCTTAGATACTTTGGGCCTACAAATGAGTACGAAGCATAAAAATATCTCACTTGATTAGCAATTCTAAACCAGCCATTTAAACAGCGTGCTGCACAAGATGTAGCCGATATTTTAATTTTACTCCTACATTATATTACCGTAGACACATACACCGTATAACATCTGGTCCCATAAAGAATGAAATCAACGCCAAAAGAGAACACGAAAAAGATTTGATTTCCTTCGTTTATATTTATAAAAATTAGAGTAATAATATTTTGATACCTAAAAATTAGATATCTATTCAGACACTCATTTTATAATTATTGGATGTAATGGTAATTTCACTTATCTTTAACACTCATCATATTTAATAATTATAAAATAAGTATTTAAATAGACACTATTTTTTTAGTGTTAAATATCATTACTCATAAAAATAAGAGTAAATGTTTGCGTGCAGAAACAGAATTTTCTGGATATTTCCGATCTTGCAGTCCTGTAACGGTAGCAGAGTTGGAGGGAAGAACAGTGCTTAATGAGAGTCACAAAATTTTAATATGTGTCAAAATTGATATTTGAGCCTGTAATTTCTTTTCTTTCCCTTATAATTTGCGGTTTTCGAATAAGTAAAATTCCTTTTTCTACCAAAAACAATAAAGAAAAGAAAAAAGAGAAAAACCTTTAATAGGGACCATGTTTGGTTGTGTTTTTCTACAATGTTTCCATTTAATATGTTGTAACTGTGCACCTTGTATTTAATATAAATAAATATAAATGTATAATACAAACAAACACATCAAGTTGTGCACTTCATATACTTTGAGGGTAATGCCAATAGGCAATATCTTCTTTTATCCTTACAGTATCTTCATGTGATTTCTAGACCACTCTGCAATATAAGGGGGGGATTCAATGGAAAACATTCTGGGTCTCATGAAACTTCGTATCAAAAGAGGCACTAATCTAACACCTCGCGATAGTCGTGCCAGTGACCCTTATGTCCTTGTCACCATGGCCGAAGAGGTTTGAAACTTCCTCTTTGTTGGGTCTCAGCTCATATTTTATTTATTTATTTATTTATTTATGTGCTTATTTTTGGTTAGTACACACCTCCACCTTGATGAATTGGGTTTGAGTTGAGAGTAGAAAGCTGGTGTGCAATTGGAAAGAATTTTTGTTTCATTTCTTAGCATTAGTAACATGAGATTTAAGGACAAGGAAATTAAGGAAGAAGAAATGATTCAACGTATCAGTGACATTTATAATCAAACGCCTTATCATTATATCAATATATCCACATTGCTGCTGCTCTCCTCAATTTTGTTATGTTCTTCTAATATTTTATCTTATTCTTTCAATGTCTTTCAACTTGTGTACCTCTAGAAATCCTGTGAAAGAAGAGAATCACGGTCTTTCTGGGCTCTACAGAGCTAGGTGTTAAATGTTTTTCTTCTATGTTAGCTTTTTAAGGTGTGGAGTGAATATGAGGGAAATGATATTTTGGGTGTCCTATTATCACCCTTAGAGTTGGCGGTGAATGTCACTGATCACACTTTTCCACTACATCCAATAATGATAAAACATCCACTTTTGTATGTTAAAATAACACTACTCATTCCTTATAATGCATTTTTATAACCTTTTTTCAAGTAAATCGGGGTAGATGTGTGTCAAAATACGGACTGTAAATTGTATGTTTGTAGCATAACCACATTGCGTGGAATCTAAAATTTTGCATTTTATTGGTCACAAATGCTGCATTTCTGCTACTAACTTATGTTGCTCTAAACTAGTGTGTATGAATTAGTCATTTTACATTCAAAATAGCTAATAATCAAAACTTCTTAAAACAGTTTTTTTTTTTTTTTAACAAAGAACTTCTATCTCCCCAAAGTAAACTATTACCAAAATGCTTGTTGTCTAATTATCTCATATTACTGCAGAAACTGAAGACTGGTGTAGTGACAGACAACTGCAATCCTGAGTGGAATGAAGAATTGACACTTTATGTCAGGGATGTTAACACTCCCATACATTTGGTAAGTACTAAAAGCAATCCAATATCGTATCATCAGTAGTGTTGATGGGCTAATTAACATTACTGTAATATATTGCCTAATGTTAATTGTTAAATTGTTGATGGCTTTGGATGTTGTTGTTGTTGTTGTTGTTCTCTACAGACAGTTTTTGACAAGGACACTTTCACTGGGGACGACAAAATGGGCGAAGCGGACATAGACATAAAACCATATCTTCAGTGTGTTAAGTTGGGCCCGAGCGACCTCCCAGATGGCCATGTGGTCAAGATTGTTCATCCAAATAGGTTTAACTGCCTTGCTGAAGAGAGCAGGTGCATATGGAAAAATGGGAAAATCGTACAAGAGATGTGTTTAAGATTGAGAAATGTCAAGTCTGGTGAGGTATACGTGGAAATTGAGTGGGTTGATGTTCCGGATTCCAAGGGCTTATCAGGGGTTGAGTTTTAGGTGTGGCTCCCTTATTTTAGTATTACTTGCATATTATGATGTTATGTAGTATCATACGCTGAGATTATTATGTGACTCATCTTATGGTGAGTTGCATAAGTATCTAATCGTGAGTATTTATGATGTGACCATGATCTGAGGAAGTAATCAAGTATTTTAATGCTGAACATTTTTTAAGAATTGCAATTTCTTCGTCTCTTTTCTTTTCAAAATTTTGTAACATTTATGTAGATTTAAAAATTGTCAATGAAGCAGTAATCATAGCGATTGAGCTGAGTTGTGTTTCTTTTGGATGTCTCACACATTTTCCAGTGAAGAGATTCTTTTCATCTTTTATGTTGCTAATGTGGACCAATATTTATGTATCATTGAAGAGTGGTAGTGTTTTCTTACTTCCGATGTTGTGAGTTACTCTATGGTTGTATTCAATATTAGTGTTTTGTTGCTAGTTCAATTTGATTTATGTTCGTTTTGATCTTTCATTTTTTATCGTTTTGGTGTTATGTTAAATTCTTATAGTTCTTCTTATTTATTTCTTGAGAGTCAAACTTTAACTATGGAACAAAAAAATTGTCAATTGCAATTTGAGATCAATAAAATTAAAAATAAAAATTCAAAGTCCCCAAAGGCAATTTTAGAATGAATAATGAAAAAAAAAATATTACATAGAAGTTGCTGATAGCAATTTTTGACCATGCTTTGACGAGTAATGTGTTGTGGGAAAGCTGAAATCTACATTGGTGATTCTAATTAAATACCATAATTTCGTTAATTCCCAAAATGTCATATTCTGGTAAATTTGTAATTGAAAAATCATATGTAGAATAGAAAACCTCCAGAACAAGAATCATTCCCCGACAGCTCATCATCTTCAGAATATGACCGAGATTTTTTGGCTTTTTCTTTTTGTTTTTTTCCCCCGAAGAAAGGCCTCATCATGCAATTTCGATCTTTTATATGGTTAGTCACTTAGTCTCGATAAATAGATTTCAGTCATATATCCCTTCTGGATATTCTTTTTCTGGATCCACTGCCAAGTAGATATTATATGCTTATGCAAAAACAGGCAAGAGGAGACTCCTTATTCTTGAGGTCCACTCTCAGACTTCAAACGATATAGCTGCATGTCTTGGACACCTTGAAGGATTATCTAATGCTACATATATGTCCTACCGAGAAGGTGTAATTTGTGTATGCAGAGGCCAAGAGAAAACAAATTTTTCTCGCAGTGGAGGAATTCGTATTTTGTCCTTAAATAATTGATTCTGTCTTTGCTCTAAAGCCAGTAAAAGAGACGACTTCAGACGCTGCCAGCTATGCTTATTCCGAGGAAGTTGTTTTGGTGCTTCAATTGACACTGACCACAAGCATGGTCAGTTCTGTTTGATCAACCCAAACAAGTAATGACAAATAACCACTAAGTTTCCGATGAGCACGTTTTAGATACACAAGTAATAGGCAAGAATATACCAGGCGCTCTCATTCTACTCTTAAAATATCACTTGGAACTAATGACAAAATAATTGGCATATAGACAAAAACAAGAACAAAAATCTTCTTCTATTTGTAAGCTTGCTTGGAGATATTTTTTTTTTTCTTTTTCTTCTGATCTTTGTGTTCCTAAGATATTGAATTTTGTAAGGTTATGGTTTAATGCTACTTGGTTTGCCTTATCTCCCAAAACTTTTATTCTTATTCAAACAAAGCAAGAGCGCCAAACAAAGTAAACAATGGCTGCTTCTACTTCTCCAAACTTCTCAACCTCTTTGCTTAACAATACCCTCAAAACAAGCTTCCCTTCTTCTCAAGGAAAGAAACCTTCGCACACCAAACTTGGTTCCTCATTTTCTGTGCCATTCAATAAGTCCATACGTGCGAAATCCTTTGGCGCCGCCACAAAATATGACGAGGTTGTGGTTGATGAGGAAATGGGCAGGATTAGGAGGCTTCAGAATGGTTCAGATGTTAGAGGAGTGGCATTGGAGGGTGAGAAAGGCAGAACAGTTGACCTTACTCCACCTGCTGTGGAGGCAATAGCAGAGAGTTTTGGGGAGTGGGTTATAAGTGGTTTGGAGAAGGAAAAAGGACATCCTGTGGAGAATGTGAGTGTGTCACTTGGGCGTGACCCTCGAATCTCAGGTGCAAAACTGAGTGTCGCAATCTTTGCAGGTCTTGCTAGAGCTGGTTGCATGGTTTTTGATATGGCACTAGCTACTACACCAGCTTGTTTCATGAGCACATTGTTGACTCCATTTATGTATGATGCCTCAATAATGGTAGGTTACATCAAGTCAATTGGATTTTCCTTGGTTCTTCAATTTGACCAATTTCATTAATAATTTAATATCATGCTTGATATGGTAGCATGAATAACAGCTACCTTAAAAAATTAAAGGTATGCTATATGTTGGAACTTACAGGAAAGAAGAATCGAAACTATAAAGTGTCTGTCATTGTGACGGTTAGGCCTAATATAAAAGCTACAAATGAATTATGCATTCTTTGCTGCAGATGACAGCATCTCACTTACCTTACACCCGGAATGGATTGAAATTTTTCACAAAGAGAGGTGGCCTAACTTCACCGGAGGTAGAGGAGATATGTGATAAAGCTGCTCGTAAATATGCAAACAGGCTGGCCAGGGTGTCTACCTTGCTTAACGTTCTCCCAACAAAAGTTGATTTCATGAGCACTTATGCAAAGCACCTACGAGAAATCATCAAGGAGAGGGTCAATCATCCTTTGCATTATGACACTCCACTCAAGGGATTTCAGGTTTGACTAATATGGATTGGATATATTGTGTCTGTTACTTACACACATGCCCCTCTTGTGACAATAACTCACCCTTGTTTTACCCTTATACAAATTGACCGTTATTCTTAGACGAAGGGAGTATAATATTTAGGACTCATATTTTCGTCCATTCCCTTGATAAAATACTGCGAACAAAATTTTTAAAAAATACTGTCAATTCAAGAGAGCGGTCATGACTGAAGACTGAAGAGGGAGGTGAAATGTGTGCTTAGTTGGCAGTCTTAGTTGATAAAATAGACAGAAGAAATAAGATTTGAATACCAATATTTGAGGTCTGCAATAGAGAGGGGTATTTCCCTTTTTCTTTGTGGCCCAGTCTGTCCTGCCTCAAGTTGAATCAGCAAAGCCATTAATCAATACCATCCAATTACCACTTTTCCTTGGCTTGAGATCTAGTTCATCCTATTAAAAACTCAAGTCTATACTCTATTGTGATTAAAACCTTAATCCTCTATCTCAATTCTCATTGAAAGTTATGCCTGAAAATTTTACACTTCTATTGAAATAATGAGTTTATGTTTGGCACTTTCACATTATCATGCAATCAAAATCTTTTATATGCATGACTTTTCAAGTAATAGGTTGAAAAGTCAATTATCATGACTTATGTTACTAAACATGATTGGATGATTGTGCGAAAAATGTTTATATTATCGATCCATGGAAATTAAACCTTAAAGTAAAATATGCAGATAATAGTAAATGCAGGCAACGGCTCAGGAGGATTCTTCACATGGGATGTCTTAGACAAGCTTGGAGCAGATACCTTTGGCTCTCTGCATCTCAACCCTGATGGGATGTTTCCCAATCACATTCCCAACCCTGAGGACAAAACTGCCATGGCACTGACCAGAGCCGCAGTGTTAGATAACTCAGCTGATCTTGGAATAGTATTTGACACTGATGTGGACAGAAGCGGCGTAGTTGATAACAAAGGGAACTCAATAAATGGTGATAAGCTGATTGCACTCATGTCTGCCATTGTGTTGAGGGAAAATCCAGGATCAACTATAGTCACTGATGCACGTACTAGTATGGCT
The DNA here is from genome assembly GCA_031216125.1 of Dalbergia cochinchinensis. Taxonomy (NCBI): domain Eukaryota; kingdom Viridiplantae; phylum Streptophyta; class Magnoliopsida; order Fabales; family Fabaceae; genus Dalbergia; species Dalbergia cochinchinensis. The sequence goes on from CM062370.1 coordinate 39,058,536, forward strand.
CTCACTAGATTTATAACTGATAGAGGGGGCCAGCATTGTCTATACCGTGTTGGTTACAGAAATGTCATTGACAAGGGAGTTCAGCTTAACAAGGATGGAATTGAGACACATCTTATGATGGAAACATCTGGTCATGGTGCTCTGAAAGAGAATCATTTCCTTGATGATGGTTAGTTAACATACATGTTTTGTTGCATCATTTTAATTTTCCATGTTGACATCTCAAGACTACTGTGATTTCTACATCAAACGTGACAGTGGATCATGTCCGCTTTTAATGCCCAACAAATAAAATTAATCAATCACAAACACAATATGTTTTAGGTCAAACTATATTCACCTCCCAGTGGTTAAGTGAAATTCATCCCGGTTCGCTTGTATTTTATAAAATTTGCTCAGAGATATTTGAGTTTGTGAAATTATTACACCACCTTCTATGAGTTTATGAAATAATTAACAAACTCTCCCTCCATTGCACATTGTATAGTGCATCTAGGGAGATTAGTGTCACAGAAACAAATAGATGGTAGCTAAGATGAATTTTACTAAATTTCAAGGGAGGTTAGTATAATCCCTTCAATATTGACCCTGGTATTGATGTTGCCTTTATAATTAAGGGGCCTACATGGTAGTGAAAATCATAATTGAGATGGTAAGAATGAAGCTTGGTGGATCAGATGAAGGGATTGGTAGTCTCATAAATGATCTTGAAGAACCTTATGAATCAATAGAACTAAGGATCAATATCACCTCTGAACCTCGACATGCTAAAGCGAAAGGATCAGAGGCCATTGAAGCATTTCGACAGTGCATTGAGGTATGTATGTTAAAATTAACGCGTCTCCAAATTTTGAACAAATTGTGTGTGTGGAGTATTAAAATAGAGAAATACTTAGGTGCACCGAGAATAAAAGATAACACTTGCTCTGATCCATTTATTAATTGGCACATAAGTTTTACGGGCCATTATTGTCTCCCACCTTCTCTACATTTTTAATGCAATAGTTGATTTGTCAATCACCAAATAAAACAGAGTAAATATTTTGTCTTTCTCTAAGAACACCTAAGAATTTCTCATTAAAATATTCGAAGTTCCTTGCCCTTAATACAGGAAGGGCGGCTTAAAGGGTGGGAGTTGGACTCATGTGGTGACTGTTGGGTGAGTGAAGGGTGCCTTGTAGATACAAATGACACCCCAACTCCTATTGATGCCCACATGTACAGGTGAAAACATGCTATAGAAAAATGCTAGTAGTTTAACAAATGTGATCCTATATATATTGCTTTGCTTAACAAACTGACTTATATCGCGACAAATTCAGGGCGAAAGTATCTATCGATGAGCATGGACAACATGGTTGGGTTCACATGAGACAGAGCATTCACAACCCAAACATTGCTGTGAACCTGCAATCATCTGTTCAAGGAGGCTGCTGGTCTATGGCAAGAGCATTTAGAGATGAGTATGTCTATGTTGCCACTCTGATGCCTTAATAAGAGCCATTTATTTAAGGTGTGATAATTTGGTTATCTGATTTAGTTTATTCAATCGTTGCAGGTTTCTCAAAGCAAGTGGAGTTGATGCATTCCTTGACATCACTCAAGTTGACAAGTTCGCTGAAAATGGCTCTTTAGCCTAATTTGCAATTAATATAGGCATTCAAATGTTACATTGCTTGGGAAGTAAAAATGAAGATAAATTTTTCATGAACGAGGTTGATGTGTAATTTTACACGTAGAACTCATCCATGAAAATTTACCCCTCTATTTTTACCTCAAACCAAACATACCCTATTGTACCATAACCTTAAGAGCATGTTTGGTTAGGGAGTAAAAGTGGAGATAAAATCTCTCTATATAAGTTTCATGTGTAAAATTACACATGATGTTCATTTGGGGAATGTTTACTCTCTAACCAAACACACAGTAAAGAAAAGAAAGTATACAAATGGAAATGAGTACATATTTTTCAAAGATAGCATCTTCTATTAAATAAAATGCAACCAAGTATGAGAATAAAATTGGTGTTATTGTAAGCACGGCAATATTACAGTCAGAATGATTGATTCCTATTATCAGCTTCCGTACGCTATATACTAATTCAGATTCAGAGAGATTTTGTATTGTAGGCATCTCCTGTGCGTGTATCCTGTGATTAAGATTTAGTTTTGGAGATCTGCAACTTAGCATTCAAACAGAAATGATGAAGAAAAGAATGAAAATTTTGCATGCAAGTACTTCACAGCTAGAACAGCCACATGCTATATAGGTGCGTGAAAACAGAGAGAGAAGGTTTGGGAGTAGGTGCAAGCATATCAGGAAAGTGGAGCGTAAACCTCATTTTTACGCTTGATGCATATATCATAAGGCAGTTATCCTTTAATGTCAGTGTGTAAATTAAATAATTTAAACATATCAAATGCATTCATAAAAAGATATGAAGATGAACAAGCATTACGTATAATTAACAAATAAGGACAATGTCAAGTTAAAGTATTTACAAATTAAAAGAATAAGATAGCAAATATCAGAAACAATATTATGAAAATTTAATGCTTATAGTAAATGATTAACCATTCTTGGAATTTCTACAAGAATTGAGGATAATAAATCATGCAATTAACATTGTGAGCTGTCTCAATAAAAAAAAAAACTGTGAATTGTCACATGGATGAAAGGTTTCAAGAGGGAAAAAAATATTTTATAAGAGTTTAATTTTAATGTAATGATAGTGTAAAGTTCTTTTATAATGTCATTCAATTAAATTTCTTTATTTATATAATTTTTCAAGTAATGATATTGAAAATTAATTATATTTATTGATGTGACAATACATGATTATTAGATAACTATGCTAAAATTTTATCTATTGTTACTATATCAAATTAAATCCATTTTACAATTACTTCACAAAAGCAACATGTCAACAAAACATAATTAATTAGATCAAATAAATATAAATCAAATTAATGAAGATATGAAATTATTAAAATTCAATGGACCCAATAAAAGAAAAAAAGAAAAATATTTAAGTTTTTTATTTTTTTATCAACTCTACTCTTTTTTGTAATTTTAATTAATTTATTTTTTAACATTTTTCAAACCTTTTGATTTTTTTTTTGTTTTGATTTTTGTCAACACCTCTAACTTTATTTCAATAGAAGAACCTAACCCAACCTCCCTTTTTTCAATCATGAACCCAATCCCTTTACCTTAATAAACATGATGCAAAGGTGCAAAACAAAAAATTGTAGCCCATTCAACAAAAACCGCTTCAGCCCAAGAAAGAAAAAGGGGAGACATGAACCCCTTACTTAAAGCCTTTAGTGTAGGGTAACCTAAGGATGGACATGCTTGTGTGAAAATATTGTGTCACTGCATTACTTCCTCTTCTTCACACATGAAGCTTTCTTCTCCCAAAGCAAGCAGCAATGCCTCAAGCTCTGTTGCTTAGGGGGGAGCTGACCCCATCCCCTCCATAATGGTAGTCTAGGGATGCCCTTTCCTCTTTCTTTTTTTTTGTTCTTTTGTCTCATATTCCGATTCCATTAGTTTTGTTTTGATTTTTCTTTTTATTGGTTTCTCTTGATAGCACAGGTGTTTGGATAATGAGTAGTACAATAAAGTTCATGTCTTGATTTTCTCGCAATTGCTCACACTTTTGACGACTTCGAAACACTTTATCATGAAAGGTGAAATCAATAAGCTATATACTGCTAGAAACTCACGGAACACAGATAAAAAGTACAAACAAATTTTGTTTTGTCTCTATTACAAATAGATTTATAGACGGGAAAACAAAAAATGGAAATTTTTTTTGTCAAAGATATATAATCTATTCGTAATTGTTGATGCAACTTCACACCACATGGCGCATAATTGTTACAAATGGAAATTACATATGAATAATGAAAGAAGTTTTTTTTTCAAAACATACAGACAAATTTGTAGATGGATTTTTATTTAATTTATTAGTTTAAAATAAATTCAATATATTATAGATAGAAAATTTGTTTATAATTACTTAATGCATGCATTATAGAAGGAAAAATCCATCTTAATGAATAAAATTTAAAAGGTTCATACTTAATGTGCACATTATAGACGGTTTATAGACAAGAAAATCCATCTATAATGAATGAAATAAAAAAGGCACATATTTAACGCACACATTACAAATGATACGTTTCATTAAAGGAATTATAAACAGACAAATCCATCTATAATGTTAGAATTATGGGTACAAATGCAGCGCCCCTTTTTCTTTCCCATTTTCCATGTTCACTTCTCTCTCTGTTAGAAAACAACCATTGCCACCTCCTTCCTTGAGCTACCATCGGATACCAGAATCCCATTTTTTGCAAATGGTTTGTGCCATTATGTTCATGATAATATTCTCTAACTTCTAATCGATTTATTTTTTTTAAAATTTCCTACCTTCTTTTTGTTGTTGGTTTCATTAAGTTATTAGTTTTTAATTTGTAAGATTGAAGAGAGCACATTTGGAACATTGGTGCTTTATTTGGTTTGGGGTTGATGGTTACACCACAACTGGGGTGACATGGTAGAAGACTTGGTGGTGGTGGCACACGGTGGTAGTTGGGTTGTTTTCCTTTTTTTTAATTGAGATTTGGAAAGATTTTGGTTTGTTTGAGCTAGCATCGAGAAGGGGGATTATTGGAAATGATGGATGGTGGCGGTTGCAATGGAGATAAATATGTATTATTTTGTCCATTACAAAGGGATTTTTTCATCTGTAAAATCCACATGTAATGTTATAGACGAAAAAATCCACGTGTAACAGGCTAATTTTGCAAGCTTTTTTCAGCCAATTATAGAGAAAAATTCATCTATAAATCTACAGATAGACAAATCCGTTTGTAAATTCATCTGTAATTTATAGATGGATTAGAAAATATGTTTATAGTATTTATATATATGAAAATAATATACGACATGTTTTTGTCTATAAATCCTTCCATAATTGAAAAATCCGTTTGTAAAGCTTATAAAATCTATCTGTAATTTTGTCTGTGCTCTGCGAATTTCTTGTAGTGATATGTGGTGATATATTTAGACTTGTGTTTACTTTCTTTAGTTTATCTATGTAGTTATCACGTTATCTATGTGTTCATCATGCTTTTGGAGTTTTGTGTTTTTGTGAAGCAACAAGCTTGAAACATTAATTGTTTTAATCAGAAGAAAATAGAAAAATTGTCTAATCACAGGAAGAACTCAAAGAGTTCCTGTAGAGAAGTCTTCCCGTGGAAATGCTCTTTAAATTTGATTATGGAGGAAATAAGCTTGCACAAACAAAAATATTTGTTTCTATACGACCATAATATAATGTTTTATAATGCTTCAGATAATTTTGAGATCTAATGTGCTCACATGTGCATTTATGAGTATATATACTGTGTCAGAATAACGTCCATGTTAAGAGCATTTTATTAAAGTTGTGTGGTTGTAATTGTTTAATTTCTAGGCTTAAGGCTTTAGTGTCAATAGAGTTTATTGTATTGTAACCTAGATTTTTACCTACTTTTTCTACCAAGGGTTAGGCCTTTCTTTATTAATCAATAAACCTTTTTGATAAAAAATGAAAAAAAGAATGCTTATAATCTAGCTCCGTACACCCTCTAAAATTCCTTTTCTCCGTGTAAACATTGATTGGGAACCTGCCTCATGTAGATTCTCTCCATGATGGTTTAGTAACCCCATCCCTTTTTCCTAGCTACCTGTTTTCTTTTTCTTTGTTTTTTTTTTATTTCTTTTGTATGTTATCTCATCTTCTCACTACAATAAGTTTGGTTTTTTCCCTTCGGATGAGTTTCTTTTGACAACAGCAATGTTTGATTCATGAGTTGCGCAACCAAGTTCACATCTTGATTTTCTCACGTTTGCTCACAGTTTTAGCGGCATCGGAGGACTATATTATGACATATAATAAATCAACAACTTATGTTAGCAATGGATTTTTAAGATTGTTGTTGTTTTCTTTTTTATTTGCATGTTCATCACACATTGTTTAATCTATGGAGGCAAGCCGAGGCTGCACCTATATAAGTTGAGAAAATTTATATATTCAATTTTCTATAAAATATATTTAAATAAATTATTTTTTATATTGAATAATAATCAACAAACTATTTTTTTATTAACATCCTGTGCGATGCACGGGTCAAACGATTAGTTTTAAAATACATGTGATTAATCTTCCATAAAGAAAACGTTGTCGCACAGGTCAAACGATTAGTTTTAAAATACATGTGATTAATCTTCCATAAAGAAAACGTCAATTGGTGTATGTTTCATGAGTAATGTGGGAACAACAAAATTGCATAATAAATACACATCACACACTTTATTACTATTAGAAGTGAGGAGTGAGTGGATGAGTGGGGATCATTTATTACATTTAATGGTAATAATATGTATGGTGTGTATTTGCTATACAATTTTATTATCCTCATAACGTTTTTGACGTTTGATATGCCATGTCACCCACTGAAATAAACTCCATATCAATTTTGTGAGATTAATGCTCATTTATTTTAAGGACCCAACCAATGTTATGTCATTCATTTGAGGACCAATTCGTGGGCCATTTTGGTATAGGATTTGTTAAATAATCACATAGTATAATACATCATCATACAATGTGACAAAACAAATAAAAATAATATTTTTTATGATTTTTTCACGAAACCTAATGTTCAAACTAAATTGAAATCAAAATAAATCTTTTAATAATCAAATTGATATTATAAATATTTTGAAAATCAAATTTATGCCTTGCAACTTTTTGGAGGATCGATTTCTTTTTTGTACTATTTTGAAGGTTGATTTGAGATTTTTTTTCCTTCTAAAAATAAAAATTTTAAAGTACCATTAGGACTAATTATCGCATTCATGGAGGATTCTACCATGGGGAGGAGCAGTTATGGACCATGATGGTCTGGGTACTTTTTAACAATTTTAATTTATACAATAGTGAGGCATTTTGTGAATTGAGGCATTAGAAATCACAACTCCTCCTCTGTTCACAGACACGCACACGCACAAGCGCACCAAGCCTCAATCTTCTCTTCCCTTATCGCAGATATCACACAATTCAGGACATAAAAGATTTTTCATGATTTATATATTAATTATTTTGAGCGATAATATATAATCTATACTAATATTAATATGAAAATCCAAACATTTATCTAAGAATCTACATAAAAAAAAATTATTATACTTCCTAAATTCATGTAAATTCTTTACTAACTATTAAATCTATGATTTAATAATTAGTAAGTAGGAATGAGTACAATTTAGAGGAGCTATACCCCCCGATAAAATATGCCAATATACATATTCTAAATACCTCTAAAGTGACGTGGATTCTAAATCATACATATTTTTTGGAATATATATTATAATTTTTAAAAGGGTAAAATTCACTTATCTCTCTTGAGGTATCAAGAAATGATACTCAACCCATTTAACTAAAGATGTGTTTGGTGTTCTCTCTTTTATAATTTATATTTTATAAATTATATTCTAATATTATAGAAACTAAATTATTTTATACTGTGAATTTATAGAAACTAAATTTGTAAATAATATTAGAATATAACACAAATTATATAATAATTTATAGAAACTAAATTATATAATAATAAGCATTTCTATTGATTGATTTTTTTTGTTATATTTCTATAAATAAAATAATAATTATACAACGAATCAATCAAATATAACACGAAAAAACAATCAATTGAAAAACTTATTATTATATAATTCTTAATATTATTTATAAATTTAGTTTCTATAAATTCATAGTATAAAATAATTTAGTTTCTATAATATTAGTATATAATTTATAAAAAATAAATTATAAAAGGAAGAACACCAAACACAACCTTAGTGAAATAGGGTGGAGTATAGATTTTTTAAACAAATGGAATGGAATTGTCATTTTTTGATATCTTAAGAGATGTAAGTGCATTTTACCCTTTTTAAGATATCCCTAACTCATTTAATAGTATTATTATTATTATTAATATTATTGTTGTGTGATATTTTGGAATTTGCACTTAAAAAATTATCATTCACAATCAATTATTCCTACAAATAGATTAGTATACTTTGAAACAAACATCCCGTTATACATAACCATAAAAACTTATTTGTGAATTTTAATTAAATATTTTTATCTCATCTATTTTTCCTTACACTTATCTAGATTATTAAACTAACATATCCACATGTTGGTGTGTACTGTGCATTCACATTCCAGCTGCCATTTTATTCTGCAATTAACATTTATTGCAACATCTAATTATCGGTTGCAATCATAATTTAAACTTTTCATTTCTTTTAAGGTTGGACCATTGTGCAATTACAATAAATTATCACCCTCCTCACCTTTACGCCAAATGCATGGTTATATACGAAGGACCATGGAGCACCTTACCCATAATAGAAAGACCCCGCATGGGGATACAAAAGCCTTACTATAAGTTTATATTATTTTCACGCCCAAAAAATGAGTGTCTATTCAGATATCTATTTTATAATTATTGGATATGATATCAATTTCCACTTATCTTTAACATCCATCATATTCAGTAGTTATAAAGTAAGTGTCTATTCAGACACTCACTTTTTTGTGTCAAAATATCATTAGTTATACGTTTAATTTAAGAATCATAAAAATGGAAAGGCAAATTTTGGGGGACCACCTCTTCGAACCTGCCCCCAACATGTTTTTGGTTGTAACATCATTTTCGAGGCTCAAGAGCTTATGTACAAACGACTTAAAGGGTATCCCCTCAATAGGGTTTAATGATGGGCCTTTTTTTCGGATTCAACTTGAAAGATAGTGGTGTAAAGCTGTAGACAATCGATATCTAATCTTAATCTTAAGATAGTGGTACGACAAACAGTAGGGAAAAGAAAATGATATTACCTAATTCCATGTTTAGGCACTGAAAATTTTATAAATTTCAATAGTGTTAAAAAAAATAAAACTTTTGGGTAAAATGCTAACTAATTAAATAAAATCAATAACACAAGCACATGCAATATATATATATATATATTATAGGGAACGACTAAAAAATTATGGTTAATTTATTGTAAGAGTGAGAGGATCAATCTGGGTCGTTGGATCTTAGATAAATAGTCAAAATTAAAAATAAAATCACATGATCAATAATAACTTTCAATATTGATCATCCATGTATGGTTACATGATTTAGATTTACTCATATCACTCTTATAATAAAAACACTAGTTATTTGATTCGTGCAATGCACGGGAAAATAATAATAAATAGTTTATTGATTATTATAAAAAATAAATGATAATTTATTTACATATATCTTATAGAAAATCGAGTATATAAATTTAGTATAAAAGTAAGTTAATATTTAAATAATTAAATAAGTGGACAAAATATAAATGTGTCATTCTATTTTATATCTTATATTGAATATCATGTTTATAAGATTGAAAATATCTTGATAAATGGCCTATAACTAACAATAAAGAGCCTATTTTATGAAAATTTTGCACAGTTCAAAAGTTAAAATTGTTGAATAAAGAAAGAGAATAAATGGATAATTTTACTATATCATGAGTTATTTATAGGGATAATAATGAGTATCCATGAGAAAGGGGACATGTCCCACACCTCCTATCTCAGTTTAGAATTTTGTTTCTCATCCCCCTTATGGGTCCCGATTTCCCATTTTCCGTTCCCCGTGAGGATTTTGAATCCTTATAATATTCAAGGGTTTATTAACAAATTTCAGAAAGAGAAAAACTTTAAAAATATTTTACAATTTGAAACATAAATATCCATAATAACAAATAATATTATTACAACATAATCTAAATTAAAATTAAAAATATATACAAAATGCAAATATAATAAAAAAAATTAAAAATAAAGATGTATTATCCTTGTCCCTATCCCGTTTAACAAATGGAGACTTAGCCCCCATAGATCATTCTTATGAAGGTGAAATATGTGTCAATTCATTTACCGTTAGGTAATTCCCCTATGTATTCATTTTTAACCTTTTTTTATCATCCCTAGCCATTTATATCTTTTTAATAAATTAAAATATTTAATTTAAAAATATAAAATATATTTTCTTATTAATAAAAATAATATATAAATTTAATTTATATGATTTCAATTACACATTCTTTCCTTGTACACCCTTTTAACAAATTAAAATATCAATTTTAAAATATATGTTATAATTAATGTGTAATAATTAGTAAAAAATCATTTATAATTCTAATTTATATAATCTCAATTATTAGAGTAGTATATCAATTATAATTTTTTAATTAAAAATAATATAATTATTTACTTTTTAAACATTCATAAATATTTAATATCATTATCAAAGAAGTGTAAATTATAGAATTAATTTTTTTAAATATTTTAGTATTAAAAAATTGAAGGTATTTTTTTTCAAAAAAATTTGTATGAAAAAATTATGGAATTAGTAGATTCGAATGTTTAAGTTGTAAAAAATTAAATAGAATATAGTGATATATGTAGATAGATAATTTTTTTTATTATGATTTTCAAAAGTTCTATATTTGAAATTAGAAAATTTCCCTTAATCTCATCTTCATTTAGAATTTTGCCTCCATTCTCATGCACATCTCAGTTATGGATCCCCATGTTTTATTTCACATAGAGATTTGAATCTCTATTGATATTTACGGATTTATTAAAAATTTTAAAAATAAAAAATTCTAAAATACTTTGAACTTCAAAACATAAATATCTATAATAATAAATACTACTAATACAATACAATTACAATAAGTTAGTTATCGTTAATACTATAATTATATATATATATATATATATAATTTTTATGATATAACATATTGAATTATAATTTTGTTTATGTTATTATTTATTTTTTATATTGATTTTTTTAATGGTAGAGAGATATGAATATATGAATGGAAAAAAATAATTGATAATTAGAAAATAAATTAAATTTCAAAGCTTACTTTAAGTGTTAAGATTATGAAAAGAATGAGGTATAATTTTTCTATAAATAATACATGGAAGACTTTTTTTATATAATAAGCATTAAATATTAATATTATATCAGTTATTATCATATTTGATTAAGAATAAATTATTATATTTGTATTATAATATGCCTTAAATATTTGATTAAGAATAAATTTGGTATAAATTAAATTTTAAATTATTATCATATCAAAATTAATCAATTAGAAATTAATTAACAATTTAACCTACCTGTTTTCGTTAAAAAAAAAATATGTTAATTTTAAAACTTATTTATTTTGAAAATATTTTTTTTATAATTTTTTATATTACCTTCATAATGTAAGACTATCAATGGTTCTTAATTTAATTGTAAATCGTAATTATATTAACACGAGTTCTCTTTTATTACAAATTATAATATTTAATGATTGTAATATCTAATTTTATTTCATATGAAAAATAATTAATAAATAAATTATAAATTAAGTTTTAAAAAATCTTTAGACATAAAGATTGAGAAAAGTGAGGCCTAGATCACTGTATGAATGACATGTGAAGCCTAAATCACTATATGAATGACAAGTGTAATAGTTTTCATAAAGTGAGTCTGAAATATTAATATAGTAGATTTATACAATCAATAAATTTTGTATGGAATCTTAATTATTAATAACTTCTAAGTATAAATAAAATTATGATAAATCTTTATCATTTTTTTCTTTTTAAAATCTTCTTCAATTTTTAAAATTGTTTTCAACACTAACTTTTTTTTTTCAAAATTCATTCAAATCTTTTCAAGTATAAAATTATCAAAATTGTCATAAATTGTTTGATTGATTTTTTTTTTTTAAAATTCATTCAAATCTTTTAAATATAAAATTATCAAAATTAATTGCAAGAGCTCAGAGGTTATTGAAGGTATAATTTTATGACCATCTCAGGTGATCCCAAGATTTTCATTTTTACCTATGTACATATATAAATTTTTTATTGAATTGGCATATTCTTGGTCTTCAAATAATTAAATTAGTCTATATATATAATCAAATAATATCATCACTAATGACACGAAAAAATATTTTGCCTTTAAATAATTAAATTCATCATAATCTTATTGTTAATAAAAAGGTAAATGATATAACCTAACGCACATATTTTGCATCTTTCTTATAATTTATATACTTAATTTTATAAATTTAATATAATAGTATTCAAAAGAAAATAACCACTGGCATCAAATATAAAAATTTTAGATGTGAAAGTAATACTAAAATTATGAAATTAATTTATCAATATAACTCATGATTTTAGCATCGTAATAATTAAAGATATTTAATTAATGTAATGCAATTCTATTATTAAATATGGATGATTATCAATGATATACTAATAATATGCAATAATTGAGGTTTTAGTTTTTTCAAAAAAATTAATGTATAACTTCTTAAAATATGTGGACCCTAAAACATATTTATTGCGACACATGTAAAATTTTTTCTTAAACGACTCTGAAATATTAGTATTATAGATAGATTCCTCTGACTATATATATGTAGGTCAAAGAATCAAGTTAAAAGTTTAAATATAGTTAACCACCAATTAATAAGTTTCTATAAAATCAATCTAAACGTTAAATTACAATAACATATCATAAAGATCAACTGTATTAAATTTTATAAAAATCAAACATAAATAAATATATAATCAAATACCTTTTATTCTCCTGCATTTTAAAAAAAAAAAAAAAACACACACACACACATTAAGAGTGAAAGCAGACAAGGAAGACCTAATCAACCAGAGAAATATGAATTGAACCAATCGGTTTAGATTGGGTTAGATCAAGTCTGGTTATGTCGAATCTAATTAAAACCGATGACTTATTGGGTGGGTTGGGTAGTGGATTTCAAAAAATTAGAATCGAAGCAACCTAATGACTTAATTTTTTTTATTGAATATTGCTCACATGTGATGAAGATGGCCCACTACCCATGGCCCACACCAAATTACAAAAAAATAAAAATAAAAACTTCACAATTTCACAAACACCCTCTTTAGACCCTTCTCTCACTTAGTACTCAGACTTACAAACATAACACCTATAGCCCTGACAAAGTCTGTCGTGCCATTTCCTCTTCTCCTTACTTTACTGGCTCACCACCACCGCTAGTTGACCACCTGCTTCCTTCCACCTCTCTCAAATTCTCATTATCTCTGTCTCTCATCATCTCTATCTCTTACACTTTCTTGAACCCTAACGCGATCAGCCCTTCACTCATTCCTCGTTGTGATGCTCCACTAAAGTGAAGCTCACAACTGAGGTTTAGTGGTCATCAATTTCGCAGCAAAAAAATGGAAGAGAAAGGTGGTTGTCCAAGGTGATGAAGCAACCTCTAGCGATGACTATGTAAACACTATTCTTCCCTTCCTTAATTTTTTTTCCATTTAATTTTTTGGTTTTGTCACCTTGAGTTGATTTGATTTTGGCTTATTGTGATGTTGTGAGATGGTTTGAGAAAATGTTTGATTTGTGGTTTTGATATGTATTGGTTGGTTGAGATGTTGCCAATAGCTTGGGTTTGGCTATTGTTTTGTATGTGTTTGTTTTTACTGTGATTTGAGAGCTTTTGTTTATAGAACCTGCTACGAGCATGTGGGGTTTATCTCTATTTTGCATTTGCATAATTTTGTTTGAACGAAGTTTAGAATTTTGGTTTTGAATTGTAGATGAGGTGTAGAAAATGTTTGGCACTGTATAAATTTGAGATTATAATTTTTTAATATTTTCAATTAGGTAACCTAAGACCCGAACCAAATCAAAGCAAACTCATTAGAATCAGTTTGGTTCGGTTCGGGTTTATTCAACAAAATAGCCTTTCTTAAACCAAGTCGAATCAAACTAGGAATGGTTGGTTCAGATTCATTTTCCCTCCAAACCAACCTGATTACATTCCTAATATATATATTGCAGTGATTTTGATGTATATAAAAAATATGTCAAACAAAGCTTATATTATCAAAAAATTTTATAGACATAATCAATAATATATGAACTCATAATTCAAGGTAGGATTTGTGAAAACTTATACTAACAAAAAAAAAACCATTTACTAGTAATAATTGTTTGAAGTTATACTAAAATATATATATCATCCATCCATTTAACAATCACTTAACATTTATTTTTCACATATCACTGTTTATGATATTCATCCCAAAAAAAATTAACCTAATTTAATTTTACATAAGTGTATCGTTTTGTGAACCCAATTTTTAGACACTTTTAAGGCAGTACTTGTGAAATCACGTATATAAAACTTCAGACTTTTCATTAATAATAATTTAGTTATTAAAAAATGAAGAAGTGTCGGTTAATAAATAAGATTTTTGTGATCTTATTAATACATGTAGTGAAAAGATTTTTCATTTATCGTTAGTTACCTTATTGCTATAGATTGGTAATATTTGTACATGTTTTCCAAATTTTCAAATAATATTTAAAAATGATGGAAATCCTCCATCCCAAATGGTGTACTATTTTCTATTCTCCAATCATTTATTAACATGTAGAAGATACTTATTATATACTTAGTAACTTATAAATTTTTTAAATCTATTTTGATTCTGATCTCTTCACGTGTCAATAAATGATTGGATAGATAGAGAATGTGATACTATTTGAAGAAAGAGGATTTACATCTATCAGAAAACTTGGTTAAAAAGAAAAAGAAAAAGAAAAGGTTTCTAGGTACCATATTTGGCTTGTTTTGTATTTTCTTGCTATATATATAATAATGTTTGGTGTACAATAAAATTGTACAATAGATGCACATCACACACCTTATCACTATTGGATGTGATGTGTGGTCCCTATCATTGCATTCACTCATCATATCCAATGGTAATAAAGTGTGTAATATATATTTATTGTGCAATTTTATTATGCACCAAACATTACTCGTATATACATTAATGAGTCGTTTGTCAAAGCATGTGTTTAAAAGATCGGTTGTTTGGCATAAATGATTGAGGAAGGACCGTCTTTACCATTTATAACATACAAATCACAGATATTCAAGGCATTTAGAGGCCCCCATGTGATTCCCAGTTTGAAGTACAACATAACGAACAACAATATAAAACACAACTCACGCACCTAAACACTACGAATAAGATTTGGTTGACTTATAGAGCATGCATAACATGCACACAACATTGTCTTGGTCCTCTTTGTAACGCCTTAGTAGCTCCAACGTATGTTTAATTTCGTATTTGGATTTTATTAGTTTGTTGCCTATCGGCTTTTAGGAAAACTCAAAACTTTTAAATTAATTTACCTAAACTATATATATATATATATTTGAAAAAGCTTACAAAAAATGTGAGCCTTATTTCGTGGGATCTGATCAATAAAGGGGATAGTATGATACACGTGATATTGATAGGATAGTCATAAAATAAAATGTAAAAGCAATATACAGTGCATCCTACACATCATAAAAATTCAATTATCAGTAATTATGGTAAGTAAAGGTAATTATTCATAGTAGAATATAAGATGAGAGATTACTCTCCAAATGAAACATCTTCTTGCATGCAATTGTCACTTATTGAATAAAAATGTAACCATAAGTTCCTTCCAACATAAACCAAAAGATCAATACCCTAGCTTAGTTACCGCCATGGGTAGTGTCAATGCGCTCAAGCTTCCGATGGGTAGTGGTTGATTGGAGAGCAGGATCCTTCTCCAAAGATAGGGTAGCTGAAACCTCCCTCCATTCCTCGAATAGATCCTCTTTGCGAGGCTCTATTGGCGCCACGGGTTCATAGGGTGGCTATTTGCTGATTCGCTAGGCATGGTGACATAAATGGGGGGATTTGGTCTTGTAAGCATAACATTTTAGATATCGATCTCCTCATTTATACTGCTGTGAGGACTCATGTAGTAATAGATATTCATAATTGTAGTAACTATGACACATACTGCATGAATGAGGGGGCAGTACCTCCACTTAGCTAAGGGAGCCCCCGCACCACATGAACTCTGCTCTCCATCTAAAGGCGATATGGAAATAAAATAAAAGAGAATGAGAAATATAATATTTCTCAGTAGGGAAATGCATGTGTGTCATCATTTTCGCATTTAGTCACCTCGGGTTTATTTATTAAAGGAAGTATGTGCACGTATATCATCCCGTTTTAATTTTCGAAAGTCATTCATTAGCTGAGGTAGATCTCGTTTTAATATGTTTCTTCCACTGAAATGCCATGATCCATGTATGCACACTTCAAAAGTCATTCATCAGTCAAGGTAGATCCTTTTTTTTTTGTTACATGCTTCTTCCATAAACAAGCCATGATTCATGTATGCATATATCACAAGTTATTTAATTAGTAACATACAAGATGAACTTGGCTTGGCTTTGATCTTTGGCATCAACCTCCGATCTTAATTCTTCATTACTTAGTGTCATCTGTGATTTTTGGCATCAACCTCCAATCTTAACTTAAAAACCCACAGTGGCCCTCCCTCCTTAGGCTTATGGTGTTGAGCTCAAATCGACATGCAATCGTCGCCACCCTGAGGTAAGGGCTAAAATATAACACTTTCTCGTAGTTCATTTCCTTTACTTTCTTAATGCAAGTAATATTAAGAATCTTAAATAGATGATCTTTACATGCATGTCTAACATATCATACAATATTAATAGATTTACATCTCAAGATAGCAATTCAATTCACATCTTTATATCATTTTTAATACGTCTCCCAAAACATTCACAAACATGGTATAACATATCAATAATAGCCCAAACAATGTACAATATCATAGAATAACAATTCAATTAATAAAAACATATCCTAATAACTTAGGATTTCCATTTAAGAGCAAATATTTATGAATTTGTTTGATAGAGTCATGAGACTTATTTTCATTCTCTTCTTTATGCTTATAGCATCCTTAAAGTTAATTACTGTGCTATATTGCATTCTGGTCCTTCTTTTAATCCCTAAAGATTAGAAATTTTTTAAAAATGTTTTAGCATTTTTTTTCTTACAAAAATAAGCATCTTCTAACTTTTTCAATTCCTAGTATATAGATCTGACAATTATTATAAGAAATTCCACAGTGGCCCCTACACTTAGAAATTTAACCTAATATTTTATGAGGATGATTTTGATTTATCAAGATTTCCAACAAATGAAAATAGAGTCAAATCCGATAACTACACATTTTTCTAAAGAAATCCTAAGCAGAGGCTATTTGTTTGTGTGCCCAATAGAGGGTACAACACTTTACGAAAACTACTAACACAAAAACAGAAAGTATTTGGTTGTGAAAATTTCCAGAATACTAGCCTAAGTGTTAGCTTTCATTTGAAATTTTCCCCCTCAAATATGAGATGTATAAGTTGAATTTTAGAATTTCTATTGTATGCTGCCCATATTCTGAATAGTAGAAGATGAGGCCTTTTCTAATATTTTATCATGAATATTCTAGAAAACCTAACATTACCAAACAAAAATAGGATGGGGCTCTATGTCCTAGATTTTATACAAAATTGGAATAGGCTTAATTAGAGGTCTAGTGATTGAGAAATTATATTTTTATTGAGGATTGTCCAGATTCACACAAAAATCCGAAATCAAGAGATTTATATATAAGTCTTAGGATTTTGTTCAAAGTAGATCTCTTGCATATTTTTCTCTGTTAAGAACCTCAAGAATACAAAAGAAATGATACACAACATCGATATTTTATTAAATAGAAATGCTTTGAAATCAAGTTTTCATAAAAATATAATTTGGAACACCTTTGGGTGTCTCCTCCGAACAAATATCCCCCTCAATCGCTTGAAAGTGGGATGAATCCTTTTTAAGATATCTTACAAATCTCTTTGGTCTTCTTATTCAATCACACCCTTGGAGAGAGGAGGGCTTATTTGTCCATTGGATTTACTGGAAAAGACATCCATAGCTATGGAAGGGCTAGGATGTTCTTAACATGATTTTGGGACCAATGAGCCGTTCGTAGCCACAGAAAGGCTAGAACAAATTCATGATCAACAAAACAAACATAAATTCCTTATCTCAATTGAAGACTAAAAAGGGTGGATGGGTTGAGGGCATTGGGTTGAACGAAGGAGCTTCTTATTATTCCTCTTGAATCCTTTAGGATCACCAATTATAAGCCTTCCTTGAGAGTGTATTTTGAGTGAAATGAAAATCAATTGAGAGTGTGGGGAGAGGGAGAGAGATGTGGCTAGCAGGGGAGAGGGAAGAGGGGAATGGGGATAGGGGAGAGGGAGAGAGAAACTTTTTAAATAAAGAACTTCACAAGTGGTAGTATTTGGTCATACCTTAGAGAACATGCCAATGCATTTCCCAAAACTTCGGAAAAGCAAAGTCCTCTCCCTTTTTTTCCCAAGCTTGGTTGGACATGAAGCCTCATCTGGTCTGTGTTTAATTTTTGATCAGATGGAACTGACCTGGGCTATCAATGTGAAAAAGCGAAAATACCATTTTCGACCTGTTTTTGCGAAAATTTCCTATTTGACACAAAACTGACTAAAGAAACTTTATAAAGTTATCCAATTGATGTTGTTAAATTTTTTTCAAAAGAAAATATTTTATTTCACTTTATCTTGACGTATTTTTTTTATAATTTTCCTATTTTTGCCCTTTAACGAAAAAATTACCGTTTTGCCATTTTTCTCAAAAAAAGGTCGTGTTCGCATAAATACTTCTAACTACTTATTTAAAATGAGTACTTTGCATGAGGAAAATAATTGGGATGTTATATTTTTATAATTTACCCTTCAGTGATAAAATTACTGTTTTGCCATTTTTCTTAGAAAAAGGTCGTTTCGCATAAATACTTCTAACCATTCATTTAAAATGAGTAGTTAGCATGAGGGAAAAAATTGGGATGTTACACCTTTAGTTATTTCTTGGGTCTTGAAGTTCTCTTCTCTGATAATGACCTCTATTAGTCGTAGGATAAATATACTTCTGATGTTATCTCAAAAGCCGGTCTCACATATAGTCACATAGAATCCACACCTCTTGAGTCTAATGTGCGCTTCACTCCTCTGGATGGCACCGTCCTGGATAATCTTACTCTTTACAGATAGTTAGTTGGGAGCTTGATCTATCTGATAGTTACATGGCCTGACATCTCCTATATTGTTCACTTAGTTAATTAGTTTATGCCTACTCCACTTTCCACTCTTTATGTTATTGTTCTTCATATCCTTCTCTATGTCAAGGGCATATTGTTCCATGGGCTTCACTTTTCTGCTTACTCTCCCCTAATTCTTCTAGTTTACTTTGATGCTAATTGGGGTGAAGATCCCATTGATCGTCGCTTTACCACTGGTTATTGTATTTTTCTTTGAGACTCTTATCTCTTGGCCTAACAAGAAACAAACTTTGGTTGCTCGCTCCAATGTTGAAGCCGAATGTCAGGCTCTTGTTGACACTACTTTTGAGTTTCTTTTGATTCGTTGGCTCCTTGATGATCTAGGACTCACGCAGTCCTCCCCTACTAATCTTTATTATGACAACCAAAGTGCTATTCAGATTGCGCATGATGTCTTTCATGAGTGCAGTAAACACATAGAGATTGATAGTCACTTTATTCGACAAAACATTCTCCTTGGTGCTCCTCGTCTCTTTCCTATTAGGACTTTTGATCAACCTGCTGACTTGTTCACCAAAGCTCATCATCCTAATCGCTTTCATGCTCTGCTTTCCAAACTCAAGTTGGTCTGTCACCACCCACTTGAGCTTGAAGGGGATGTTATGATGTGATGTGGATTTGATTAGATATTATTTATTTTATAGGATCAAGTTGATTTGACTTTGTTTCCTTTGTATTTATTACTCTAGGCCTAGAAGTATGTACCCCTATTTTGTACAGAAATACACTTTAAAATATATAGATTATTCAGCTAGTCTCTATGTTCTTTATTTTGTGTTTCTTCATGTTTCTTATTTTCAGGTGTTTAGTTTCTAACAGTTTTGCATGTGTCTTTTTAACTCTTTCTCTTTCTGTTATGATTTTATTTTTCTTCTCCTCTCTCTAAGGTGTTGGGTATCCAACAATAAATGCAGTTCAAATATCACATCTCTATATATAATTATCGATATATACATACGCACATCAAAATAAGATAATATACATGGCATTATTTATATAAGAGAGTAATGTTAGTTATAGGTTGAGGCCCCACTGTATATTATGTCAAAATAAGGTAACTCATTAAAAGAACAACAAAAACATAAACATATATATTAGCCACAATAAACAGTTAAACACAGGCACATATTAATGGGATAGGCATGCTATAACTTATGAATATAATTGTGTTAGACACTTAGACTTACCCACAGTAATTGTGAGCTGCTTGATAGAGCCAGATTTTCCCTACTTGTCATCCTGAACTTCCACCTTATGGATATGATTGGGTGTTGTATCATGCACATGATGCTGTTTCTTACCCTTCATGATGTCGTAAAAGTGATTAGCGAAGGCCTTAACCTCAATCTCAGCCTTCGAGGAGTTTGTAGAGAGCTAGCCATTCTTTGTTTCTGATGGTATCAGATCACTTGAGAAAGAGGGATTTGAAGCAAGTGATCCTTTAAAATTTTATGCTCACCTAACAAACAGTTAAAAAGTTCACCAGATGTCCCCTGTAAATTCAAGAGATATTCGCGTAACAGTGTGTGATTTTCTGAATAAGCTTTAGATACAATGTTTATATGTTTATTTTCCTTTTAAGATAGTATATCAATATTCTACGAATAGATGTATTTTAGCAGTACTAATCAGAAACTTGTTGGAGATAAATTAAAGACACAGGAGATAAAGTTAAAGAGAGTTAACCAATAACTTTTATACTGGTTCAACTTCAATGTAAAGTCTACTCCAGTCCTCATCAGTGTTGGTGAGAGTTTTACTAATTTCCAAGTCCAAATACAAATTTAGTGACAATACAAAGTTAGTGACTTTACCAACTACAATGTTTAAATTCTCATATATTGTTTGAATGTTGGGTTGACCTGCTACGACTTGGTGCATAGTTAGGTCATTATCAGGTTAGGTTTGTGTTTAAAAAATTGACCCGGTCTAAAAATTAGGTCAAGTTCAAGTTTTGTCCAACTCGACCTAAGTCGTCCCTTGTACACCCCTAGTAACTAGGAATAGGGTGGAGGTGGAGGGCCAAAATACCCAGGAGTGGGCATCATCCGAAAGAAAGGACCCAGGGACAGTAGTGAGGGTGGTGGCATGGGAGGTGGTGACTAAGGTGATAGTGGAGGTGGTGGTGGGTAAACTGACCTTAGGTTGGCCTTTGGCTTTACCAACCATACTGAAACAATTACACAATCCATCGAAAGATATCATTACATATATAAATTTAGAATTATTTCAAAATATTGTTGCATATAATATTTAACACCTTAGTTAATCTGAAAGTTGAGGGGTATTTTTCATCATCACTTTATTGTTAATCATGATTATCATGAAGAAGTTCATTATTTGTATCATCATCACTACTATCATTTATTTCATCTTTGTGATTTCTCATTATGTGGTAACTTGTGCATTCAATTATGTTAACTTCCCCAGTAGTCAAAGGAAGAGGATTTTCAGGATTCTATGTATCCATTACTGCCTTAAAGGGGCTAGATTGTCCACTTGCTAATCATCTTAAATAGTATCTTTCTATACTTGAACCCTACATCTTGCTTTTATCTCATCTACAACCCTCCAGTTTGATATACTTTTCCCAAGATAAGATATATAATAAACTTGTCTAGTATTTTGGGCAATAATAAATGAATCATAACTTCATATCTTCTTGTGTGATTGATTTCAATGATTTTGTTATTATTGTGTTGTTGTGTCCCAGTTAGTCACATAAGATCATATTATTCACATTTGAATAGCACAAATCTTTTTGTGGGTTTATCAATGTACTCAAACAGAAGGATTTCCTTAACCACACCATATGTCAATCATATTTTTCATCCCAAGCTTCAGCTTTAACACAAACACTAGTGTTGTTGACTTTTTCCCTACATCCAATGGGTTGTATAGAAATTGTACCTATTAACATAGTACACAATTTATAGCTTTATGTTTGAGCCCCTAAGCTAAATTAAGCAAATAGAGACATGTTACACAATTATTTTTATCAATGACCTACGTAGATGAAGTTTCACATATCAAATTGACATGTATCAAACAAAATTAACTAATAACAATGCATTGAGCTACATAATTTAACAAAATAGAGTTACATGTAATCTGAACTAGTTCAAAAATTGTTGAAGAGAATCTTAACCATGCAGTTATTCAAAGTATTTGTTGTTAAAAATATCATTTAGATTATTTTAACGATGAGTAAGATCACAATTTTTTACATAGAAAATTGGTTATTAACTTACATTCTGAATGATTACACTTCATTACAATCTATCAAAATATGTAAGTGTACAGAATTCCACTCTACAAAAGTCAACCATTGAGGCTTGCTCTTTGCTGTAGCATGTCTAGGTTGGCTAAAAATGGACAATGTTAGTAGAATAGAGCATTCCTCTCCATTGTCATTACGATCAAACCGAGTTCTTGTAAATTGATCACGTGGCTGAAAATAAAATAAGTAAAAATTTAAAGTCTTTTTCAATAGATATGCCTGACATATTGATCATTTCATTTGAGACCTATTCTTCACAGTTCTTTTAAACCCTCAAATTTTCCTTTCAAATGAATACATCCACCTGTACTGAACAAGTCCACACATTTGTGCTTTATATGCCAAACGTAGGGCAAGTGTTTCATTGAGTTAAATAACCCAAGAGGAAATATTCTCTCTAATTTGCACATAATAAGGGAAATTTTTTTTCTATGACAATAGATCATTAACCCTAAGAGTAGAAGAGCATACATCTCTAAAATACTGACTTGACTTAGTTAGGAGCTTCTAGACAATATGATGTAGCTCTTTGAATGCGACGAGAAGCAAACACTCCATGAAGACATGACAATCGTGGCTTTTCATGACAGCAAGTTTACCTTGTGCAACATTGAGACATCTACCAAAGTTAGAAATGTAACTATTGAGCATTCTCAACTCCTAAAGCCACTGACAAACAACTTGTTTCTGAGTTGAATTCAAAGCATTTTTGGTCTTTGATTTATAGAAACGACTATCTCTTAATTCTTGTAAACGCAACTCGGGACGTGTGCAATACTCAGCTAGATCATGTCTTGCCTTATCATTGTCTTTGGTTTGATATGTATCCATTATAGTGTTCATAATATTTTCGAACACATTTTTCTCAATATGCATGACATCTAAACAATGACACACCAAATTTTCTTTCCAATACAATAACTCCTAGTAGATAATTTTCTTGGTCCAATTATGCCAAACTCTATATCTTGGCAATAGCATTACCTTTCCAACTTCTGCTATTTTTGGGAGATACTTAACTCGATCCCATATTTGGCGACCATTTAGTCTAACTGGAGGCTTATCATATTCTACATCATTACTTTTAAAATCATATATGTTTCGCATATATGGATGATCAACATCTAAGAACCTCCTATGATAATTAAACCAAGAGTTCTTTCTTCCGTCTTTCAAAGTGAATGCCATAGTATCCTCCAACTAATTTCCCTTGTGTCATTATTTACATAAAATTCCATAAGCCGGAAAGTTATTGATGGTCCACATTAATATTGCCCTTATCATGAAATTACAAAGATGATGTTGCATTGATCAAGTGTAAGTTCTGTCACGAGTCTAGGTTTAAAACCAAGAGACATGGAAGTGGGAGGTGTGAGGATGTCTCTCAGAAAAGAATGCACTATCTGCTCTTAATCCTTAGACTCAAGAGACTTTGTGCATTAATGAGCTAGACTTCTCATATGAAGTGTATAGTGAAAATTAGAGAGGTGATAGTGCGATGACTCATCCTTCGCATGGAGAAACATGCAAACACTTTGATCAAACATATCCTGAGTTTTCCTCTGACCCTTGAAATGCTAGATTGGGGCTCTATTCAGATAGATTTACCCTGAATAGCCAATTTAGTAAACTCAATTCATGTTGGGCCATAGTTGCTATGCCATCAATCTGCCTTCTGAAATGTGTATAAAAGATCCTTACTTATTCTTAACATGTATAATCTCCGGCCCTAAGCCCTAAATTGTAAACTCTAAACACTAAACCCTAAGTAGGAACACCTTTGCACCATAACTCATTCAATTCATCAATTAGGAGTCGAAAATACATATCAATCTTAGCTTTTGGATTATTAGGGCTAGGGACTATACACGGTAAGAATAAGTAAAGATCTTTCATGCACATTTCAAGAGGGAGATTCTTTGGCATAACAACTACGAGCCAACATGAATAGGGAGTGTTAATTTGTTATTTAGGATAAATCATCTGAATAGAACCCCAATCTAATAGTTCGAGGGTTAAAGGCAAACTCAGGATATGTTCAATGAAAATGTTTTCATGCTTCACCATGTAATAAATGAGTCATCATATTGTTACCCTTCTGATTTTCACTGTACCACCTCATAGGAGGATTTTCACTGTACCACATCATAGCAGAAGTTAAGCTCATTGATGCATATAGTCTCTTGAGTCTAGGATTAAGGGCAGATAGTGTATTCTTTTTTGAGGGACATCTTTATATCTCTCACTTCCACACCTCTTGGGTTTAAACCTAGGCTCATAGCAGAACGCATACTCAGTTAATGCAATATCATCTTTGTAATAGAGCATGCAGTTTTTCAAATAGCAAACAATCTTTATTTCCTTCAACCCAAGTTTAGAAACTAATTTTTTAGCTCAACAAAAATCTTTTAGAATTACATTGGGATTCAGACTTCGCTCACTGATCATTGTAGCCCACTGATCAAAAGAATTTGGCTTTGGTTCCTTTCAAATTTAATACTCAATGTCTGAATTACTAATGACAACGTAGAGTGCACATAATCCTCTCATAAAGGTTGATTTGCAGCTTTAACAATCTATAAGGTTTAGCAGCATCTTGGTTGGCCTCCTCAACTAAAGGCTGAGAATATTGTGTCGCAAATTGAGGACCAGCAATATAAAAAATCATCGCTTGATGTCTATACAGATTATTCGCCCATGATACATTACCCACATTATGCTGAGCTCTGTAGACCCCACCAAAGCTACTTCTAATCTGAAACATACCCACTTGATTCCCTGCATTAACTACATTCACATGCTTAGTCCAAATCGAATAGTCAGGCATGAATCGCCACTTGTACAAATAAACCCTTATGGTATCATTATCTAAGTATTTCCTACATTTACATTTATTATATGGACACCTAATTTTTTCCTTATCAATGAACTATCGTGTTTGACATACTACCCTCATAAATTCTTCAACACCTTTATAGAATTTTGATTTAATCCTCCCTCTATTAGGATGCAATCTATCATACATCCATGATGGGTTTGAAGGAAACATTGCTCATGTGAGTAACCCTAAACCCTATAATTTTTTAAAGATATCACATTGTTACTTTTAAATACATTTGATTTCTCTTTAAATGTTTTTAGTTCAATTACTTTTAATTTTATTTGCCTAACAAAATATTTACAAAATTTTAATAGCATCTCCCCTTAAATTAGGAGCTTCTATCACATCAATTAACCAATGCATTCATTCAACAATCAAAGACATTATTAAATGACAACAACATAATAGACATATTTAAATAATCACAACTAAACAATTACATACAATTCACATATAATCCTAAAAATCATTTTAGAGTGCATCCTCTTATAACTCCACAACATGTATATCCTACAATCTCTATGAACACAAACAAACTCCATAACAAACAATGCAAACAAGTCGGGAAAGGACCTCTATGCCCTTCCATGCATTCATGCAATCCCATTTCCTACAATTCTATCCTAGAAATCATAAGCCTCTATCCTACATATATATTAAAGCATATAAATAACAAAGATTTTGTTACAAACCTATAGCAATGCACAAATAAAGAATCAAAAGCTTCCATCAGAAAACCTAATCCAATGTTGAAAATTCAAAATGAACACATTTAATTTTGGACAAGTATAAAAATTGAAAAAGAAAATACTAAATAAAAATAGAAAACAAACTAAGGCTCCCATAATCAACATTGTCAGTGCTCCCTCCAAAGTGCTCCTTCCAATAGAACTCCTACATTAACAAAATAATAACAACAATCACTCTCCAATGCATTAAAAACTAATACTTTGGGCAATGAAAATGAATGAAAAAACTAAGCTAAATAAAAAATAAACAGATTAAAATGTTCAGAAATGTATCTAGATTCCAACGGTGGTCTTAGTTTTGCGAATAGAGCTCTAGTGGCGATAAGGAAGGGTGGAGGAGATGGAGAGAAAGAATGCACTACAAAATAAGGAAGAAGAGGGGTTTTGGTTTAAAATATTGGTGAGTTACCAATGGGTATAACCATTAAATAAAATGGTGCATTTTAGGTTTCATTAATTACGAACTAGCTTATTGATGAGAATAGGAAATCCCAAAAGACACGCGACAACCAAAACTCGTTGATATATCCATTAGTGATTAATAATAAAAAATAAAATTTAATTTAATTTAAACCCGTCGATATACCAATTGGTAATGTGACTTAAAAATAAAATATAATTTAATACTAACTCGTTGGTATACCTATTGGTAATTAATAATAATAATTTAAAATTTAATTTATTTAAAACTTGTCAATCTACAGTTTGTGATGAAGATAAAAAAAATACAATTTAATTTAGTATTTACCTGTCGGTACATATGTCCATCACCGATAAGACCATCGGTATACCATTCCAGCCACGTGGCATGGTAGCTTATACTGACAAGTTACTGACATAGTGGAATAAATATCCACTCTGTCAGTACACCCCTCGGTATACCCATCAGAATTTGTGTATGCCATATGGAGCATGATAGCGCCAAGCACTGCTAAGAGTAATACTGACATATTGTCATCTATTTTTTTGATGAAAAACTACTTTAAAAAAAAGGATTAACCCGTCGGTGCATCCGTCATAGTTTCTGATGGATTCATACCCATCAATAATCTCCACCGCCATCCCTTGGTATTATTGTAGTGCATCCCTTCGAATCTTCCCCGATAGGTTTTTGGTCATAACATCATTTTCGAGCATCAAGAGCGTATGTACCAACAAATAAAAAGAATCCCCTCAATCATGTCAATAATTGTGGATGGCTGCTTTGTTTCGACCTGAAAGAGAGTAGCGTATAAAGTTGTAGACAATAGAATTCAATCTTAATTGTTAGTTTTGGTAAGGCAAACTGTAGGGAAAAGAAAAAAGGATGTTACTTATTTCCATGATACCATTAACTAATCCTTTTGAAGTGAGAGGCTTTGTGGTTATGATCAAATAATCAAGTTATAAGTTTAAGTTTAATTAGTCACCACTTAGTAATTTTTTATAAAATTTATATTTTGTCAATCTAAATATTGAGTTACAATCACATATCATAAAGATTATTTGTACACAATTTTATAAAAATCAAACATCAATAAATAAACAATCAAATAGCTTTTATTCTATGCAACAAAAAAATAGCTTTTATTCTCTTACATATTAAACATATATACATATATATTGCAGTAATTTTGATGTATATAAAAAATATATCAAACAAAATTTAGACTGTTATGAACTTTTATAGACAATCAATAATATATGAACTTATAATTCAATGTTAAGTTTTGTCAAAACTTGTGCTATATATATATATATATATATATATATATATATATATATATATTCGTTTTGTGAACCCAATTTTCTAGACATCTTTGAGACAGTACTTGCGAAATCAAGTATTTTTATGGACTTTTCATTAATAATAATTTACTTATGACAAAAATAAGGAATTATCGATTAATAAATGAAATTTCTTTGGTGTTATTAATACATGTAGTTAAAAGATTTTACATTTATCGTTAGTTACCTTACCTCTAGATAATTTTTGTACATGCATGATTTCCAAATTTCCAAATAACGTTCAGAAACTTGATTAAAAAAGGGGAAAAATGAAGAAGACAAGTTTTCTAGTTACCATATTTGGCTTGATCTTGTTGGGTTCAGAGAGTAATTCATAGTATAATTAAATGATGTCAATGTATGAAAATGAATATCAAAATAAATCCTATAGAATTAAATCTACCAATTGGCACAGTGCAGTGAAAATAAATATCTAGATGAATAGTAATTCACAATGGGACCTGCTTATCACTATTCATAGTGGGACCACTTGTCACTATTCATGTGAACAGTCTATGTCACTATTCACTAGAGTGGGACCCATATGACTATTCACACCAATAAAATATATTAAGAAATTTGCATACCGAATTTTTAACGTGGAAACTCCTAAACTCCAGAGGAAAAATCACATGACAACCTCCAAAAAATATTCCACTATATTCAGGATAATTACAAAATATTATTTCCATACTCTTCAACTCAAGAGGTAAATATAGTTATCCCAGTGAGAATCCTCCTATTCAAATACTATATCTTTGCAGTACCAAGGAGTAATAAAGATGATACCAAAAAATAACGTTCCCGATATATTTTTCCACACTCTATATTCTCTGGGATTTATTCACACTATTTATTTTCCTCCCACTCTCAGAAAATAACACACTCTTTTATGTATATTTCTCTACTATACAGCTCTTGCTCCGTTGCTTCTTGTGCTTTCAACTAAATGATAGAAGGCGTTTGACGCATGTATAGTAAATTTTTTACTATTCATGTGTTGAAAAATCCTCTCTCTGAACTCTTCACATATGAATGATGATTTTACTGTTCACTCGTTGAAAATTTTCTCTGTACACCTAATTTTCTTCACGCATAAACAGTAAATTAAATTATTGTTTACGCATTAAAATCTCTCGTCTCCCTACCTGCTTCAAATTTCTCGGCCTCTCTCATTTTTTTTCTTTGGCTAGACTCCATAATTCTGTATCTTCTAGCTATACTAATCAATGGATTTTTTATTAATATAAACAAAAAAAAAGAATATTTACATAACTAAACGGAAAAGAAAACGGAGCGATTTGTGGGCCAAATATATACGGGTGAAAACGCAAGGGGTCCTCGTAAACCCAGTAAAAACGTGAATATGCGAGAGGCCCCTGTGTATTAATGTTCATACAGAATACGCAGGGGCCCCTCACGTATTCACGTTTGTACTGGGTTCGTGCGTTTTTTGGCATACATTTCCATCCTTCACGTATTTGGTTTCCCTGCCTACTTAAGCCGTTGCACATTGCATTGAGTATCTATTCACTGTTATCTTTGCTATCTGTAGTGTAATTTTTACTGAGAAAATGAGTTCATGCTTCATGCTTGTTCATTATGATGGCAAAATCGAAGAGGGCACAAATGAAGGAGTGAGATTTTGTAGTAAGAGAGCAGTTGGTTTGATTGTTAGTCCATCTATAAGCTTTTTGGAGTTACAAAATAAAATACTAGAGCAAGTGGGTCCTTACAAGCGGATTACTCAAATGTTTTATAGAGTGTGTATAGCTTTTGGAAGTGCTGTGGTTGAGTACAGCTAATTTCCAATTTGTAGTGGTAATGAAATGAGTCTTATGTTTCAATTCGAGGCTCAATTTCCAGAGGTTCGAGTAATGGAAATTTTCATCATTCTAAAAGACTGTGATTTTAGCTCTATTGGTTCTGATCCTCACACATCAATAAATGAGACACTGAGGCAACATGGTTCTACACATCCTGAAGTGGCCTAGGATCCACCTGTTCATAGTCCTAGTTTTCAGATCTGGTGGTACAAGATGCAAGGCCATCAACTAGACATGTGGCTGTTGTGGGTTTCGAGTTTCACGTAGATCACAAGGATGAAGAAGAAAGGAAAGTGGAGTTAGGGTTGTACCAGCAGGGAGATAATGCATATAGTGATGAGGAGACACATGATACGCAATAGCAATGCATGGGGTGGTAAATCCAGTCTCAGTCTGTATCACAAGAATATCCTAGTCATTATTCTTTAATAAACTTGGAGGCAATGCTAGAAAATAGCTTTGCAGGGCCTACTGCAAGAGTGGTTGGAGGTGAAGGGGAGTTTGAGGTAGGGCAACAATTTCAAAATAAGGAGGATGTGTTTTTTGCAATCAAGAATTATAGTATCAGAAGAAAGGTCTAATTCAAGGTTTATGAGTCAAGTCCAACAAAATATCAATGCAAGTATTTGAAGTTTGGCAATTGGTGTAATTAGAGCATACATTTTACATTTTGCATGAAAATGTAAGTATGGAAAGTCTGAAAGTACAATGGAAGACACACTTGTAAATATGATTCTATTATTGAACAACATCGGTAGTTGAATAGTAATCTTATTTATACTAGTATCTTTCCCATGGTTGAGGCAAATCCAACAGTGTCCATCAGAGAGTTGCAAGGACATGTGAAATCAGTTTTGAAGTTCAATATTTCATACAGAAAGGCATGGATTGCAAAGCAAAAAGAAATTGCTAAGATTTATAGGGACTGGAAAAAATCATACGCTGAACTGTCGAGGTAGTTGTAAGGTGTGCAGCATTATATGCCAGGTAATTACTAATTAGTTTATAGTTAACTGTGATTGTGAATTAATTAAATTATTAGTTTCATTTAGGGTTTAAAAGATTCAATTATTTTAGATTACGGTTAGTCTTTTATTTATTGTTAGATATTATTGGATTAGGTTGTAATTACCTAACCTGTTATTTATTGTTAGATTTTATTGGACTAGGTAATATTTAGTTAGTCTGTTATTTTTTGTTAGAGTTTCTTAGATTAGGTAAAATTTATTTAGCCTGTTATTTATTGTTATATTTTCATGGAAATGCTAGGTACACCAGTTCATTTATTAACAAAGCCATATTATGTGGGTGATATTGTTAATCATTGATGTTCCATGTTTCACTGTGTATTTTGGTCATTTCCACCGTGTATCGAGGCATTCAAATGGTGCAAACCATTTATTTCAGTTGATGGCACAAGATGGTAATTCTAATATTTTACCTGTTGCATTTGCTATGGTTGAGCGAGAGACAAAAGAAGCATGATATTTTTTTCTTGACCAAATTTTATTGTTTATGACAGACATGGGTCTATCATATCAGCTATAGAGGCAGAGGGTAGTGGGTGGCACTCTCCAATGGCCTATCACGTATATTGCATTCGTCACATTGCTTCTAACTTTACCTTGCAGTTTAAGAATAAGGATGCTAAAAGAATTCTTATAAATGCAGCATATTCAAAGACCCATGCAGACTTCGCATATTATTATGGGCTGCTGAGGGATGAAGTTCCTAATATGTGTCAGTGGGCTGATCAAATTTTGCGTGAAAAATGGGTCTAGTATGCTAATGAGGGCCGTTGGTTGGGCCATATGACAACAAACTTGTCTGAGTGTATAAATGTTGTGATGAAGGCTATGCTGAAGGGTACCCGTAATCTTCTAATTACTGCCATTGTGAAGTCCAGCTACTTTCATATTGCAAAACTATTTGTTGAGAAAAGGGGTTAGGCACAGGCCCAAATTGTAGGAAGGCAAAAATGGTCATAGTTTATGTTGAGAGCAATTGATGAGAATAAGCAATACTTGGACAAGATATCAATTGTCCCATTCACACAGGATATGATTTTGTGTTTGGTTATAGAAAGAGAAGAATACACCACACGAGACTATAGGGTGCATTTAGGAGAGCGACGATGTGACTGTGGGTCATTCCAGGCATTGCATTACCCATGTTGTCATGCTGTTGCGGTATGTCATGCTGCACGGGTTGAGTAGAGGTCTTTCACTCATCCCGTTTATAGTATGGAATGGGTAGACAAGGTCTATAAACTGGAGTTCACATCCATTGCCGATGAGCATCTCTGGCCTGCATACGATGGGATCCCTATACGCCCAAATCCAACCCTCAAGAGAGCTAACGAGGGTCGTCCAGTCTCCACTAGAATTCGCAATGAAATGGATGAAGTTGAGTCCAGCCAACCAAAGCAATGTAGGTTGTATAGAAATGCAAGTCATACTAGAAGAAAGTGCCCAACCTTACTAGCTTCGTCCTCATCTCGGCATGACTGAATTTATTGTATTTATATTTGTTCTTGTGTTTGATTTTGTGTTTACTATATCCAACTATCCTTTATTCCTGTATTAATGCCAGTTTCATATTTGCATGCAACTATGTTAATGTTCTTCTACTAATGTGGATTTCATGTTTCTTTATTCTTGTTTCGTTCATACACATCATTTAAGATTCATCAAATAAACTGAATACATTAAATACATAAATATAATACATAGGGTAAATAAAGTGCATAACATAATCATTTAAAACTAAATACATACACATATACATAATATAATCATTTAAAACTAAATATATACACATAATCATCTATAACTAATCATCCGCCCCATCTTTGCCTTTCCTAGGCGCTGGAAGCTCGCACCTTGAATGACAATGTCAGGGCTGATCCCAACGCACAAGTCTTTGTATAGGGATGAGATGCTACGGCTCATCCTCCTTTTTCTCATCCTCCTCCTGGGACTGAATAGGGACATGGGGTGTCGATGGTGCCGATGTCTGACCATGCTGATGGCTGGGGCCTGCTGATAAGGGCTTATCCCTAAACAGATCATAGCTGGGCATGTTCAAGTCCATGCCATGTCGCTGGCTAGAAGACCCATCAGCTGCAGCAATCAGGTGATGAGGCGTGGGAGCATCCAGGAAATGCTGCAATCCATCAAACTGCTGCTGGTTGATGCCACCCCCGAATAAGCCATCCATAAAAAGGGGTGTAGCAATAGGAGCTTGCCCCACCTCCATGAGGGACGTACACATCTCCCCCTCCCACTGCATCCCCCCCATCACCTCCAACAGCACATCCACCTCCACCACCCCCATCACCTCCATCCCCACCACCACCATCCCCACCATCACCTACATTACCTCCTCTATCACCATCACTGCCTCCACCATCTCCATCACCTCCACCACCTTCGGCATTGCCATGGTCATGGGCTTTATGTCTCTGTGAAGAATGGGTACCAGCCCAGGCACGACGCCACCACTGTCGGTGATCTGGAGCATCCACAGCACGGGGCACAAAAGGTGATAGGCCTGCATCAGGTGGTAGCTCTTGTGGCAATTGGGATTGACGAGGGTCGGGCAGCTGCAAGTCTATGGATAAGAACCTCTGTGCAATCCCTGAGTACCACCTAAGATACTTTGCGGATGGAAGACTATGTGCAATGTGCCTCCCTGCCACGATGCACTGCTCATGCACAATCCAAAACCCATGGTACTCAGCATGCTTGTCTGGCTACCATACCTTATCATTACCACGTCCATCCATAGCATGTAGTCTATCACTATTTAACGGGGCAGAAAGAATAGGCTACATGCACTGGTACTGTCGCAGGACGCGATTCGGCTGATGCCACTCCACAATCTCGAAGCAAATGAGTGCTATAACTAAAGCCCACACACCAGCACCGTGATAAATAGGGGTCGGTGTGATAGCAACTACACTCGCATCCTTATATGCTGACCACTGAAACTGCAATGATTGACAATTCAAAATTAATATTCTGGATAATCATAGAATATGGAATTTAAATAATTAATTTACTTAGTGTCACTTACTCCATCAATGGATATAGCATCAATATGTGCCCTGAAATAAATGAAATAAAAATTAAGTCCCATGGTGATCCATGTCCTCGGGGACCACACTTAATAAGTCCCAACATATATCCCAGACGCTCTGCTGGTGCCATCTCTCTCATGCACCTATGCAGCCGCTGATTGCATCCCTATTAACCCTTAACCCTAGCTGGAATGCCATATCCTGGAGAGTGATAGTACACTCTCCATAAGGATGATGGAAAGTTTGCATCTCTGGGCGCCACTTTTCCACCAGTGCAATAATAAGTGTTGAGTCATAATGGAAGTTGCCAAAGTTGGCAACCTCCCAAAACCCTGTCTGTCGCAAATAATACTCCATGCGAGGATGGAGTGCTGGTGCACCACCGCACCTCGGCTACAATACTTCGTGCGGCTACATAAACGAAATAAAAATGTTACTAAATATCAATCCATAATAAAAAAATAAAACCTAAAAAAAATTAATCAATATTAATATAGTACACTCTCCATAAGGAAGATGGAATGTGTGCATCTCTAGACGCCACTTTTCCACCAGTGCAATGATAAGTGCTGAGTCGTAATGGAAGTTACCAAAGTTGGGAACCTCCCAAAACCCTGTCTG
Organism: Dalbergia cochinchinensis; assembly: GCA_031216125.1. NCBI lineage: Eukaryota > Viridiplantae > Streptophyta > Magnoliopsida > Fabales > Fabaceae > Dalbergia > Dalbergia cochinchinensis. The sequence goes on from CM062370.1 coordinate 39,092,988, forward strand.
TCACAGATAATACTCCATGCGAGGATGGAGTGCTGGTGCGCCACCAGTTATCGACTGCAATACTCTGTGGGACTACATAAACGAAATAAAAATGTTACTAAATATCAATCCATAATAAAAAAAAATAAAACCTAAAAAAAATTAATCAATATTAATTTCAAATACCAATTATCTTAAACTAATTAAATTTACAGATTCTCAAGATTTAAATTTTACCACCCTAAACCCTAAACTAAATCTTTTTTAATTAAAAATTCTCTGGTGATTTCATATTAAACTTAAAAATTTTACCAAAAAAAAGATCCTCTTGTCAACAAATCATCCACTTAATTATTAACATTATATAAATTTAATTCAAGTGAGTAAACTAAACTTAATATATTATCTAATTTAAGTCCGTACACTAAATTAAACATATTTAAAATTTTCTAAACTAATTCAAGTACATAAATTGAATTAAACATATCCTCCAACACTGAACATATTTAAAATCATCTAAACTAATTCAGGTAAACTAAACTAAACATATTTAAAATTATGTAAACTAATTTAAGTATGTAAACTAAATTAAACATACTTCCCAAGACTAAATGTATTTGAAATTATCTAAATTAATTCAAGTAAGTGAACTAAACTAAACGAATTTAAAATTATGTAAACTAATTCAAGTATGTAAACTAAACTAAACATATTTATAATTATCTACACTAACTTAAGTAAACTAAACTAAACATATTCCCTAAACTAAACTAATTTCAAATTATCTAAACTAACTAACAATTAAGTTCCTAAGCTAAACATATATTAACTAAAAAATAAAATATACTATGTAAACTAATTCAAGTACGTAAACTAAACTAAACATATTTACAAGTATGTAAACTAACTTAAGTAAGTAAACTAAACTAAACATATTCCTTAAACTAAACTAATTTCAAATTATCTAAACTAACCTAAACTAATTTCAAATTAACAATTAAGTTCCTAACTAAACATATATTAACTAAAAAAATAAAGTATACTAATAAAGAGATAAAATACCTGGCTATTAAGTTTGGCGGCGATATAAACATCATCTAAACGGTAAAGAATGTTGGTCATAGTGAACAAAATCTCTTTGAAAGTAAAAGTTAAAGTTAAAGAAAATGATTGAAATAATGTGAGGCGGGAAGGCGTATTCAGCCTATATATAGCTTACATGAATATGTATAGGTTGCTCGCGAATACAAAACAAGCATGAATACGCATGAGCCCTATGCGTATTCATTTAAAACATGAATACACAGGGCCCTTGCGTATTCATGCTTGTTTTGTATTCACGGACATCCCATACATATCCATGTACATTAAAATGTCTCACTTCGATAATTAATTTTTTTCCATTTATTCTCGTACGTTATTATTTTTAACGTGTAAAATGGGTAAAAATTCCACTAATCAATATAATCGTTTGTCAAAGCATGCGTTTAAAAGAGCGGTTGTTTGACACAAACGAGGATAGATCCTCTTTAATTATCATTTATATATAATATACAAATCACAGATATTCAAGGCATGTAGAAGCCTCCATGAGTTTCCCAGTTTAAACTACAACTTAACGAACAACAATATAAAACACAACTCATCACACACCTAAACACTACTTATTTATAAGATCTGGTTGACCATTCAGATCATGCACAGCACACGCACACAACACTGTTAAACACTTTAATTGGGATACTTTTCACTGCGCCTCAACGAGATGGGTTTCAATCTTCTTGGTGACATTAACCAACAAATCTTTGTATTTGGTTGGCTCAGGAGCAGCATCGTCCACCTTATCATACAGCAAAGTCCACTTTACCAGGCTGTGTTCACCTTTTGGTATGACATGAAGAATGACCTCGTAGCTCTTGTAGTACTTCAGGACATCACCCTCCAATACCACATATGTGATCTTTTTGTTTTCATCGTCAAACTCAACTCTCTCCTTCAGGGTCTCAGTAGTGTCCCCTACATATATAGTTCAATCGAAATAATAAATGAAAAAGGAATTTGTCTGTTTCTGTTTTAATTGACATCAGCTGTATAAACTTTGTGTGAGATATTAACGTGAGTATATACGCATAAGAGGAATGATTTTTGTACACACCTTTTTTTTTTTTCTCCTTTCTCTAGGGTGCTGGGTGTCCAAGGATATGAATAGGGTTCAAATAGAGTAATTCTATTTCAACACCCATATTAATATAGACATCCATGTGAGTTCCATATGAATATGAGATGAGTGATAAAAAGTGAATAAATTGAGAGAAAAAGTAAATAATGAGAAATATATATTTTATGAGTATGGTGTTTAGATATTTGAAAAAGTGAATGATAAAATAATAAATTGGGTTCAAATATCACGTCTCCACGTATAATTTTTGTGATAAACATCTCCATGTATAATTATCGATGATATATACGTATATCAAAATAAGGTAGTAGACGTGCCATTATTTATGCAAGAGAGTAGTGTTAATTACAGGTTGATGTTCCACTATTATGTCAAAATAAGGTAACTAAATGAAAGAACAACAAAAACATAAACATAAACATATATATTAGCTACAATAAAAAGTTAAACACGCTTATGACTTGTGTTAGACTTACCCACAGCAAATGTGAGCTGCTTGATAGAGCCAGATTTCTCCCACTCACCATCATGAACTTCCACCTTATGGATATGATCGCATGCTACATCATGCACACGATGCTGTTTCTTACCCTTCATGGTGTCGTAAAAGTGATCAGCCGAGGCCTTAATCTCAATCTCAGCCTCCAAGGAGTTTGGTAGAGAGCTAGCCATGCTTAGTTTCAATTATCAGAAATTAAGCTAATGAATCAGAGTATACTATATTAATTGCAAGCAAATATGAGCATACAAAGGCACCTATATATAGAGGAGCAGGAGCTTAAAAACTTGAAGATTACGTGCTCGTTTGGGAAGTGAAGGAGACAGTTTTTTCTTTTTCCAGTAAAATTTTCATTTATTTGTATAATCCCTTTTTTATAGAATCACTTATTTTGAAATTAATTGATGTTTGGTTACTTTAACTAAAAAGTGTATTAAATTAATCTGAACTGTTTGGATTGTTAAAAAGTAATCACTTTTTTTAATTGAAATATATAGGTTTGAATTATAGTAAAACAGCTTTTTTTGGAAAAAAAAATCCAAATTTCAGCTTAAGCTTTTTTTTTCTCTGAAAGAGGCTTTTTTTTCCTTTTTCTACAAAAAATGGCTTAAATTATATGCACATAGGGACACATCCAATAAATTTTGATAATGAGGAAAAAAATTATATAGTAATATAAAAATAAATAGATTATACTATATATTATTATTTTGACTCATTTAAAATTAATGTGAGATCAAATTTAATAAAATTATGGGATCAAAAATTCATACTTCTACGTCTATATAATTATTAAGAGAAAATTAACATTAGTGGGGCATAGATCCCCGCTTCTATCAATGTTAATCCATCACTGTATGCACAACTTATCCAAACAAGCTAAGATGATATTTCTGAAAACAGTTTTTTTTTTTTTAAAAAAAAAAAAAAAGCTGTCTCCTGTGGTTTCCAAACATGCACATATATCCCTTGCTTTTTTCTTGAATAATAATTCCATTAGAGATTTTGATTGTTTTGTGGGTCTACGCAGGCACGTTAAACGTTGTCTTTCATTGTCAGTGAAATTATTGTACAAAATGCGTAATATGTGGCCCTGGCCATTCACGTCCCTACTATATAGTGCCCAATTAATCTTTCCATGAAAGGGGGTCGGGGGTACGTGAGAACAGCAGAAAATTATTGGGGTGCTATTTTGGATGGTATCAACTGGATCACTGCTGGCTTGACATCAATATCACGCGCATCACATCTCGTGTGCAGGCAAATAAATATATCCAGAGCTTCATTGTATTTTTATTGGTAGCTAGACCCAGCTAGCTAGCTAGCGGTTTAATTCAAGGTTACGAAAATCGTACCAGGCATTGAATCGAACAAGACAGTCGTTGTGTTACGGAAAATTAAGAAACTAGCTAATATAAAAATTAAGGCAAAAAACTACGGCTGATATTTTTTATTTTTATATTCATCCATCTCAAATGAGTATATTTCTAATAGTGGAAGGTATTTTAAAACCTTCTTAAATTATTACACCTCATACTTTTTAATTTTTAATTTTTTAAATTTTATGAAGAAAATATTAAAAATTAAAAATTAAAATTAAAAATTAAATTTTATAGTTTTTATAATTTTTATATTTTTTTCATAAAATTTAAAAAATTAAAAAACTAAAATTAAAATCTGAAAACTGATATCAAATATATCTCTTCTTATCTTGAAGTGCTCTACCTTTGGTCAGTTTTATTTTTTGTTATAGTCCTATTTTCCAGTGTATTTTCTTACCCCATTCTTCTTTTTGTTTTTTCTTGTTCAAATCTGCTGCTCGCTATCGCCACCGTTGTAGACCTTGTTGTATGTGAGTTTGATAGTTATTTTTAGGTACTAATTATTATTTTAGACATTAAAAATAATTATTGAAATTAATGATTTGGTGTCTTTTTCTTTTTCTTATTTTTTTTACGGTGTTTTTGTCCTGTCGTTACAGCTGCCGCTGTCAAATGAAAATTCAATTTTTTTAAAAAAATGATGTTTTTGGCAGATTTTTCTGCCGCTAATTGCTTTTCATTTTGATTTTCAATTTTTGAGCAAGTTTCCGTGGTAAAATCTCACCGATAACAAAAATAAAATCCACCTAGTAATTTATTTGTATGATGAATTTCTGGTGAATTTTCCACTTTATTTTAAGCAAAATTTTGTTGGAAAATCTGCCGATAAATCCCTCCAAGATGTTACTAATGGAAAAACCGGTGAAATAAGTTCGTTTGGCAATCGTTATCAACCATGTTTTTACTATGTGCACAAATCCACTGGTAACACTTTTTTATGCCAACAAGGGGTTAAAAATCCACGGGTAACAAACATATTTCTAGTAGTGACAGGAGCAGGGCCTCATCTCTTCTGTCAGTTAATCATGCGCTGAGCTTGGCCATTGTAACTGGCCCAAACACAAGGCCTATTTGATATTCACTCATGAGTAGTGCTAAACATTATTAAGCCCAACAATATTATTACTTATAAAGTTGGACCATAGAATATGCTCCATAATTTTGCCATAAAATAAATATGGTCTTTAAATCAAAATTTGTAATTGATTTATGTAAGTTCACAATTTATAATTTAATCCAACATCTCCTAGACCTTACAAGCCCAACCTCAAACTCCTCCCTCGAGCCACGATGTATCCTCAAGACATAGTTCATCATGGCCAATGGTGCATTGGTCGGTGATCAGTTAAAGGCTATGTTTGGTTACCCATACAAATTCAAAGAAGAAACTTTTGAAGGTAAATTTTCTTGGGCGTAAGTATTAAGGGGGGAAATTTTTCTTTTTTTTTTATCTTGTTTGCTATGTTTTATAAAAATTTTATAATTTTTTTATCCCCTAAAAGTTAAGTATGTTTGATATTCATATAAAATTTTAAGTTATAAAAATCATTTTCTTTATTTATAAAGTCAAAAAATGATTTTTTTTAAAAATAATAATAAAATAGTCAAAATAAATAAATATTTTTATTTAAATACTAATAATAAACATTCAGTCAAGTTATTCTATAAAATTATGTACATTTTTTATGTTATTGGTTGATCTAATCAATAAATTATTTGATATTTTGTTTTGTGAACAACCGAAAGCAAAATATTAAGTCAAGCATATGGACAACAAAATAGTAGCTATTAAATTATAAATCAAATATATTTATATAAAATACGTGCAAGAACAAAATATTTATTTTGTGACATTGATGTTGAATGTTCTTGAGCACCTTTTTACACGAAAGTATGCACGTTATTATTATTTTTTTTTTGAATGCTAAGTATATGGACTACAACCCAAAACACAAGGAACTAATACATGGTAACGAATGTCATATTAGAAATATTATAAACAAAGAGAAACTAAGTACTGAATGAATAGTACAAACACTACGGAAATTACTATTCATATCTCTCCTCACACTATCTAGGTAAATTCCCTAGTACTATTTGCATTAAAGTATACTTTTATTTTCATCTTCATCTGCTAGTATGTAAAATATGATAACATTAATATATGTTATTTTTCTCATAGCCTGCAATTTTTGCAGATAACCCAGGAATTTTGTTCAATTCTTCGCGCAACTTATTTCTATCAGACTTTTCATCTGCTTTTTTGAGTGTATTGATGATCTCTAAAACACATTATTGCTGCTTGGAATCACATGCTCTACCAAATCTACAAGCTATTTTTGCATTGAGCCAATATCTTTGCTTCATAGTTTTCTTTTTCGTCTCGCCTATTTTATTGTCCCTTCTTGACCTGAGACTTCATTCCTACTATCCTCAATCTACAAGCCTTCACTGTCATTGATCACGGTTTTAGTTAAAATGTTGCTTGATTATTCTATCTCTTGTTGAAGTATATCAGTTGCAGTCGTAGCATTAGCCCGAGTAGCTCCATTTTTTGCATAAACTTCTTCAAAAATATTATATAAAGGCCAGGGCTTCATGTATAAGCCACTAGAAGCGGGATGACTCCACAAAGTTATATAATTAAGTTACCTTAGTTACCTTAAAAAAAACAGGGCAAACAATAAATTTCATCCACAAAGTTCCAAACTTCAAAGTTGCTTTCAACAATGCCAAAGTTTTAGCTTCAGAAGCAAAAAAGTGAAGCACTACAATGATGACGCATTACAATGTTACAGATCTTAATTGTTTGAGATTTTTCTGACTTGATGTTAGCATACTACTCAATACTTTGACATCTTTCAACTAGCTAATTAAGTCCTTTAACAAAGCATAGGTACATGTAACCCAACCATAAACATGGGTCACAAGCTGTTATATTTCAATCAACAAATAGCCTTTAGGTTTTAAGAAAATATGAACTAGCATAAGTATTTAGCCTACAAAGCATGCCCGAACAATCAGTCAAGCGATCCAGTCATCTATCCTAGTTACTGATAGCCAAACAGCCATAGACCCATGATTTCTTTCATATCCATGACTACAACCTACATTCATAGAGGTCACACATTTGCACAAATATGTCTCAAAGTTGATAAAATTTCACAACCAATGAAATGAAAATCTAAAAAGTAAAAAGACTTAATTTACAACAAAACTTAAACCGAGAAGTGTAACGCATTTAATCATAAAGACTTGTATAACAGACTCGAGTTGTCTCAAGAAAGTATGCACATATCACAATTCTCCTAGTAAACCCGGCCCAAATTTGGGGAATTGAAGCAATTCATGAATAAAAGCAACACTCAGTCATCAAAAACAGTAAAATAAAAAGAATAAAAATGAAAAGGAATCAAACAAGTAAAAATGATTTCATCTGGCATCATCACAAGTACATATACTAATCAAAAGTAGCGTAATGAATTAAAAAGGATAAAAAATGGTGAACCTAACATGTTATTATTGCCCAGGAGGTTATGCATTATATGAGGAAATCCAAAAACAAGAAAAGGGTGGTGGCTTTCAAGATTGATCTTGAAAAGGTTTATGATAGAGTTGACTAGAGGTTCCTCCGTTTTATTCTCGACAAGTTTGGTTTTTCTGATTCTATTGTGAATTTAATCATGTTTTATGTTTCTTCTTCTAAGCTCTCTCTTCTCTAGAATGGGGAGAAGTTGGCCCCCTTTGATCCTTCTTAGGGTCTTCGACACGGTGATGCTATGCCTTTTTATCTATTCATTCTTTGCATGGAAGGTCTTAGTGCTCTAATTAATGTGAAGGTCAGCGAGGAGTCTTGGAAAAAGTGCAGGTGTCTAGAGGTGGTCCAGGTATATCTCACTTGCTGTTTGCTAATGACTTGCTTCTTTTTTCTCAGGCGTCTACTTCTCAAGTTCGTCTGGTAATGAGAATTTTGGACACCTTTTGTGCTTCATCTGGTCTGAAAGTAAATTTCTCTAAGTCTAGGGGAATGTAGACGTGGTGTGACATGCTTACTGGTATTTCTTCCATTCGATTTACTACAGATCTTGGAAAATACTTAGGGTTTCCTTTGGTTAATAGGAAGGCTAAACGAAGTGATTTTGATTTAATAATTGAAAATTTGAATAAGCGTCTAGCTAGCTGGAAGGGTAAGCTTCTCAACAAGGCTGATAAATTGACCTTAGCTTGCTCAGTCCTGACAGCTACTCCTATTTATATCATGCAATCTTTTTGGCTTCCTTCTTCTATCTGTGGTGCTTTGGATAGAACTACTAGGGACTTCCTTTGGAGTAAAGGGAATATAGAGAAGGGTCTTCATCTTGTTAATTGGCATACTATTGCTAGGCCTACTATTAATGGTGGGCTTAGGCTTCGGCATGCTAAAGAATCCAACACAGCTCTTTTGGGTAAACTAGTTTGGACTTTATTGCATGATCAGGATAAATTGTGGGTCAAGCTGCTTACCACTAAGTATTTGGGCTAATGCTCAATCTTTAATGTGAATTGTTCTAGTGGCTCTTCTCCTATTTGGCGTGCTATGTGGCAAACATCGCAAGTGCTCAAGGATGGATTTGGCTTAAGATCAGATGATGGTGATTCCTCCCTTTGGTATAGCAGTTGGACTCGGTTAGGCCCCCTTTGTAATCTTGTTGATTTTGTCCATATCTCGGACTTAAGATTCGAGATTGTTGGGTTAATGGTAATTGGAACTTGAATGATTTATATACAAATTTGACTCCACAAGCCCTTCAACTAGTTCGGGAGACCCTTATTCCATGGAGGGGTGATTATGAGGACTGTTTAGTCTAGAAAGGTGCTCTATCTAGGTGCTATAAGGTTTCTTCTGGGTATAATTGGCTAACTTCTACTCAGCATGATGATGATATGGATCACTCTTGGAATTGGATTTGGAAGTTGAAAGTTCCCTTTAAAGTTTGCTTTTTGATCTTGTTAGCCATGCGCAATAGCATCCCTACTAATGAATTACGTCATAATAGAGGTCTTTATATTTCTTCCCTTTGTTCTTGGTGCTCAAATGCTATGGAGTCTCCTTTGCATTGCTTTCAGGATCTTTTTAAGCTAGGGAAGTTTGGGATCGTGTGGGGTGTAGTGACTGGCCTCTTTTTTTCTCTCAGGATCTTCATTTGTGGCTGAGGATGAATGTTATAGGGCCTAATGGTATTCTCTTTCTTTCCTCCCTTTGGGCTGTGTGGCATCGTCGGAATATATAGGCTTTCAACAAGGAGAAACTTACTTTAAACCAAGTTCTACACTGTATTTGGCAACTTGTGCACAGATGTATTTCGATTTTTGATTTGCATAGGCTGTAACCTTCCATTGTTAAATGGGTTAGGTGGCATCTTCCTCCTGTTAATTTTGTGAAATTAAACTCTGATGGTAGCTCCTTAGGTAATCCTGGTCCTGCTGGATTTGGTGGCGTGATTCGTGGTAGCAATGGTATTTGGATTACTAGTTATGCTGGTCATATTCTTATAGCTGATAATCTCTATGCTGAGCTTCTTGGTTTGCAGTATGGCTTGCCTCTTGTCTGGGAGCTTGGCAATCGCCATGTTGTTTGTGAAGTGGATTATCTATAGATTTTGCATCTATTGGCTTCCCCTTCTACCTTTCATGTGTATGCTTCTTTGTTGCATGACATCAATAATCTCAAGGATCGGGATTAGATCTGTTCAATCTCTCACATCTATAGAGAAGGTAACCAAGCCGCTGATTTTTTTGCTAAGTATGGTGCCTCTTTTCTTCTTGTGATTCATCACTGGGATAGGCCTCTGAATGGTTTGGAGGTCATTCTTTTGACGGATATATCTGGGGTTCTTCATTTAAGATAATTTTCTTTGCTTTTCTTTTTCTTTATTTAGCTCATCTGACCTAAAAAAAAAAAATCAAACCATTTTATGAAATTTCAACATAGGAAAGGAAGGGAAAGCCAAGAAAGCAAAGAAAAAGACACAATGCACCAAGAGCTTTGTGGTATGTCATATAATAATGTAATATTACTGTCAAAATAATATCTCTGTCCCACACGTAAAGATAGATAAGAAAAACAATGTCCCATGAACCGAGTTTATTATGATCAAACTAGTTACATTCCTAAGTTTATCTTCTTGCCTTTTAGTTAGAATCCAGCATGTTTCTAGTTTATAAGTATTAGACTTTACTAAAAGTTAGTTATAACTGTCCATGTAACCAAAGTTAACTGATGTAATGTTAGTTAAAGTTTGTTAAGTTTGTTATCTTCCTTAATGAGGAAGCTAGTATGAAACCACATTTATCTCTTCCTCTTACTATATATATTCTTAATACCTTTCATTAATAAACACAGAACATTCATTCATGTCCTTTAATATGGAATCAGTGATATTCTCGCTCTACTCCTAAACAGTCTCTTCTTGTTTTTCTTTCTTGTTGCTATTTTGCTGCCTCTTTTCCATTGCTACTTTGCTGCTTCTTTTCTGTTACTACTTTGCTGCTCATAAACATGGTGCAAACTCCCCTTACTGATAATCCCTCAAGCCCCTACTATCTTCATCATTCTGATCACCCAGGATTAATCTTGGTATCTCAAGTTCTTTGTTCAAACAATTATTCATCTTGGAGCAGGTCCTTCAAGATTGCTTTGTCGGCTAAAAACAAATTTGGTTTCTTGGATGGCTCAATTTCAAGACCCTCTGATCCTTCCCTTCATGCTGCTTGGGATCGCAACAATCAAATTCTCATGTCCTGGTTACTCAATGCTATCTCAAAGGATATTGTTGAAAGCATTATCTTTGCCAACTCTGCTGCGAAAGTTTAGAAAGATCTACAAACAACAAAATGGGCTTAGAATTTTTGAGCTTCGTAAAAGGTTAATGCTACTTTCCCAAGACTCCCTTTCCATTAGTCAGTATTACACTAAATTGAAGGGTGTTTGGGAAGAATTGAATTCCTTTAAGCCATCTTGTGACTGTACTTGTGGCAGATCTCACTTGCTTCTTGACTTTTACAAACAAGAATACCTCATGTCTTTTCTAATGGGCTCAACGATTCATACTTTGTAATTCGGGGTCAAATCCTCCTACAAGAACCTTTACCAGATGTTGCCAAGGCTTTTTCATTTCTGCTTCAAGAAGAAAATAGCAACAAATTGGCCACTCTTCTCACAGTTCTCAGGAATTGTAAATGGCTTTTGCTGTGAAAAACACCACTAATCTGCCCAAAGACAAAGGCAAGAAAGATAGACCAAAGTGCTCTTATTGTGGTTACTTAGGCCACACCAAAGACAAGTGCTACAAACTTGTTGGCTATCCTCCTGGTTTCAAAAGTAAGAAGGCTGACAATAAAATCTTCTCTACAAATCAAGTTTCTGGTTCTTCTGAAGTTGTCCATGATGTTGGCATGTCTGAACAACAATACAAGAACCTACTCTCCATGTTGACCACTCAACTACACCAAGCTTCTAAACTAGCCGATAATGCTGCTGATTCCTTGGGAGGTATAATATGTAACTCTTCAAATAACCATTTATAGCCCTTGCATAATTTTTGGATTGTGGTGCAACCAAGCACATTGCATGCACTACTAAACTCTTTAAGAGCCTTACTTCTATTAATAACATATATGTCATGTTGCCTGATCAATCTAAAATTCCTATTCTTGGCATTAGAGACATTACTCTCTTACCCGAATTGATTCTTAAAGATGTCCTATATATTCCTTCTTTTAAGGTTAATTTACTCTTTGTTTCCACAGCCTTATACAATACTAATTCAACATTCTTATTCAAGACTAATTACTATTTAATCCAGGATCAAAATTCTCAGATGATTGGCAAGGCTGATCTGAGGAATAGGCTATATTTCTTGAAGACCTTTAATGAGCAATCTATTGTTACTGATGTGAATAACTACTCTTTCACCAATGCTGAACTTGCTAATTTGTGGCATACCAGATCAGGACACTTGTCTAAAGCTAGATTAGAAAAATTACAATCTATCATTCCTATTTGTAAAGGCCATAAAAACTCCACTAGTCATTCCAATACTTGTACTATATGTCCTCTTGCAAAATAGAGGAGACTTTCATTTGTTTCAAATAAAAGTTTTTCTGCTAAGCCCTTTGATCTCATACATATTAATATATGGGGACCTTATCATACCCCAACATATAAAGGACATAAATTCTTTCTCTCTGTTGTTGATGATTGTACTAAGTTCACTTGGACTTTTCTAATCAAAAATAAATCTCAAGCACCAAAGATAATAGTTGATTTCTTTGCTATGATTCAAACTCAATTCGACACTACCATAAAAGTAATTAGAAGTGACAATGCAAAAGAGCTAGCTCTAACTAATTTCCTAGCTTCTAAAGGAACCTTACATCAGTACTCTTGTGTAAAAAGGCCTGAACAAAACTCTATAGTTGAGAGAAAACATCAACACCTATTAAATATGGCTAGATGTTTGTTTTTTCAATCAAAGGTTGCTCTATGTTTTTGGGGTGATTGCTTGTCTACTACCACCTTTTTAATTAACAGAATCCTTCTCCTAATCTACCACATGATAAATCTCCATTTCAGTTATTATATAATAAGTTACCTAATTATCTTGCTATGAAAAATTTTGGATGTCTTGTCTTTGCTTCCACCTTACTCTCTAATAGAAATAAATTTTCTCTTAGAGCATCCCCTTGTGTTTTTGTTGGTTATCCTCCAGGATATAAAGGACACAAACTATACAACCTTATGACAAGACAATTCCTTATTTCAAGAGATGTGGTTTTTCATGAAGACACCTACCTTTTTCATTCCATGTCTTCAACTACCCAAGTTACTGATGTGTTCCCAGATACTGTAATACCTACACCAGCAAATGACTTTCCTTTCCAAAGTCAAAGATTTCCCCTTAATGGACCTATGCAAAACCCAATTATGCAACCTCTCACACCTCCTGAAACAACACAAGGAACTAAAGCCTTGCTGGAACCTGAAGAAACACTGGAAACATCTAAAAATTCTGACTCTAACAATAATACACTTCAGCAGCAAAGATAAACATCAAAGGATATGCAGATGCTGACTGGGGTACTTGTCTAGACACTAGAAAATCCGTGACTGGTGAATGTGTCTTCCTTGATGATTCTTTAATAAGCTAGAAATCAAAGAACAACCTACAGTGGCTAGAAGCTCAGCAGAAATAGAATACAGGTCCCTTGCTTGCATCACCAATGAAATTACCTGGCTAACTAGCTTGTTAAAAGACTTCAACATCAACATAGATAACTCAATATTTTTCTGTGACAACCAATTAGCCATCCACATTGCTTCCAATCCATCCTTTCATGAGAGAACAAAACACATAGAAATCGACCTTCATTTCATCCGAGAAAAGGTTCAACAAGGAATGATCAAGCTTGTTCAAATCTCCACTCAATACCAACTAGCACATGTTCTAATCAAAACTCTCCCTAATCCAAAGTTCAACAACTTATTATCCAAGATGGGAGTCCAAATCATCTTCCCTCCATCTTGGGGGGGGTATTAGACTTTACTAAAAGCTAGCAATAACTGTCCATGTAACCAAAGTTAACTGATGTAACCTTAGTTAAAGTTTGTTAAGTTTGTTATTTTCCTTAATGGGGAAGCTAGTATGAAACCACGTTTCTCTCTTCCTTTTACTGTATATATACTTAATACCTTTCATTAATAAACACAGAATATTCATTCATGTCCTCTAATAATAAGCAAGCTGAAATTCCTATGTCAGTTCTTGTATCTATTGATTATTGGGCCGTTACCATCTATGTCAGTTCTTGATATTTTCAATGGTGCAAACTATAGGTTGTGGAGTCAAAAGCATGGATTACACCAAAATCTTTTTAAGCCAAGTAGTATTCCCAATAGTATACACAAATTTCTAGTGAAATGCCATAATCATAAAATTTTCTAAACTATTAAGAGGGCAATATAGGTCCGTTTGTATCTATTTTCATTTTATTTTAATTGGCATATAACCTAATGGAAAGACCCCTTTATGAGTTTCCTTCTCAAGTAGGTTATGTAATCGAGACAGGCCAATCAAGACAAATTTTACTTGTCCATTGCTTTTTTACCCTTATAAATAAGCAAAACAGAGACAAATTTTGGATCTTTGGGATGGAAAAACATTGAGCTTAGTGGATCTTGGCTGAGGATGCGCCATCAACCATACACATTACACATGCTAGACTCCAACCATCTAATAAGATCTAATATTTTTACTGCTAAAAATTAAGGGTGTATTTATCATAACCGTGATTATCGTAATTGATTTGGGTTTAATCAATCTATTAGATTAGATTGAGGATAAAAAGAGAGGGAAACGACCAACAAGGGTCCAAAAATACATTGAAAACAAAAAAGAAAGAAAGAAAACCCTCCCTATTTGTTATGGCCCTAGTAGTACAGAGAAGAAGAATAGAGGAGCAGTTGTGATGGAAGGGGAAATGTCGGTTGCATGCATCAGTATCTCATCGGTGTTGCTGTCGAGCATCAAAGGGAAATATAGAATCAACTGGCTAGGGGGAGCTTGCCTACAGAGACCTTATAGAAGGGATAATTTTAAAATTCACTTACAAATTGAGGGAATTGAGACACCTTAGCAGCCATAACCCAAACAACTAATGCGTTGTAAAAGGAGAAATATTTATTTTGGCACCTAAAATTATATGTTTACTTCTTTACATTAAAGAGTGTCAATTTAGTTATTAAAATTGTAAAAATTTATTCAAATTAATTCTATGACAATTTTTTATAGGGATTAATATGAATTACCAAAAAAATAGTTTAAATTTTTTTTATATTTTCAACTTCAGAAACTAAAGTTAAATTCATATAACTAAAATGAATGTTTACTCCCTTCTAAACTTTTAGTTATAGTTTTGACCGTTGAATGCTTCTCTCCATATGTCATGTTTTCATGACTCTAGCAGTGGTAGCGGCTTTTATGTTCGTAATTTTTTTTTGTTCAGAAGTCCAACAGTGTTAGGCACCGTAAGGTAACTTTGTACAAGGCCTTTGGAGAATGCACCTTTGTACAAGGCCATTCGTTTTGTTTGTTGTTCATACAATTTATTTTTTGGGTCGAAGTTCATCATGTCACTCATGAGTTGATCGGTTAAATGTCCTTCAACCGATATAAAATTATACATGAGTGACGCACTCATTTTGGGTCGCTTGACACATCAATTTTATGGACTCTCATGCGGAGATGCTCAATTCTTACTGCCGGCCCAAGTTCAGGGTCTGGAACTCTGTGCTACAACTACACGTTCAGCTCGTGCGTCAAAAGAAAAAGAGATGTTACTTTGACAACAAAAGACAATAAAATACCTACATAATTATTTTTTCATCATTACACGTCACGAGAGAGTGGGGTGATTAGTGATGAGATCACATCTAATAACAACAAAATAAATAATATATGTGTAAGTAACAATTTTCAAAGAAAAACTACATATGTGCTCAATCTCAAGGCACCATAGTCGATAAGCCGAACAATATTTTTTTCTTCTGATGGCCGCAACCGGGCACATGGTACATTTATTTGAAAAAATACGGACAATTAATTGAAAATAAATAAATAGATAGATAGATAGATAGATAGATACAAATTGAACATCATGTAGAATTCGTGACTGAGTGCAGGCATCAGGTTTGTAAAAATTTTAAGTAGGATTAACTATAGCCATCTCTACTACTGTGAACAGACCTCCATAACTTTATAGCTGATACTATACATAGTTAACTAGTGAGGGTGAGGGACTGACGGCGTAAATCCCATTTCATTAGACCAGTAATTAGTATGATTTACATTTCAATTAATATGGTTCTCGCATCTAAACTCCGTAAGTACTCTCACTCACTTGATTTTTTTTTTTTTTACCCCGAGGGTACTTATCTTTAGGAAAATCTATCTAGTTAACTGTATATACACCTATATGATTACCAACGTAAATAACTAATTTATCCTTTTAAACGCTTGTAATTAGGACCTCAGTCAGAGTTTAATTAATTCGTAACAGTATTGTCATCATGCTACTAACTTGTTAACAAATGTTTGATTATTTTAAGAACACATATAAGCGCTTAAGGAGTCCAGGGGTTGTGTCCTAGTTCTGTAGTGTGGAATATATAGGTGAACATATAGTAATTAGCCAGTACGAAACCCACACCTAAACTTTTATTTATATATAGGTGCACCATGGCTGCCTATGAATTATTTATATCAAACGTACAACATAGCTAGCTTCAGTAGTGTGGAATAAGATTTGTGCAATTGAACAAAGACAGTTGGAGGAGACACAGAATGAACTGTAACATCAGCATATATAGGATTAACAACTTATATAATAAACGAGTAAAATCAAAACGTCATGGTCAAACACCGGATCCATTCCATCTGACTTTAAAAATCAACTTTCACGAACTTTATACTTTTAAAATTTTTCATCATGATTTTTAATTGATGAACTTATTTGTTTTTTAGTGCATGGTTTTCCTATATTTCCTGATCTTGCCGCTTAACTTTGATTTTCATATTACAAAACCTATACTGTCCAATACATTATACGGTACGTAAATAGGCTGCTATCGTTGCTTTGAGACAAAAGTGCTACTAACTCTCCGGTCTCATAATGCAATTAGAACATTAGTGTGGAACTATTCAGATCTGTAGAGGTGACAAATAATTTAGAAGGCACGTACCTTTTTTTAAAAAAAAAAAAGTGTAACATTTATTCAGATCCACAAATCAATCATCGAAGAAAGCTATCATTGCAAAGTTGTATGAACGTGACCCTTATTGATTCACATTAATAGAGCCTTTATTTTGGGCAGTTGATTTTATTTATAGAATTTAGCTTTTCCAGCCAACTTTATATCTATTGTGGGACCTTTGATTTGGTTATAGCTTCCATATTAGTAACTACCAGAAATGCTCCATAATAATATTGCAAAACTTGAAGAACCCGTCCATCCCAATATGTGAAAGGAAAAAAATGGGTATGAGGGTGAACATATAGTAATTAGCCAGTAATTAAGTAGCTAGTAGCATTACAATATTACATTAAGCAAAGTAGAGGATGGTGGAATCAAAACTAAGTTTCTCTCTCTCTCTCTCTTTTTTCTTCTAGGTATGTAAGCTGGACAAAGAGAGACATGTGGTAGTTGTACTAGTATCATATCTCTTTAACCCACACTTATGTAGGTGCTCTATAATGGCTCCAATGTCTAAACAAACAAACATTCATTTCATGGGGAAACCTCATTTCCCATAGAAGCAAGAGGAGAGAAAAAATAATAAAGTATCACATTATATAATACTTCCTATCTCTTCTCTTTTCTCTGGCCACATACATTAGTTTTATAATATATCAAAATGACATAATTTTTCACCATGATTATTAATAAAAAATGAACGGAGTATCATGTAATATATTATATGTTTTGAATGAACAAAAACTTAGATTAGTAGGATTAATTTGGAGAAATATCTAGTCTCTCTATCCATTCTTTGGGTGCCCTTTTTTTCTCATTCCAAGGAAGTTTCCATAGCTTAATATTAATATCACCTTGGCACATTGAACTTTGTTTTGTCCATATGTGACGCAGGGGACAATAAATAAGAACTATACATGTCTAATTAAGGAGTACTTTGAAAAATGAGGCATGGAAGAAAGAAGTGATTTCCCCAATACACAAGGATGTTTGTAAGCTCATTGATCAACCGAATGAGGGCCAGTAATGTATTTTCCTCGGGATATAGGTGCTTCATTTATGAATTATATATGCGTAGGGCCCAAAACATAGGCTTCATATACAAAATTTTATGCAAATAAATAATTTGTTTGGTTAAGCTAGAGCTAACCTTGAGAAAGCGTGTTATGCTGAGACAGGCATCCGGTTTCAGACAAATTGGTGCATTTAAGTCAAATACAGATGGGACTTCTGGGAATAATCAATCAAAGGGAGTCCTATTCGCACCCAATAATTAATGTCTAGACTGTCTCACACATCTCTTACCCAATATATAGACACCACATGGTAAAACATGTTTTACTTTGATGGTTTAGACCCTTACTCTAGGGTGCATGTTATGCTGATCAAATGGACAGGATTCTTCCATAATTTCGCATGTTAGGCTATTACATATTGAATCTACATAGTTATGACACTGATAACAGGACATGATTCTCGCTACGACCAGCAAACGATGCCTAGTAATTATGATGTTTGGCCTATTTGCCCTTTTGGGTGCAGAAGGCAAGGCATACGACAATGAGGGTGGAAAATGCAATGTCAGTGATCTGGCCGATATCTTGATCACGATATTTTATTTACATATATGTTATGCCTATGTATCTATGTATCGAGACCAATATAGAACAATTTTCTTTAAAAGAAAAAAAAAACGACTAAGGTGGAAGATGGAAACCTGCTGGTTTTCCCTAGGTTTAACGTGTGATCTTCAAAGTTTTTCACCTTCAGATATTTTAGAGTTCTAACCCTTGATTCATATGTTAGAAATTCCGTGAAATTCCGCACAAAATTGAGAACTCAGTGACTGAATCAATGACGGTGCAGTGCTGAAGCTGTATTGTAAATTATCGTGTGTGTACTTTGTACTTATAAGCTAGCTGTTCATATCTGCATCACATTGATCAGATATATATTCATAGTACATTGTGTGGCCAAGAAATAGCCCACTGGAAAATGCCAGAAAGAAGGGTAGATGAATAAAATTAAGACATACCAATTAATTCACACACTGTTTTTTCTGTTTGGAACAGAAGGGTACAGGAAAGAAGGAAAACCATCGCTGCAAAAGAATCGAGAGCATTAACACTAGCCTCTTCATTTCTTTTTCCTTCTCTCTCTCTCTCTCTCTCTCTCTCCCCCCACCATGCCTTCCCATTTGCTACAGTGCAGGTATACATGTAGACCTCATTAAACACCCCCCACTGAAAAGGCTAAGGCTATGCTCTCATTCTTCTCAAAATCATCCAAGTGTAAGATAAAAGATAAAAAATGAAAGAAAAGAAAAGAACATAACATAGGGATAGTACATTGATATGCACTTGAACTAACTACCATGCATTGAACATTAGCATACAAAATCAAAACCTCCTACCATTGATATGGATATTGGCCATCACTAGCGAGCAAGCTAGTTGTGAAGAGGATTTGGACCTGTGTGAATTATTCTTTTGTCATCCTCATAAACAGTGTGTTCTGGATCACCATTTGTGTTCACTAATAACCGAGCTTTAGTAGTCGTAGTACTTGGAGGTGCATGGAACAAGGTCCTGCTGAGTGGCCGTGGCCATGGTGATGGTGGAGGCCTAATTGAATGGCTGCTACTACTGCTTCTTGTGCTTCTTCTTGTGTTGTTACTGGTGATGCTTTCATAGTGAATGGACAAAAACAAGCTTATAAGAGCAAAAACTAAGGTGACCCACAAGAAGAAAATTGCAGCTCTAGCCAAAGAAAGCCTTCTTTCCCTTGTCCTTTCTCTTTCTGATCTGAAACCTATCATTGCAGTTGCTGTAGACGATGTTTGTTTCACACTGAAAGCGTAGCAGCTTTAGAGCGCCCAGAGATGGTCACCATGAAAGTGCACAAAAAGAGATCTCTCTTTGACTCCAACACACTCACAGCACAGAGTGTAAAAACAGAAGTAGTGGGTTTTGGATAATTCAGACAAGGGGAAAAAAGGGGAGGGTAGAGAGAGAAAGAGAAATTTAAAGACCAAAAGAAAAAGAAAAGGAAAAAGAAAAAACTAAAAACTTTGGGTTCGTTCCTTGTCTTATGGGTGTAGTCACATGATCTTGACCCTTGATTCCTGGAAGGTTCTTATAATTCTTAAATTTCACTTGTGAGCCCTTTTTCTTTGGACTTTGCACCTTTTACTTCCATAACTGGCTGGCTCGCTTCTTTGGTTTTTTCTTTGCAATTTGGCATCTGATTTATTTTTGTTTTTACATGCTTTATGTGTTTTTTCTTTTTTCTTTTTCTCTTCTCTTCCCTGTTTGTGTTTGCTTGGTAAGGGCGTGGGACTGTCCAGTATTAATAGCCGCTGTCTCCGGAATATATTCAAATTTAGAGGACCTCGGTAAACAAACTCTGGTCATGTACTATTTTTTCCCCTCTAGAGATTACTTGTGTTTTTCTTCGTATCTTTCTTGGTTTTAGCGTTTTCGAAATATTTATATCTTGGGAGACATTATGAATAGGTTTATGCTTAAATTTTACTACTTAAAATTTGATATAGAATGAAAGACATTACTATTTGTTTATTTTAACTATTCATAGAAGTTTTGCTTGTAAATCATATCATAGGTGAGACTTTTGACATGGATTTTAAAAGTGAAAATTTGCGTGTTGAAATAACATTATTTTGCTAATATAACAACATGATAATATGTATAATGGAAAATTGTGTCCGACAACATTGGCGAGGATCATGAGTTTGATTCCATTCTCATAAATTTTTTCCATGTGGATACAGGATGGACATGAGCAAAGGGATTCTCAAAAATAAAAGATGGAGCAAAAGTTTGCCCATTCAAAGATGGGAAACCATTTGAAAGTTAGAGGTGGAGAGCGAGAGAGAGTGCTCTTTGTCCTTGTCTTGAGCAATTGTTATCTCTAGTTAGAAGTGAAAATAGGCCAGCGATCTGTCAAAGACATATGGCTTGGCCTATAAAAAAAAATAAGGCCAGACTTAGATTTATCCAATAGTCTATTTATCATAAGTCCTAGACCCATTATATAGCTTACAAAACCTGTTAGGCCTGCTCGTTATGGATTATATTATTTAAATTTGAAAAATATCAAAAGTGAGACTTGAACTCAATGCCTTACCATGTTTTTCATTTAGCTTACCACTAATTCAATACAACTACCAATGTAATTATACGTGTCAAAGTGTGCATAATATTTTATTTTAAAACATTATTATTTCTTTCCATTTAAAATTCACTTTTATAACCCTAATCCTTAATCATTTACTGAATATGTCGAACGTATTTTACTTCCTTCAAGTTTCAACGCCAGATTCTCATAACCCTTCTTCTCCAATATTAACCTTCTCTCTTTCTCAGCCATTCAAATAAATCACCTCTCTCTTCCTTTTATTGCTAGACTCTTTCACCAAACCACCAGCCACAATCGTTGCTCCATAACCACCTCATTAGACTACTGTGTGCAAGCGCTTCTCTAAACTTCTATGCACGACTGCCTCGTTGGATGCCATGGATTGTCATATGACAATCAGCTCATTGCTTCGTTGTGCACCACAACAGTTCTTGTTGGCACACATCAAGTGTGATGCCTCAATTTCATATATCCTTAGATAAGCCTAATACCGTCTTAAGTACCTTGGAACTTGCCCAGATGATGGAATAACCCTTGAAATGCAGAAACAACACCCCTCCATGTAGACAGACTTGTTGTGGCAAGCCTCCCTCGCTACGATGAGCCTCCCTTGCCACGATGAAGGACTAGCCATGGCCAGAGGCCTCCTCATCAAGGCAAGCATTGGTCACCCCTAGGAAGAGGCACACTGCAGGGAGACTTGCCATGGTAAGGGACCCTCCCATCATGGCGAGCATGATGATTAGTCTGTGAAAGGGGCTCACTCAGACATTCTTGCCATTGTGAGTCTCCCACTCGTCATGACGACCTCGATACAAAAAAACCTGAAAAACGATGCAGTTTTTTATTTAGTGAGCCTCCACCTTATATAAATACTTCATAATTGATCCCAAACACGAACCTTAGCTCCCCTTTGGTCACCTCCCACCCCTCACACACACAAATCCAAGCTTTTTCCACCTCTCAAGCTCTCTGGGTAAGTGATTTATAGTACTTTGTCAAGTCTCCTCATGTTCTCTTAAAGTATAAGTTAGGGCTCTCTTCATGCACAATTTTAGCTTGTTTCCTTTCCTCCCAAATAAGTTTTAGCATTAGTTTATGGTTATTTATGGATTTTCATGTTCCCATGGTGATGTTATTCCCACTACCTAGAGCTTCATTGGTGCCAGCATCTCTCTTCCGACCCCTCCAAGCAAGTGGGCTTAAACTCATGACCCTATTTTTGGCCATTACAATTAGTTTCTCTGCACTATTCATACACTCCATGAATTTAGAAATTTACTTATGCAATATATATGCTTTATAAATTTTGCCAAGTTAAAAAAATCATGATTTTATACCTTTCATGAAAAAAATGACTTTAGGAAAAATAAATGGATCATTGTTGATGATTGTATGTCATTTGAACTATTTTCAATAAATAGTGAGATGAAAATTCGTATTGAAAAAGTATAGAATATGAATTGTATAGATGATAGGAAGCACTAAATTGAGATTTAGGCTTTTGGGCCTTTAGCGTGATGACCGTGAATGATGCTTGGATAGGAGTTAGAGAGAAATAGAACTATAACTTAATGACAGTAAATTTATTAACCTTGGTATGTCATGTTGCCCACAAGAGGCAATCACTCTTTTTCTTAGATTAGCCTAGGAGGGACGTTGTTCGTGAGGGATTATGCATCGCTTTTATGACTTGTTTAGCATTATGTTTCTTTTTTAATTTCTTACAAAAGCTATTATGTTTTCTCATGAATTTGTACAAAATTATTATTAATATTATGTATTGCATATGCTATCAAATGGATTTTGGATGCTGCATTGCTATTGTGTCTCTCCTTTGTTGTCACATGTATGATTATGGGTAAGAATACACTCATCGAGTTTTAAATGAAACTCACCCATCTCTTTTTCCCCTTTCAGATGCAATTGCTACTCTAGAGTCTTCCCAAATACCTCCTTAATAGTTGTTAGCTAGTTTTCTTTGGTGAGCTTCATTTTTGAGTGAAGTGACTTTTGATTATGTCTAAATAGTGCTCCAGTGTATTTATAGGCACAAACCACACATGCATTTATATTTTATTATGAGAATGTATGCTCATGTTTTGATGGATCTTATAACTTTGTTATTGGAGCAACTCTTATACGATACAAATATTTTGTTATGGATTAAATTATGAGATTTGAGAAAAGTTATTTAATTCATTTATATTCAAATGGAAAATTAAGAAGTTTTTATCCATCACATGTCATGTAAGGGCTTCCATGGGATCAATTCCTCACATGCTGGTGATCGATGGCCAAAATTGGCTCATGACATTAAGCTGTTTCGGAATTTATACTGTTAGTGTTTAATTGGATTTATATGGTTTTTTTATGTTATTTTGACTTCAACCTATTAGTGTGGGATATGGGGATTATAGATTCTTGCTGTTCTTTTTTCATCAGTTCATTGACTAGTTTTTTTAAAAAAATTTTATCTGAATGACTACATAAAGTTCATATGATGATATATTGACGCTGAAGTTTGATGAATTCATTGTCTCAGTGAGAATGAATGCCGAAATTGGATGTTATGTATTTATGCTATTTTGTTTTCAAAATATTATAAATTATAGGCTCTTTTAACAGGCTTCAAGCCAAGCCAGGCTTTTTAAATAAGCTGGGCTTAGACTTGAAATAAAGCTTGTAATAGATCATAGCCCAGGCTCAGGACGATGAGTTACAATTTAGGCCCAACCTATTAAGGTAAAAAGCTGATCTGACCTATTTCCACTCCTATCCCTAATTAAGTTGGATATCCATATAAAAATTTTCTTTATAGATAATGCATCAAAATTGAATTTTAAAAAAATTATCTTGAAAAGATTTAAACATTTAAACACTATTCGAACATATTTTTATATAGCTAATGTGACATTAAAATTAATACATTTTCATATTGTATTTGTGCATATGGAATGATCAACTTTTCCTTTGTTATAACTCCATTAGTGATGATAAGCATTAATTGTGAGTGGTGTGTGTATAATAATATTTATGAACCACTAATAAAATGCAATGTTAGCGTACAATGACTTGTTGCTGTGTGGTATATATTTTCAGTTCTAAATGTGTGCAGTAATGTTATTAGAGGTTTTTTTTTTCGAAGTTTGAGTAATAATTGGATGTCATTGAATGCCACAAAATAAACAGAATCTCGTTTAATGCTCTCTTAAGATTTTAATTTCTTAAAATATTCTCTCTCAATTTCAGAATAATTGTCATTTTTTAAATTTTTTTCATGTTTTAGAATATCTATCCATTTATAATATCTAGATAGTATTATTATTATCATTATTTATACCCTTAATTCATTTACTAAAATGAGTAATAATGACTATGCAATAATAATTTCGTCAAATTATATAATTTTCTGTATTTACCAAGATTTTTTTCCTCAATATGTATATTGTTTGGTTTTTATAGTTATTCTAAAATGGATCGCATAAGAGCTCGTTTGATATGTCTGATAAGATAAGGATTGTTAATATAAGATTTAAAAGGATAAAGCCTGATAGTATAAAACCTCATAAACTTTTAATATGTACAATACTTGGTGGAGTACTGTGTAAGATATTATATTTTATATTATATAGTATTATCATTTATTTACAAATAATTTTAATATTATAAGTAAATATAAAATAAAATAGAATAATAATAAAACAAGAAATTTTATCAGTTATTTAAATATAATTTCTAAATATTATATTTATGCAAATAGTTATTAATTAAAATTTAATTTATATAAAGTATTATTATTTATTTCAATATTTTATAACTATTTAATATTTTAACAAATTTTATAAACACTAAACTAAAATACTTTGTTATTAATCTTTATTTTTATATATTACAATTTATAATTTTTATGTCATATATTATTTATTGTTTATGTAAAATATTTATTTACTATTAATTAATTATTATTTTATTTTAATTATTATTTATTAATTATAATTATTTTTATTTTTATTATGTATAACTAAATTAATATCATATATTATTTTTTAACAACATTTATTTATTATGAAATAATTTTATTTGGAATTATTTTTACCTATATAGGTTTTATTTATTATTTATTTAAAAATTATTTTATTTGAATGAAATACTAAAAAAAGTGATATTATACTTAAAAGCTAATGAGACCTAATCTGACCACTTTATGCTGTAATAAATTATACAAAATTTTACTTGTAATGATATTATAATGGATAAATTTATGCAATACTTTGCCTATTTCAAACAATAAATCAGAGCAAAACTTATAATATTAGTTTATTTTATTATGTCTAATAAATTATACTAAACGCCTCCTAATAGTAAGAGGTTAGTCCACCAAAATGTATTATGAATAACATTTTGAATTTGAGTTAGGATAGTCGTCTATATTTAGTGTCTCACAATACTCAATTATATTGTCTTCGGCATAAGGATACATGGGGAAAAAAAAACTATAGTATGGAGTAATACTGAAAAAAAAAAACAACGCAAACATATGCAAGAAAAGGGGCTTCATGAATAATTAGAAGGCCGTACGAGGCCACAAGATAATTATTTAAGAATATTTTTTCTTGTCATGCTTCAATAATCATAAAAATGTTAATTTTTTTGTTGACTTAGTAAAAAGAAAAAAAATGGACAGGTATTTTATGAAAGCGCTAATAAATTACATGTTTGATTCTCCCTCCATCATTGATAAATGAATGTTGTACCCATCACTCTTGTACTACTATTAAGAACACGATGAAAAAAGAGAAATTATTACCCCGTATATTTTATTAATCTAAAGGGATTGCCTTTTTCATTTAAGTTTGCAAAGTATTTTTTTTAGGTGGAGTCAAGATATCTATTGGTAGAAGCAATAACTCATTCTCTTAAGACATAGAATTTATATGCATAGGTTTTGTTTTTGACTATAAAACCTTCTTCATACACACTATTAAAAATTAAACCCTTAACTAATACTTAAGAAACCAAGCTAGTTACCAGTGATACTAGGCCTTATGGTTTAAGTTCGCAAAGTATAGTATGCATTCTTTATGTTTTGTGTAACAAAATTAAGTAATAGGTTTTATATTTAATGTTTTCATAGTAATCCGTTCATGTATAAATAAATTAACCTTTCTTCATACCCTCAACCTTATCAAAAGAAAAAAAAAATCAGCCTACAGCTGAATGGATTCTAACTTTTGTACCAATTGTATATGATTAGGACACGTTAACATGATGTTCTAGATATGATAGAACAAATTAATGTGATATATATATATATATATATATATATATATATATATATATATATGCATCACATTAGTTGTTATATTGATAATAAAATTAATAATTTTTTCCATATACAAACTTGAATAATGATGCAATAAAGATTAGAAAGATAAAAAATTTCATGTGGTGCAACAATAGATATGATAAAAATCTATACAGTAAACATTTTATAGCATATTATAAAACCTTATATTATCATATATAATATTATTAGATTTTATATTTGATATACCAAATTAAATAGGTCTTATCTTAGTCACTATATATATATATATATATATATATATATATATATATATATATATATATATATATATATATATATATATATATATATATATATAACAGCGGGCATCAAGCGCAAAAGAAAAGAAACTATGCATTTAGCCACTATGTTTATAAATAGATGAATTTACATTTTGAATGCAAGAAAGTTATATGATTGTGCAGCAAAATTCCCTTTGAGAAGCTGGGGCTTGAGGTTTAGTTTTATTCTTTTTATGCAATAGTTGTTTCCTTTTCTTTATCTATATATTTTTTTATTATGAAGAATTGTTATATTATTCAATTTTTTTTATTGAAAATTAATATTTTTGTGTGCGGTTAAATATTCACTAGTATCCAGCACCAAAAACAAAATAAAACAAAATCACTAGTTGTTGGTTATATTTGATGTAATTTAAAAAGGGTTGTAGTGTAAAGTTTTAAAATTTTACACTACAAATTCTTCATTTTTTTCCTACATCCTCCAAAATCCAAACTCACAATTAAGTTTATCTTGTTTTATTTTTGTCATAAATTATAATTTCATGACTAAGGAAACATGTCAAATCCAACTTTATATTACAATAAGGACAAGAAATTCCACAAGAGTTTACAACCCACGAGTTGATGAATTGGCTAGCTAGAGCAACTAGAGATATAAGACACTTTTCTTGTAAATACATCCATAGTAAAAAGGAAGATTTACATATATGCTTGCCGAAAAAATGCTACATAAAGAGATTCTATTAGAACCAAAATCAAAAGACAATTTTTCCTAACAAGTTCCCTTTCTCTCTCTCTAAGAATCCAATCTAAAGAAAAAAGTTTAACACAAACATGTTACTTTGCAAGAACTCTTTGAACTCTGAGTTCTTTCTGTGATTAGTCGTCTCCTCTTCCTTTCAATTAAATCAAATGCAATCCCAATGTTGTTGTTCAAACACTACAGGTGCTAAAAGCAGCTAGTGACTAGCACAAAATCGGATAAATTGACACAAAACCAAAGAAAACACATCTGGCTACCGCTGCAATCAAAATATACATATGAGAGAAGAGAGATCAAGTAAATCACCTATAATGAGGAGGTAGGGCAAAAAAAAAAAAAAAAGATGAAAAAGAAAAAGAAAAACAGAAAATAAAAGAAGAGATTTAGGGGTGAGTGATTAATCGGACCATGATGAAAGGGATGAACCACTCCCACGGGACAGCTCTCTCATCAGCCGATTGATGAAGAAGAAAGGCAACGGATACTAGACAAAGCGGTTATAGCAACCAATGACTCATTTTTCTATTTGGGTCAAAAGAAGAACTTATGACTTTTTTTTCCTCATTTTTTTTATCAGAAAAGGTTTCATTGATAATAAGACATAAGTTTGAGTACGAACATAGGTACAATAGAGCAAATTTTAATGACATCAAAAGCCTAGAAAATTAATCAATGATAACTACACAATTATAATAGAATGCTTAGAATATGAAAGTTATCATAACACGCTAGATATAGTCATGGAGGGGATGATTCTGTGATTCAGGCTCATCATGTTGATGATAAAAAAAAGAAAATATTGGTCGTAATAGTCTGATTTCTTGAGCTCACAACGTATTATATTAGCAATTAAGAGTTGAGGCAACTGCAAGTTTGGACCTAAATGAGTAAGAGGGTTGAGGCAAAAATATTTTTGGGTCGAAACTGATGCGAGTCAATGAAAAACATGTTAGGCTTTTTATTCATACCCCTTGCACTGGGCTTCATCTTTTCTCCAGGTTTATATTCTGGAACAGCTACAATGCACGCGCACTTTTTATTTGGGTTAAAACACTTTACACAGTTTTCTGAGACTTGTTATTTCAACACTTAAGAAGTGAGTACTTTTCACAGGTGGATGTAATAGATTAATAAAAAAAAAGAGATTATTATTACATCTAATAATAATAAAGTAAATATCTCAAAGAAAACTTACTTATTAGATATTGAAATAACATTTTCGTAATTTTTTTTTTTGGTATCATCGTTTGGTGCAATTTATAGTTCAAAGCCGACATCATTTGGGCTTAAGCCCAATGTAAGAAGCGGCATCTTAAGAGCCCAAAACCCGACCCACCTTAATCACTCTACAAAATCAGAACCCTAGTAGCTTCTCCCCAACCCCTTCTCAGTTGTTGCAGGTCTTGCCGTTTGCATCCCTCAAGCGCCGCAGAGAGAGAGAGAGAGAGAGGAAGCAGAATACAGAATGGGACGCGTGAGAACCAAGACCGTGAAGAAGTCCTCTCGCCAAGTGATCGAGAGGTACTACTCCCGCATGACCCTCGACTTCCACACCAACAAGAAGGTTCTGGAAGAGGTGGCCCTCATCCCTTCCAAGAGGCTCCGCAACAAGATCGCCGGGTTCTCGACCCACCTCATGAAGCGAATCCAGAAGGGACCAGTGAGGGGCATCTCGCTGAAGCTTCAGGAGGAAGAGCGCGAGCGCCGCATGGACTTCGTCCCCGACGTCTCCGCCATCGACACCCAGAACATCGAGGTTGACAAGGAGACCATCGACATGCTCCAGGCACTCGGAATGTCCGACATCCCAGGCATCACCCAGGTCGACCCTGTCCCTGTCCAGCAGATCCCCTTTGGTCGCCCCGGTGGTTTCGGTGGTGCTCCTAGGAGGTATTAAATTTGTTGTGCTTTGGGGTTTTAGGTTTTCTTGGTTTTTCGGGGAGAAGAACAGGAACAGGATCATGTGTCGCTCGAACTTTGTGTTGGTTTTGTTTTTTGTTTGGTGTCTTTGAATTGTACTGTGGTGACTTAATAGTTATATTTTGCGCGTTTGTTTTGCAATTTGATGTTGTTGTTACTATCTGAATTTTGTTTCAAGCGGATGAATATATTTGCGCATAGAACTTGTTGACTCAAATGATATATAACTGGTAAGCTAGGTTTTGAGACAGAAATTGTGTAGCTGACTCAAATTTATAGCGCTGTGTTCACCCTGGCTATGGGTTTCATTGCCTGTGCTGCTGTTGCTGCTAATATGATCTGAAGCAGAAATACGGTTGTGAAACTCTGAAATTGAAGTTAAAAAATGTTTTTTTTTTTGGAGAGAGGGGGGGGGGGAATGATAATTCGTGTAGGGTCTGCTGAGTGTGTGTTATATCTAGGTTGTGCTTAAGAGATGCCAAAGTTTTACTTAAATCAAACCAGAAGAGGATAATTTCAATTTGTGAACCTTTGAGTCATGCCTGTAGTCAATTTCTTTGGAGCGTTTCTCTGCCTGTGCGTAATATTTGGCTGGTGAAAGGAGCAATTATAATCCTCTGTTTGAGTTTTAATCTAATTTGCTAGGTTGGACAACGAATACATAGAGGTTGGGGTTCGCCGTTCCCTGCTAAAATTAGTTGCTTGTGATGGGATTATAGTTTTCTGAAAACTGAGTTTGGATGAGCTCGATCTTGCGATGCTATGATCAGAAGTATAATTGTTGTAAGATGATTTATGCTATGATTCTTTTTTTCTGGGAGGTAGGTTAATCACCCATGGCGAAAAATTAAGATATTCTCATTTCGAGGTTTTTCATTAAAACTTAATTTGCAAAGAAAGCTTATGTTAAAACACGATTGAATTGCAATGAAATTCAGTTTCCAACCTTTTCTTTTTTAAAGAAAAATTTAGATTGAGAGGAGAGTTTGTCCCATTTTTGGTTGAGTGTTCGTTTGGATTGGTGCGGAGAAGGAGCACTAAAGTTTTGCGCATATCAAATTTTTTTCCTGTAATTTAACATGGGTGATTATAGAAGCTATTCATATCCGTTTCTACTCTAAATTAAAATCAGCTTAAAATAATCTATTTTAGTACGCAAATATAATATGAATATCTTCTATCAGATGTGATTTTTTTTGCTTGAAAATTCTTTTTCAGTAAAAAAATGCGAAACAAATGTATCATTTCTGCTAGGTTTTTGCAAAAGCAGTTTTGCCTTCAACTTGAAATTTATCAAGAGTAATTTTGTACTTGGAACAAAAAAAAGAGTCATGATTGTTAACGTGCGTACGTTCTAAATAAATTATGTAAAAATTTTGGCTCATATATTGCATGAATATCCAAGGATTTGGTTGGTTTCTAGATTAATTTTTCGTTTGTATGTTCTGTGTTTGTGGAAATAGAAGACATGAAAATAAGAAGTATACTACATACATAGAGAGGTGAGGCCATGACCCCTTCTTTCCTGCTGGGAAATTTATTTGCCTCCCATTCTTGTCACGGACATTTATTCTTTGTTTCTTATTGGAATTTTGTAGATATCTATGGGTTTATGCATATATATATAGACACACACACACCCTTTCATAATTCTTTATAGAAATTAAATTTGATTATTTGATTTTGAATTATATGATTTTATATTAAAGATCAAACATGTCAAATTTTAGAAAAATTGGATAATGACATGCATGTGTTCTAATGATTTATACTTCTTAATATTTTCAAAATCATATTATCTGTTAAAATAAAGTAGCATGATTGTTAGCTCTAGAACTTTTGAGAAAGCTATCATAGCTTAAGTTTTGAATAACAACAAAATAAATTTTGTTAAAATATTTTATAAAAAGAATTAATGAGTTGCTTGAGTTTGTTTAGTACTTAACAAGAATTTTCTTGTATACAAAAAGTTTATTTCTTGGTATCTTTTTCATATCATCATGATTTAACATGATAGAAATCTAATTCAAAGATATTTAAATTCTTAAAAATATGAAAAATAGCTCAGAAAAGTGAATTACAATATGTATGAAACTTAATAGAGCAAGTTGAAGTATTAGAAAGTGAAGCTAGGTCTTCAGAATTTGGTTCCACCTTCATCATATTCATTCATGCTCAGTATTTAAGAAGAACAATACTTCCTAAAGATTATCATCCATCTCAGAAAGAAGCTCAGCTTGAGTATAAAGAGCTCAGAAAGTGTAGAAGCGCAAAAGAAACAATAGCATATATTAGAAATTACTCTAGGTCATAAAAAACTAAAAGGAAATTTCAATTTAAATGAAGTAAAAGTCTCAGGAAATTATGATTGTGACGTATCAACTTTATACTTGAAAGTTCATCATTCCCAATAAAGTCTTCACAAGAAGAGAAGCTTAGAAATCACGTTATAAGTGAAAGATAATTTCTTAAACTCTTTCAAAAATAAAGGACAATAGTTTTTTGCATTACAATAGCTGTCACTAACATAGCTAAGCTTACATGCCTATAAGACAAAATCCTATGACATACAAAGATTGATCAACACATATCACGAGGAGAAAAAAATCAAGAGGTCAATGGTCCTATTCAAATTTAGGTATACAAGGAGAAAGCATTCAAATAGGGGAAAAAAAAAACTTTTGCACACAAGACTTTCAAGCATTCTTCATACTTTCTGTAGTTCTATTCTAAATATTTTTCAGTTTCTCACAAGGAAAATTTTCTTTCTTGTAATCATTGGCTAGCATTCTTCTTTAAAAGATTAGAAATAAGTCTCTCAAGTAAATTCCTTACACATTTCTTTATCTGTGGAAACTTGAGTGTATTTGTTGGAGTGATAAACACCAAACTCATATCTTTTGTGCCTAGATCCAGTAGTGATCAGAGTGAAATTAGTTTAGAGAGGCTAAGGTCAAAACAATGAGTGAGGATTAGCTGTACAAACTACTTACGAAAAATGGCTTGAGAAAGCTAGTAAAAAGAATATATGAGTTACGTGTAAGAGAAAAAAGTTGATAGTAGAACTCAACAGTTTTAGTTAAAAACTGAATGTAGACAAAGTTGGCCAAGCCAATATAAAATCATTTGTACGATATTCTCATCTCTCGGTCTCATTTAATTGTTGTGTGTTCTTATTTATATTTGTGTGCTATATTAAAACCGCTTTAACATTTTTCTAAATTTTTTTTAAGCTTCTGGACACTTTAGAAAGTCACTTTTGAAGTTAACTAACTCCTAATTTTCTGTTGCCTCCAGGTTTAAGCATTTGATAGTTTAAACATTGCTCGAATAGAAGTTTAGAAACCTTTTCAAGGGTGTGTCCAGAGGTTCACTTGTTTTGAAGGAACAACTGACTGCAGAACAAGCCTACATGGTGGTAGAAGATGAGTCTGCATTCTCTGAAGATGAGGAAATTGAACGCATCCTTAGAGAAAGTAAAACTCTGCAAGAAAAGAGCAAAATGAAGGGGACTCAAAAAGCTTAGCAAACCAAAGGAATTCAAAGCTCCAGCAAAAGTCAAAGTGTTGCAATTTTTGAACACTCTGTGGTGATTAGTGAGCAACCTTGAAGTCCAATTTCTGAGTAGTTTGGTTACACCTCCTTTCCCAATTCTGTTGCTACTCTTGGATCCAAACCACCCTCTAAGACAACTTTTGAAGTTTGAGACAACTTCTGAAGTTGGTTCAAAAAGGGCACTAGAACTACTACTTGACATCAAAGCTATGATTGAGAAAGCAATTCAACCATCCAAGGAGCCTGAGAAATTAGTTTTTGAAGGGGATGAGGATCAAATTTCCTTCAGTTAGATACTCAAGTCCTTCTCAAAGCATATGGAAGAACAAAATTCTCATATTGAGAGGGAGGACACTGAAGAACTCAATTTATACATGAATGAACTTTTCAATGCTTTGGAGCCCATTATTGAAAAACTTGAGGACCTTGAAGAGCTAGAAAATTCAAATTCTACTCTTATGCTGAAAAGAATGCCTCAACCAGAGCCCTTCGTCAAAACTACTTCTCTAGAAGAACAAGAAGAAGCTTCAGAAACTAAATTAAAGTCTGTTGTTGAGGTTGAGAGGGAAACATCTCAGAAACCTCAAGGTTCTGGTGATACAGTTCTACTAAATTTGTCTGATAAAGAAGCTAATGCAGAAGTCGTACCTACCAACAATCCTCCATCACTCTTAGAAACCCAATTGTTCTTGCCCAACCAAAGGGACTTAGCTACAAGATTGGACAGAGTTGAAGCTATTAATAGGGATCTTGGAGCTCAGATGAGAAGACATAAGGATCTACATGCTATAGATTCTTAGTGAGCTTAAGGGTCTTAGAAATGGTGTCCAATGATGGTGTGACTTTGTGCACTCATTTTGCTAATGACAAAAAGGGGAGAAAATCATGAAGAAAAATCTCTTGCACAATAGTCAAAGAAGTCACTTGTTGAGGGGGAGTTTTAGAGAAAGCTTCAATTTCTCATGCATATCATAATCTTTGCTTTTTCATTTTTTTCTATTTCAAGTTTATGTTTTTGTGAACACTTTCATCTTTTCCATTATAAATATCATATTTCATTGTACATGGTGTCTTTTTGCTTATCAAATGAAATTTGATGTTTCTCTGATCAATTTGGATATAGTGTGCTAAATATTATTCTCTATCACAAGATTGTATCACAATTTGTTATATCCGATATATATTACACGTCTTAGTTTCTAACACAGTTTTATGAGAAACGTAACAAAAGTTTGATTCACAACAAGAATCTTTAAGAAAGCTCTCTTCCTGAAAGCCTAAGTTGTATACAAAATTTTACTAAGTTTATGAAAGAAAGTTCCTTGAGTCTTTGACACTTAAAGAAATATTCTTTTAGACTTTCTCAACATTTGGTTTGTCATCATAAAAAATAAGGAGATTGTTAGCTCCAAAAGCCTTGAGAAAACTATTACAGCTTAATTTTTAAATGACAACAAAGTAAATTTTATTAAAATATTTTGTAAAAAGAATTAATGAGTTGCTTGAGTTTCTTTAATACTTGACCGGAATTTTCTAATATACCCAAAATTTATTTCTTGGTATATTTTTTATATCATCATTTAACATGATCAAAATCTCATTAAAAGAGTTTTAAATTCTTAAGAGTATGAAAAATAGCTCAGAAAGTGAGTTACAGTGTGTAAAAAACTTGAGAAAGCAAGTTAAAGTATCAGAAAGTGAAGCTGGGTCTTCAAAATATAGTTCATGACATCAAAAAGTGGCATGACAACTCAAAATGTTCTCTCATGATCAAATCAAGCAAACCTTCATCATATTACTTCGTGCTCAGTATTTAAGAAGAAGAACAATTCCTAAAGATCATCATCCATCTTAGAAAGAAGCTCAGCCTAAGTATAAAGAGCTCAGAAAGTGTATAAACGCATTACAAAGTATAGCATCAGAAAACTTGGGTTATCATAAATTGAAAGAAAATTTGAATTTAAATAAAGTCAAAGCCTCATAAAGTTATGACTATGATGTATCAAGTTTATACTTGAAAGTTCACCATCCTAAATGAAGTCTTTATAAGAAAAGAAGTTTAGAAACTACACTCTATATGAAAGATAGTACCTGAAACTCCTTAAAAAATAATGGACAATGGTTTTCTGTACTATAATAGCTATCACTGAAACAACTAAGCTCACATGCCTAGAAGATAAAATCCTAGGACACAAAGAGTAATCAATATGTGTCAAGAGCAAAAAAGATCAAGAGGCAACGATCCTATTCAAAATCAAGTATAAAAGGATAAAGCATTCAAACAAGAAAAAAACTTTTGCACACAAGACTTTTAACATTCTTCATACCTTCTGAAGTTCTATTCTAAATATTTTTCAATTTCTCATAAGAAAAATCTTCTTTCTTGTAATCATCAACTAGCATTCTTCTTTAGAAGATTAGAAGAAGTCTCTCAAATATATTCCTTATACATTTCACTGTCTCAGGAAACTTGAGTATATTTGTTGGAGTGATAAACATCAAACTCATATCTTATGTAGCTAGGATCAAAACTACTTATGAATGAGACTGTACAAACTACTCACTGGAAATAGCTTGAAAAAACTAGTAAAAAGAATATATGAGTTTCTTGTGTAAGAGAAAGAAGTTGATAGTGAAACTTAATAGCTTTGGTTGAGAATAGGATGTATGTAAAGTTGGCCGAACCCATCTAAAATCATCTATGTGATATCCTTACATTGTTTATGCCAAATTTCAAAAAAACTCGACACACATAAGATAGTGATCAAACAAATCTTATTTACATACATTTATAGATGTATTTATTACGTTGATTTACATGTACACAAAAAATGCATCAAACAATTTCATATTGATGTAAAATTCTATAGAGGTGTGTATATATATATAGGACTTTGATAACATTTTATTGAAGAATTTTTTTTTTTACAAAAATTCACCATTAGATTAAAATTTTATATGCTATAGGTCACCACTATAAAATTTTATATCAATCTGAAATTGTTTAATACATTTTGTGTAAACATAAATCATCGTAATAAATGCATCGTAAATGTATGTAAATAAGATTTGTTTGATCACTACCTTATAGGTGTCCAATTTTTTTGAAATTTGGCACAAATAGTCAATATGATATATAATTATAATTCAACGGTTGATCGACAAAAACTATATTTTATTAAAAGTTATTAAAGGTGTAAATGAATCAAATCTTATCAGTGTCAACGAATCCCTACTATATATATATAAACTATGTTTATAACATGTATAAGTCATGTACACTTACAACCTTCAATAACTCCTTGTAGTAATTCAAATCAATTGATCCGATTATTGAATTATATGATATATATTAAATTGACGATTAAGCATTCTAAATTTTAGAAAAATCGAACTAAAGTTGGAGTGATACATTATGTGGGTAGTTTGGCTTATAAATAGAGCCTTCAGTTATTTAGGTTATTCATCCTCCAATTGTAGAAGTGATCCATTATATGGATAGTTTTTACTTTTTAGGAGCTATCAATGTGATGAAAATATTTGTAAGGATAGTTTACAACTTTAATAATTTAAAAGTTGCATATAGTGAAAGATTTTGTTTTGATTTGTGAAGTCATAAATATAGGCAGTGAAGGCTGAACTATGTTAAATTTTATGTTTATTTTTGTGTTTCTTTTGTTTTAGCTACCCACAAATGATATCAGACAATGGTTGGGGTTATTTGAGCTTTTAGTGTTTGGATCCATCTATGGGGTTCCTTAAGTCAAGATCTTTATGATGGTGTAGAGGTCAAGTGGTGTGTCACACAAGAGAAATGGTAGTATAAGTAAAGAAAGCTTATGTTAAAAGTCTTTCTGGCAATGTGGAGATCAAATGACATGTCTCATGTGCAACGAGTGGTACAAGTTTGCCAGAAGATTGTTTGAAAAGATAAAGGACTTTGGCATAAAGGGAGAATTTGTTGTGACTTAACCCAAAGTCCCATATCAGAAAATAATTGAAGTCTTGTGTGGGGCTTGACTTACAAATAGAGTCTTTGGTTGTTTACACTAGTCATTCTCTAACAGTGGGAGTGATATATTTTATGAGTAATTTTGAAGAGTTGTCTATATGATAAAAGATTTATAAGAATGATTTATAACTTTAACTGTCTAAATTTGCAGATAGTGAAATATTTTAATTTAATTTGTGAAGTCGTGGACGAATATGATAAAGGTCAAACCACGTTAAATTTTGAGTGTTTATTTTTGTATTTCTTTTATATTCGCTGTCCAACAACACCAGCTGAGATCATTAATAACGACAAACAATCTATTCTCACTTTTTATAATCTTTTGAGTTACTAGATTAAAAGGGGCATTATTTTGGATTATTTAAAGAGAAAATCACATTTTCGTATAAGTTATTTATGTCAACTTTTATTGACAAGTTAAAAACTAATTATTTTAAGTGGTGTTTAGTTTTTGAGTGAGAAATCGATATGTAGCTTTACATAAAAGTAATTTTTTATTTTAAAAAATCATTTTTATATTAAAGAAAATAAAAAGCAAAGGCACCCTCAATTAAATTCTACGTAATCTTCTGAAAAGATTTTGGTACAATTTTTACAAGCATGTCAAAACATTTGTTTCATCAGTGTGGAAGATGAGACAGACACATGCTCAAAGAAAAACACGTACCTTCTTCCTGCACGGAAATATTATTACCACCTCAACATCGTAGTCATAATTATATGCAATTCGACTGCTCTGTTATGTGTATTTCGTTTGTCTAAAAGCTGTCTTTCAAACTATGAGGTCATGTCCCATGCAGCAAGTCTCTCTCTCTCTCTCTTTCTTTTTTTTTTCCTATCCCACCATGTATTTTGACCTTTTCAGTGTGGCACTTCGATTTCGATATGTTATTAAGTGTATATAAATAACTGAATAACTCAAAAGGCATAATAATTCAAAATTATTAACTTTGCGAAAGATGGTCGGGGAACATGGAAACACGTATCGATTATTCACTCATCAGTTAATGGCTGCCTAGCTTGAGACACCATATCGTAGACGACAGATTGTGTTCGAGGATGGCTATCGTATACGCAGGGGAAGCCATATATATCGCTAGTGTTTTCTACTTTTTGGGGTATTAATTAGCTAGAATTTAATCTACCCGAGAGTTACGCAGTCATACCTTGATTACACCATGAAGTTTTTGCTTTACATTCAATATGGAGCATGCATCAGCAGTACCTTCCCAATGTGCTCTACACGCAAACTTATTATTATGACACTGCAAGATGGCAGCAAATGTTGGTGAGAATTTTATGATGTACGAGAATAATGTATTTTTTTTTTCTCATGTAAAATGTTGCTCTATAAACTATCGTTTCAGATATGTTTTTAGAAAGAGTGCATGCTGCATTTTGGTAATAAGTAACAACTCTGCATTTATACATCGATCATCTTGCTTTATTCTTGATTCATATATTTTTAAGTATACATGAGCTCCAAACTTGACTATATATAAGGTGCATAAATTTGTTCCCAAAGATCGACCAATTGAATTCAAGATGAATGTTGAAATGTTGATTAATTATCGGAGCAAACGATCACATATATGATTAGTCAGGTTACAAATATTGTGAACTCGATTTTAAGATTGTTACTTTAATTATGATCCTACCATAGCATTGTAATTATATTCTAATATCTAAAAATAAGTGTTCTATTGGATATTTACTTCATACCTATTAAATATAATGAAAGAATGAAGATGAGTGATGAAAATCACTATTATATTCAATAATCATAAAGTATGTTGAATGCCCTAATAAAATAACCAATTTTAAATGTTAGCCTAGCATTACTCATCGTGGCATTTAGCGAACTTAAAATTTCAATAGTTTGATTTTCATGTATTGCTCTTAAGAAATCATGACTGTATTAGAAGACCTCGAAAAGTGTGCAATTAGGTAATATTTCTAGAGAAATCTTTTAGTGGTTTGAGAATAAAAAAATATATTTATTTTATTTCATTTAATAAATAACACACAACTATTACATTAAATATGTAAGAAAAATAGGAGGTAACAATGACCTACAAAATTAATATGTTATATATCAAATGGAACAGAGTAAATATATTCTTTTGCTCTTAGAGCACCCAAATATTTCTCATATTTCTGTCTGAAATTAGTAAGTTATTTAAGCAGATTTTTAAATCCTTTTCTAATGATTTGTATTTAGTCTAATTATTCTATGTATTGCTTGGCATAAATGCTTGATATATTTCACGTACAACTTGAACCATTGACCTTCTCTGCTTCTCAATTGTCCGTGAAACTTAACAGCAAAAACTCTAATGCAAAGAATAGCAAGTTGGATTAAGAAAAATTCAACCCAAAGTGATTGGCCACAGTGGAATTAGACTGTGATCCAAGAGGATTTTATCTGGAATAACATAGTTTAATACTAACTAGGATCCCTATTTTGGAAAGAGTTTTTCTTTTGTTGATAATTGAATCAGTTTAACTCCCTGTGAGGAAAGCAAAAGCAAAAACTAAGAACCTGTTTGATACGCCTGATAAGATAAAGACTAATTATAATACCTGATAATATAAGATTAATAGTTTAAGGCCTGATAAACTTTTAATATTGTACAGTGTTTAGTGTAATGCTATATAAGATATTACATTTTATATTTTATAATATTATTATTATTATTATCATTTATTTATAAATAATTATAATATTATAAGTAAATGTTAAATAAAATAAAATAATTTTTTATTGATGATTTAAATATAATTTTTAAATATTATATTTATATAAATATTTATCAATCAAAATTTAATTTATATTAAATATTATTATTTATTACATATTATTTATCATTTATTTTAAATATTTATTTATTATTTTATTTTATCTTTATTAATTATAATTAATTTTTATTTTTATTGTATGTAGCTAAATTGATATCATATATTATTCTTTAACAATATTTTTTTTATTATGAAATAATTTTATTAAGAATTATTTTTATTTATAAATTTTTACAAAAGAATTATTTTATTTTAATAAAATATTAAAAAAATAAAAATAATCTTAGACATTAAAAACTAATTAGGTCTAATATAGTCTTTTTACATATTGTATTAAGTTATACAGTGTTTTGATGTATAAGAGAATTATGATATATAAGTTTATATAATATATTATCTATACTAAACAATGGATATAAAAACATGATATATAGTTTAAATTTATATTACCATACTAATATAGTATACGAAACACACCCTATACACCATAATAAAAAACAAAGGCACCCTCAATTAAATTCTGCATAATCTGCTGAAAGGATTTTGCTACAATTTTTACAAACACGTTCATGTCAAAACATTTGTTTCATCAGTGTGAAAGATGAAACAGACAAATCCTAATAGAAAAACTCGTACCTTCTTCCTGCGCGGTGATATTATTACCACCTCAACATCATAGTCATAATTATATACAATTCAACAGTCCTGTTATGCGTATTTCGTTTGTCTAAAAGTTGTCTTTCAAACCATGAGGTCGTGTCCCACGCTGCAACTCTCTCTCTCTTTCTTTTTTATTCCTATCCCTCCATTTATTTTCACTTTTTCACGTTTTCATTGTGGCACTTCAATTTCGATATGTTCTTAAGAATATATAAATAACTGAATAACTCAAAGGACGTTATAATTCAAAATTATTGACTTTGCAAGCTAAGAGATGGTCGGGGAACATGGAAACACGTATCGATTATTCACTCATCAGGTAGTGGCTTCCAAGCTTGAGACACAATATCGTAGATGACAGATCGTGTTCGAGGATGGCTATCACATACATAGGGGAAGCTATATATCGCTAGTGTTTTCTACTTTTAGGGGTATATATTAGCTAGAATTTAATCTACACATGAGCCTTAATTATACCATAAAGTTGTTGCCTTACATTCAATATGGAGCATGCAGCAGCACCTTCTCAATGTGCTCTACACGCAAACTTATTATTATGACACTGCAAGATGACAGCAAAGGCTGGTGAGAATTTTATTGATATACAAGAATAATGTATATTTTTTTTTTCTCATGTAAAATGTTGCTCTATAAACTATCGTTTCAGATATGTATTTAGAAAGAGAGCATGCTGCATTTTGGTAATAAGCAACAACTCTGCATTTATATATCGATCATCTTACTTTATTTTTTATTCATATATTTTTAATAATACAGGAGCTCCGAACTTGACTATAAGGTGCATTAATTTGTTCCCAAAGATCGACCAATTGAATTCAGATGAATAGTGAATTGTTGATTGATTATCGGATCAACAATCACATATATGATTAGTCAGGTTACTAATATTGTGAACTCGATTTTAAGATTGTGTTACTTTAATTATGATCCTACCATAGCTGAGTACTTATATTCTAACATCTAAAAATGACTATCCTATTGAATATTTATTTTATGATCATTGGATATAATGATGGAATAAGAGTGAGTGAGAATTATTATCACATTCAATAATCAGAAAGTAGATTGAATGTCCTAATAAAATATTCATTTTTAGATGTTAGAATAATATTACTTATCGTGGTATTTAGCGAACTTAAAATTGCAAAGTTTGATTTATCAAGTATTGCTCTCAAGAAATCAGGACTGTATTAGAAGACCTCCAAAAGTGTGCAGTCAGGTGCTTGGAGAAAATCTTTAGTGCTTTGGCAACAAGATAAATGCATTTGCTTTATTTTATTTAATAAATGACACATCAACTGTTGTATTAAATATGCAGAAAAAATAGAAGAAAATAATAATCCACAAAATTAATATGTCATATTATGTTAAATGGAACAAAGTAAATATATTTTTTTTGCTCTCGAAGCATCTAAATATTTCTCATATTTATATCTAAAATTAGTAAGTTATTTAAGCAGATTTTTAAATCCTTTTCCAATGATTTATATTTACTCTAATTATTCTATGTATTGCTCAGCATAAAGTGCTTGACATAGATGTCAAAATGGGCTGACTCACTCTATTTAGGCCTGTCCTGCCAAAAGCCCACCGAAAAAGAGGCACGGCGGGCAGTCTATCAAAATAAAATAGGCTGAATAAACAGTCAACTCAGCCTATTTTGGGGCAGGCTGGCGGATTAGCGGGACAACCTGCCAAAAATTTAAAACATGGCACAAAAAAAAAACTTTTTAATGATTTGATTTTTTTTTAAGAAAAAACTTTTTAAAACTATTTTTCTCTAATTAATGCTTACTCGATTTTTCAAAGTTCATTCAATACTCAATAACAACTATATACTAATAGTGATATGTATTAGTAAGTAAGTTGTATTGTTGTAACTTGTTTTTCTCAATTTCCCCTGCGTGTTTCTTTTTTTTTTTTTTATAGAAAACAAGTCTTTTTTTGGTCACAAACACCTTCTTAAATTTTGTTTTGGGCTTGTTTGATGGTCTTCTTCAATAGTTCAATATACGGGCTTTGTTTTTCACATGTTTTTTGAGTTTGGATAATAATAAGTAGATATGTCAAAACGGGGTTGGCTTGTCGGGTTGGTCTGCCAAAATCGCTATTTTTAGTGGATTGAGTTGACTTTTTGAGCTAGTTAAAAAATTTCAGCTTGCCTAACCTACTCTGCTTAACTCACGAGTTGGGGTAAGCTTGGTCCGCGGGCCAAGTCTTTTTTTTTTTGAAAAATTCAAAATTTATTTATGATACTAATCATTTATTATCTAAACCCAAAGGCCAAAGAGCATGTGAAAAACAAAGCACATATATTGAACTATTAAGAAAGACTTATTTTTCTTACAAGCCCAAACAAATTTCAAGAAGCCCAAAAAAAAGACTCAGTTTTTGAAAAAAAAAAACCTAAAAAATAAGGAAAACACATTACTAGTATTGGTTCAATAACATAACCCCTAGACATTTTGGCTATACTATATTAGTTCAAGTGAGCAAAAGGTTAAAACGATGCATCAATTAGAGGAAAAAAAAGTTTGAAAAAGTTTTTTTTTTTTCAAAAAGCAAACCATTAAAAAAAATTATTTTGCAATTTTTCAAATTTTTGGCAGGCTGGCACGCGCTACCTGACCAACCTACCCCAAAATGGCTTAGGCTAACTGTTTTAACCTATTTTATTTTGGTGGGTTAGCCTATCGGATCCCATTTTTGGAAGGGCGGGCCTAAATGTGATGCGTTGGGCCGTTTTGACATGTATAATAATAAGGATTAGTATAATAATATTTAATAACCAATAAATTTTGAATTTTTTTTTTTGTTAAAGGCTTGCTAGGCCTGCCTCAACTCGCCTAACTCCCAGGTTAAGCGGGGTGGGTTAGGAGGGCTAAAATTTTTAGCGGGTTCAAAAAGCCAACCTAATATGCTAGAAATGACGGGTTTGATGGAAAAACCCAGCAGGCCAAGCCTATTTTAACATCTCTAGTGCTTGATATATTTCATGTACAACTTGAACCTTTGACCTTCTCCGCTTCTCAATTGTCTTTGAAACTTAATGCAAAAAATTCTAATGCAAAGAATAGTAAGTTGGATTAATAAAAATTCAACTAAATACCTAAATTAGTCCCTTAGACTAGCATTGGGAGACAATTTAGTCCTTTATATTTTGAAAATCCCAAATTAGTCCCTCACATTTAAAAAAAAAAAGACAAATTGGTCCCTCGGTATAATTCTATACAATTAAAAGGGGACAAATTGGTCTCTCCATATACTGTACAGAATTATATGGAGTGATCAATTTGTTTATTTTTTTAAAATGTGATGGACCAATTTAAAATTTTTAAAATCTGAGGTATTAACTTGTTTTCTGATACAAATCTGAGAGACCAGTTTGGGGTTTTAGTCTAAAAATTCAACCCAACGTGATTGGCCACAGTGGAATTAGATTGTGGTCCAAGCGAATTTTATATGTAATAACATAGTTTAATACCAACTAGAGTCCTTATTTTGGAAAGAGTTTTTTTTTTAATAATTAAAATCAGTTTAACTCCCTAAATGAGGGAAGCAAAAGTAAAAACTAAGGGCCTATTTGGCACCCATGATAAGATAACGAATGATAATATATATAATACCTGATTAAATAAAGCCTGATAATATAAGACTTGATGAACTTTTAATACTATACAGTTTTTAATACCATGCTGTATAACATATTATATTTTATATTTTATAATATTATTATCATTATTATTATTATCATTTATTTATAAATAATTTTAATATTATAAGTATATATTAAATAAAATAAAATAAATTTTTTACCGATTATTTAACTATAATATTTAAATATTAAATTTAAATAAATATTTATCAATTAAATTTTAATTTATATTAAATATCATTATTTATTACATATTATTTATCATTTATTTAAATATTTATTATTATTAAATATTTATTATCTTATTTTATATTTATTAATTATAATTAATCTTGTATTTTTT
Organism: Dalbergia cochinchinensis; assembly: GCA_031216125.1. NCBI lineage: Eukaryota > Viridiplantae > Streptophyta > Magnoliopsida > Fabales > Fabaceae > Dalbergia > Dalbergia cochinchinensis. The sequence goes on from CM062370.1 coordinate 39,137,295, forward strand.
ATTGTATATAGCTAAATTGATATCATATATTATTTTTTAACAATATTTTATTTATTATGGAATAATTTTATTAAGAATTATTTTTATTTATAAATTTTTACTCAAGAATTATTTTATTTTAATAAAATATTAAAAAATAAAATTAATCTTATAAATTAAAGCTAATCAAGCCTAATATAGTCTCCTTTTACTGTATTAAGTTATACAATATTTTGATATATAAGAGGATTATGATGTATAAATTCTTATAATTTGTATATTATTTGTACCAAACAATGAATAAGAACATATTATATAGTTTAAATTTATATTATTATGCCTAATATAGTATACCATAATAAGAAAAGGAAAACCAACCAATAAGTATCACTCCAACTTAAAATTACAAAGCAATTCTTTAAACCAAAAAGAAATGTTAAGAAAATTAACCACAGGCAGGAAAACCAGTAAAAGATATCAATTTCAAGCACTCCAAGAATAATCCCACCTAGCTAGCTCGTAACTTTTTCCTCCAGTTGTGACTGCCATGATCTCTTGCCTTGTAACCATGTTTCTGTAGACATGCTTCAGGTATAGCGCCTATATTTGGAATGAATTGGAATAAATGAGCAACGATTTTATCAGTGGCAATATTGCACGTCGGGTCACCTAGATTGGACGTTTTATTCGCCTATCTAGGGGAAACTTTTTGTAAAAGCACAATATCTAAAATCACAATAAGGTTCCGTTCGATTTGATTATTCCGTAGCAATTTTTAGATAATTCATTTTTCCAATCTTAGGTGTTAAAGTTGTGATTGTTCAAAAGTGTAGTGTGCATATACGGTGTCAACTGTGTCAGATAAAGACAAAAGCAAATTACCTCCCCTATATATACAGAGTTGTTATTTTAATGCTCAAAGTATTAAGTCATCATCTTGAAACATGATGGATGAGTAAAAAAAATTAAAATTATTTTCATATCCAATAGTAATGAAATGAATATATCAGTTATACACTCACTTTTAGATATTGAAATATTATTTATATATATATATATTTTGCTTTGTCTGTCAAATAGAGAGTGGGAGAGATCTTAAAGCGTCTTAGTAAAAATCTTTAGAATAAATAGAAAGGAAGATTGAAAAGCACTAGGCACTGTGAGAGCAAGAACAATTAACCAATGTGAGCGTGTGATGTATGAGGAAAAAGGAGAGACATGGAGGAGAAGCAACTTTAATAAACACGACATCAACATCTTCTTGCTGTATTGTACTTTCCTTTTTCATAAACACCTTAAATTCACTCTCTCCACACATCTCTCAGAATCCTACGCCTTCCAGTTTCCTTTTACTCTCTCTTTCTATCTTTTGTGTTCATGATTTGAATACTTGGTTTCTGTTTTACTACTATTGGCGCATATAGATCCGTCACCTCACTTTGTGTTGCTTGCTGCTACAACTAAAGCTTTTACTACAACGTTAATTCTTCGGTTCTTCAATTCCCAAGTTCCTATAAATAGTGTTCATCATCTCCATTAGTTATTGGATCACACACAAAACCCTAGTTTGAGAGAAACATTGTAGCCAATAACACATATATAGATCTTGCATTCATAGGTGGTGGTGATCTTGTCCTAAACCATAAACTATGTCTCACTCTGCCACTCCAAACTCCTCCCTTAATTCCCTTTTAGCTCCCAAACTCACTACAATCCCCTCAATAGCCCAACCTTACTGCAGTGTTTGCACCCACTGCAACCATCTCCTCAGCTCCAATCACCATGCTGGTAAGCTAAATTATATATATATAAACATATCTCATTGTATCATAGACTAATTATTAATTATTTTTTTTCATGTGGCAACATTCATGTATATGGTCAATTGGTCATTTGCTTCTTCTATAGGTATAATGTATATATGTATCTATGCTAGAAATATATATAATTAATCATATTGTAAATCAGTGTGAATTTCCCAAGTTGTTGTATATGATATATGGTACATACAGGTCATGTGGCAGAGGAAGGGACAAGTAAAGTAGGGTTGCATGTGCAGTCCCAGCAAAGCACAAGGTGGAGTCCAACGCCAATCCAGTTACTAGTCCTTGAGGAATTGTACAGGCAGGGTACCAAGACCCCATCAGCTGAACAAATCCAGCAAATAGCCTCAGAGCTGCGCCAGTTTGGCAAGATTGAAGGCAAGAACGTCTTCTATTGGTTCCAGAACCACAAGGCAAGGGAGCGCCAGAAGCGTCGCCGCCTTGAGATTGAGGAAACTGGTTCTTCCACTCGAGGTGAGAAAGTTCAGTTCAGTATACACCATGGGAAATGAGCAGTGCAAGAGGGTGCAGGTGCACCTTGTTATTATAATGGGCAAGTAATGTTGTTTGCACATCAAAACTACCAATATCTATAGAGAGAAAGACTAATTTATGTGTTGAGTTATGTAATTTATATTTATTGTGTGTAAGATATTGTACAGATAATTAATACTTTATCCATCACAGTATCTATACATTATGACTATAAATAATTTTTTTTTTAATGTTTTTTACTATCAACTGATTTGTGGCTTTCCCTTTCTCTTAGAGAATGTGACGTTTAATACAAGTATCATTTCGCTTGAGGAGCTTTGTAGCGATTTAAGGTTCTTTTAGTGGTCAAAAGATTCCTGTATTACACATCATCCTTACACTGATGATCACAAGAGAGTGAGCGAGAATGGTTTTATGTGATATTTTAGTATGCAAGATTTGACGTTGAATTTGGGGGTGTTTGGTTTTTGGCTACAGGTTTGAAAGAGACAGGTTCTGAAGTTAAAGAGACAAAGAAGTGGGCATCCACTTCGAACTGCAGTGGACATGCAGAGGTCTGCAATTACTAATTACTCTTGGCTTTGTTCATGGTACAACTACAACATTTTATTCAGCTTTGTTAAGCAAAGATACCCAAAAGATTATGGGAGACCAATAATGGGGTCTAATAATTGGTTCAGAAGCAGGCAAGTAAAAGATAAAACCAAATACAATAATTAGACAAAAAAAAATCAGCATTGAGAAGCAAAAGAAAGATGTGGAAGAAAACAATAACAGCTTTTGTATGTTAGAAAAAAAAAAGGAGTGGCTTCAAAAGCTGCTTTTTTCAAACTTCTGTTGGGGCTGTTCTTTGCTAGAGTTTCAGACTTTCTTGGACTTACTGTGGATGAATTCTCTGAAAAACCCACACCCCTCTCTCTCTCAAACACGCACACAGTACTATATATCATTCTCCCCTTCTTTTTTATCTTGTTTTAATATTATATTGTTTCTATATTCAACTTTTTACCATCTGTAATTTCCAGGAATCTCCTGCACTGGATATAGCAGAAAAGGGTTCAAATGGGTGGCCTCAACTAGAGGAAAAAGGCATACAAGCTTTGAGGAAAAACATGGCATTAGAAAGGCAAGCTAAGTGCCAAAATATGGAGATGGTTCCCTTCCCTCCAATTACCATGGCATCTCCATCTTCAGTAGCGTCACACAGAACACCAAGCTTACAACTTTTGAGCACTCCTCAAAATTATATTTTACCATTTGGACTCAACAGAGAAAGTTTCAATCATCATGATGAAGAAAATGCAGATCCTCGGACCCTAGAACTATTTCCAGTTAAGAGGGATGGCCAAGATGGCATTTGTCTCTCCGAGAGGAAATCTAATAAGTTCTATGCCAAGGCTTCGATGGAAGAAATCAGCTACAGCCAGTTTTTTGAGTTTCTTCCTTTAAGGAACTGAGTAGAGTTGCTATGGTATGGCCATATGTTTTAGGAGCAACAATGAGCAAAATATATAATTAGAATCTTTAATCAAAATAAAATAAAATAGCATAACTTGCTTCTTCATTCAAAAAGGATAGTGTTATTCTAACGTCTAAAAAGTGGATATTTATTGAGTCACTTATTTTATAATCATTGAATGTTAAGAATAAGTAAAAATCACTATCACATTCAATGATAATTAAGTAAATATAACAATAAATATCTATTTTTAGGTTTTAGAATAACTTTTTTATCCGAAAAAAATCTATGATGATATCATATTGTTCTAGCAACTTAGTTCCGACATATTTTCCCACTTTCTAGTAATTGGAAATATATGTAGTTGTTAAGCCTATAAATTTAATGTAATGAATAATATAAATATATTTTTATTTATTTTTCGTTGAACTAGCAAATCTTTAGTCTCATATTCTCTTCTTCGAGTCAGTGGTCATGCATGTACCTAGAAGCTGCCTGTACGTGCATTTGAACCTTATGTTTTTGTCTCTTCAATTTTACAGCATCTTGTTTTAGGACAGGCATGGGCTTTGCCGCCTGACAATGTCATTGATTCAATCGGTTGATAAGCTTTTTTTCTGAAAATAGTGTCATTGTTTAAGTTTATTTCAAAGGTAATGTGTCTACTTTTCGTTTGGACGTAAAGTTAAGGTTTTATTATTATACACATGGAATATAGTTTCACTTCATTTTTAATTAAATACCTATAATTTAAAACTTTCAGATAGATTCTTATGATATATGAAATTTTTTAATTAAATCCTATTATTATGAAAAATAAAATATTTATATAATATTCTATGTTTATGAGAAGATGAAAAGAGAAGTGTAAATGAAATATTTTATTTTCCATAATAATAATGATCTGATTGAAAAATCTCATGTATTATGGAGACCTATTTATAATTTTTTAAATTACAAGGATCTAACTAAAAATCAAATGAAATTATAAGATCTATAAAATAATTAAATCTAAAATTAATGTATATTTTAACATAATATTAAAAAATTATAGAAATTTATATTTTTAAGTAACTTCGGTTTTTTTTTTCCCTTAAAGCATCTAAACATATTTAAAAATTATAGATATTGTATATTTTAAAATAACTCTGGGTTTTTTTTTCTCTCCCTTCAACCATCTAAACATATTAAAAAAATATAAAAACAATTTATTTCATTAAAAGAATTACTTAAAATACCGCATCCAAAAACAGGCTGAATATATTTCGCTCTACGACTTAAGCTCACAATTTTATTCTATCACATGATGAGGTACTTCATCTCATGGGCGGACGTGGACATAGATTAACTAAAGAGTAATGCTATTTGAACAGGATGTTCAAATAACATTTCCCTTAACTAAAACCACAGCTGTTCTTGTGCGTGGGCATTCATCTTGTTATCTCTCAATTTTCAGTTTTATTATTCGTGTATGTGTGCAGGACTGTGGTGTGCATTTTTATTCCACGCGTATTTTCTGAATTGCTGTGTTCGATCGCAACTCTATTTTTTTTTTTCTCTCTACATTCTAACCGAAGACACAGGATAGTCTATAAATCTTGAATGTTTCAAGCCACAGCATATTGAACAAAGTTTTTAAAAATAGGATGAAATGAAATCCGTCACGCACATTCGAATCTTTAATGGTGTATTAATTTGAATTTTTTTTACCTTTAGGAAGGGATTGAATAGAGAAGCATACGAAGTGAACAAAGTTAAACTTCTTCTATCTCTTTTTCTTGTCTCAATTGCGGTCCCCCATCCCTCAAATCAAACCTTACCATATATTTAAATAATAGGTAGTTGAAACAATTTAATTGGATAAGAAATCACATAGGTAATATCATTATTACACATATATTAAAATTTTATTGAGAAGGCAGAGAGTTAAACAAAGAAATAAAAAAAATAGAATATTTCTATCCAACAAAATTACCTCCTTTTTTTTTGGAAGATTAATAAAAGAACATAGCGTAAATTAATTAATTGCGCTGAGAAGTTATATCACAAATTAAATAAACAGATTCATACTTTTCTAATTTTTAGTTTAACTCTTTTCACCTTGATTGTGGTGAAAAGATTTATATGGAGTAAAATATATTCTCCTCTTTTGAGTGGAGATTTTAAAACATTCTCCCATTTATTTCAAATACAGACACTTTCTCACTTAAAATATTGAAAAAGTTACACTTTAATTTTTTTTTATTAGTTATTCATTTTTCTCATACTTATTATTTCATTTTTGACCAATAATATTTATTTAAAAAATAAAATATATGTGACTTATAATAAAACAAGATATTGGTATAATTATATATACATGTATTTGATTTATTTTTAAAATTTTACTTTATTAAGAAAATAAATTGTTGATAGTAATAACAATTTGTAATAATTAATTTAAAAAAATGAAAATCACGTATTTTTTAGCTGTGTATTTTAGGATATCAAAATATATAAAATATAAAAATATTTATTAATTTTATATATAAAGATAAATCACAAAGAATATAACAAAGTTACAAAAATATACATTAAAACTGAAAAATTATCAATATTACATAATTTTTATGCTTAAAAATATTTGTTACAAATTATTTTTGCTCCTAATAATTTTTTTTCTTAAGAAAAGTAATAATTTAAAATTAATATATATATATATAACTCAATATTTTATATTATATATTATGAGCCACATATATTTATTTTATACATAAAAAAATATTATATGTAATTAATAAAGGGAATTTTTTTAAAAAATAAAATAATAAGCATGAGAAAATAAATAATTAATAAAAATTTAAAAATGAATTAATGTATATCTTAATTTTATGGGGATGCATATTTTTGAAATAAAGAAAAGAAAAATGTAATAGAACTATCTCTCAGAAAGGCAGATTATGAAGAGAAGAAATATTCCCCTTAAACCCCATTTCCTTTTTACTTATTATTAAACCATCAAACATGAGAGAAAAAAAAGGTCCTTTCCACATTATTCTCGTCCCTTAATATCTCATTATATGTCATTCAAACACACAAACAGCGAAATTTAGTTTAATTTTTATGTATTATATATAACAGCATAAAACAACATTATTTTGTTTACTAATAGAATCTGAATTTCAGCAAAGTGACAACTCATATTATCTACCATCATAACTATCCACCACAATTCACTTTGGTGAATTTGTATTTTTTACGTTGTCAAATTAAATGTGTAAAAGTTAAACATAGTATTAATTATATACCTGCTATTTCGATATTGAACTCACGTTTAATCAATTAAATTAATATAAATTAGATTAAAATTTAACTGGTGTTGTGATACTGCCAGTCATGTCAAAATGCACTAAAATAAAGTATACTATTTTAGAAACCTCAAAATGAGCCAAAAACTTTTTGACGTGGTAGCTTTTCCAGCCTAAACAAGCAGCCTCTTTCCGCGCTTAAGGAGATTCAGCTTTTTGCTTTCTATTTGTTTGCATATGCTATCAAATAGTAGTTGGTATGCTCGTGATCATTAATTTAAAGAACTGAGAATGTCGAATATTCCTTTTTTTCGTTAAGCGTTATCAACGTGCACTGTGCTATATGATGAGGTCATACGCTTAAAAGTTTGGAACAGAAATGAACCATTCTCGTCTTGAAGAGAAAAAGTAGTTAGTTTTTTTTGCTCATTTTTCCCAAAACAAAGCTCATTACATAACAAGGCAAATGAAGAGATGAATATCTAATGAGGCTCATTATATGTCTGATATGTATAGTAGTATAAGTAATAAGAAGGTTTAAATCAAGCAGCGGAGGGATTTATTTCTATATACAATGTTAATATTAATACAAGAAAAAGAAAGCACTTGTGGAGAGAATGAAAATGTACTAAGAATACCGTATACAAAGACTAATCTTTACAAAAAATAATGTAACAAGATTTATGTAAGACAAAATTAATGTGATTTGAAGTAGGAGAAATTATTGAATGCTTGAAGAAAATTGTTATATGATTCATTCACAATTAATCATTGTGGATTATTATTGTTTCACACGTTGAAATATGAGTGAATTGAATATTACAACTTTTTTCTTAGAGATTTACGGATTGGACTTATACTTAGGTTTGAAAATTATTCACCCCACTGCGCAGGGGTTATGTTAATGTACGTGACGAATCGGATTGAGACGTGAGAGTTAAAACCAAAATCTAGGCCCGACACATTGAATATAGATTGGTGTTATTTGAACCAAAAATATTATTCTATCGTCTAAAAGTTGGTGTTTAATTAGAACACATATTCTATTATCATTGAATATGATAATGACCCCCACTATTCTCATTTATTCATCACATTTAATAGTGATGAAGTAAATGTTCGAATTAAACATTTACTTTTGAGTGTTAAAATAATGTTACTTTATTTGAAAACCTCAATATGGGTATTCATTAGAATACTCATTTTATGACTACTGAATATGATAGACGAATGAAGTGCGTAAAGGCCATCATAATCTTTTTGTTGATTTTGTATATATATATATATATATATATATATATATATGATAGTATTAAAAAAAGGTTTAATTAATCCGTCAGTCTTTATAATTTCATTAAATTTTTAATTGGGTCCCTATGTTTTAAAAATTTTCAATTAGATTTTTATATTGAAAATAATTATTTAATTGAGTCCCTAACCTCAACACCTCTTGTAAAAACGTGAAAATTAAAATAATATTACCAAAATATTATTTTATCATAATTTTATATTTTAAAAAAAATCCCTACATGGCTGTCTTCGGCACAGTAATCCTTCTTGCTTTGCGTCTTCAGAAGCCTTTCGCAACAACCTAATGCCTGAATCCCTATTCAGGGAATCCCTCCTTCTTCTAAGCCTCCAATAATTCTGCGATCTTGCATATCCTCTGATGTGTTCATATGAAACCTCATTTGATTTTTGAGGTTCGGTTTTTTCAAATGACTGTGCCCTTGTAGCTTATGGCCATGTGGAGTACGAATGGGTTAAGTGCGAGATCGTCTTCCGACCGCGCCTCAGAACCTGGCAGTCCACCGTCTGTGATGATTTGCTGGAAGCCAGGGTCTCACCTTGTAACAGCTTCACACTGGACCATGCTAAGGGAACCAAGATCGGTGGTTCCACATTCGACTCCACCGGCCGGAACCCGCCATAGCTCCACGGATCTTCTCCTCTATGCTAAAGCCTCCAACATCAAGGTAACGCTCTACGCGAGCGTGAAGCGCGTGCTCCTCGCGTCCTTTGCTCCAACTTCTACGTCTATGGTTTATACCGTTGGCGTCCTTCGTGACGTGATGATAGTGGTGGTATCGCCTCCGTCAACCGTTGCCTCCATGGTAGTGGTTTTTGGGAAGGAGAAGGGTGAGTTGAATTTTTCTTTTTTCTTTTTTTAATATATAATTATAGTAAAAAATTATTTTGAAAATATTCTGTTAACTTTAATTTTTTTTTTTAACATGTAATGGGATTAAGGATCCAATTAAATATTTATTTTCTTCCAATTAAAAATTCAATGAAATTATAAGGACTGACAAATTAATTAAACCTCTAAAAAAACAGAAAAGGAAAGATATATAATGTGGAGCAACACCAATTTCACCAAACTCCATTCCTCTTCATCACTTCATGACCTCGTTCACATATGATGATTGGAGGACATTCTTCGTGGCCAATTCTCGTCCAACGCCGCCATGGACCACAAGCTAGCACAACTCCTTGTTTATAGGCAATTTCTTGCATTTTTCATTGGTTGTATTGAAATTTGAACTTATTACAACATCATTTATACTACTCAAACTTTTCACTGCTAACCAATTCTAGTGGCTTTTTCTTGTCCTTTTCAAGTTATTTTACCACTAGCAAGAAAGATAGGGTTTAATTATATAATTTGTAATGGTAGGTTTATAAGCTGATTTATGCAAACTATTATGTTTAGTTCATTTTGAAACTTACATATGATGAGTTCTTACTTTTATTTTGACCAATGTATTTTTTCACTTATGGTTGTCAAATCCAACAATTCAACCAGATCTCGCGTATACACTAGTTAATTAGGTCAGGTCTCGAGTTGGGGAAAAAAAAAAACACTCACAACCCATGCCTGGTACTTGTAGATTTACATTTTACAGGGTATACTGTAATTAATCCCACCATAATAACGCGTACGGTATACGATATTATATATAATTATAATATTTATATGCATTTAATCCAGAAAAAAAAGGGAAAAATGAAAGGAAAAGTCCGTTGGTTGGCATTGAGTGACCCACCAAGAACAGAAGCGAAAGATCAACGCCTCTGCCCACATGTAGAAAGGTTGTACATCACCTTAAGTAAAATTGAAAGAGAGAAGGTTAAAAAAAATAGAAAAAAAAAGTAGTCATTTTCATATATGTGTAAATGAGTCAGTCATAATTGAAGAGTGAAATAAAGAAGGGGTTTGTCTACAGTTATGCTAAACTAGGAGTTGCAGGATTGTCATCACTGCATGCCTGCAAAGTGCAAAAAATGTGTGAGAGGGGAAAAGGACAGGAGCATCACTGTGCAACTAAGTTGTAAAGATATTCATATGATTATTCAGTACGACACAAACAAACAGAGATATAATATAAATCAAATTAAAAATATATAAAATATAATTAAAAATATTCAAAAATATTATAAAGTATATATTCGATATGATACATGTTTGATGCCGATATATTAACTATTTTAAACTATCTATAGATTACTTCAGGCTGCCACAAGGCGACCCTATATGTTTTGAAACTGGGAGGCTTCGCATTGTACACTGCTGCCTTGGTACCGTCCTTTGACTCTCTTGTCTGTCTGTCCTTGTTTCTCCCCCACCTTTGTATATAACACATCACTCACAGCATCCATTGCACAAGTGATTCTTTGTTTTATTTATCCAAGATTTATAACTCAATCTGCATCCATGCATTTGTCCCTTAACACTTCAATTAATCTTGATGTTGAAAGATACCTGCTCTCTGCCATGTAGTTGTATCACATCACCAATTATGTTACAAAGAGTTAATAATAAGAGAAATGTTTTTTAACCGTGATTTAAACCACATTTCGGGTACTGACTGGGATGATCAACGCGTAAATAATTAGAAATTTTAATTGTCGCTTCTTATGAATGTAATAGATATATGTAGTAAGATAATTAACCAAGAATATATGTAGTATTCTTTTATTAGATTTAATATTAATATATTTGAGAGTGCTAGTTATAAACACATAATTCTTTATATTTTTCTCAATGGGAGATTTGTCAGTAGTGCAACTGAAATCTTTAGTTATTTGTACGTGATTTCCCAAGTGTAGTGTTCGAATACCAATATTGTAATAATAAACGTACATGTATTTCAAAGGACGGTAAATTGCAATTATCTTCCTTCTTAAGTTACGTGATATTACATGCGATACCGCTCGATATGTAGAGTTGTCCTCTGATCTTCCCCAAGGCTAGGGATATACACATCCAACACTCTTCATTTTTTGAGTAATGCTACAAAATATGTATAGAATTTTTTATAAAAATCATAGTGATGGTTAGATGAAACAAAGTGCTATAACAAGTTCTGTATGGCCTCACACTTCCCAGGGACCGACTCGCATTGCCGAGAAGGCCCCAGAAGCATAAAAAACCAAGTTATGCATAAGCAGGAGTTGTTGTCACTGCTATAGTCTACCAATCCCACCCCCTGACCGCTATAGCGGTGTCCCCAATGCGTGAAACAATGCTAAAATGACATAGTTTTAGTTAGTGATCTCCTTACTCCTATAAATACCCCCAACTCGAATTCCTCTCCTGGCCCCTTTTTTCTCAAAAACCCTAAGCTTCCAACACCCTTCTACCCTCCTCGCTCTCATCCTCCATCAATCTCACATTCCCAAGCTTCAAGGTAAGAGATCTTTGATGGTTCATGCTCTCTTCCTCGCTTCTCTTCCATGTTCTTGAGTTAGAGTTTTGTATTCTCTCATTATTGTCAAGTGTAGGGTGCTTTCCCAATGTTGTTAGAGTTGTTTTAGAATTCTCTAGAGATTAATAGAGATTAATCATTGATCTATGTTTCTCTATAGCAGTTGTTGGTGTCATTCCAAGTTCTCAAGGTCAAGTTGGTGTGCCCACATAATCCTAACCATTAACGGTGAATAGGTTCAAACTCATGACTTTCTTTTAACCATTATGATTATATTTGAAACATTATGGTTGCTAAACATGAATTTAGAAATGAAAATACCTATAGATATGAATTTGCAAGTGATGCCAAGTTAGCAAAAATTGTGATTTATGATGATAGCATGAAAGAAATGTGTTTTAGAAATTAAAACTATGGGACCATGACTAGATTGTTGCATGCCATGAAAAAATGTTTTATATATTTTTGAAGAGATTTGTTGGAAAATATATAATTTAGCCAGTTCACTAAAGTTGTTAAACATGTGTTAATGGATTATTGATATTTCTATGTTTTCAAGATTTGAGAGTTCAGAATATGCTTTTATAGTACTAAGTTAAGTTATATTGGAAAATGTTGAACATAGTATGATTTAGCTTCATGAATATATATGTTATTAAGATTTTAGAGTTTTTATAATTTTGAAGTATGAATTTAGAGTTATCTAGATTATCCAAATATGTTACTTGAGATATGATTTTAGAACTTCAGTTTTATGGTACCAAGAAATATGGAATTCAGTATGATTCACAGCAACTGCCAAAAACATATTATGTGGGCCTGAAATCAGAATGCATGCAAGCCGGTGATTCCTTGGGCATAATTTCACAGTCACAGTTATGCTAAAATCAGATTGTTAGAGTTGTATGAATACATAGCTCTCAGAGTACTAAGAATTTTAAGAGTTTTCATATCTAAATGATTTTTGTTCAAAGTAGTTTAGACGGTAGATATAAAGAAACAACTAAGTTAATAGTAGTAATCATTAGCCTTGGTATACCATGTTGCCGTGAGAGGCCAGAGCACATAGACAGGGCCTACTTAGGTGTTCATAGCTTGTTCGCAAGGGATGTGATTTACGAGGCATCATTTGCTATCAGAGAAATGCTCATGTTTGCGAGGGAGAAAGTATCACAGTCCACCAGGGACCATAGAGAATAGAAAAATTCAAAGATAGTTATTATTCTTATATATATATATATATATATATATATATATGTATGTATATATATATTGTTTCTTGAGACTTTACCACACTATCAGTTAAAATGATTTCACGACAAATTATGAATCTAGAAATGCTTGCCTATAAATCTATGGAATGAAAAGTGTTTTCCTAACTAGCTGTATATTTAAATAACAAATGATTTCTGCTTGTTACATGTATATTATATTTATGTATATCCTTTTACGTTCCTTGTGAGTTGTGTATGAGAATGCACTCATTGAATCCGATGACTCACCTCTCTCCCTTCCTCTTTATAGTTGCAGGTACAGACATCATTCAAATTCTCATTCAGAAATCGCAGTTATTCCAGTGGGGAGCTTTAAATTTACTTTGTAGTAAAGCTTAGATTAGGATTATATCAGAGTAGAGTGCTCCAATAGATATGCGGGCAAGATCTGAGCCATGCATGTATTTTGAGATATTGTAGTTATTTTTAAAGTTTTTGTATTTCTCTATATGTTTTCAAAGTTCAAATATGGATTTGAAAGGTAGACTATGGTTAAAGATTTATGTAATGAACTAGAGATGTATTTATGGTTCAGTTTTCAAGTGTTAAGTGGATTTTCAAATTTAAGATTAACACTATGTGATGAATCAGTTTATGATTTCATGATCAGTAGATTTGGTTAAGATGTTTTCAGAGTTTAAATATTAAATACTTTCAGTTTTGTGAATTTAAGTATTATGTTTTAGATAGAGAAATTGTTGTTGATTTAGAAGACAATCATATTTTAGTATAGTATTATGATAAATTATGAATTTAGAGAGTCATGTCACCCAGAAGGCTTATGTAGAGATAGAATTCCTTACGTGTCAGTCACGTTCCCAAATTAGGTCGTGACAATAAAACCCTTTATATATGAGTAAACAAGTTGTAAAGGGCAATGAATGTAGTAAGGAAATGATGGAAATGGAGTTGATGTGATTTTCCAAGGCAACAAGCATGACATACATCAGGGATTTTATTAGTATCAGTAAGGATGTTACAAGATTAAACTAGTTGTACAATTTTGTTTAAGGGATGGCCTAGTCTAGCATGCCAATCTAGAAAATGATTTACAACGTGTGTTATAGTATGGGATGAAGTAGAAACATAGAGATTTGGGGGGGAACAGTAGTAGGTACATGTTTTATATCTGGAAAGATATAAAGTCCATTCTTAGGATATTCTTGTATGAGGGTCTCATAGGTTTCCTGAGGTATAATACCACACTTGTCAACATGAAATTAAAAATAAACATTATTGTCAATTTCAAATTGTAGCATACTAAGCAAGTTTATTTAGAATAAACATGTGATTAGATATAGATTAGTAAAGAAAGGAATGACCAAAAGTAGCAATTGGTATACCTAAGCCATTGCCAATTTGGACCTGGAAAGAACCTATATAAGAAATGCTACTATTGAGATTGTTGAGAACCAGTGTAATGTGATTGGTGGCATTGGTATCAGGATACCACATGGGGTTGAAGACAGTAGATGGTGTAGCTAATAAACCTTGGGAAAAAGAGGTTGGAGTTGAAGGTGAGAAAGATGAAGGTGTTGCTAAAATTAGTAGAAAAGATTGAGACAGAAGAGTGCAAAAGAGTTGAGAGGTGTTGAGTTGTGGCTGAGAATTCAAAAAATTAGGGTTGGATCGATAAAAGCAATTGGAAGTAGTACGGCTAAACCTATTACAAAGTTGACACTGCACATTGTTAAATCAACCACCTCTACTACCAAGAAGGCCTCGGCCTTTATTGGAGCGACCTCCACCATGAAAATTGTTGAATTAAGGAGGTAGTAATGGTCTTCTTGAAGCTTGAGCAAGATTGCCCTGCAATTAAAGATTATGAGGATTAGTCTCAATCTTTTGAAAATTTTCAATGTGTTCCTCAACCACAAGTAGTAAAGTTTCGACTTCATCAACTGTATATGGATCAAGATGGGATAAGAGAAAGGTAATGAAAGGAGTACATTCTTTTGGCAAGCCATCATATATAGTTTCAAGGTGGTGAGCGGTATTGATAGCCTCCCTTATAACATAAAGTTGATTAGTGAGCTTCTTGATCTCAATGAGGTAGTCAATCATTCATGGAACCAATCTTTTGGTATTGCGAAGTTGGATTTTGATTTTGTTGATTCTTGCTTTTGTTTGGGAGGCGAAAATGGTTATGATTTTAGACCAAATTTGGTAAGAATGGTGATACACCCTACCATGCGAGTATGAAAAGGAGGAGCAAGGGAAGCAAGAAGCCATGACATGAGGAGGCTGTCTTGTCGTTTCTATTTGAGGAATTTAGGGTTGATTGACTCTGAGGCTTTTGCTTTATCAGAAGTGAATTTCTCAAGGATATGTTCATCAGTAAGATAGGTTTCATGATCATATCCTATGATGGTAGCTAATGCTTCTTATTGCCAAGAGAGGTAATTATCCTTATCTAGTTTAAAAGAAACAGTGTTGGTGATGGTTTGGGTGGCTCTGAAGGAAGTGGATGAAGAAGATGAAGAAACAATAGAGAAGGAGGATGAAGCCATGGATCAGATAATTCTAACACCATGTAAGAGGACAAAGAGAGCTTGGCAACAATGGGAGAGAACAATATAACTAAATAGTATTTGATGTGTTATTGATTGAATGAATGTGAGATTGATACATAAGAGGGAAAGTACAACCTTATATATAAAGGCATTAGAGTAATAAAATAAGAGTAGGAAATAGAATGATAACTAATAGTAACATAATTAGTATTATATCTTATCTGTTCTAACACCCAAAGTTCAATTCCTAACCCTTCTCCCTCTTCTCCATCACTAATCTAAGCCTCTTCCTCCTCCACAATCCATTGGTAAGTGGACTTTTTATGTCTATTGTGAGTTTTCTCTATGTTGCCTCAAGTTTAAAGGTTTGGGTATCGCCTTACACTATTTCATCATGTTTTCCTCCTTTCAACTATCTCTAGAGTTACTCTAAGGTTATGTTCATGATTGTTGATATGTTTTGTTATTATCATAGCAGACATTTGTATCACTCCCTAGAGCTCCATTGGCACTAACACTTCTCATATGAACCTTTTAGGTGAGTGGGTTCTATTTACAACTACTTTCTTTGCACTGTGCATTCTTTCTATAAATTTAGAAATTTAATTATGCGATGTACATGTTGTATAAATTATGTCAAATTAGAAAGATCATGATTTTATAGCCTTTTCATGAAAGAGCATGACTTTTGGAAAATATGTACCTAGGACCATTGTTGGTGATTGTATGTTATTTACACTATAATGCTTTTAAAATTGTCTTCTATAAATTGCAAGACAAAAGTGCTTACTTCAAAAATGTAGAATATGAATTGTAGAGATAATGGAAGACACTAATTTGAGATTTTAGCTTTTGAAAATTTAGCATGATCATGATGAGTGATGTTCAAGTAGGAGTTAGAAAAACAAAACTGTGAGTTAACGACAGTAAATTTATTAATCTTGATATATCATGTCCATGAGGGGCAATCACCCTTTTTATTAGGTTAGTCCACAAGGGACGTAGTTTGCAAGGGACCGTTATAATCATATTTAGATGCTCTTGTCTGCGAGTAACTGAGTATTGTACTTTTCTTTACATAACTAGAATTATGTTTTTGACTGTTGTATTATTATTTATGTATTTCCTTGTTGTCCCATAGATGGCCGTAAGTGAGAATTCACTAACTGAATTTTAGATAAAACCCACTTTTTTCCCTTATAGATACAGCTGCTACTTTGTACGTTAGCTAGTTCCTTGGTGAGCTTCACTTTGAAGTGAAGTGACTTTTACTTATGTTTGTAGTGCTCCAGTGCATTTGTAGATAGGATTAGGGACCATGCATAGATTAGATTATGTTATTTTTAAAACTTTGTAATTGTATTCAATAAATTTTATGACTTGATTTTAGAGTATCTGCTTTATTATACAAATATTCGATTATGGATTTAGTTTTTGGAAAATGATAAAAGTTTATCCAGTTTATATTTATATTATGTTTAATTAAAAATTATGAGGTTTTTAGGTATGACATATTATTTAGGCTCTATTTGTTTGGAGTGAAAATGGGAGGAAAGAGAGAAAGTGGAAAAAAATTGAATGGATAAATATAATTTTCCACTATTTGGTTGGACAGAAAAACTAAAAGGAGAGTTTGGATAGTGGCAAAAGTGTGTGAGACCCACATAATTTTGTTTCTTCCTACTTCTAGACAAAAAAATGGAAGGAAGAGCAACTTTTTTTTCAACATTCCAAATATACCCTCATCATTATCTCATTCACAACCACACATTTCCTATCTTCTTCACAGATGAACCCTAACATAACTGTCCACAACCTCTACCATTAGGCCATCGCACATCTGCCATCGTATCTGTGCAATTCGCCTCACTTTCTCAATGTAACACACCATCTGAAAATGAAGCATCTGTCTTGTTTTTGAATTTCGTTTCAAGCACAACCTCAATCTTCATGTAATGGAAGAAGGTGGATTGGAGATCCAGTGAATAGGGTGGCCGGCAGAGAAAGGGAAGTAGAGAAAGGAAGGGGAAAGTGAGTGTGAAATTGAGGGAAATTTAGTTTCTAAACAAAAATTTAAAAATAAAAGAAAAAATCGGGGCTGCTAGCAAGGAGTGGTAGTATGTAGAAGTGGGTTAGTGGTTTTGGAGAGAGAAAAATAGGAGATGTTGATCAGGAAAATGGGTTCGATTTTTATTATTATTTATTTTGGATGGGTTTGGGATAAATAATAGGTCTTTTTCTTTTATTTGTTTTTTATATTAATTAATAAAATTATTAAATATAAAATAAAAGATATAGCCTTGAATACTTTTGTATAAATATAAATAAGGCCAATTTTTATTATATTTATTCATATCATTTTGATAGATAAATTTATGACAAAATTGTACCTAATTTTAAGTTTCTAGTAATTTTTTATTTAATTCTATATAAAAAAAACATTTTTTTTCATAATATTTGAATAAAATTGTCATTTGGTATCATTATTTCTTTCTTTTCTTTTACTTTTTTATCCAAACAAACAAACAAAATAAATTTTTCTTCTATTTCCTTCCATCTTATTTTCCTTTCATCTAATATGAAAAATATAAATCAACCCAA
Source organism: Dalbergia cochinchinensis (assembly GCA_031216125.1). NCBI lineage: Eukaryota > Viridiplantae > Streptophyta > Magnoliopsida > Fabales > Fabaceae > Dalbergia > Dalbergia cochinchinensis. The sequence goes on from CM062370.1 coordinate 39,155,435, forward strand.
CTGCTTTCCTATTGATTTCTTTTTATTCTATTTTTGGATGAGGACTCACTTTATTTCTTTTGCCAAACAATACCTTAAGGGCCTTTGTGGGGTTGTCCCCCACGTACCGACCACGGCCCAAATCGGTCGTGACATTTCAACGACAAATAGAAACCAACAAACGTAGACCCAGATTTAACATCCGCTATAACAAATCAAGATTCAAGTTCAGATTCAAATCAACAAATCAAATTGACATCCACAGAAGAAGAATCAACAACAAATCAAGCATTCGAAACATGAAAATCACATGAAGCAGATCCAGATCCAGATCCAGGGGCGGTGTAATGCCCGGGGATTGCGAAGTCGGGGAGTGATCGGCTGTGCAAGGAGGCACGGACAAGGAGCGTCTCCTGGCAGACTTCGAAAGCAGAGGGGGTACATGAATGAACCGATTACACACCCGAATGAGAGGGATCCTGAGATTGTATAGGTATGAGACTATACAGTTAAGGAGAGCTTATATGAATTGATTTGTACTACCTATACCAACAAGATGCATCTTCTTTCTGTAGTCTAAATCGAAAGAACTCCACAGTTAAGCGTGCTTGACTTGGAGCAATTTTGGGATGGGTGACCTTCTGGGAAGTTTTCCCAGGAAGCGTGTGAGTGAGGACAAAGCATGCTGAAAAGACCCGTGTTGGTTTGTGGGGACAGTCGTCAATCCATAAAGCAGCAGGGGATGTTACAGGCGGCATCGAATCTAGTTGTCGTGGACGAAGAAGGCAACGCCGAATCAAAAGGGAAGCAGACTGTAGTGTAGAACCATCACCTAAGCCGCAATAACCAGTGATGACAGGAGGCCTGAGCGGTGGCGCTGGTTTGAACACATATGGTGGTGATTAGTGTCAGAGAGTGGCTTGCTTTATGCAACTACTCCATTTCTTTATTTCCTTCCACCGAAAGCTTGTAACAGCATGATTGAAAATGAGTTTTTTTCCACCATTGCATACCTTGTATAATAATTGCACACGGTTTTGGCTTCCTATAAATAGAGGAAGGCCAAACCGTGAAATCCATCCCATTGAGAAGCTAAGAAGCAGTTCCTCAGCAGTGTTAAAAGAAGTTGAGTAAGCTTCTTGTAATGTGAGAAAAATAGAGAGTGTGTGTAAGAATAGTGTGAGTATACACTGGGGGTTTTGCATATATTCTCTAGATCTCTGTAATACTACAAATTGTAGTAGAAGAAAGTCTCACTAGAGATACACTATATTGTAATTACTCTTTAAATATAGTGAAATATTTTTCGAAGTTTGGCCCGTGGTTTTTTCCTTAAATTTACTGGAGGGTTTTCCACTTGAAAATTTCATGTGCAGTTCTTTCAATTTATTCTTATTGGTGTGAATAGTGATAAATGGGTCCCACTATGAAGTACAATTCATGTGCTTTATTTGTCCGTCACTCTCTACAATGCTGGGCACACTTCCGCTCACATCCATAAAGTGTTTATTACACTTAGGGTGTACCCAACTCTTGATACTATGAACAACTGGTATCAGAGCTTTGGTTCAATGGGATTTATTCTTAGTATACTCTGTGGTTGCAACTTAGTTTGATCTTCCACATCAGAAAAGAATTTCTCCCTAGGACTTGAGGATCATCCTTGGGTTACTGTTGTTGGAAGATAGTGTGATACTGTAAGAGTGCAGTTTGGAAAGATTCTAGTTAAAGAAAGACTTGATATTTAAGCGTGTCCATTGTGACTCACCTCTCTTTTCTAGAACCCTCTTGGTGCACGGTTTATAGTTGATTTGCACTATTCCATTATACGGTTTCTAGTATAAGGTTCTGACTAAGATTCAAGATATCAGTGCCAAAATTTGAAGTGGAGAAGTTTGACGGGTCCAACAACTTCAGATTATGGAAGTTGAAAGTGCAGGTATTGCTAGGCCACCAAGGTCTTGCATAGGCTGCTTCACTATGGAAGACCTTGGAAGAAAAATATTCCGTAAAGACCTTGTCCAACAAGCTTTATCAGAGGAAGTGACTGTGCACATTCAAATATTCAGGAGGAAAATCAATGTAAAAGTATATAGACGATTTCAATCGAATGATCTCCAATGTTGGAGCAGCCGGAATTAAAGTTGAAGATGTTGATCAAGCTATGATCTTGTTGACTTCAATACCTCCGTCTTATGATAATTTATGTGATACCAAACTTTATGGAGATTCGATATCTCATTGAAAAATGTCGAAGAATCATTGATGATAAAGGAACATTAGAAGTTAGTATTCAGATCCAGTACCGAAGGTCCTGCAGATGGGTTGTTCGTGACGAGAAGCTATAGTCAAGAAAGAGGATATGGAAGCAAAAGCAAGAAAAGATCGAAGTCCAAAAAGCACAAATTTGTAAAGTGTTTTCATTGTCACCAGACAGGACATATCAGAAAAATTTCCCAGAGAGAAAAGAGAAATTAGGAGATTCTGCCAACATAACAGTTAAAAGTTTTGATGATAGTGATGCTGACGCTGGTTTAGCCTTGATAGTATTCAAAGGTGACACCGAAAACCAGTGGATCCTGGATTCCAACGTATCCTTTCACATGACACCTAATTGAAGCTTTTTCTCATTCTATAAACAGCAGGTTAGACAAGTTAGATTGAGAGATAATAAAATTATTTCGATTGTAGGTGAAGGAAATGCGCAAGTCAATTTGGATGATGGTACTAAAAGGACATTTCAAGTATGGCATGATCCAGAACTGGGTAGAAACCTGATCTCGTTAAGTGCCCTTGACAATTGGGGGTACAAGTTCACTCGATAAGGTGGTTTGTTAAAGGCATTCAAAGGCTCAATGGTGGCATTGAAAGGAAAGCTGCAGGGCGGGATCTATCTATTGTTGAGAAGCACAGTCGATGGAACTACTACTATCCTATCCTCTGAAAAAAATGATGATGCTACACGATTGTGACACATATGGCTTAGTCATATGAGTGAGAAAGGAATGACCATACTTGCTGGTAGAGGCTTGTTGAAAAGCTTGAAGAATTGCAAACTAGGTTTCCGTGAAAACTGAGTGTTTGGAAAACAGAAATGGGTGAAGTTCAATTCTAGCAAACACAACAGCAAGGGGATATTAGAGTATGTCCATTCGGATATCTGGGGTCTAAGTCCTATTAACTCCTTAGATGGAGCTCATTATTTTCTTACTCTAATAGATGATTATTTCAAGAAAGTTTGGATATATTTCCTGAAGAAAAAAGAAGAGGTGTTTGACAAATTCAACCAATGGAAGGCCATGGTCGAGAAGCAAACTAGGCAATCAGTCAAGAGACTGAGAATTGATAATGGTGGAGAATTTTGTAATAAAGAATTTGCAGAGTTCTGCAGAAATGCTAGTATAGTGAAGCACCATACTGTACTAGGAACATCATAGCAAAATGAGTTACAGAACGGATGAACAGAACACTTCTAGAGCATGCAAGATACATATGAATTAATGCAGCACTTCCCAAATCGTTTTAGGCTGAGGCAGTCAGTACAGCTGTATACCTGGTAAACAGATATCCACCAACTGCTATTGATCTGAAGATTCCACAAGAGGTATGGTCCGGTCTAACAATAAACTATTCTAATTTGAAGATATTTGGTTGTCTTGCGTATGCCCATGTGAGTTATGGTAAACTTAAGGCGAGGGTTAAAAAGTGTATATTTCTAGGGTAATGCACAAGGGGTGAAAGGCTAGAGATTACGGTATACAGAAAAGCAAAGTTCACCCAAAATCATTGTCAGCAGAGATGTCACTTTTGACGAGGCGGCAATGCTAAATCAGAAGAAGGAGTCAAACTTAGATGAGGCAGAGACAGATCATGGTGCTAAGAAGCAGGTGGAGCCAGGGATTGACTGTAGGAAGGTGAAGCAAAAAGATCAACTGAGTACTTCAGGGATTGCTTAACTTGAAGCAGAACAACAAAATGAGCCTGACTATGAGGATGCTAGTGAACAAACCAGAGAAACAGAGCCATACAGTATTGCCACTGGCAGAGAAAGGCGAGAAATCCAAAAACCAAAAAGATATATGGATTTTACTGCTTGTGCACTTGACTCATTAGATGCAGATCCTATAGCCTTTGCCTTGGCTATGACAGATGGTGCAGTTAGAGATGAACCATGTACGTATCGTGATGTAATAGAAAGTAAGGAGTCGAAGCAGTGGCTAATAGCAATGAATGAGGAGATTGAATCTCTTCAGAAAAACCAGACGTGGGAGCTGGTATAACTTCTAAAAGGGAAAAGAATTGTAGGCTGCAAATGGGTTTACAAAAGGAAAGAAGGAATCCCTGGCATTGAACCTCCAAGGTTCAAGGCGAGACTGATAGCAAAGGGTTATACTCAGACGAAGGGTATTGACTTCCATGAAGTATTCTCTCCTGTGGTGAAGCATAGCTCTATTCGAATCCTATTAGCTATTGTAAGTACGTTTGACTTGGAGCTAGAACATCTTGATGTGAAGACATCGTTCTTATATGGTGAGCTAGAGAAGCAGATCTACATGAATCAACCAGAGGGGTTCATAGTTCTTGATAAGGAGGACCATGTTTGCTTGTTGAAGAAGTCATTGTACGGATTGAAGCAATCCCTGAGGCAGTGGTACAAAAGGTTTGATGCATTTATGATTGGTACTGGATATAGTAGAAACCAATATGATGATTATATCTACTCTAATGAGCTTCCAGATGGTTCGCGGATTTAACTGTTATTGTATGTAGATGATATGCTTATTGTAGCTCGCAACAAGGCTAAAATTAGTATGTTGGAAACTTAATTGGGAAAAGAGTTTGAGATGAAGGACTTGGGTGTGGCACGAAAAATTCTTGGAATGGAGATTCGTAGGGGGCGGAGTAGCGGCAGGTTGTGCTTGACACAATAAAATTACATTATGAAAGTGCTATAAGGTTTCAATATGGATCAGTCCAAACCAATTGGCACTCTGTTAGCTATACATTTTAAGTTATCTTTGAAGGAATGTCCGAGAACTGAGGAGGAGGTGGAGCACGTCTCATATGCCTTACTCTAGTGCAGTTAGCAGTCTCATGTATGCTATGTGCACTAGACCGGATCTTTCACATGCAGTGAATGTGGTAAGCAGATTTATAAGCAAACCTGGAAAGACACACTAGGAAGTTGTAAAATGGATCGTGCAGTACTTGAGAGGTTCTATCAATGTCTGTTTGGTGTTTGAAGGTCAGAAGAATTGTGGAGTTGTTGGTTATGTAGATTCTGATTATACAGGTGACTTGGAATAAAGGAGGTCATTGACTGGCTATATCTTTATAATCTTTGGATGTACTATTAGTTGGAAGGTGACATTACAATTTACAGTGACATTGTCAGCTACTGAAGCTGATTATATGGCATTGACTGAGGCTGTTAAAGAAAGCATTTGGGTGCACGGTCTTTTGGATAGTTTTGGGTTGAATTAACATGTACATGTTGTACATTGTGATAGTCAAAGGGCTATTCATCTGGCCAAAAATCCAATCTATCATGAAAGAACTAAGCACATTAATGTTAGACTTTATTTTGTCAGAGAAAGTATCAATAACGGTACAATTGCAATTCAGAAGATAGCCATAGCTGAGAACTCAGCCAACATGATGACAAAACCATTGCCGATTAACAAGTTTAAGCATTGCTTAGACTTGGACAATATTTACCGAGGTTGAAAACCATTGTAAAATGCAAGCAAAGGTGGAGAATTGTCAGAGAGTGGCTTGCTTTATGCCACTACTCCATTTGTTTATTTCCTTCCACCAAAAACATGTAACAGCACGATTGAAAATGAGTTGTCCTTCCACCATTGCATACCCATATAATAATTGCACACGGTTTCGGCTTCCTATAAATAAAGGAAGGCCAAACCGTGAAATCCATCCCATTGAGAAGCTAAGAAGCAGTTCCTCGACAATGTTAGAAGAAGTTGAGTAAGCTTCTTGTAGTGTGAGAAAAATAGAGTGTGTGTAAGAAAATTTCAAGAGTGTAATGTGAGTATACAGTGGGGGGTTTTGCGTATATTCTCTAGATCTCTGTAATACTACAAATTGTAGTAGAAGAGGGTCTCACTGGAAATACACTAAGTGAAATATTTTTCGGAGTTTGGCCCGTAGTTTTTCCCTCAAATTTACATGAGAGTTTTCCATGTTACAATTTCATGTGCAGTTCTCTCAATTTATTCTTGTTAGTGTGAATATTGACAAGTAGGTCTCACTGTGAAGTACAATTCACTTGCTTTATTTATCCGTTGCTCTTCACAATTTTAGGCATGCTTCCGCTAAGCAGTGCTTATTACACTTGGGTATACCCAACTCTCGATACTAATAACAATTAGAGCCACGATCATTGGAAAAGATCGCAGTCGAGTCGATAGAGCTCCTAGTGGTGTCCCCTCTTCCACGTGCGATTGCCGACATCCCTGGCAGCAGTAATGGAAGTGCCCAATGGGGGAGACGAACGGAGGCAGTGGCAGTGCTGTGTCTTGGCGTGGTGGAGGCAGCGACAGCGCTACACTTCTCGGGAGCTGCCAACAAGAGGCAGTACCCGGTCGAAGCCGCCAACCCTCAATCCCTTGATGATGTCCAGATTCATGACCATTCGAAGCGCAGTGATGACGTGAGAACACAGCGAACCTCCACTGTTTCTAGTCTTCGGTGGCACATGGGGTGTGTCCTGTTACTAGGCCGAAGCCATGACACTAACGAGGAAATAGTTTGGTCTTGGTACAAGTTAGGATACTATGGGCTTAGTTCAATTCAGGAAACGATTTTTTTATAAATCTAAAGTGGAACTCAAAGGGGAGGTAAATGATGGACCATGTTTTGGAGTAAAAGGCCCATTAGGTTTATCTTTTAAACCCAGGAGGAATTTTTTTTTTTTTGTGCAATAGAATAGGGATAATTACTTTTATGATTAGTTTTTTTTAATTATAATTAGAATTAGAATTGAAAATATGTTTTCATTTTCCAACAACCTTGAGGACAAAGTTGATATGAAGGAAAGAATAATGTAACATATATAATTCAATTCCTGATAATGTGCATGAAAAAATTCTTATAACCAGAAATTTACTTCCTTAGAAAACTTCAAGTTCTGAAGGGATTAGTCGCCACTATTAATTGTGGTATCTTGAAAAGAAAAATAGTTTTTTTTTTGTGGATGAAAAAAAAAGTAGTATAAATATGGGTATTAGAAATTGTAATAGATAATTGATATGTTAATTGTGAATTGAGCTTCCCTCTGGAGTCTTCCTCTCTGAAATTTTCTTCTCTCTAATTCTATTAATGTCCTAGTTCTAGATTCTATCTTGCTTCAGCATAATAGTGAAAATATTAGCAATATAGGCTCAAGTTAGAGACAAGCAAAGCAATAGATCAGAGCAGCAATGAGGCTAAAGTCTAAATCGAGTTTTGCTATGAAACGAGCAAACTGCAAGTCCGTGAGAAAATTCGAACGAATCCATTTACTTTTCTCATTTCCTAATATATTGTTAAATCAGTTGAACAGTCTTAAATATTACACTACAGTCTAACAAGTTTCAATCTTAACTTCTATTGATGTGTCAATATGTTTAGGTCTGCTGTGGATCATATTTAAATTCTAGGATATGTTCTACCAAAAGATATGCCATAAAAGTGTATTCTGATTGCTAGCCCAAAGAAAAAAAAAAATTATTCTGGTTATTCATACAGAGAGTGAGATATGAATGTAGATCTAGATCTCAGCGGCAACACTGGTGTTGACATTATTACAACGCCTTGACAACTACATAAAAATACTTCAAGTTTTGTAATTGTATAAACTCGCAAAGTAAACACTAGCGACTGCAAGATAATCTACAGCTTTTCTTAATTTGAAAAGTTCTGGTTTAAAATATATAGTCGAACTATCAGCTTACATACAGTGGTTCTGGCTGCACCTTCCGTCTGATCCTGAAATGAAATTTGACAAGTGTTTAGCAAAATCCACCTAGTAAAAGAGAGGCCCGGGTAGCATATTCTAAATCCCAGTCACACATCAAACAGGCAAACATAAAGCAAGTGCTGGGTGGGCCAAATGACTATTGAAGTCAGGAGATTAAAGAGGTTGGTAAATGATGAGGTGCAAGTTGTCTCCTCAAGTACATGGAGTTTTTAGTTTCTCATAAACTAAGCATAAACGTACTTTGACTAAAAAATACCTGCAAAAACATATTAAAAATCTAAATGTTGTATTAGTTTTTTCTTAACAGTATTTAAGTATGTTGTGTAAGAGTAGCGCAAAATAAAATATATGGAAGCGTAAAATAAATGACACTAAGAATTTTCGTGATTCGGCTTAAAGCCTACGTCCACGGGCAAAGACGACAATCAAATACTTCAATATGAAAATATGATGGAGATACAAAAGGTGAATACACTCTGCTTAACACCCTAATCCCAAATACAGTACAGTATTTCTCTCAACAGTGTATACTCTCAACTCTCGATATAGAGAAAACAAGGGAAACAAAATACTCTCTAAATTCTTAGAATAGAGGAAGAGAAGAATGGATTGTTGTTAGTGTGTGAAGTTTGATGAATGAAGTTCTATTTATAGAGCTTGGATTGCACACCATGGTTGAAAATTGAAGCCTCCATGTTTGAAGCCACCATGTGTGAAGCCTCCATGTTTGAAAATTTGTTTAAAAAATCTAGCCATTATAACAAATCTCCACCTTGGCTTGATTTTCATCAAGTTTCAAATTTCTGAAGTCGCTTTTTCCAATGCGCCCATAGGGGCAAACTCACATATTGTGAATACCAACTAAGTCCAAGCAATGCTTGAACTTAGCAACAGTGATTGATTTTGTCAACATGTCTGCTGGATTATTTGAGGTACCAACCTTCTTCATTGCAATGGCTCCTTGAGAAATAATTTCTCGAATAAAGTGTTATCTGACATCAATGTGTTTGATTCTCTCATGATACATTTGATTTTTAGTCAAATGTATAGCACTTTGGCTGTCACAATAAATAGTTGTAACATCTTGTTCTAAGCCCAAATTACCTACCAAACTTCTTAGCCAAATGGCTTCCTTCTTTGCTTCTGCTGCTGCCATGTATTCGGCTTCTGTAGTGGATAGTGCAATAGTAGACTGTAAAATCCCTTTCCAACTGATTGCACTACCTGAAAGCGTAAAGACGTATCCTGTCAGAGATCTCCTTTTGTCAACATCTCCAGCAAAATCTGAGTCAACATAACCTATAACACTAGCACCAGTGTTAGAACTTTTGTCATATACTAAGCCAACATCTGTCGTACCTCGAAGATATCGAAGTATCCATTTCACTGCCTGCCAATGCATCTTGCCAGGATGCCCCATATATCTGCTAACAACATTAACGACATGTGAAATATCTGGATAAGTGCATACCATAGCATACATTATGCTTCCAATTGCACTGTTCCCTGTGACATCTGTTCCTCCTCTTCAATGCACTGTGGTGAATGTGCGGCTGATAATCTGAAATGAGCTGCTAACGGAGTACTCACAGGCTTTACATTTTGTATCCCAAAGCGTTCAAGTACTTTTTCAATATATTTCTTCTGAGATAAATATAATTTGCCAGCACGCCGATCCCTGTGAATTTCCATGCCCAAAATCTTCTTGGCTGCACCCAAGTCTTTCATTTCGAATTCACCACTCAGTTGCTCCTTTAACTTCTTGATCTCAGACATACTCTTAGCAGCAAAGAGCATGTCATCAACATATAGCAACAAATAGATAAATGAACCATTTGAGAGCCTTCTGTGGTAAACACAACAGTCATAGTCACTCCTTGAGTAACCATGACTTAACATGAAAGTGTCAAACCTTTTATATCACTGGCGAGGAGATTGCTTTAAGCCATATAACGACTTCTTTAATAGACATACATTATCCTCCTTGCCTTGAATAGTGAAACCTTCAGGTTGCTGCATGTAGATCTGTTCTTCAAGCTCACCATGAAGAAAAGCTGTCTTGACATCGAGCTGTTCAAGCTCTAAGTCAAACAGTGCAACTATAGCGAGCAACACACGAATGGAGCTATGTCTTACAACGGGAGAGAATACTTCATTGAAATCTATTCCTTCCCGTTGGCTGAAACCTTTTGCAACTAAGCGTGCTTTGTACCGAGGTGGTTCAACTCCAAGAGATCCTTCCTTTTTCTTGAAGATCCATTTGCAGCCAATAACTTTATGTTCCTTAGGTGGTTTCACCGATTCCCAAGTCTGGTTCTTATAAAGAGACTCCATCTCTTCACTCATTGCAGCAATCCATTGTGCAGACTCTTTACTCAAGATAGCCTCATGGTATGTGGTGGGATATTCTGATTCCATATCCTCTGCCACTGATAATGCGAAAGAGACTATGTTTGCATGACCATACCTCTGTGGTGGTTTTACTTGCCTCTTTTCTCTGTCTCTAGTGAAGCTATAATGCTGCAACAGTTGTCTTGCATCTACAACATCAACAATATCCTGTTCTTCTTCTTGAATGGGTTGATCAGGCGCATCTTCTTCCATCTGCTTTGGTGGTTCAGCTTCAAACTCCACCTGCTTGCTAGCATCTTGGTCTTTTGTTCCATCGCCAACCTCCGTTTTTGGATGAAGCATGGATGATTCATTGAACCTTACATGATTATGAATTTGGATGACTTAGGTTCTGTGCACCATAATCTATAACCTTTCACCCCGGTTTCATATCCGAGAAATATGTTTTTTAGTGCCCTTCGCTCAAGCTTTCCATTATCAATATGAGCATATGTAGGACAACCAAAAATTCTCAGATTTGAATAATCAGCAAGAGTACCAGACCATACCTCAATACGAGTCTTCAAATCGATCGCAGTTGACGGAGACCGATTCACCAAATAGCAAGCCATATTGACAGATTTAGCCCAAAATTCTTTAGGCAAACCAGCATTAGAGAGCATACAGCGAGCCCTCTCCAAAAGAGTTATGTTCATACGTTCTACTACTCCATTTTGTTGCGGAGTCTTTCGCATAGTACGATGTCCTACTATGTCTTCATTTTCGCAGAACTCATTGAACTGACCTCCACAAAACTCCAAACCATTATCGGTTCGGAGGCGCTTGATTTTCTTGCCAGTCTGGTTCTCAATAAGCGCTTTCCATTTCTTGAAAGTATGGAACACATCATTCTTGTGTTTCAAGAAATAAACCCATTCCTTTCTCGAGAAATCATCAATGAATGTCAATAGGTATCTAGCACCACCTTTTGACGAAACAGGTGCAGGGCCCCACAAATCTGAGTGGATGTAATCCACTATGCTCTTAGTCCTGTGGATTGCAGTACTGAACTTGACTCTGGTCTGCTTCCCGTAGACACAGTGTTCACAAAAGTCAAGCTTTCCAATTTTGTGATCACCCAGCAATCCGCGCTTGCTCAAAATTGACATTCCTGTTTCACTCATATGCCCAAGACGCATATGCCACAAACGAGTAGTTTCTGAATCAGAATCAGAGGAAGATGATATTGAGGCAGCACCAACAACTGTACTTCCTTGAAGTAAATAAAGACCGTTGACCAACTTGCCTCTAATCACAATAAGAGCACCCTTAGAGATTTTCAAAACTCCACCTTCAGCAGAATACTTATAACCTTGAGAATCAAAGGTGCCCAAGGATATAAGATTTTTCTTCAAGTCTGGTATGTACCGAACATTAGTCAGCATTCTCACAATTCCATCATGCATCTTGATTTGGACTGTACCAACGCCAATGACCTTACAGGGCATATCATTTCCCATAAGGACAACACCGCCATCAATTGACTGGTAAGATATAAACCAATCTCGGTCCCGACACATGTTGTAGGAACAACCTGAATCAAGAATCCAAGTATCACCAATTGAACTGGTTGATACTGTGAGAACATTATCAATACTTTCAGCTACACTTGCTGTATTGAATCTTTGTCTTTTTTGTCTTTGAGTCTCGGACATTCTGCTTTCTGGTGCCCTTCCTTCTTGCAATATCGACACTTGCCTTTACGATATCTAGACTTAGATCTAGATCTTCCTTTGCTACTCGATCCAATCTCCTTTGACCTCCCTCTAGCAACTAAGCCAGATGCAGTATCATCACGACTGCTAGTATTGTGCTCCATTTTGTCGCGACTTAAAAGTGCAGATGTCACCTCATCAATTTTGAGGCTTTCACGACCATATATGAGCGTCTCACGAAAGTGCTTGTATGAAGGAGGTAAAGAACAAAGTAACATCATTGTCTGTTGCTCACTTGAAAAAAGTCTTATCCATATTTTTCAAATCTGTGACGAGTGATGTGAACTCAGCTATGTGAGACCGGATTGATGTCCCTTCTGCCATACGAAGCATGTACAGACGTTGCAACACACCGAGATGGTTGACCACCGTCTTAGTCATATATAATGACTCCAACTTGGTCCACAGCATTTTTGCTATTTTCTCTGAAAGGACCTCTTGTAGTACATCGTCTGTAATGCACAGCTGAATAATAGAAAGAGCCTTTTGATCGGCATCTTCCCATTCAGATTCCTTCATTGTCTCGGGCCTCTTTTCCTTGTCAGAAAGTGCTACTTTTACACCTTGTCAGACAAGAACAAATCATCATGCGACCTTCCACAGTCCAAAATTAATGCGCTTCATCAAATCAAGCTAAATATCAAATTTGGCAAGACATTTTGAACAAATTAGCCTGTAACTCTATAAGAGCTCTGATACCAGTTTGTTGTGTAATGACGGGATCAGAGTAGCGCAAAATAAAATATATGGAAGCGTAAAATAAATGACACTAGGAATTTACGTGGTTCAACTTAAAGCCTACGTCCACGGGCAAAGACGATAATCAAATACTTCAGTATGGAAATATGATGGAGATACAAAAGGTGAATACACTCCGCTTAACACCCTAATCTCAAATACACTCAGAATACCTTACAGTATTTCTCTCAACAGTGTATACTCTCAACTCTCGATATAGAGAGAAAACAAGGGAAACAAAATACTCTCTAAATTCTTAGAATAGAGGAAGAAAAGAATGAATTGTTGTTGGTGTGTGAAGTTTGATGAATGAAGCTCTATTTATAGAGCTTGGATTGCACACCATGGTTGAAAATTGAAGCCTCCATGTTTGAAGCCACCATGTGTGAAGCCTCCATGTTTGAAGCCACCAATCTTGAAGCCTCCATGTTTGAAAATTTGTTTAAAAAATCTAGCCATTATAACAAAGTATTCGCTACCTTTCCAATAGCGTATTATCGAAACACCATGCAAGAAGTCAAATTAGTCATACATAAAAACACTGAGGAAGGCCTTCCCTATAGACTAAGGCTTAGTTTGGTATTGCTTTGACTCTCAAGAAGTCATAGTAGCACCGTTTGATGAAGTAATACAAACATTGTTCCCAATAAATAGGAGTCATCGAAGTAATGTTTGATAAGTATATTATAAAGTTGCTATAATGGGCATAAATATTTTTGGGAAGAACAAAAAACTAAAAGCCTTAATTAATGTAAGGATAAAGGTGGATTTTTATTAAAATTCAAGGGTTATATTAGTCTTTTGAATTTTTTTTCAATTTCAAAGAGCAAAAGCCAACTCTACAAAAGCACACTATGAGGTGCTCTCAAAAGCATCTCTAGCTTTTAAATGTTGAGAGTAAAAGCACCATAGCTTTTGGTTTACCAAACAAAAAAAATGGGCTTATGCTTTTCATAAGCCAGAGCACTCGGCCAAAAAGCATTACCAAACTCACCCTAACCTAGCCACCTGGGTGAAACAATGGTACTCTTAATGGTTTTGTAGTCTGATATTGATGAGCATACTCATCTTATACAAAGAAGAACAAGAACAACAAAAGTAATATAATGTAAAAGCTATAATGTTATAATACCTGCAGTTTCAATTTTGCTAATAAATCACTTAAGCAGTTAAACATTTGACAGATTTCAAAGGTCAATAGCAAGTAAAATGAACTGACAATAGTAGGTTATTTGACTAGGATTTTGGTGGAACTTTATTCAAGAAGTGTGTTCTCCTCGCCTCATGATTATGAGTAACTGCATTTTCTTTAAGGCTTCTAATTTCTGGTATTTGGACCAAACATCCTATTACCCACATATTGAAAGTTGAAGAGGGATCATTTGTGTTTTGGGCTTTTGGCCAAAAAAAGTGGAGATGGTTTGTTTCTTTACTCGCATGCTGAACAAAGTTTTTAATTAATACTTCAAGACTACATGAGTATATTGCTCATTTAAGTAGTGTTCTCCCAGAGCTTAGGCAACAGAGAGGCAATGTATTTTACAATTAGCACTGGCAAGCCAATCAACTATCTATAGCAACAAAAACAGCAAGTTTTGCTTTCTGACTCGACAATTACTGAGGATTCTGAATATAAATTGGAAGCATAACATGATCCATATGGCATCATAAGAGGCTAAAGGTAAAAGAGGAAGCATGAGATCAATCCAGCAAGTGTTTCAAAGTCAAAACCTGATTCCTGCTATATTAAAACATATAATGACTTAGCATTGGCATTAAGGAAGACGGTGAAATATGATACTAGCATTAATCTAATAAACAATGCAAGAATGATCAACAAAATTGGTAGGCAAAGAATACTAAACACTCAAAAGCAGATCATTAATTGGATTCTGTTGTGGCAGAAAATGAATGTGGTCATTATTTAAGGGATTTAACCAAGGCATAGTTGAATTGTGCATTATTAATGGTCATATAAACCTTCTGAAGACTTCGTTTAGCAAATTAATCTTTCAATGATAATTGAGCTCCTAAAGGAGTCAGAAGACTCACCAATTGTTTGGTGCCCATTTGCAGCCATCAGTATCCACCACATGCAAGCTGTATGCATGCCTTGATTTTGGGGACTGGTTTTCAAAGCTGTTATCCACATATAAAAGCAGAGAAGGATGAAGTATAAGGAACTCACATTCAAAGCCAATTTTCCTTCTGTATCTCATGGTATGTATCATGTGGAAATAATTGTTTTAGCAAACCTTTGATGGATAAGATCACCATGGATGACAACCACCGAACCAGCTTTTACTTCAATAGGAACAAAATCTTTTTGATCATAAGATGGTGATGGTCGATCAAATTTAACACCATCTTCATCTCTTAAGAACCTTCTAACAAGCCCATCTGCAACAACGAAAGATTTAAAAAAAAAAAAAAAGACTAGATATGATCAACCAAACTAAAGGATAAACGGTGAGGGAATAAATAGACCAAACAGAGAAAAAGCCCTACTTTTGTGAGATCCAGGAATCGCCCAGAGGCAACCATTTAATACAGTTGCATCCTCCAGAGCCAGCCACAGCCCTGTGCATGTTCGTGGTTCAGTATAGAGAAACGAGTTATCCTGGTGTGGCACGACTTCACCCCCAATGCCCGGTTGCTGCCAATGAAAATTTCATACACCAGGTTATATAATAAATACCCGGCATCAAGACACTCAACACAGGAATACACCTCAAATAAGAATCAACAAGTGCACCAGCTTCCATCAATCATAAAAGTATTAACTGCTCTGCACTAGCTAAGGAAAGACCATAGAGACACAGGGTTTCCCATAATTTTAATGCACTTCAGAAAAGAAAAATCATAGCATATTTCCAAAACCCAAGTAAAAACAGGGTTGGAGCTCATAATACTCATTGTAGCATGATGGAGAAAAAGAAATTCAATCAGCTTTGATCATATAAAAAAATGGGTGTTTCTTTAAGTTTAAACCATTGCAATGTTTAAACAATTCAAAACCAAACCAACTATATTCACAATCAGGAAAGGAAAGGAAAAAAAAGGTAAATCATTCAATGATTAAAAAAAAAAAGTTATTTCAATGATATAATCAGCAATCGAATGTCACCAGGACTGATAAATATGTACCTTAAATATGTACATGGACTGCATGATCACTGGTCTCTTGTAACCTAAGGAGTACATCAAACTTGAAATTTTGTCTGAGGAAGAAAACTTCTTGAACGCTGGCTCAATCTCATTAAGTGCTGCACAATATCACAACACAACCCCAATTCCAAGCCCAGTGAAACGAAAGTTAGATTCAACGACAACTGAATAAACTTTAGAAGGAACAATGCTACCAACACAGCTATTGCATTCACCACTCTGTACAACAGCACCGGTGGCTCCTCCTAAGTAAAAGGAGTAATCCACATGGAGTAAACGATAATTCTGTAAAGTTTGTGCTCTGAACTGTGTAGGTGGCATTAGCAGTGCTATTTTGACATTGATAAAAGGCAGAGCCTTTTACATTTTGACAAAACTAATTCAACATGAATGCAGTGTTAAATTAGAGTCCCCCCCCCCCCCCCCAAAAAAAAAAAAGGGGGAAAAAAATTCCAATTCAAAGAGAGAGAGATAGTGTTTAATGCTCACCGTGGCCTACTTTATTGAGTGAAAGTTGCTTGGGCTGCTTTAACTTTCCATCATCCCCAAATGCTTTCTCTATAAAACGACATAACAGAGGAAATCAGCAAAGCAAGCAAATCCAATACCTTAAAAAATAAACCTAAGATTACTCCAAACACTGAATTGAAAAGAAGAAGTTATTTCTATACCCTCAAAGAAGAAGGAAACTTTGTCCGCGCTCTCAAAGAAGTAATCATCAGTTCTCTGTTGCTTTTGGGAAAAGAAAAAAGAGAGATAGGGATAAATAAATAGTCCAAGTTGAAAAGATAGAATAGATATGAAAAGTGAGAAGGAAAGAAAGGTAGAAAAATAAAATAAAATACCTGGTTCTTGGTGGAGAAAATAGAGGCGGTGAAGGAAGGATCGAAGTCATTAACGAGGTGTTCCATCCTCTTCATCATTGCCTCAATTTCCCCATCGCTCGCAAACGACTCCAGCACTAGATAACCTACGCAAACATGGTTGGTTGGTCTCAAAAGCTAGGAAAAATCGAATTGAATTATGATGCGACGAAAAACATTGAAAAAATACCCAGAACAAAAGGGGGTGGGATACCTTGGGAGTGGAAGGATTGGAGCTGATCCGGAGTGAGGTTCCCGACGATACCCATGGCATGATTTACCTCGATCAGAATTGAGGTGAGACCCGATGCATAAATAAATAAATGTTTTGAGGATGTCGTTGTCCGCTTACTCGATCTAATTCATGTGTTACGTCATGCGTGATGTGTGAAAGCGGAGGGGAAAAAAAAAAAAGAGGTCAAATTTTGATAGTGACAAAGCTATACAGCCAGAATATTACAGATGCTACAAGGGAAAGATTGGATTAAATGTAATAATAAGACTAGTTTATTTATCTTATGTCATGTCTTTCTGAAATTTACTTTTTGGAAAACATTTTGAATGACTGTTTGATTTTAACTTTTAATTTTTATTTTTAGTTTTGTAGTTTTAAAAATTTTATAAATAAAATATTGAAAACTGGAAATAACAACTGAAAATTGAAATTTATAGTTTTCAAAATTTTTATTATTTTTTTCATAAAATCTATAAAACTGAAAATTCAAACCAATCAAACTAACATTTTCCATTCTAATAGTAATAAGGTAGTAGCGGAAACCCAAGTTCTTGCATGTTTTATAATGAGGAATGTTAGAGGAATAACAATTCCTCACAACATTTGCATACTATATGCCAATTAAAAGAAGAAGACGAAAAACTAAGAGTAGAAATGTAGTTAGTGCAGTATGGGGATTAAAAATCAAGGCTCATACTAGACCCATCTATTTTTGAAAAATCTTACTCCATCACCCACTCTCTCAACTCACTCACCAAAGAAAGCGCTCTCCCTCACTCTCAACACATTAAACCAAAGAAGCTGGAAACACTCTTAGCTCTCTCTCTCTCATCTCATCTCATCTCACATTTAAGTTGTATTGTTTCTAAAATTAATTAAGTTGAAGCTATAAGTGTCGAATTGTTAAACCCTTTTTTTTTTTGCAACAAGAGTGTTTAATTTTTCTCCAAACCCAATCCAAGGTAAAAAGATAAACAAAAGGTAGAACATTACCTCTAAAAATGGAGGATCTAAGTTAAAAATTAATTAAGGAAAACTTATGAAACAAATGTTGTATATGAAGATTAATTAATAGCAAATGTTTAGAGAGAGAGAATGATTTTGCCAGCTCAAGTCACTTTATAATAAATTTTATACGAGTTTGCATTTGCTGACAAAAAGTGTTTTCAGGTTCATAATTTGTGCACTTTACGCTGATAACTTTGTTAAATAATTAGTCATTCATTAGATTTCTGAGAAAAAAGACTTTACCATGCTTGTGAATCTATCGTAATCCCATGTGCAAGTGTATTGAAATATTTCAGACTCTATTATACTCCTATGTGAGAAAATCTAATGATGAAGTTGCAATTTAATATTGTATCTATATGAGTTTACTTTTGCTAATAAGAAGTGCTAGACAAATTTACCAGGGTTTCTATAATAACCTTGCATTTGTCAAGGTTAGCCTCAATTCCCCTGCTTGTAATCATAAATCCAAGAAACTTTCTGGTCTGTACTTCAAAAGTGCATTTGCTCGGATTCAAGTGCATGTTATGCTTTCTGAGCTGATCAAAGATTTCCTAAAGATCGGTGCAATGGTCACCTATGGAAGTAGTTTTTGCAACCATGTCATTCACGTATACTTCTATATTTCTGTCAATCTGTTATTCAAATACCCTATCATTCACAAGTTGCCCCAGAGTTCTTCAGGCCAAAAGATATTAGCCGGTAATAGCAAGTCAGTTCGTTAATCATAAAGGCTATTTTTTCTTCGTCATCCAGATGCATCTGGATCTAATTATAACCATAATATGCATCCATGAAACTCAAAAACTGATACCTTACTACTGCATCCACCAACTTGTCTATGTTCAGCAAAGGGTATAAGCCCTTAGGGGAGGCCTTATTGAAGTCAATAAAGTCGACGCACATGCATGAAGGGCCCGTACTCTTCTTTTAATCTAAAACCACATTGGAAGCCAAGTCGTGTATTTTAGTTCCCTAATGAATCTGGCCTTCAAAAGTTTATCGGCTTCTGCCTTTACTATCCTCTTCTTATCTTCGGTTAATTTTTTTGTTACGCCAGGTATGGGTTTATGTGCAGGTACAGTCTCCAATCTGTAACACATAATTTAGATCAGTTCCTAACATATCGGCTGGTACCTAAGCAAATAAATTAGCATGTTGTAGAAGGAGGTTAATTAACTTTGCCCTTGGCTCTTGTGGTTTTTTCTAACTCTCCTTCAAGTTGTAGTCTTGTTTCATGAAAATCTTCTCTCACGTCTAACTCGGCCACATCTGAACATTCGACTTGTTTCTTGTTCTATTCCAGGATGACTAATGGGGATGGGTTATGGATCCATAGGCAAGAAACATAGCGTTGTTAAGCTTCCTATTGGTCAGCATGAATTGCACCGATTCTTGTGGCAAAAGGGAACTTCATGGTCAAGTGAGGAGTCAAAACAATAGCTCAAAGCTTGTTAATGGAGGGATGGCCTATGATGATATAATACGGGCTTTGTTAATCAATAATAAGATATTTGATGAGGATGGTATTGACTCCGCTAAAGGTTATCAGCAACCCCAGACTCCCCTTATGTGTGGCTTTCTCTCAATAAAACGCATAAGAACAAAATGAAAAAAAGAGTATTGTCTTTAGGTAAATTCAACTTATAAAATCCATCAATAAAAATGATATCTACAGAACTTACTTGGTTAATCAAAACTCTTCATTCCTCAAAGTTGGCAACGACAACCTGGATAACCATTGGGTCATCGTGGTTGAGCTCTATTCCTCAAAAATCCTTTGCAGAGAAAGTAAGGGGGATGTCGGGTACCTCCTACCGAGGCATGGTTTGACCAACACTCATTATCGCCTTTAGGGACCGTAGGTGCTTGCACTGAATAGATTTTATAACTCCTCCATCTATGAATCCCCTAGTAATGGTGTTAATAACCCCTCTGATGGCTGGCTTAAATTGATGATCAGTTGTCTTTTCACCGAAGCCACTTGATTGATTGGTCTTTTGAGCATGTCATTGTTCCTCATATTTGGGATAGTGTAGGAGGTATTTGACCAACCTGCCACTCCGAGCTAAATTCTCCAGGAGGTCCTGAAGAGTTTCATATTCATTGGTAGTATGACCAAATGCCTAGAGGTATTCATATCTCTAACGGCAGTCCACGTATGTGGTTGAAATCTTGGTCCAAAGGAAGGGAAACTAGACCGACACCATATACATCTTGAAGTATCATATCTTTGGGAATTACTAAACTGAGTATAATTTCGGAAGGCAAGTGATGGAGCTATATTTTTGAAATACATGTCCCTATTTAAGTGTCAAGAAGGTCAGTTTCTGGGATACACCCCTTGAGCCTGTTGCTAAAATGAACCTCCCACAATTGCACAATTCGTCCAAGTTATGAACCAGGTTGATGTTTAGAGACTTGACAAAGGATCGTGGTCTGAGCACCCTCACAAAATCCTACATAGCAATGTTCTGATCCAAATCCTTGATATGAGTTGTCTCCTTATTAAACCAGCCCATGAAGCCCTTCAAGGTCAGTCTAGCCTTGGAAAAGATCATGCAAGCTGCTAATTATTTTTTGATAGACCTTGCTGGCTATGAAATGGTTCAGAAAATGGTTAGTTAATTAGCTGAAACTTGTGATGGATTACGGGGGAAGAGATGTGAACCATTGCTCGGCTGCCTCCTATAGGGTTAAAGGGAAGGCTTTACAGCGAAGGGCATCTGAATCCCCGCTGACCAACATGGCATTCTTGAAGGCATCCACATGGCCTTGGGGATCCGATCATCCATTGAGTTGGAGGCTAGTAAGATGAAGGGGCATGCTCAGTCATAACAAATTTGGTGAATATATGTCTTGGGTGGTGGGATGGCATGCTAGTGTCTGAGGTATAATGATTAGTTCATTTAGTAGGTCTAAGAGATTGGTGGTTCAAGTGAGTTAGTTGGGATTAAGAGTGAAAGACGTACGGACTAAGACTCTTCTAGGTGGTCATGGGCGTCATTATTCATGTTGTTAATCTGTTATTGCATATCATGGAGTGATTTTAAGATCTCTTCGAAAAATGGTATAGGTATGTTGTATAGTTTGAAAGTAGCAGAGGAGGGGGCTAAATCGTGTTTCACATTTCTTTTTAGTTTCTGAAATTTTAAACAAAATCTATTAATCTGTTCACTTGAAGGCAACATAAATTATAGGTAGTTAGCTTCAGAAAGTGTCTTTCTGAATCAAAAGTAAATACATGAACTTTAGAAACAATTTTATAAAACTTTTTTAAAGATACACAATAAAGACAAATACAAAATTTGAATAATAAAGATGTAAAGAGAGAATGAGAGATTACTCAGTGCTTTTATAATGGTTAGACTATTCTCAACAACTTGTTAAGTTCCACTAAAAACACCTTTCTTAACCTTAAGAAAGTGAAATAGTCTTGGTATAGTCTTCTCAAGCTATTTCTAATGAGTAGTAGTTCTAATTTACTCTTACACCAAGTAGTCTTTTTATTAACCTCTTCAATCTAACCTCAGTTTGATTACTACTGGATCAAGGTACAAAAATATCGTTTTAGGTTAGTTTTCTCTATCAAAGGAATACTCAAGTTTTTCTAAGAATAAAACAGTATATATACTGAAAACTTGAGAGACTTCTTTCTTAATTCTTATTAAGAGGAAAATGTTATTGTGATACCCGGTGTATACGTGGTAGCGGATAAGTTTCGTACCGCCCTAGGGTCCCCTGGGACCCACTCGTGCTACCGGGAAAGCCCTAGATGAGTGGGGAGTCTTGGAAAGCCCTGCAGCGAGTTTTGGTCACTGCAGCAAGTAGGCTCACTGCAATGAGGAATGTTGGCTGCAGCGAACGAGCCTGAGATAGCACAGTATAAGTGAAATAACGCCGTTTTATTTTGGGCCAATATATAAACCCCAGGTCGGGATTTTCATCCCATTTCCTAAACCCTTCTCTCTCAAACCCATTTTCTCCTATTCCCACTCAATCCCACTCCATTCCATCTCATTCCAAGATCAAAGGTAAGAGATTTATGGGTTTTTGTTGTTCCTTTCCTTTCCATTTCATAACCTAGAGTTTGGGTACTATTATTGTCTCCATTTCTGTTACTGTTAAGTAGGGATACGAGTTCTATAGAGGCAGACTCGTTGCACCGAGTTATCCTTGCTGCAGCAAGCAAACGGGCCAGAAGGGTCGCTGCAGCGATGGTTGTTCGCTGCAGCGAGAGGGCCAATCACAGTTTTTCTCCCCCAATGTTGTTAGAGCTAGATTAAAGTTGTTTAGAGATTAACGGAGACTAATCTTGAGTCAATGTTACTCTATAGCAATTGTTGGTGTCATTCTATGCTTTGGAGGTCAAGTTGGTGATGCCCACATACTCCTGGCTCTAAACGGTGGGTGGGTTTAAACTCATGACCTTAGTTTTCCCATTATAGTTATGTTTTATGCATGATGATTTCCACATATGACATTTGAGATGAAATTATGATTATATTTATATATATATATATGATTTTGCAGCTATGACAATCTAGACAAAGAGCATGAATAATGTATTCAGAAAAAAACATGGGACCATAATTGGTGTATAGAGTGCTATGGAAATATTTTATATTCATATTCACGAAGAGATTTCGAAATATGAGCTTAGAGTACCAGTTAATATATTTTGGCAAGGATATCAAATAGAGATGTCATGATATGATGTTAGAGATTTTGCGATTTTGAACCTTTCTTTATCAAAGTTGATATTAGAGTTATCAAGTTACGAAAAGAGATTTTCTTGATAAATAAGATTTTATAAATTCAGTTTTCATAATATTCCAAAAATATGGAATTTAGTATGATTCGTAGTAACTGCCAGATACGTATTCTGTAAGTTTGAAATTGGAATGCCTGCAAGTGGGTGATCCTTTGGGCATGATTTCTCAATCACAGCTATGCTAAAGTCAGGTTGCTAGATTTATGAGTCTAGAGCTTTTAAAATTTCAAAAGTTTTCATATTCAAGCGGTTATATAAAGAGTTAGAGTATGGATATGATTATATTTAGAGATTTGTGAAATATTATGATGACCTCCAGAGTAGAACACAAGCATATGAGAGAGTTTTAGAGAAATAAGTAGAACACAAGCATATGAGTAGAACACACTCTGTTAATCTTGGTATACCAAGTCTCCCCCAGGGCTAGAGAAATCAGAAATAGGACCTGTTTAGGTACCCCAGAGTTCAGAGATTTTATTATTTCATATGAATTGGGCATAACCAGAGATTCATGTTTCTTTATTAGAGTACCATTATTTATGTTTTTAGAGATTAATGATGTTTTTCAAAAAATATTTGATTGAAGAATCATTTGTATACGAGAAACGATTTTCTTGTTGGAGTAAAAAAAAAAATTAGAGATGTTTTCTATGAATTAAATAGAGCTATCTTTTCTACATCATCATGTATATGAATTTATGAATGCAGAGATATATTTTCTATGAGATTATGTACATGAATATATAACGGTTTGTGATTGTTTGCATGTATATTGCATTATGGTATATTCCTTAGTTGTCCTATGTGGGTGATGGGTGAGAGCTCGTTCACTGAATCCGTTGATTCACCCCTCTCCCTTCCTCATCATAGTTGTATGTACAGGTGTTGCTCAGCCTCCATTTTGGCAGATACAGCCGTTCTCAGTGGTGAGTCTTACTTCGAAGTAAGGCCTAGCTTAGAGTCTTGTTAGAATAGAGTGCTTCAATAGATGTGCAGGCAGGATCCGAACCATGCGTTATTTTCAAATTATGTATTTGATTTCAGTAATTGAACAATTATGTATTTTTTTTCAGTTTACAAGTATGGATTTGAAATTGTAGAGTTTGATTAGAGTTTATGCAATAAACCTAAGATGTATTCCTGATTCAGTTCACATGTTGAATGGACTTTCAGAGTATGATTAAGAGGTTTTCAAAGCTTCATATATCAAGTATTTTAATTTTATAATTCCAGATATAAAGTTTACATAGAGTTCTATAGAAAGTTATGATTTAGAATGAAAAGTATATTATATTATGCATATAGAGAGACTCAAAGATCACGAGGCTTACGTGGGAACAAGGATTCCTCACATGCCAGTCATGTGTCCAAGTCCGATCGTGACAGTTATCTAATGAGAATAAGAAAGAAGATTTTCTGTAACAGAAATTGATTACAAGAAGTAATAGATGAACTTTCAAAGTGTATTGAAAAGCTTCAGCATTAGTTGTGCAAAAGTCTCTTCTTGAATGAAGATCTCATCCTTTTATACTTGGATTTTGAATATGACTGTTTCTTCTTGATTTTTCTTCCTCTTGACATGTGTTGATATTCTTTTTGTGTCCTAAGAACTGCCCTCTAGAATAGTAGCTGAGCTGTGTCAGAGTTGTCCTTGTAAAGACGTTGATAGTGTAGTCTCTGGACAACCTTCAAAAACAACTTTTACTTTCTGAAGTATAGTTTCTAACCCCTTTTTTTTCTAGAACACAAGGTATGTAATCAAGTATAAAGCAATGTGTCACTGTCGATACTTTTTTGAAAATTGACTAAATTTGAATTTAAAATTTTCCTCCATTTTTGTTAACTCAGCACAGTTTCTGAATAACGTGTGCTTTATGTAGCTTCACAGTTTCTAATCTTTACGTTGATCTTCTTTGCTTAACTCTGATATTGATAAGAATCTTTTCATCATTTAAAGTGTCTTTAGAGTTGATTCCCATCGTAATTGAAGTGATCATGATATACTCAAGAGAAATTGATTCCTTCAATGATATAGCATTTTCTAAATGTGTGATACACTTTATGAAGATCCATATATAGTTTCTGATGCTAGATATTTCTTTCTCGAGTCTCTAACATATCTTAGCTCACTTTCTGAACTTTTTTTCACATTATTAAAGCTTTGAATATCTTCGAATGGGATTATAATTGTTAAAACATAATATTGTGAAAATATGTTATTAATTAAACTTATATGTAGCGAGAGTAGTCCTATTAAATGTTACAGAAACTCAATTAAAATATTAGTACTTTCTTCAAAATATTTTCATAAAATTTTCTTTGTTGTCATTCAAAACACAACCTAAGAGCTTTCTAAAGGGATTTAAGGCTAACCTGTTGTCGTCAGCATTAGTGATATTGCTATGTTGGCTCGATTCATCATTATTGTGGTTGAGGTTAGGGTTTGGAGGAATGATATCATTATAAGTGTTCCTTTTACTGCACATATTGACCATCATGGAGGTGAAGAGCATGCAATATAAGAAGTTTCAAAGAAGTAGGAAAGCTTTTACCAGAATCCCCATAGACGGCGTAAAAATGTTACTGTTACTGTCTGGTTCAAGAATAGGGTATGTCTATGTATGGGCTAAGAATGACCTATCTTTCCTTCTCCATGATTAGGTATATTCCAGCCAAGGCCTTGATGGAGGAACAGTTACAAGTCATGAATGCGCAGATCATTGTTGCACTGAAAGGTTAGTTGGATTAAAGGCATAATATCAAGGCTTTGCGACTATGCTGGCACCTAAGCTAATCCAATATTTCTTTGGCTAGTGTTATAGGTTGTGGCCAGGCTAATCCAATGCTCCTTGGGCTAAGTAATATGGGCTAAGGACATTCGAGTGAGAGTTGGGCTAAGAAAGTGGGCCGAGTTTATATCGACTAGTCCATAAGCTAACTCACTAATGTGGGTCACTAAACCACGTGTGTGGTTCACCAAACCTCAGCAAGAGTACCATAGCCTTCACTTCCAAAATTACTTATGTACTTATTTCACTTCCAAAGTTAATGTCACATCTACAATAACGTTCCAATGAAAATTGGAATATTCAATGTTCCAGTTGATCTGTACAACTGTTTCTACTAGTGGTGATTGCATCTAATGGTAAGAAAAGGCAAAGAGAGTCTCTAATGTACAAATGAAGTGAATTGGTGTTTCATGGTCCATCAAGTAACTAGTTTCATTATTTAAAAACCTATTAAAATGTGAATAAGGAATTCATGAAAAGGGCAAAAATAAAGATTCTAAGGAGAAATGATCTAATTACAATAGCTAATGTCACCTATCAAAGGGAAAGGTCAAAATGAAAAATGATAAAGGTGCCTTTGTGGCTTTCAAGGTTAAGGGTTAACCACAAAATTGGACGGGGATGGATCAAATCTTCGTAGGAAGTAGCTTGGTAGTAGTTAGCGTCATTGCCCATGGTTAGGGTTTGATGTGAAGGGAAGACATTGCATTGATAGTGAGTTTGGGGAGAGTCTCTGCAATATTGCCTTTGTTGTCAAGGAAGAGCTATTAGTCAAAGAGGGGTGCAGGGAGAAAGGTGGGAGTTGGTGTTGTCGATGTTGGTAAAAGTATGTTCCATCAATGCTATGTTCTATCAATACTCCAGACATTGATAAATGAAAAATGGGACCTCTCCACCAAATTTGTTCTTTCTTTGTTTTTTTTTTAATCTCATTCGTTATATTTAATGAGACCCAGAGAAATTTCAAACTTTAAATACAAAATGGTTTATCTTCCTAGACCGATGACATATATGAAATATTATAAATTCTTTAAACTACTTAGAACTAATGATTAGACTATTTAGGCTTTCTATTTTTAACAATAAAAAGTTTACAAAATTGAAAGACTTGCGGCCACCTGAACTATAACCATGAACATTGAATGTTCTGTTCTTTTGTGCATATCGTAAATGCGACCCAAAATTAGATACTAGAAGCTAGGCTGTCATTATTTCTGTGGTATTTGTCCATATACATTGAGGAAAGAGAATGCAATAAACAAAAGGGGTTGCTCACATATAATTGAGGGTCAATGTATTTGTTTATTTAGTTGTCATAACCACATTTCCTAAATGTGGTTAAACACAAAAGTGTGGCCAAACACATATTTAAGCTTCCATTATTCTTCTTCTCCTTTGTCCCTCTATTCTTGAAAGTTGAAACAACCCCTCCTTCCATTATTGCTTCCAATTATTTGAGAAGCTTTAATAACATATAGTTCAAGACTGTTTCATTAATATCTAACCTAGGCCTGGTCAGAAACTACCGTATATCTATTTATTAATATCTTCGAATACTTATTTAACTTTGCAATTTGCTATTATATTACTCTATCGATTTTTTATGGTTTCTAGATTGAAGAATCTCTAGAAGAGCTTGCATTTGTTTGCACCTTGGAACTCTTGGGCATGCCTCACACCGCTGAAATGTTGATCGAAGACGGGGAGCTATTGCGTGAATTGCTCAGACAGGGTCTTGATATTGAAGCTTCATTCCAAGTGCAAGAATGGTCTTCCTTTCTATGCCAAGCATTAAACAGTTTACTGGCTATTGAGATAGTTGATCTTCTTCCTTGGGATAACTTAGTGGGGATGCGAAAGAATAAGAAGACAATATTGAATCACAAAATCAAAGGGTAGTAATTGATTCTAATTGTTTGTATGGGGTTTTTGCTGCTCATATGGCACTTGGATTTTCAAGCAAGCAAATAGAGTTGGTAATAGTGTTCTCCGAAGCTTAATTACTTTAGTCATATTTTAATACTTCTTTATAGTCCCTATTTCATGAATACTTTTCGGTTATTTTTATTTGCATGTGTTCTCAAACAGTAGCTTTCTTAATTTCATCCTGATGCTGATTTTTTCTTTTAATTTTATGTAGATTAACAAAGCGAAAAACATATATGAATGGTTGATAGCTTGTGAGGGCATTGATCTGAAATTTGAGGAAGCTTTTTGCTTATTCCTTCAGGGCCAGGTACATCTATTTTTGTCTCATGTTAACTCCAATCATTCCTGTTGCCTTCATGAGGTATTTTGACTATGAATGAATGGTGGGACTGCGGAAGAGAAGAATAATGGAAGCTTGGATCTATGTGTGGCAACACTTTTATTAGTATTTAACCACATTTAAGAATGTGGTTAAATGGAACGGACACTATATGTGAGCAGCTCCCTAAGCAAAAAACTTGTCTCCTTGTTGGCGGTCATAGGAAATCATCCCCAAAGAAAAGTGATACATGTCATTAAATTTCAACATGCTCTTACATCTGTTCATAATATATGTATGCTGAACTCACGGTAATATTTAATTTTAGATGCCCACTATCCTACAGTTGTTAATCAATGTCTTCTTTGCCGCTAACATTTAACCACATTTTATAAGTATTTAACCACATTTTTAAAATGTGGGTAATTGAAAAGAAAACACTGTTCACTAGATAGAGTTCGAGGAAATCGAATTCTGTGTCACATTGAACCACATTTTATAAATGTAACTAAATGAAATTATGCGGCTAAATACAACACTGAGAGAGAGAGAGAAACATTTTGAAGGATTTTTTGAATTTTCTTTTGGTGTTTTCTTGTGGATCTATTGAGTAGAGGAAACTTTTTAGAGAGAGATGATAGTATCGAAAGGATTGTTTGGGTGGTCGCTACCGCACGTGCAACCATTGACGCCGGTCTCGGAGGTATCGGAGCAGCCGAAGTCGCCTTCATCGTACCTGGACCCTGGCGCCGAGGCCTTGGGGACTAGAGATGTCAAAACGGGTTGAGCCCGCCGGGTTGGTCCGCCAAACCCTCCATTTTTAGCAGGTTGGGCTGAAGTTTTGAGCCTGACAAAAAATTCCAACCCGCCTAACCCGCGGGTTGGGGGGGTTTGGCCCGTGGGCCAAATCTTTTTTTTTAAGAAAAAATTTATAATTTATTGGCAAAAAAAAGTAAGAAACATGTACCTCAAAAAAGAAAAAAAGTAAGAAATATGTATAGTTATGAATACACTAATATTATATAGTTGACATTATTCACTCAAAGTTAAAACTTAAAATAAAACAGTGTCATAACTCACAAATAACACTATTAACAATAACATTTTTTAGTCCAAATTAATATATAGTTGTTATGGATATTAAAAAATTGGGTACACATAAATAAAAAATATTATTTAAAATTTTTTTTAAAAAAAATCATCAAAACACTAAAAAATATTTTTTTATTTTTTGACCGCCAGCCCGCTCTAAAACAGACTGGGCTGACTATTTCAACCGGTTTTATTTTGGCGGACCAGCCCGCCCCGCTCCGTTTTTTACGAGCTTTTGGCGGGGCAGGCCTAAACAGGGCGGGCCAGCCCGTTTTGACATCTCTATTGGGGACGTAGTAGCAACAGCAGATAGAGCTTGAGGAGGAGACGGAGGAGGTGGAGCCGCCGCTGGCTGCGGTTCCATTCTCGCGACTCTTTGCATGCATTGATCGGCTCGACTGGTTCCTCATGGCCATTGGTTCGGTCGCCGCAGCAGCTCACGGCGCAGCTCTTGTCGTTTATCCGCACTACTTTGCAAAGATTATCCATGTGCTACGGATGGTTCCTCAAAAATGTGGTTTGGGGATCGATGACGGTGGCGATTCTGGTGGTGTTGAGGGAGGAGGAGAAGCAGGAGTCCGGGAAGAGAGTGAGGGAGCAATGGCTCGAATGGACTCAACGAGCTCAATGTTAGTATGGTGGATGAACAACAAAAATATGTTTTTGAGGCAATGGTGATAATGGTAGCAGGGATGGAGGAGGGGTGGTAGAGGTGAGGAGGGAGGAAGGAGAGGAAGTGTATGTGGCTGTGTAGCCACATTTTTAGTTGCATTTAATCACATTTTAAAAATATGGTTAATTGTGACCGCAGCAGAGGACATTTAATTGGACTATCTATACGTCCACATGATTATGAACAGAATCGTGCCTTGCTTCCATTGGGTCTGGTGTGAGTGGAAGACACCACAATGCTGTACGAACTACTATGTATGGCCATGCTGGATTTCTTCCCAGCAGTATGTTAATTCAATGATTTCTTGGTGGGAAAACAGTACTCAGCATACGTCCACAAAATAATTAAACACAACCAAATTCATCTACGACCATTTCTCCACTTCGAGTTGAACATGCAAATTTATTTTTCATTTATAAGAACAATCAGACTCACAACCACTTAACTTCACATTGAGTTCAAAACTGGAGTTAAAATTCGGTATAAGTATATAACAACATAATTTTTATTTTGAAAAGAAAAAACTCATTAATAGAAAAATCTTACCCACTATCAAAACAAATACATTAGATTCGAATTAAGTAAGAAACAAATGGATTTTACACTTTGAATTAACTAACGGTATGTGACATGCCCCTTATCCAAAAACTATTGATGTCTGGGCAACTTTCATATCGAAGACCAACCATAACAAGTGTTGTGGCATAAAAAATGTATCATGCCTTTTTTCAGCATAGATTTGAATAGCTCCATATTTGCAAGACTGTCAAAATAGAAATATCACAAGAGGATGGACAACAAATTAAGCCACCTACCAAAGGGAGAACGAAAATAACACAAGGGAACAGCAAAATAAAACACAAAAACTAAACAACGAAAAGAAAAGGAAACAGAGGAGTTGCCTCTCAACAATACTCGCACAATAGAAGACCCGATAAAAAAGAGAAGGGGGGGGGGGGGGGTGGGAAGAGGATTAAGTATAACAACACATGATTTGGTGTTAAGGATAAAGCTCAATAAGAGACCTAAAACCAAATATGGGAAATATCTTATAATATTTGAAACCAGCTTCCATAAAGATTTGCTTCCAATTGTTTTCATCCCTCTCTTTTGCATTGAAACTAGTCATCATTGTTATGTCAAGGTAGAGCTTTACTTCTGTCATTTCGTGCTCGTCCTGCTTTTCATTTATTACAATGTCTATTATGATGACTTTTCGCCCTTTACCTTGGCTTGAAATAGCTTCTTTACAGTTTTTGAGTATCCTTATGCAATCATTATCGCTCCAGTTATGTAAAACCCACTGGAAAAGCAAAAACAAGTGAAGGATTAGGAAAGACAATCGATTTTAACTATATTAACAAATGAAGGTAAATATCAAAATTTATGGATTTCTCATGGCATCAAAGAATGACTATCATGTTAGACAAATTGTTACCTTAATATATCAATGTTGCCAAGATATATTAACTTTTTAATGTAGCGGTGTTGACAATCTGGAAGGAAGTAGTAAAAATTTGGAGCAAGCTAAAGAAAAAGCAAGTTACCCCCATTAAATGATGCATACTACCTTGAGTAAAATAGCATTAGCTTCAGGGATCGATTCGAACATGTTTCCACCGACAAAACTCAAGTTGTTGTAGCTAGTTAACTCTGCTACAACTTGTGGAAGGTCCAATACTATGCATTTTAACTTGGGAAATGTTTCAGAAATAATCTTAGCTGTGTTTCCAGTTCCGCCTCCAACATCAACCAAGGAATCCAAGTCTTCAAAAACTGATCTGCAATCTCTCAATGCCAACCTTACCACATGAGAATCACTTTCCATGGCCTCATTGAAAGTCCTCAGCTGGGTGGGACTTTGATGAACAAAATCCCAATACCCCCCTGAGCCTAGTGCCGTCTCAAAAATTGTTGGCTCCTCCCCAGAAGTCCATTTACCCAACTGATGGTATATACTAACCAGAGTTGGGTTGTTTAGCAACTCAACCATTGAAGATAAACAATGGTCAGAGCCCTTTACCAGGAGCATTGATGCTGGAGTAAGAGCATATGCTTCTTCTTCTTCTTCCCCTTCTTTGTTGCCATCAATTTTGACAATAACAAAGAAGCCATTGTGTGCTAGTAAGCGTATAAGACGCTGAACACAAGTAGCTTTTGATTTTGGAACATGAAGAGCTGAGACTAGGTGAGGAAGAGTGATTGGTTGGCCATGGTTGTGGATGATGTCTGGTATGCCAAGTTCAACGGCCCACTTGATGCACATGGGACTCAAGAAGCTATATATGTGTCTATACAAGTGAGTTTGAGCTTGAAAGAGCTCGCTTGCGTTGTAGGAAGCCATGAGATGTGAGAAAGAAAATGGGTTTGATTTTACGTCCTTGTGTGTTTGGGAGTAACTTGCGAGTTGTGGTCTGCTTTGTTTTTATGAGCTCGCTAGGTGATTTGCTTTGTTGTTGTGGCCGGAATTGGTTTGCTTTATATAGAGATAGATTTGCAATCATCACATGCTAAATAAAATACGGGGAAAAATGTTATTTTGACATTCTTATTTGCTTTATTATAATTAGATGAGTTTGTGATTATCACTTACTCAATTTAATAAGTACGTTTAATGATAATAAAATAAATGTCAAATAAAATATTTACTTTTTAAATATTAAAATAGCATTATTCATAAAATATGTTATTATTTTTGGCAACTTAATTGATATAATTTAATTGTAACTTGAGAAGTGAGAATATTCCACAATAATCGTTGTGTCTAATAATAAATACAAGTAAATATTTATGTTAAGGCTCTAAAATTATATGCTTGAGTCCTTTTAGTCCATAATGTTTATAAATTAGTTTTTTTAGTCTATGAAGTTGTAAAGTGTGAGTTATATTAGTTCCTCTTATACTATTTCATTATTGTGGTGTCACATTTTCCTTTTTGATATGCCATGTTCATTGAGTGATAGACTTACATTCTATCAAGCTCTATAATATGAATTTTACATACAAGTAATATTGTTAATATATTTGCCATATGCTAACAATTTGAACTATTATTCAACCATGACATCCACCTATGATATCAATTATGATGTCAACATATTATTAATATGTTTTTTAACATGACACATTAGTGAAAATGTGAAGTAAAATAATGAAAATAGAATCAGAGAATTACTTGACTCATATTTTTAATTTCAGTGACTAAAAAGCTAATTTCTAAATTTCAAGAAGCAAAATGATTCACATATATAATTTCAAAAACTAAAATGAGGGTTTAGTCTCATAAATATATTGTGTTGTATATTTTTCATAAATAATTGTAAATATGAGTTTTAATTTTGATACACTATCATTTTTTTTTTACCTTGACAATCTATCATATGCTTAAATGATATGGGAATATATATTATATGTTGTGTTAAATTATTTTACATTGACTGTGAATTCAAATTAGACTCTGTGAATATTCTTAATTATACTTTATAAATTCATGCTTTAAATTAAACTTTTGAATTTTCATAACTATAAATAAATAGGCTATATAATAATCAAACTAATAGATACATTTTATTATGCCCTACGTAGCTTGTGCTTAACCCTGAAATCTTTATTCATCTCTTTTAGTTTAAGTTTAATTTTCTGTGTTAATTGTAGACTAATAATTATATTTCATATGTTATACTATAAAATTTAATTTTTATATACCAATAATATAAAATATTTTTACATTATTATTCAATCATGAATTAACACAACAGTAAATAATCAATTATCATATCAATCACTTTAATTCAAAGGTCATGCATACATAAATGAAAGGATTGAATTGAATGATTATGTACAACTTTTTTCTAATCGTGTCATGTCTTTTAAATTTGAAAGATTACTTTTCATATCTATATCATCTTTTTTTTTTTGGTGAATCCTCAAATTGATTATTAAAAAAGTTGTAAGACATCAATTTATTTCTTGAAATGATTGTAATA
This sequence comes from Dalbergia cochinchinensis, assembly GCA_031216125.1. NCBI lineage: Eukaryota > Viridiplantae > Streptophyta > Magnoliopsida > Fabales > Fabaceae > Dalbergia > Dalbergia cochinchinensis. Next base: position 39,189,072 of record CM062370.1, read on the forward strand.
TCAATCTGGTCCTTGAAAAAATTTTGGTTTCAATTTAGTTATCTAAAGGTTATTTTATTTAAGTTGGTTTTTTTTATTTAAGTTAGTTTGAAAGATTAAAAACCATTTGAACTAACTAGAAATAAATTTTTAAACTTTCAAAAATTAAATTGATGTCATACAACTCTTTTAAGGACTAAATCAACATCACAAATATTTTAAGTACCAAATTGATGTCCTATTACTCTTTCGAGGGCCAATTCAAGATTTTACTCTTTATTTTTTTGATAAAGCTAAGCTCTATTTAGTATTTACATCCTCACATTTTAGCAAGATTTTCATTTAGTCCCAAAATTTGTTTTGTTCTAATTATGTTCCTAATGTTTTTGAAGCATGAATTGCATTCAAATTATAAAGTAAAATTTGACATCTTATATTTTGTTGTAATCCTTATCATTATAGTATAACATGTTTGCCGTGATTTTCTAACATCATAATTCAATTTCTACACCAGCTTTTAATTTATAATTTGGAGGTTATTTATTAAAAGTGCAAATTAAAATATTTGAAAAATGTTAAGGACATCAAGAACTAATGGGATTAAATCGCAACTTCGGTAAAACTTAAAGTTCTACCCTCTTTATTTTTAATATCTGAAATTTTCCTCAAATAAAATAATTTTTATCCGTATCCCACATTGATTGCGGGGATGCATGTGCCATGCCTTATGCTTAAACGTTGTTACTCGCGAATCGCGATACACGTTGGAAGAATAGTTGACGAGGGCACGTTGTTGTTCTTTGACTAGGAAGGAGGAACCATATTGTTTCACATTTTTTATGGGTTTAATTAGTATGTACTAATGATATAAATTTTTTTTTACACAATCATCTAATTATATATTATTATATAAAATATAATAATTAATTTTTATATTTATTATATAAATAATTATTTAAATTAAATATTTTAATTAAATAATATTATAAAATTATTTTACAATGTTAGCACATCAAAACTAACCTCTTTTCTATTTAAATTACGAGAGCCATATTGTTTCACGTGGTTTTTGGACTCCAGTTGTTGATGGCGAGCCAATCATTTAGTTTATCCTGCTTCGTTTCTTTCTCTAGTCGGTGTTCAAACTACTGTTCATATACAGTATTTCTTTATTTTAATATTTTACTGATTTTGAAAAAACTGGCCTGTAGCCACAGGCCAGCCACGGTCCACACGTCAGGGAGGCTCTTTTGTTTCCATCTTTTTATTTGATCTATATAAATATAATAATAATAATAACAATAAACAATAATATATAATAAATATATATAAATAAATGATAATAGAAACAAATATACTATATAGATATTTTATAAGAATGCGACAATAATTAGATTATGTAATAATATAATAAAATATATTATAATTTAAATTATTACAAACTGTTAATGCAAATTTTCCCTTGCACGTTACTTCTTGCAAAATTCAGATGGGTGATGGTTACATTATCTTTCAACTGTTTGGTATAATTATGTAAGTTATCATTGAGTTCTTTTTTTTTTCCTAGCAAAATACATTTAATCCTCTTTGGGTAGAAGAAATGATGCTCCATCCCCTTTAGTCTACAAAACATCTCATTTTACTAAATTTTGTTGATGTTATATTATATCATTTGATAAGATAAACTACTAATAAAATACATTTGATCTTATTTATTGTTTGGTGCATTCAATATTTCGTTGAATTGCAAAAGCTCATAACATTATATATCACAGCCACTCTTTCATGCCTTATAAAAAAATAACCACTCTTTCATTATTGGATTTTTTTTATATATTATTAAAAATAAAATAATTATGAAATGGTTAAGATAATTATTAGGTCCGAGCTATGGGTTTTGCCTAATTAGCTCCATTCTTTTGATTAGTCAGCCTACAAAAGAGCCCCCTACTTACGCAGGTTCCGAGTTATAGGTCAGCCAAAATATAGTTTGAAATATCAAGATAACTAATTTTGGAAGTGAAGGCTATGGTACTCTTATTTAAAAAAAAACAGTTGCCATTACTCAATTTAGTAAATTAGATGAAATATCAAGATTTGACATTTTAAAATTTAAATTTAGGGACATAGTATAAAATTATCCTAAACTTCCAATTTACCATTTATTTTACATTTAATTTAGACAATGGACTAATTTATTTGTTGTTCAATATTTTTCCGATCAAATAGCTATATTAATAGATAAAAAATTAAAAATTAAAATATAAAATATGTTATAATAAAAAACAGCTAGTTATATAAACAATCTGTTTAATATAATAGCAAAGTTAATTAATGGTATTTAATTCTCAAATCGTATGTTCATTTAAAAAAATTATATGACTAAAATTTAATCTTGATCACACTAATATAAATCTAAAGTCAACATCTACTTATCTTATTCTCACAATTAATCACCTTGATCATAGCTCTTCCTCAAATGTGAATTATTTAAATATTTCTTAATTTCGTATTTTATATATATATACATACATATCTAGTTTAGGCATATGTTATTAGGGCATCGAAGATGTACTTGAGAATGAGCATGAGAATGAGAACATAGACTTTTGCCCTCCTCGCTCCACTGCAATCCTTATTCAAGATTTTGTTTTTTCATTAAAAAAAGGGTAAAATAAAGAAATCTAATTTAAATTTAATTGTTATGTCAAAAATTAAAAAAAGAAATCCAACTTGTCAATAAAAAAAACCACACTTTTTAAATGATAAATTTTCAGATTTTATAAATTTTTAAGCAATCAAATTAATGGATAGAAAAATTAATTATTTAATCATCTAAGTATTTTAATAGTTTATTAAATATTAATCATTAATAGTATAAGTAGATTTATATTTTATATGTATGATAATTTAATTAATATTTTTAAATAGAGAAAGATGACATTAACTATTTTATTTATTTTAAATATAAAAGTGAAATTAGTTTAAAATATGTTGATTATATTTTTCATAATACTGTATAGAGAACAGATCAAGAAAGCGGGAAGGGATATATGATGGTACTCACGAAAGGGACTGTTTATGGCTGGTCGTGAGGTCAGGGAGAGGGCTGTGGCGTTGTGGAGGCGTTTCACTACGAATTCTTCTTCATCGATTAAAGAATGGAGAATATGCAGCAAGCAGATAGGACGCAAGGACTTCACTCAAATTAGTTAAAGAATGTTTTTTGCATATTTGAAAAAATGGTAAAATTAAAAAATTATGTATAATTTAAATTTAAAGTAATTATATATTCTATTTAATATAAAGTAATTATTTGAATAATATTTGTTGTTTGAAGAATGATATGTTAAAATTTTAACTCTCAATTTGCTATTATTAATTGGAAATAAATGGTTAAAATATTCTAAACAAGACACCCTCATGTAGTAATATCCCAATTTCCAATTTCAAGGGATCATTCAAGACCGTCGCTACCCCAATACAAATCAAGGAAGTAGAAGACTCTATAGAAATTGTTCAAGACTCCATATAAACCATTAAATATTCAAATGAGGTAGTTCAAGACTCAATGGAAGTTATTGAAGACTCATGGAAGCAAGAATTTGTTATGTTCATGTTGAAAATTTATTGTCCAAAGTGTTTTTAATGCATATCTCTATTTTTTGTTTTAGATTATAGGGCTTTAAGTTATTGTAAAATTTGAAATATTTGGATCGAACTTATTTTGTTGTATGATGTTAACTACTTGCTAAAATATATTTAAATTTTAAAAATGAGATTTCAACCCCCCTTTTTTTCAGGGATCACACATTAGTGACTGATATATCAGTTACAAAATTAGTGATCGATTTATTGATCGCTAACAATGTCATGTGTGAATGGGAAAATCGGTCACTAAATCAGTCACAAGAGTATATTATTGTAATTCTGTTATTTGTTAATCTTCAAGAGTAATTATGTTATGATACCATAATCTTAAAGAGAAATGCAATAATATATTAGCAAAACATGGAGATAGGGTTCGAACCCTTAGCCTCGACTTAAAAAAGAAGCGCACAAACCAATTAGGCAACCAAATTACATGCGTTGTATTATTACACATAAATCCATTAAACTTATGAAGATTTTCTTGAATCCTATGTAATTAATATTTTTTCCAAAAGTCTGCAGTTATATTTGCAGGAAACAAGTCACAGTAAAATCTATAAAAAGAATATGCAACTAAATTCGTAGGAAAATAATTCGCAAGAAGGTCCACAATAATTTAACTCTGCAGCAAACTCTGTAGATAATTTTGCAGGTACAGGATTTGTAGGAAAATGTGCAGCAAAAATCTGTAACTAAATTCGCATGAAATATTCACAAGAAAATCTGCAGAAACCCAAATCCACAGTTAAATTAGCATCATAATTTTGTAGATAAATTCACAGTAAAAATATTCGCAAAAAAATTCGCAGCACTAATCCACAACTATGTTCGCATGATGAATTTGCAAGAAAAGTGGCAGCAACCAAAATCCACAACAAGATTTGCAGTAAGATTTTGCAAATAATTTCATAGTAAACAAATTCATAGAAAAGGTCACAACAATGAACCGCAACAAAATTCACAGCAATTTGACGCAAGAAAAGTCATAGCAATCAAAATCCACAGTAACATTTGCAGCAAAATAGCGCAACTAAATTCGCAGGAACAAAAATCTGTAGGATAGTTCACAGCAAATAAATTTTGCAGCAAAATTCATAGCAAAAATCCACAGTTAATTTCACAGGAAATAATGTGTAGGAAAATCTCCTTGAAAGTGATTGTTCCCAACAAAATTTGTAAACACAGTTTTCTTCAAATTTAGCTGGAAAAATGACTTTGAATGAGCATATTGACTGTTTACCTGTAAAATTACTTGCGAAAACATTTCCTGTGAAAAAAATCGAGGTAAATATTCGCATGTAAAATTTTCCCACCTAGTGGAGAGAAAGTTACTTGCAGATTTTGCTACGAATTCTAAAATTCACAGTTAAATATCACCCGGTTTGCTTGACAAAGGAAATTCACAGCAAAATTCGTAGATATTACCCATGGACAAAATTTGTAGGAAAAATTTGTAAGTCTTTTGCATATTTTTAGTGGTGGGAGATGTTCATTTAGTTGTAATTAACTACATTTCATAAATGTGGTTAAGTACAAACAAAAATGTGGCCAAGCACATATTCAAGCTTCCGTCGTTCTTCTTCTCGTTAGTCCCACTATTCTTGAAAGTTGAAGCAACTCCTCCTCCCATTATTGCTTCCAATTATTTGAGAACCTTTAATAACAGATAGTTCAAGCAAGCCAATAGAGTTGGTAATAGTGTTCTCTGAAGCTTAATTACTTTAGGCATATTTGAATACTTCTTTATAGTCCCTATTTCATGAATACTTTTCGCTTATTTTTATTGCATACGTTCTCAAACAGTAGCTTTCTTAATTTCACCCAGATGCTGATTTTTTCTTTTAATTTTATGTAGATTAACAAAGCAAAAAACATATGTGAATGGTTGATAGCTTCTGCGGGCATTGATCTGAAATTTGAGGAAGCTTTTTGCTTATTCCTTCAGGGCCCGGTATATTTTTTTGTCTGGTGTTAACTCCTATCATTCCTGTTGCCTTCATGAGGTATTTTGACTATGAATGAATGGTGGGAATGAGGATGAGAAGAATAATAGAAGCGTGGACCTATGAGTCGCAACACTTTTATTTATATTTAACCACATTTAAGAAATGTGATACATGTCATTAAATTTCAACATGCTCTTGCATCTCTTCATAATATACGTATGCTGAACTCACGGTAGTATTTAATTTTAATTGGACTATTTATACATTCACATGATCATTTTTTTTCCGATAATTATTATTCATCATCAAAAACAGGGATAAAGACATAAAATAATAAAATAATAGTCTTAATCATAAAATATTGATCAAAGTTATGAGACTATTTAATGAAAATAACAAAAAACATCAAAACATATAGTCCACCTTCTAATAATCCTCTATGTTGATCAGAAGAAATTTTCACATCAAGAGAGTTACCACTTAATCAGTCATGCCAGGTAAAGTCTTCAATAATATATCCACAAGTTGACCCCTACGGCATAGCCATCAAGATCACTTTTAGAACCAAAAAGCATACATGTTATTTCTTCACATCTTTACTCGAAAATATCATTCAATACATTTATTGTCACAATCTCATTTACAGAGTAGTGTCAACCAAATATGTCACTTCTTGCTTCCATTGGGTCTGGTCACTGTAGTGTACTATACATGGCTACGCTGGATTTCTTCCCAGCAGTATGTTAATTCAATTATTTTCTTGGTGGGAAAACAGTACTCAGCATACGTCCACAAAATATTTAAACACAACCAAATTCATCTACGACCATTTCTCCACTTCGAGTTGAACATGCAAATTTATTTTTCATTTATAAGAACAATCAGACTCCCAATCACTTAACTTCACATTGGTTCAAAACTTGAGTTAAAACCCAAGTCCAAGTGGCTCGTTCACATATTTACCCAACTTCGGTATAAGTATATAACAACACAATTTTTTTTTTTTGAAAAGAAAAAATTCACTAATAGAAAAATCTTAGCCACTTACAAATCAAAACAAATACATTATATCTTAATTAAGTAAGAAACAAATGCATTTTACACTTTGAATTAACTAAAGGTACGTGGCATGCTCCCTGTCTGTGTCTAAGCAACTTTCATATTGAAGATCAACCATAAAAAGCTATAAAGCATAGACATTGACACGAACATGGGACACGATACGGAGATACCAAACTCAAAAAATTATAGGACATGAACACAGCATATATATATATATATAATTTTTTTATTTTATTGCATAATTTTTTTGTCTAAATTTCTTTTTATCGTGTTTGTATAATTTTTTAATATTAATTTTTTTTGGTGATCAACTGAAAAATTTTCAAAATAAAATGACCTAACAACATAGATCCAACTAAATAACTAGGATTGATTTTGAATTTATTATGTATTAAAATTTGAAAAAAAATAAAGAAACCAACTCAAGCGTATCTATAGGATGTCCAAGCTGCGTTCGCAGTGAATTAGAGCAGTTTCCAACTATGTTTGGTGTATGTTCGAGCTCAAAAAAATTATTTTTTAATTGGATGCGTATAGGCATGTGTCCAACACGTGTTGTGTAGGTGTTGGACACTGACATGTGTCTGATACACGGATATGCCACTAAGTTGATGTGTCCATGCTTCTTAGATAAAAATACTGGCACGTGTCCGACACACAAACGTGCCACCAAGTCGGTGTGTCCATGCTTCTTAGATAAAAAGTGTCGTGGCATAAAAAATTGTATCATGCCTTTTTTTTAGCATACATTTCAATACCTTCATGTTTGCAAGACTGTCAAAATAGAAATATCACAAGAGGATGGGCAACAAATTAAGCCACCGACCAAGGGGAGAACGAAAATGGCATAAGGGGACAACAAAATAAAACACAAAAATTAAACAATGAAAAGAAAAGGATACACTGGGTTGCCTCTTAACAATACTCGCACAATAGAAGACTCGATAAAGAAGAGAAAAAAAAAACAGGGAGAGAGAGAGAGTGAGAGAATTAAGTATAACAACACATGATTTGGTGTTAAGGATAAAGTTCAATAAGAGACCTAAAACCAAATATGGGAAATATCTTGTAATATTTGAAACCAGCTTCCATAAAGATTTGCTTCCAATTGTTTTCATCCCTCTCTTTTGCATTGAAACTAACCATCATTGTTATGTCAAGGTAGAGCTTTACTTCTGTCATTTCGTGCTCGTCCTGCTTTTCATTTATTACAATGTCTATTATGATGACTTTTCGCCCTTTACCTTGGCTTGAAATAGCTTCTTTACAGTTTTTTAGTATCCTTATGCAATCATTATCGCTCCAGTTATGTAAAACCCACTGGAAAAGAAAAAACAAGTGAAGGATTAGGAAAGAAACTCAATCAATTTTAACTATATTAACAAATGAAGGTGAAAATATCAAAATTTATGGATTACTCATTGCGTCCAAGAATGACTATCATGTTAGACAAATTGTTATAATAAAAGTTAATGTATGGATGTTGCTAAGATATATTGACTTTTTAATATATCAATTTTTCCAAAATGACGATCTGGACGGAAGTAGTAAAAATTTGAAGGAGTAAGCTGAGAGAAAGCAAGTTAGCCCCATTTAATGATGCATACTACCTTCAGCAAAATAGCATTAGCTTCAGGGATGGATTCGAGCATGTTTCCACCAACAAAACTCAAGTTGTTGTAACTAGTTAACTCTGCTACAACTTGTGGAAGGTCCAATACTATGCATTTTAACTTGGGAAATGTTTCAGAAATAACCTTAGCTGTGTTTCCAGTTCCGCCTCCAACATCAACCAAGGAATCCAAGTCTTCAAAAACTGATCTGCAATCTCTCAATGCCCACTTTACCACATGAGAATCACTTTCCATGGCCTCATTGAAAGTCCTCAGCTGGGTGGGACTTTGATGAACAAAATCCCAAAAACCCCCTGAGCCTAGTGCCGTCTCAAAAATTGTTGGCTCCTCCCCAGAAGTCCATTTACCCAACTGATGGTACATACTAACCAGAGTTGGGCTGTTTAGCAACTCAACCATTGAAGATAAACAATGGTCAGAGCCTTTCACCAGGAGCATTGATGCCGGAGTTAGAGCATATGCTTCTTCTTCTTCTTCCCCTTCTTTATTGCTATCAATTTTGACAGTAACAAAGAAGCCATTGTGTGCTAGTAAGCGCATAAGACGCTGGACACAAGTAGCTTTTGATTTTGGAACATGAAGAGCTGAGACTAGGTGAGGAAGAGTGATTGGTTGGCCATGGTTGTGGATGATGTCTGGTATGCCAAGTTCAACGGCCCACTTGATGCACATGGGACGCAAGAAGCTATACATGTGTCTATACAAGTGACTTTGAGCTTGAAAGAGCTCACTTGCGTTGTAGGAAGCCATGGGATTTGAGAAAGGCAATGGGTTTGATTGTGCGTCCTTGTGTGCGTGGGAGTAACTTGCGAGTTGTGATCTGCTTTGTTTTTATGAGCACGCTAGGTGATTTGCTTTGTTGTTGTGGCTGTGATTCGTTTGCTTTATATAGAGATAGATTTGCAATCATCACATGCTAAATAAAATAAGGGTAAAATTTTATTTTGATATTATACACACTTTATTATTATTAGATAAATTTATGATTATCACTTACTCAATTCAATAAATCTAATAATAATAAAATAAATATCAAATAGAACATATATTTTTAAAATATTAAAATAACATCGCTCATAAAATATAATATTATTTTTGACACTTAATTGATATAATTTAATTGTAACCTGGGAAGTGAGAATATTCTGCAACGTGTTCTGATCATATTACGAGTAAATATTTATGTCAGGGCTCTAAAATTATATGCTTGAGTCCTTTTAGCCCTTAATGTTTGTAAACTAATTTTTTTAGTCTAAGAAGTTGCAAAGTATGCTTACACTATTTCATTATTGTGGTGTCACAGTTTCTTTTTCGATATGCCATGTTCATTCAGTGATAGACTTACATCTATCAAGCCTCTGACCTGCAACTAAAAACTATAATATGAATTTCACATACAAGTAATATTATTAATATATTTATCATATGCTAAATAATTTGAACTATTATTCAACCGTACCATCCACCTCTGATATCAATTATGATGCCAACATATTATTAGTATGTCACTTAACATAACATATTAGTGAAAATGTGAAGTAAAGTAATGGAAATGGAATCAAGAAATTACTTGACTTATTTTTTACAATTTCAATAACTAAAAAATTTATTTCTAAATTTCAGAGAATAAAATAATTCACTTATATAATTTCAAAGACTAAAATGAGGATTTAGTCTCATAAATATATTGTGTTGTATATTTTTCATAAATACTTTTAAATATGAGTTTTAATTTTGATATAGTGTCAGTTTTTTTTTTTTACCTTGACAATCTATCAAATGATTCAATGATATGGGAACATATATTATATGCCTGTGTTAAATTATTTTTAATTGACTATGAATTCAAATTAAAATCTGTAAATATTCTTAATTATATTTTATAAATTTGTGCTTAAATTAAACTCTTGAACTTTTATAACTATATATAAATAAGCTATATAATAATCGAACTAATAGATACAGTTTATCATGCCCTACGTAGTTTGTGCTTAACCCTGAAATTTTTATTCATCTCTTTTAAATTAAGTTTAATGTTTTGGTGTTAATTGTAGACTAATAATTATATTTCATATGTTATACTATAAAACTAATTTTTATGTACTGATAATATAAAATATTTTTATATTAATATTCAATCATGAATTAACATGACAACAAATAATCAATTATCATATCAGTCACCATATCAATCAATTAATTCAAAGATCATGCATATGTAAATAGAAGGATTGAATTGAATGATTATATACAAATTTTTTAATAATCGTGTCACGTCTTTTAAATTTGAAAGATTACTTCTCAGGTCTATATCATTTTATTTATTTTTTCGGTGAATCCTCAAATTGATTATTGAAAAAGTTGTAAGACATTAATTTAGCTCTTGAAATTGTTCTGATATCAATCTGGTTCTCAAAAAATTTTGATATCAATTTAGTTATTTAAAGATTATTTTATTTAAGTTTATTTGAAAGATTAAAACAATTTAAACTAACTTGAAATAAATTTTAATTTTGCGAGAACTAAATTGATGTCACACAACTCTTTGATGAACTAAATCGACATCTTAAATATTTCGAGTACTAAATTGATGTCATTTTACTCTTTGGAGGGCACCGTACCAATTCAAGATTTTACTCTTTATTTTTTGATAAAGCTCTATTTACATCGTCACATTTTAGCAAGATTTTCATTTAGTCCCAAAAAGTATTTTTGTTCTAATTACGTTCCTAATGATTTTGAAGCATGAATCGCATTCAAATTATAAACTAAAATTTTACTTCTTATATTTTGTTGTAATCGTTACCATTATAGTTTAACATGTTTGCTGTGATTTTCTAACATCATAATTTAATTTCTACGCCAGCTTTTAATTTATAATTTGGAGGTGATTTATTAAAAGTGCAAATTTAAATACTTTAAAAGTGTTAAGGACATTAAGAAAAAATGGGATTAAATCGCAACTTCGGTAAAACTTCAAGTTCTACCCCCTTTATTTTTAATATCTGAAATTTCCCTCAAATAAAATAATTTTTTTTGAGTGAATACCCTATTTGGTCTCTTAAGATTTTTATGTCGGATTATTTTATCTTTCAAGAAAAGAAATTAATCTCGTGGTCTCTCAAGATTAAAAATGATAGACACGTTAGCCCCCTGTTAGTTTTTCATTACTAGATTTACACACGTGACATAGTATAATGATGAAGTGTCATTAAAACGTAAGAGGCAAGCTTAATAAAACATTTTAGAACATATTATAGTTATTTGTGTCTAAAATTATATATAATGAGTCACTTTATGAGTTATAATAGAGATTTAAATGACTCATTTTATAAATTTTAACCATCAAAATGAGTTATTTTAAACTCTATTCCACTTTAAATGATATATATATCAATTAACATCATGTTAACATATCAATGTATAATTTTATTAGTATTTAATAAATTAAATATATATAAAAATATTAATATATTATATTATTAAAATCTTAATAAATCACAGGTTAATTTCAATTTTTGAGAAAGTAAATGAACTTAAAAAAAAAAATTTGAAGAACTAAGTAAGTTATTTCTGTATCCCACCTTGATAGCCGGGATGCGTGTGCCATGCCTTGTCCTTGCTAGCGATACACGACGGAAGAATACTTGACGAGGTCAGGTTGTTGTCCTTTGACGAAGAAGGAAGAACCATATTTTTCACATTTTATGGATTTAATTACCTTATAATATAAATTTTTTTATATAATTATCAAATTATATATTATCACATAAATTATAATAATTAATTTTTATATTTATTATTTAAAAAATTATTAAAATTAAATATTTTAATTAAATAATAAAATAAAATTATTTTATACTATCAATACATTAAAATTAACTTTTCACGGATGAAGGGACATATTGTTTCACGTGGTTTTTGGGCTCCAGATATCGACGAAGAGCCTTTCTCTAGTCGGTTTCAAACTACCGTTCATATACAGTATTCTCTTTATTTTATTAATATTTTACTGATTTTGAAAAAACTGACCAGAGGCCAGCCCCAGCCACACACTACGGGGGTTCAAGGGTTGGATCGAACAAAATTTAAACTCACCTTCAATTTTTAGATCGGTTCAATTTTTTAAAATTCAAACCCAATTTGATAATAATTTGATTATATTTCGAATTATACTGGGTCAATCTGATATTTGAATAATATATGGAGATTTGAATATTATACATAGTAAAATTATAAAATTTTATAAGAAATAAATAAAAGTTTAAAAATATTTTACTATATAGGTTTCAAAATAAATCATATCAATATAGAAATAACATCAAGTTATGTAAAATATATCAATTGAACTTTAAAATCCTATAATTTTTTATAAATTATTATAAAAATATATCTCTTAAAAAGTTATTTGACTTCAAGCTGGGTCCAGTAAACCCTACATATGACCTGAACCCAACCTAAAAAGTGCACTGGATCAAATTTCAAGACCCAAACTGTCCCAATAAACTTCGAGCCAAACTGGATTGATAGATCGTGACGGGTTATGAACACCTCTAGTGTACACGATAGGGAGGCTCTTTTTGTTTGTCTTTTTTATTTTGGACCAAAAATTATCTATATAAATATAATAATAATAGTAATAATAATAATAATAATAAACAATAATATATAATAAAAATATATAAATAAATAATAATAAATGATAATAGAAACAAATATACTATATAAATATTTTATAAGAATGCGACAATAATTATATTATGTAATAATATAATAAAATATTATAATTTAAATTATTACAAACTGTTAATGCAATTTTTCCCTTGCACATTGCTTCTTGCAAAATTCCAGCGGGTCATGGTTATATTATCTTTCAACTGTTTGGTATATATTACGTAAGTTATTAGAGTTCTTTTTTTTCAGTAAAATACACTTAATCCTCTTTGGGTAGAAGAAATGACGCTCCATCCCTTTTAGTTTACATAATATCTCATTTTACTAAATTTTCTTGATGTTATAATATATCATTTGATAAGATAAAGTACTAATAAAATACATTTGATCTTATTTATTGTTTGGTGCATTCAATATGTCATTGAATTGCAAAAGCTCATAACATTATATATCATAACCACTCTTTCATGTCTTATAAAAAAAAATAACCACTCTTTCATTATTGGATTTTTTATATATTATTAAAACTAAAATAATTATGAAATGGTTAAGATATATTATTAGGTTCGAGTTATGGGTCTTGCCTAATTAGCACGATTCTTTTGATTAGTCAGCATATAAAAGAGCCCCTACTCATGCAGGTTCCGAGTTATAGGTCGGCCAAAATATAGTTTGGTCCACAACCCTTAAGCTTGGTTTATTACCGAAGGGAATTTTCCAAGCTTAGTGAATATGGCTCATTTATCTTGAGCTATTAGCTCTAAGTGGCCTTTTTGGGACTTTTCCCATTCCTTTGACGGTTGTTGGTGATCGAGGGGATTGTGTTGTTACACATGGCACACTCATCATCTCAACATTTTAGTGGTGATCATGGCTTACATGTGATCTATCGAATCAAAATGACCAGCCCCTAGCTATTAAACAAGGTGGGTGGTGCAAATTTGTTGGTTTCGATCATAAGCCGGGTGATGAATGCCAAGGTCCTTATGCCAGAACTTCTTATCGAGGACTAAGTGTCGAGCTTGAATTGCCTGATCAGGCAAACATAGTTTGGGTATGTCTTTTTGATTGCGTGGCTTTTACGGAGATCTATGTCATTCTTCGTGGCGTGCTATGAGCGGCATGGTGCTATTTCAGTATTTTCACGAGTGTCACTGTATTCATATGAGCCATTAGATCAAAGTTACTAGTCCTTGACTTTGGTTATTGGTTACCGATGATATGCTGAGCCTTTCAACGTTGCCCGAGTCTATCCCTCCAACTGCGGAATGGGGGAAAGTAATAGGCATTCAGGAGGTGTGCGATGGATGACCGTTTAGTCATATAGCTCGCTCGCGTATTTGTCCTTGAGCAATTTGGGCTGAAGACTCACCAAGGTATTCTCAATTGATGAGATCTACCTATTTAATTAAGTACGAAAGTAAGCCCTTATTGGAGAATTTGGTCGAGGACGACAAGTTGTCTAGTCGGATTGTCGACTTTACCTAATTAGAACTCGGGCAGGAATGGCGGAGTGCCTGGTCAAGTTGCTGACACAGGACTTATATTTTGAGCTTAATGACTAAGGATATGAGCTAGGTTTCTAGCTCAAGCAATTTATCTTCTCTACCTGCTTTTTAAACTTTAATTTCTTCAAGAGCTCATCATGAAAGAGTTAGGGTCTTAGTGGGCTTGAAACTTCTATTGGTCGCATTAGAGTGATGTGATACTAGGTACGCGTGTCAATGGATAAGTTCCTAGTGCCCAGGGTCCCCTAGGACTCACCCATGTTGCTCGGAAGGCCCAAGATGCATGAAAGACCCTTAAAACAGCATTTTTTGTGGATTGTCACCATTATAGCGGTCACAGTGTGTGGCCAGATGTGTTTTTGTAGGCCTATAAACTGCTATAGCGGTCCTAGACTGCTAAAGCGGTCGTAAGTGAAGGCAGGACTGCGATAGCGGTGTCAGGTATGTTGAAACAGTGTGATTCGCATAAGTGAACCTTCCACCCCTTTTTAAACACTTCAAACTCGGGTTCCTCTCCATCATTATGAACCCTATCACTCCCAAACACTCTTGCGCTCCTTTCTCACACAACTTCACTTCATTCTTCCTCCTCCCAAGAGATCAAAGGTGAGATTTCATGAGTTTTTGTTGTCCTTTTCCTTCCCATTTCATATCTTAGTAAATGGGTTGTTGTTTCTCTCATTGTTGTTAAATAGGGGTGTTCCCCTAATATTGTTAGAGTTGTGTTTGAGCAAACTAGAGGTTGTTGGAGTCTAATCTTGAGTTTTGTGACTTCGATGACAGACGCTCGTGTCATTCCTCCTCCTTAGAGTTCCGTTGGTGTTGACGCTATCACTTCCTTCCCTCTAAGTAAGTGATTTCGGAGCCTATGACCTTACATTGGTCATTAGAGTTAATTTTCTTAAATTATACATGATTGCATGATTTTAGAGAATATTTCAAAGAGATTAGAGTTTCCAAATGGTTGTTATATTTACCAAAAATGATGATTTCCAATTAGAGCATGAAATAATTGTTTTAATATAAACTCATGGGACCATTATTGCTAAATAATATTTATTAAAGAGTTAGAGTATAACTATGATTTGATAAGAGATTTTATAAAATTCCATGATGATTTTTAAGAGAGAAACAATTATGAATTATAAAGTTTGATGCCTAGAGCAATGCGATAATAGAGTTTTAGAGAAAATAATATATTTTTTTAATTAGACACCAGACGGTAGCTATAGAAAAACAAATAGTGAGTTAACAGCTAAACCCTGATCATTAACCTTGGTACCAACTTGTCCCAAGAGAACAATCTCATCGAGCAGAAAATGGAACCTATTTAGGTGTCCACATTAGATCTCCGATGGATCATAAAGCAGAACATTTTCAGTTCTTGAAGAACCATAGAGTAGAGATTCCTATTTCTCTAGTAGAGTACTGTTGCTTATGTTTTCCATAGATTTTCCTTTTAGAGATATTTTGTATATATATATATATAAGTATCAACATGATTTTAGAGCTATTGCATTAGTCAGTTTTGATGTTTATCTATTATAATTTATCTTCTTTGTTGTCCCATAAGAGGGTTATGGGTAAGAGCCCGTTCACTAAGTTTTAGATGAAACTCACCCCTCTCCCTTCCTCCATTACAGATATGGTAGATGCTACAGGTTCTTCTTTTCCACCTCCTCTCCCGCAGTAGAGATATTCCAAGTGGTGAGCTTCACTTTGGAATGAAGTATTCTTTTGCATTTTGTTTAGAGATAGAGTGCTCCAATGTACATGACAGATAAGGTCCCGAACCATAGAGATAGATTGGCATTGATTTTTCATGATTATTTTGTATTTACATGATTCTAGTTTTCATCTATATTTTATACAAAGCAACTCATATATTTTGAAAAATAGAGATATATTTAGAGTTTGGGAAATGAAATTGAAATAATTTATTTTCTAACTTCAGAGAATTATGCTAGAGTTGATTATGATATTTTCAAAGAGCCAAAGGTTTATTAGAGATGAAAAGATGTTTTGCAAACGGATTTAATATTAAAATATGCATATAGAGATACTCAGAGGTCATGAGACTTACATGGGAATGAGGATTCCTCACGTGCTGATTAGGTGCCCAAGTTGGGTCGTGACAAGTGAACAACCAATGATTTAGGCTCATCCTAGTCACATGGGAGTCGACCGAAGTCGATGTGAGCTCATCCTAGCTGCATGGGAGCCTACCAAGGATGTGGGAACTTATCCTGGTTGCATGGGTGTGTGTCAAGGATGTGTTGAGCTCGTCTTATAGGAGAATGTAAGCTCATTGCATCTATGTTCTGGTCAATGGCAGAGCATATTGGGTTAGCGAATTGCTTGTTACCCATTTTTGATCCAAATGCCATGGTTGAGGTTGTTAAGTATTGGCTCCTTTCTTTTAATGATGTGCTTTAGCATGACTCAGCTAGAGTTTACCCTTGTTCTAGAAAATTCTCAAAATAAAAATTTTCGTGTCTTGACAAGATTAAGTTGGTGCCTTGGTCAGGGTTTTGTGCTCGATAGAAATCTATGAAGATGTTAGGACCTAGTTAGTGTGTTATAGGTTTTACCTTCTATTTGGCGTTCAATGCTCGACTGCGAAGTAACGAAGAGCCTAGTTGGCTGACAGTAGGCCTTCAAATTACAACGGCTGAGATAATGTGACAAAGTGTCCAAGGTTAGCAATGTGGACCTCAGATTCTTGGGACTCGAACACTATTGAGTTGCCTTGTCGAGTTCTTGACTTAGGATTTAGGTGAAGGCAACAGTGCTCCTAGTGGTGTTGCTGACTTAAAACTTGAATAGAGTTAATCCAGTATTGGTCAAATGCCTAGCCAGTCAGCCAGAAATGGCAGAGTGCCTAGTTAGGATACCAGGTCTTATCTAAAAACTCAACTTGAAAATGCAGAGTGCTTGGTGGGATGCTGACTAGGACTTAATTATCTGGAAACTCGACCTAAAACTGCAAAGTGCCTAGTGGGATATCGACCAAGACTTGCCTAGAAACTCGGCTTGAAAAAGCAAAGTTCCTGGTGGAAAGCCAACCAGGACTTATCAAGAAATTCAGCCTTAAAAAGTAAAATGCATGGTGCGATGTCAACCGAGAATTTTTTGGAATCTTAGTCTAAAAAGGCAGCGTATGGTCTAGAAAGGCAGAGTGTCTGCTGAGGTTTTCGACATAGGACTTTTTCGAAACTCAATTGGAAACAATAGATTGCTTGCTCAGGTTGCCAACACTAGGCTTTGTGCCTAGTGATCTGAGGTTGAAAAGTAAGTTAGTATAGTAGTATACTCGTGATAAGTCATAAAAGTATGTACAGTATGGAACATGTGGATAGGTATACCACTTTTGGAAGGAAAAGCTAAGGTTTATAGAGAGCTCCCCAAGATCTATGACCTAATTCTTGAAAATGGTGTTAAACAGGGAAAATGTGGGGGCATGACAATAATGTGTCAAGATATATAGTATCCCAACACCATATAAAAATCTTCAGATCAAAACATGTTGATTTCAGATATTCATGTTTCTCTTATAGTTTACTGTTATTCGTGACTTATAAGAGTTATTGGTTTTAAGATTACTATGTATATAAATAAGAAAATGGCTTTTGCGATGTTGCTTTTATTTATGTTATTATTATGTATCCTTGTTGGCTGTCCTATGTGGGGTTATGGGTGAAAATCTATTTACCGAGTTTTAGATGAAACTCACCCCTCTCTTTTCCTCTCTCTTATAGATATAGTTGCTACATCAGATCCTCTTCAGGCTCCTCCTCAATAGCTATGTACAACCACTTGTATATTTCATGTTTTTCATATAGCTTTTATATATTATAAATCAAAATGAGTGGTTGTGTATATTTGTGGAGCGCCCCTTAAATGTACTTCAGGAGTATTCAAGAATTACTCATAATTTGGGGGTAAGAGCATATGCTTCTCTCCCTTTATTGTTTTCATCCATTTTGATAATAACAAAGAAGTCATTGTGTGCTAGCAAGTGAACAAGACGCTCAAAACAGGTAGCTTTTGCTTGTGGAACCTTTATAGCTGAAACCAGCTGAGGAAGAGCAATGGGCTAGCCATGGTTGCGGATGATGTCTCGGATGCCAATTTCAACGACCCACTTGATGCACATGGGACTCAGGTAGCCCATACATGCGCCTGTACAAACGCTTGAGCCTGAAAGAGCTCACTTGCTTTGTAGGAAGCCATGAGAATGAGAATGTGGATTGACTTGTGATTTGCTTTTCTCCTTACACCAATTGGTTTGCTTTATGTAAGTACTGAGATCATCTCATGCTCAATAATAAAATATCTTAATCATTATACGCTGGAAAAAATAATTGATGAGCTCACACTTTCGAAGATTGACCATATTTATTTGGGTAAAATTTTATTTACGTCTCTCATTCTTTTTCAAGTTTTGATTTATTTAGTTCCAAATTTTTCTTTTATTTACTACTCTATCATTTTCAAAATATTTCAATTCATTTTGGTAAATAACAACGAAAGAAAACAAAAGAACACAGCCAAACACCCAGGGGCTAGAAGATCAGTAGCCACATGATGTTGAACACACACTGCAAGCTGGTCCCAGGGGGAGAGGCACTCCACCTAGTCACTGGCTGGGAAGGCCCCATGCTTAGCAAGAAGGTCAATGTCAAGTTACGATGAAAGGAAATCATAACAAAACATAATCATATTATAATATTAGGAGAGTACAACAAAACATAAAATATCAAACTTTCATTCATAATTTTAATTTATTTAGAGTAAATTACACTCATTTTCCTCATATTTGTAAAAATATAACTTACAATCTCTCTAGTTGAATAACTTACACTCACACCCCTCCTGATTGTCAAATTTTAAGTATTTATATTACAATAACAATCCTCAAAATACTGTAAACTTAGCAAAATGATATTTTTGTGATATTAACTATTCCAAGTTAATAAAATTATAAAAATATCCTTAAACTTAATAGAGTGGATAAAGGTATTTTTATAATTTTATTAATTAAAAATAGTTAATATCACAAAAATGTCATTCTATTAAATTTACTAATAATATTCTGTGAATGAGGAGTATAACTGTAATATAAATACTTAAAATTTGATAAGCATAGGGGTGTAAGTGTAAGCTAGATAACTAGAGAGGGTGTGAATTACATTTTCAAAAATATCAGAAGAGGCGAGTCTAATTTACCCATTTATTTATGTTTTGAAAACGCTAAGCACGAAATAGAAAGCCAACAATTTTACAAATACAGAATACATGATTGGCCACGCACAGTTTATGAAAATTAGAATATGCTGGCCCAAAAATAGAATATTTGATGGTTCTATTTGCATGTTTTGTTTTTTCAGGAAATAATAGAAAGCCAAATAGAGGGTTGGTGAGGCGAAGACTTAAGCATGAAGATTTGCTCTAAATATTTGCGTGTAAGACACGGACTATGGAACTTGGGGCAAGCACCCCCAAGTGTGAAATTTCAATCAAAGGGTGTCTAAATATTTTCCTTACTGTATGTTAACATCATGAATTTAGCATTTCGTTACCCCAAATACTTAGAGCATACTTTGACCAATTTGTGGTAAATATTTTCCATTCCAACTGTTAGGGCACAATTCCAGAAATCAACGCTAGCAGTTTTGCCAACCACAGCTACTGGTTGGGGTGGTTAACTATTGATATTTGAGATGTTATGTGAGAGTATCATTTAGACCTTGTTTAGTAGCTTCACAGCACTATCGAGCAAATTTTGGCAGTTGCTAGTCATGAATGCTGAACTAATTACAATCACTAAACCAATGGGGCACCAATGTAAAAGAATAACAAATGTGCTCGGATACAAGCATAAAGCTAACAATGGAGCCCTCAATATGAGGGCAAACAACATACAAAACTGAGAAGAAAAAAAAGCCTAAAACATAACAAGAAAACAGTATGGAATTTTGTTAAATGTACAGAGAGCTATTTGTTGCTAAAACCTTAACAAATGGACATCATCAGACATCATCATCCTCCAGGTAATGTACAAGCAGCGTGTGAAGAAACGTGTGTTCTTTGTTCTGGGAATGAATGGCTTGTCCGACAAAGCAAGCAGCCGCTAATTCACATATGAATGAAACATAGTTCAGTCAATGTTCTGGGAGAGATCCCTCCAAGAGAACGGTTCCTACTCTGTACTGTACTGGCCTAATGTGCAAAAAAGATGCCACTCCCTTGAAATTCAATCCGAAAATACAATCAGATCAATGAGATCTTTTTAAGCTCCAAAAAAATGGAGTGCATGCCCTCTCACCAGATGGAAAGGGGAAAGAATGAAATAATCGCAATATTAGAGAAGTGGTCAGCAGCCAGCAGCCAGCAGCCAGCAGCCAGGCATGCTCACAAATTTGTTAGTATCTGAAACATCCATCAAATTCTGGTAGATCAAGTAGCTGATGAAGATCTTGTAGTATCAGTTCTATTGGCATGGCACATACAATCTGGGCATGGAAAGCTATATATTGAGTCATTTGGTCTTTTGAGCTCAACTCCCTTGGAATCACTATTTGACCTCATGTTCAGCAGTTGACGCTTGAAACTTCTCCATCTGGAAAGTAATCGAAGTTAGGAGGAACACTTCAGAAACTTTATCGTTTCTACTAAAGATAAAATTCTTGAAATCTTCTTTAGAACAGCTACAGACAAACCTAAGAATGGTTAACAATATCCTAAGCAGTTAACATCACAAAAGCACAATAACTGAGCAACATAGTTATTTCGAAGAAGAAACCAACAAACTGAACATATTCTCCAAAAAGGAAGGCTGCCTAATTACCTACAGCATTCACAACTGACTCTCAACTACTTCCTCTAAACCCAATTGGAGGCACAAGTAAACTTGTGCATGATTGTGTAAAGCCAAGAGTTGCCCAAGTAGAATTATTCTGATATTTGTTCTAGGCCAAAGCATAGCTCAGTAGCCCAAATCCCAATATTTTAAAGGGGTTACGATGTAAATCCCCTCAGAGTTCAATGAGTGTTATGGGAATACTTCATACACAACCTTATATATAAAATTGACTCCTATTTAAATCACTAATCATGAAATTGTAACTATAATAATTTTAAAATTTAACAAGAAATAAAATAACTGCTACCAGGTTTTAAAGCATCATAAAAGTGAACAAAAAAGTAAGTTTGTGATGCATACCCTATATTGGGATTATCAAACAGCAATGCTAACTTCCGTTTATCAGGCTTAATTGTCTTAGCATGTCCACCATACAAGTATCTTCTGTGGCCCAGCAGAAAATGAGGGAAGTTACCACCCTGAGTTGTCACAAACACCTCACTATGAAGACAAACAGTGTAATCTATGGCAGCCATCCTGGAAGAATAATTCTAGAAGAAGTAACTTGAGTCAAAATCATAGCAATAAGTCAATCCTGGATCAGACGAGTAAGGAAGAGTACAAATCTGTACCTTGAACGGAGCAAGTTCTTCTTCAGATAACAGTGTCTCCTTAGTATGCAAATTAGGAAACATTTCAAGTAGTGGAGCCATTGTTTTCTCAGCATTATATATTATCCCAGATGCCAAAAAGATAGATGTGTTCTTTGTGAAACCCATTCCTCTCAGCATCAAGCCAACCTGAAGAGATGGAAGAAGGCATTGACTAAAATTAAAACAAATGCCACTAAGGGAAAAACTTACAAAATGCTGTATCTGGAGCACCTCCAGAAAACTTCTAGCTAAACTGACAACTTCCAAAAAGAAATAAGCCTTGCTTGAATAATCTTCATTATTTTTACAATCTAAAACTGCTCCAGCAGATAATTACCTCTAGTGGGGTGAGGGGACACTTCCCATTGATCCTGATGGCTCCAGGACGTATAACCCGTCCAGGTTTTGTAAATTTCCCTTTCCAACCTCTTTCTCTTGCTGCAATCATGTCTTCTTTCTCCTGATCTCCACCATCGAAAACACAACAAGAGAAAGCAACCATATCCTGTGCATGGGAAACCATGTGACAACAGTTGCAGTAAAGATTAACAAGTAATCTAAACATTCATTACTAATATTAACAAACATTCATTTCTTGTCAAAACTAACCTCTTCAAAGCGGAGATGTACAGAGACATATTTTCCACCATTGATGGCACTACGTTTTCTCATTCTTTCAACCAGAGCTTCACCTATGGTCAGTAAAGGACTTGAAAACCGTAAAGCCTCATAGTTTGCCAAGCATCTGAGACGCTGGACAACTGGAGGAGCATCAAATGACAATCTATTGGCAAAAGGTGAAATCCTTATAACTCTGCATGGATAAAACTGAGTTCAAGACACAAAAAATTCCAGCCTGCTTATCTAAAGATGATAAATATTTTTTATGACAAATTTCGTGTTTATTGGGTAAGGCAATGACAAAACTTTTAAAGTAAAATTATCTGTTGTGTTATGTCACAAACTTAATGTGGTACTTAGATCATAACACTCTCCGGTCTAATAGTATTAAGGATGTACTCTCCTAATGAGTTTGAGTCATACCTCTAATCCGAAGTCCAAACATTTCACTAGCAAGAGAGCAAATACATTTAATGATAAATTGTGGCTAACACTGGCCAAACATAAGGGCCTAAAATTATCTTTTGATAGAAAATTCCTTTCTCTCAAGATTGAAAGTATAAAAAATTAGAGGTTTCTTTTCTGAAAAAAAGATTTAATTATTCGACAGATCCCTATAGTTTAAAAATTTGTAGGTAGGTCCCGATAGTGAATGAGATTTTTCAATAAGATCCCTGCCATTATAAAAAATAGAATATTCCATGAATATTCCACTTTCATCCCGCTCTTCATTCTCTCATGAAAACAGAATATTCCATTTTTATAACGACATGGATCTAATTGAAAAATCTCATACACTAAAGGGACCTACTTACAAATTTTTAAATTATAGGGACCTTATTGAAAATTAAGTGAAACTATAGTGACTTGCAGAATAATTAATCCTTTAAAACAAAATAAAACTAAAAGTTAGACGAGAATCAGGAATCCTTTATCCTCCCAAACAGAAAACATGAACAGTAATCAGTTCAGAACAGTACAAGGATACATGCAAAACCACTCAGATATAGCTAGGAACATAATACTATTCCATGCACAGATCACAAATCCTAGCATGTCACTGAAGCTAAATTCACATCACAACACCACAGCATTTTCTACTCTTTTCTTTCTTTTCCAATATCCTTGGACAAGTCCCAATAACTCCCGACTTTTTGACTGATAACCACAACAGAACAATAGCAATAAGTTAATCATTCATATAACAGCATATACTCACTTTTCTTCAAGTAACTTTGGAAGGACCACATCTTTGTAGTACTGAATGGATGACCATGCCTTGATCCTGAAATTGTGGACGTTTGTCATGTTGTTGCCAAATCTTTCCATTAGGTACTCAGGAACCTTGTCAACCACTCGCACATCATTTTTCAAGGTATCAATAAAATATTCTTCATCATAAATGTCCCTGAATTTGCTGGGGATGAAAAACAATGAGTATCAGTTTAGTCTGTTTAAAACCTTGATGGCTTGACCGACATGACTATAAATACCAATAAATTCATTTAACCAATTATTTTAAAAGCATAAATATAACATAACATTCCCTCTGGCAAAACAGCTTAACAACAGTCATGTAATATTTAATACTGGAATTTCCTCTAATAGTTTTTAAGATCATCAATGAAGATATTATGATTTCAGTGTCTTTTTATTTTTTTGGTTCTAGTTAAACACCTTGGACGGCTACAGTGAGATTTCCAGAAGTTTGGCTTTGCTTGATTTGTACAAAAATTTTCAGTCAGAAGCTCTCCCTGAATATAGTTTTTTGAAGGCTGCAATAGGGATTGATCAGTTTTTTGCTAAGAAAAGTTTTCATCTATTTTCATTTTTCCCTTGTTGCTAAGAAGATGAGCAACCCTCATATGGGCTTTACCCTGTACTCCAGAACCCAGATATATTTTGCTCGCCCCTTTCACTACCAATCTCTCAATGCACTAGATTTAATCCTAAATGACTTTTAGCCTAGATTACTATGCCTCAATACTTTTAGGCAATTTCAATCAGTGTTTTGATTTCTTGCATTTATTGGGAATCTGAGCCCAACTTGACTACTCACTTTTTTAGCCTAGATTACTCACTTTTTGGACATAGATTGTAACTTTCCCAGTTTATGAATATTCCTTATGCTCCCTGTAGTTGTACCTCCCTCACTTATCTCTAAAAATAATTTCTTTTAAGGAATCTAGAGGGAAATTTTATTTTTGGATCAAAAAAATTGACAATTGGAAAATACACATGTATTACAGAATTGAATCAACTGCCAACATAAATCACTAGACTTTCCTAGTCCTGGAAACCAAGATTTAAAATAGAGCCAAACGAACCAACCTAGGATCTTTCCATATGCTATGATAATGGAAGTTTGGGATCACAAGGGTAGCATTGAGATAGCCAGCAACAGCAACTGCGTTGCATATCTATGAGCCATTAACATCATTCACAAAATCAACGAGTTAAAATTAATGATAAATTAAGCATGCTCTGAACATATGAAAACAAGGAATTTACAGATAACACTAACCGATGTCCTTTGCTGATTTAAGCCACCATTAGCCTCTACATGTATGTATCCATTTGATTCAGGTAGGCCTGTCAACAACATAAAAAATATATACTAGTAGTTAAATAAAAATAAATAAATTGGTATACTGGTAGAAGATACGGGCATGATTTCCCAGATACATAAAATTAAAAAAATATATAGCAACAAGATCAAATGCCAGAGGATCCACTTCATAAATTAACACGAGACCCAGTGCTTTTGACAAAAAGAGTTTGCCTCTCAACTTTGTTCTTTTGATAGAATGATAGAAAGAAGAAAATTTAATACAGAAAAGGTGAGCATGAGAAATTCTTCAAAACGCTAAAAACTAGACATAACAAAAACATGCAAAGACTTGAGATTGTAGCAAGGCTGCTCAATCTCTGCATGTTAGCAACAGCAAGCACTTGACACAATTCTGAGCTGAACAGTGAACACCCAAGAGATGCATAAGACAGGAGGCAAATTGACATGCTAAAACATGTGAGCATTCAGCTCCAACTAAAGGAATGAAATGACTTCATAAACTTAGTTAATCTACTGGCAAGGAATGCACAATTCAGGGGCACTAAAAGCGCCATAATAATTGCATAAAAAAAAATGAAAAATGAAAAAGTCATCATATACTGTGAACAAATACACCAACATGAAGTAGTAAAGACGATAGCTACTTTGACCCCTTAACCGAGGTCTTGGGTTCGAGCCTTGGAAATAGAAAAAATCCTCATTGAGAGATCCCTAACCCCTTCAAGGACCTCACTTGGGTCAGGTTGTATTAGTTGGGTTTCTAATAATAGGGCCGGGCCGAGATACTGGTTGTTCCATCAAGCCAAAACAAAAAAACAATATATCTATACACTCTGAACCAATACGATCATATTTTACCTTTTGAAGATCTGTTTACACATGGTTTCCACTCGCCACCTTTATATGGAGTCTTCCATATCGTTGATATCTGAAAGGAAGTTACTAGCTTGTCACAAAATGAAGCCAATTTGATCCCCAAATAAAAGGATAAAAAGGAAAAAGAAAAAAAAGAGAGAAATAGGAACTCTAAAGTATGAAGATCTGTAAAATACTACAGAAGAAACTAACAAAAGACTGATTCAACTTTTCGAAAGAAGAAAAACAATTAGAAAAGAAAGATGCATGATCAGAACCAGCTGTCCTATATAGCCAATGGAAAGCGATAATAATTTTAATAACCATATATTCCCTCCTATCTATACTAATAACAATCTAGGTCAAGTACAATGTCTTAGTATAACTAATACAAGCTCAATCCAATGAATCTCCTAACAAAAAAATTAATAAAAATTCTGAGTCCTAACACCAACATCATCCTAATATTCAAACAAGATAATTCATTAAAAAGCTTCCTAGTAGCTAAGGCAAGATCACATGATGCCGAGATGCCAATTAGCAAACTCTGTAATTCCACAGTGCTTTGTCAATCAGCTACTCATCTCACTGCCATTCAACGTTTAACCACTGGATTCAGACCCAGTAAACAATATCAACACAAAAATTGCATAACAAAGCTTATAATCTGCCTCCCACAAGCAACAAACTAGTGAAAATCTATCAGATAACCCAAGCAATCAACAATTACACTGCATAACTAGTCCAGACGTAAAACCCAATGACCAAAAACCAAACATTTGAATCCTAAGTCCTAACATCAAAATAGGCAAATCAACATTCCAAACCCTAAAAAAAAAATAATAATAAAAAGAAAAGAAAAAAATGCAAGAGCACGAGAGTATCATTAGCCCAGCCTTCCAATTCTTACTCCCAGGACTTCCCCATCAAAGACACAACACACCTATTCCATCTCCCAATACAGCAAAAACCACATCATAACCCCGCAAACCCGAACAGATTTGAAATCCATTTACAAGAAAATAATAATGAAAACAAAAGGCCAATGAGTCTGAGTTGGTTCCGATTTACGGACCGCATCAGCAGAAGAGTTATCGGCATCCATCTCCGGGCGGAGCTTGTTGTAGAGCTGAGGGCTACGGTAAACTGAGCCAGGAGCAGGGCGGTGCTTGATGATCGGAACGACGTCGAATGAGGCGGAGCCCATGTAGAGCAGCATGCCGGAGATGTAGATGAGCGGAGCGAACAGGAACACCCCTTGCCGCCGCAGCAGCAGCGACAGGAACGCCCACGCCAGGCGCTGCGAGGCTGTCCTGCCTCCGCCGCCGCCACCAGGATGACCAGGAGAGAACCTCCCTGTCTTGGAGCGGCCGTGGCGGAGCCTCGGCGACCGCAGCGGCGACGGCGGCGGCGACGGCGTTGAGTGGCCACTGCTTGGTAGCCTGTTGTACGCGTGCATTTGGAGGAATCGAACCTCTCTCTACATCACAACATCACAAACAACACGCCACAAACCCCTCTCTCTCTGTTTTTTTTTTTTTGTCTCTCTCTCTACCCTTTGAGATTTTGGGGAGAAAATCCAGAGGGGGGAGAGACGCCCAGAAAACGGCGTCGTTTTGGGCCGGATTGAAATGGGGAAAAGATGAGAACTTTGGGGTTTGATTTGCAGAAAAGGAGGCGGGGGCACGTGGGGTTTGGGAGTGGCTAGGCTGGCTTGGGAATAGAATGGCAATGCAATTATGCAGCTCAGTTTCAATGAGAAGAAAAGTATAATTGTTTCTGTGGCTTGTTTGATTGAAAGCGAAAGGGCATGCACCTCTTCTATTTCTTTTTTTTTTTTTACCCTCTCTCTCTCTATATATTATTTTATTTGTGACTTGTGATGTGAGTGCAGGTGCGTGGAGGAAGGTATAATAATATAATTGTCATGGTGCAGACCAGATCAATGTCTTCTCAAACAAATAGTGTTCCTCTTAGTTTGGTAATGAAAACCCACCAACTCATGTGTGGGATTTAATTTTGTAGCTTTCATTTCGTTTCCAGAAGAGGTACAAAAAGACATGATTCTAGTTGTTTACCTTGTAACAGAGAAGAAAATGAAGTTTGATGAGACCATGTCCTTGGTCCAGCTTGCCAATTTACCGTTCTTTTCACTAAACTTATCGCATGTATTTTTTTTTCGCTTAGTGAGACTAAACTTATCTTGTGTACTGTGTAACACATTTTTAAGTAGCCATATTGTCAACATGTTTTAGAAAATTTTCTTGGTGGTAAAATTGAAAAGGATTTTTTTTCATTTTTTATTACAAATTTATATTGATAGTAAAATTGAAAAGGATTTTTTTTATTGCATATTTATACGGAGGTTAAAATTATGTGTAGACTATATATAATTTGAAAGTGCGTTTGATTTTGTGTGAAATGCGAGCCATATTTGACGACGACACGTGTCTTTTTGTTTAAGTGTCGAAATGACAAGTTAGAAAATAAGTTAACATGTCCCTCATTGTGAAAGGAAAATATCATAAGGAGACTTCATTTTTAGAAGGAAAATTTTGGGAGATATTGTTTCGTAATTTTGAGGACGGAGCATTTATAAATTAAGAGTCATTCCCTCTCCCATTGAGTATATTTTGTGGGATTTAAACTTATGTATTCATTCTTATAAGAGAATGAGTTGTTTATCACTTGGCAAGCAGTTTATTGGTTAAAACATTCATCCAACAAATATTTAATTAGACATTATCATGTCATTAGAGTATTTAATTCTTACAACAACTATATCAAAAGTTATATATTTATGAATTATGATATTACATTATTGTTGACGAGATAAAATACTTGGCATCAATAATACATGAAAATTAATTTAAGAAACACATCAATTTATTTTAAGTATTTAATTTTAATACAATAACAATATAAAAAAAATTTATAAATTCATCAAATTATATAATATCACATTAATAAATATAATTAATCTCCACTCTAACATTTAAAAAATTATGCAAAAAAAATATATTTGATTCGATAACAAAATAAAATTGGTACATTGAAAGTAAACTCATATGTTAAAGAAGTAAAGCATAACCTATCATTGTTTCGGTAGTGATGAGCTTGATAATTAAAAGAAAACAAAAAGCTTAATCGTAACAAATATTATATTTTAAATATATATTCGGAAGATTCAATAGTAAAAATTCAAGTAAAAGACTTAATTATCAATGATAAATTTAGCAAGTGAAGATGACGCAAAAGTTAGATGGAGCAGAAATATGAATTAAATAAATTTTAAAAGAAATACGATATTAGAGGGGTAGACATGTTAATCAAACAAATTTTAGAAAAAGTAAGATCTGTTGACATCAATTTAGAACTTAACATGTATTTTACACTTTTAACAATTTTCTATCAATTTTTTTTATCTAAGACCACCTGCTGAATTGAAAGTTTATATGTTATAGATCATGTTTGTAAAATTTCACACTTGGTCGAAAATTGTTTAATATTTTGTATGTATATATAAATCAATGTAATAAATTTTTCTTAAATGTGAGCAAATAAGAACTATTTAATCACATTTTTGTAGATAACCAATTATTTTAAATTTCGGCACATACAATCAATATAATACGTAGTTAAAATTCAATAGTTGAATTGAGAAAATTATATTGTATAAAAGGTTATTACTAAAGGAGTAAATGTGTCAAGTCCTATACCAATTAATATGTCAATGAATCTCTGCTAATTTTAAAATACTATTGTAAAAATAAAATGAGTTGAAAAATTCTTGAATTTAATATGTATTAGTAGTTTTTCTTTACTACAATAGAATAGAGATCATGGAGGGTGACTTTGAAGCATATATACCGCCAAGTTAACTTAGTTGCTGATGACTCGGCAAAGATGGGCCATGATCGACGCCACTTTGGGATGCGGTTGGTTTAGGGGCCTCCAAATTCGATGCTCACTGCTCTGCGAAATGATACTGGTTATATTTTGTCTTTCTGTTCCTTTTTTTTCAAATCAAACTTCTCAAGTTCCTTGCAGTGGAGATGTGCAGCACAGTCCTTTTTTTTCCCCTCTGTTGGGCTTGTTGGCCCATACATTAAGAAAAAAGAAAATATATGTCAGCTTTCCATATTATACCATGTGAACTTATTGTTATGTCATGAAAAATGCTGATGTCGGACACTCCAGGTCGCATGTATGTGTGCGCTATACTAGCGGCGTTTGTATCACATTAGTATTAGTATTTTATCAGTTATACGATGGAATAGTTATTTAAGATAAAATTGAACTATGAAGGACCAAATTAAAAAAATTAGAACTAAGTGATTAAATCGAAAAATCAAATGTAAGAGACCGAAAATATGTGTATGATTTTTTATTTGGCTCCCTTAAATTTTTTTACATGATGATTAATTTTTATAAATTTTTTAATTTAATTAGATGTTTAAATATTACAAATAGACACTATATTATGTATATATGCGTGAGTATTTTTAAGTTTTGAGTGAAAAACATTTATTTTTTGTATGTGTGTGTATATATATGTTACGAACTATTCTCGCTGGCCCAATACCAGGCCCAATCACGTTTTTGGCTAAGGCAAGAAAACCCCAAGCTACGTGCATAAACAGACCCAGATCGGACCCCAAGAAAGGGCGAAAAATCATAAGCCGGACAGCACGTTCGTTAGGCACGACCTCCGAGCTAGTTACCTACGCCTCTCATCGGGCCTCGCAAATGCCTTGTCATGCACAAACCATGACCCCATAATCGCCAGGCCATGTCCGCGCCCACTGACCACGTCCCGAAATGGGTGGAAACGTGGTAACGGGCACTAAGGTATCTTATTTAAAGGGAATTCAAACAGGGTACAGGTATGGTCTTTCTAGTTCATAATACAATCTTTTGATCACCCACTAATATCCTAGGTGGAGTCCTTGCAAGTACCCCACAATCCAGTTCAAACACTGTGTCATTATTCATAAGGGAGGAACTCGACAATTTCGTGTAACACCTCAATCCCCAGGTGACACCCTATCATACTACCTCGGAACATTGGCACTGTTGCCGGGGACACGATCGCTGTCCTCCCTTTTCCTCGCGTTTATACCAGTAGACCCATGGCTAGAACTAAGACCACGGGAAGGCCTATCCACCAAGATGGGGCTATAGGGCATCCACAGCCCCCACAAGATGGGCGGACGGCCTCCTTCGAATCAGCATGTCACATTGATGGGCGAGGGCCGAAATGCAGCCACGGATGCGATCAATGGTGCAAAGACCAGAGATCCCCATGGTTGAACGCCCCACCCTACCTTCACCTCAACCGGATTTGCAAGCACGTCACCAAGATCTTAGCAGGGCATCCAGGGCGTCACGCGCTGAAGCTCCACCCTCGGATACCCTGATTGCGAATATGTTTCATAAGATGCGCGACCAGGCCGTCCGCATATAGGTATTGGAAAATGAACTGCTACGAAGGAAAGAAGACAATGACCGCCTCGCTCAGGAGAAAAACAGAGCCCGGGAAGCGAAAGCCAGGTTGCGACAGGAGGAAAGCAGAGCTAGAGGGCTGGAAAGCCGCCTCAAAGCCCTGGAAGAAGGTGAACATCGGCTTAGACACACCCAGCAATAGAGGCCACCATAGAAACTCCCATTCACCCTGGAAAGACCATAGCAGACCAAACACGGAAAATTAGAGGAAGAACCAAGGGTGTGAAAATCAAAGGCGAAGTCGGAGCAAGGAGGGGAGCTCTGGGGCCCCCGAAGATACTACCCGACCGTGAAGGAGTGCTCATGAGGAAGCAAACCATGGATGACCGGAGGATGATACCAACTCCCTCTTTTTCCTAGAATATAATGAAATACGCTTTGCCCCTTGGGTTCAAGCCACCAAGTGATTAGGATGTATGACGGCACCACGGATCCCCAAAACCATTTGGATATATTCCGTTCTGGAATGTATCTAGATGGGACCTTGGACCCCATACGATGCAAAACATTTCTGGTCACACTAGAAAAGGCAGCATTGAAATGGTTCAACAGATGACCTTCGGGATCTACACATTGATTCTCCGACCTGGCTAACAAATTCCTGGCTCAATTCTCTACCATTCGAAGCAGGCCCAAGTCGGTGACAAGCCTCATGGGATTCAAACAAGGAACTGATGAAAGCCTTCGATCCTATGTAGATCTATTCAACAAAGCAACCCTGGAAATAGCCACGCTGGAACCCCAAAGAGCCCTTGTAGCTTTCATCCAGGGGCTAAGGTCGGATGCTTTCACGCAATCGTTGTCAAAAATCGAGCCCAAAAACGTAGAGGAGTTGCTGAGAAAGGCAGAAAAATACATTAACATGGAGGAAGTGATGCTAGCCAAATCGGAGGGGTGAATGCAGTCAAAAGAGAAGGACCGGCCTGAGAAGGAAAGAGAGACCCCCAAGAAAGAAGCTCGGACACGGGGAAGGTATGTTGATTACACCCCTTTGAATGTGTCCTTGAGCGAGGTCTACAAGGAGATACAGATCATAGAGCGCCTCAAGAGGCCGTGACCCATCAGACCACTAGCCAACACCAACAAGTTGGAGTTCTATGATTTCCATGGAAGCTTCGGACACAAAATGGAAGATTGTAGAAATGTCCGAGATGCCGTGGAAGAACTCATAAAATCAAGGAAGTTGGCAAAATATGTGGCCACACAAAGAAGCCCTAGGAGGCGGCAATCACCTAACGGAAGAAATGAGAACAGGAGCAGATCATGGAGACATGAGGGCAGAAAGAACCAGGACCATAACTAAGGTAAGCCGGTGATGAAAACCATATACACCATAGCGGGAGGGTTCGCTGGGGGCGGATGTTCTAAATCTGCCCGGAAAAGGGCCCTCAAGGAAGTCATGAGGGTGGTCTCCACTTCGGAGGAAAATCAAACTCAAAGGAAAAAGGCAATGCCCAATCTAATATTCTCTGAGAAAGACAACCTGGGAATCATCCCGGGGCATGACTATCCAATGGTAATCTCCAGAATAATGTTGAACACGGAAATCAAAAGGATCCCGGTAGACCAAGGAAGCTCAGTAGACCTGTTATTCAAGCCGGCTTTCGAAAAGCTAGGTTTAAGAGACTCTGACCTCCAATCTTACCCTGACGAGCTGATTGGGCTAAAGCCAAACCGGAGGGTTTCATCACACTCTGTGTTCCCGTTGGAACCAGAAATCAAGCAAGAATAATACCATGGACTTCTTAGTCATGAATTGCCCATCAGCGTACAACGTTATCATCAGGCAACCCATCGTCAATAAGCTAGGAGCAGTGGTTTCAATTTCCCATCTAGTGATGAAATTCCCATCTGAAGAAGGAAATGTCATTACAGTTATAGGCAGTCAGACAGTAGCGAGGCAGTGTTACAATGCCAGCTTGCAAGTCAAATCCAGGAAGAAAGGAAAACAAGAAGAAGATTGCTAGGATGTAATGATGAGTGATTTGGACATGCGTAGTCAGAAAATACATGCCAGGCCAAAACTCGGGAGAGAACTGGAAGAGATCCAAATCGGAGATGATCCAGTAAGGACAACCAGGATAAACAAGAATTTGGCACCAGAAGAAAAGGAAATTCTGGTCAAATTCATTGGCGCAAATGCGGACCAATTCACATGGTCAGCAGCAGACATGCCAGGAATAAACCCGGAGGTAATGAGCCACCATCTTTTTTTCTATCCCGGCTCAAAGCCGATAGCCCAGAAGAAAAGAATGATGTCGAAAGAAAAGGCCAAGGCAGTAATGGAGCAGACATCCAAGCTTATTAATGCTGGATTCATTAGGGAAATGTTTTATCCCACCTGGCTCTCAAACGTGGTACTGGTCCCAAAGGCAAGCGGGAAGCTTCGCATGTGCGTAGACTACGTAAACCTAAACAAGGCTTGCCCTAAGGACCCATACCCCCTTCCAACCATCGATAGTTTCGTTGACTCAGCCTTCGGCTTTTGATATCTAGTTTCATGGATGCCTATTCAGGATACAACCAGATACCCATGAACCCGGAAGATGAGGAAAAACAGCACTTATCACGCCAAAAGCAAACTACTACTACAAGGTGATGCCTTTTGGCCTGAAAAACGCTAGAAGCACCTTTCAAAGCATTTGCACGCACAAGATGAGACTGCACCCTGCAAAATGCGCCTTCGCAGTAGATGCTGGAAAGTTCTTAGGATTTATGCTCACCCACAGGGGGGTCGAAGCCAACCTGGAGAAATGTAGGGCCTTCCTGGAAATGAAGAGTCTTGCCTGTGTAAGGGAGGTACAAAAACTCACCGGAAGGCTAGCATCGTTGTCTATTTCCTCTTCTTTTCAGCTCGAAAGTCCTACCTTCGTTTGATTTACTTAAAAAAGGGAAATGCTTTGAATGGACGCCGCAATGCGAAGAGGCCTTCCAAAGCTTCAAGCAGTACTTAGCCACTCCTATGGCTTTATCAAAGCCGGAGGAAGGAGAAGTGCTAATAATATATATCTCTGTAGGGGAGGCCGCCGTAGGAGCAGCTCTGACCAGGGAGAAAGAAGGGAAGCAAGAGCCAATATATTTCACTAGCAAGGCCCTGCAAGGATCTGAGCGAAGATATCAGAAGCTGGAAAAGGTTGCATTCTGCCTAGTCCTCACAACTTGAAGATTAAGGCAATATTTTCAAGTTCACAGCATCCTAGTAAGAATAGACCAGCCAATCAGGCAAATTCTCCAGAAGCCGGACCTCGCTATCCTCCACAGCACAATTTTTTTTTCCTCTGTTGGGCTTGTTGGCCCGTACATTAAGAAAAAAGAGAAATATATGTCAGCTTTCGATATTATACCATGTGAACTTATCATTATACCATGAAAAATGCTGATGTCGGACATTGCAGGTCACATGTATGTGTGCGCTATACTAGCAGCATTTGTATCACATTAGTATTAGTATTTTATCAGTTATATGACGAAATAGTTATTAAAGATAAAATTGAACTATGAAGGACCAAATTAAAAAAATTAGAAATAAGTGATTAAATCAAAAAAGCAAATATAAGAGACCGAAAATATGTGTATGATTTTTTATTTGGCTCCTTTAAATTTTTTTACATGATGATTAATTTTTATAAATTTTTTAATTTAACTAGATGTTTAAATATTACAAATAAACACTATATTATGTATATATGTGTGTGTATTTTTAAGTTTTGAGTGAAAAACATTTATTTTTCGTATGTGTATGTATATATGTGTGTATAATATGTTACGAACCATTCTCACTGGCCCAATACCAGACCCAATCACATTTTGGGCTAAGGCAAGAAAACCCCAAGCTACGTGCTCAGGCATAAACAGACCCAGATCAGACCCCAAGAAGGGGTGAAAAATCATAAGCTAGACAGCACGTGCATTAACCATGACTTCTGAGCTAGTTACCCATGCCTCTCATCCGGCTTTGTAAATGCCTTATCATGCATGCACCATGACCCCATAATTGCCAGACCACATCCGCGCCCACTGACCATGTCCTGAAATAGGTGAAAACGTGGTAGCGGGCATTGAGGTCTCTTATTTAAAGGGTATTCAAACAAGGTACAGGTATGGTCTTTCTAGCTCATAACACAATCTTTTGATCACCCACTGCTACCCTAGGTGGAGTCCTTGCAGGTACCCCACCATCCAATTCAAACACCGCGCTGTCATTCACAAGGGAGGAACTCGACAATTTCGTGTAATGCCTCAATCCCTAGGTGACACCTTATCATACTACCTCGGAACAAAATATATATATATATATATTAATTTGTATTTGAATTTTTATATTAAAACAAAAATCAAATATAAAATATTATTCTTTATATAATAAAATTGGCCCCTCTTATCTAAATGCTTTAGCTCTGCCTTGTCAATATATATGTTGTTGGCTCCCGTTCTCACTCATGATAATTTGCCCATTATTTTACCTAAGCTGATGATAATTGGTGGCCAATGATTTCTGCCACCATTGTTGCTGGCTGGAATTTAGTTAACGTTGCTGATAATTTTTTTTTTCTTTTGGGGTACATGATGTTGCTAATAATTTAAGTATCCGACAAGGCAACAACTTCAGCTACAACTATTAGCCACTGAAATCTGGCCACACCACTTTGTGCCTTTCGTTGACTACTTGTACACATATGGTGGCTAGTGGCTTTGACCTTCGCTGCCAACCATTGAACAGCAAAATCAAGGCATCTCTTTTTAAGATGGTATCAATGATGCTATAGTACTGCTAGACGTATTTGTTACTGTAAAGGCTCATGAGATAATGCACCAAGAATAAAGCGTGATGAGGAGAATTTTTCCAAGGAGCCTAATTAAATGGGCAAGGTGAGTGGAAAAGGATGGAGGAATATCTTCTCCCGTGAAAGCTAAATGAACAATATATATGGATAAAAAGTAAGCATTTATTATTTTTTGTTAACTTTGCATTATTTATGCTATTAATAAAGAGAATTCACTTTTGGTTAACTTTTGTGACACTCAAGTCGCTAGTTTATAGGAAAATATTCGGATGTGACATGCAAATACTTGCATTTGGTGAGAATCTGCTATGGCGTATAGGAGCTCTCACGTGTTTGAACGGTTAAGAGAACATTCAACATATTGAGAAGAAAAAAAAATTAACAATGTAAAATTTAAATCAATCAATGGGGAGCGGTCAAATGGAGAAAAAGAGGCCTTCACTCCTCACAAGCTCGATTGGCCTATTTATTCAATTGTTTAGGCCAACGAGTACAAGCCCAATGGCTTGAAACCTTGTGACCGGTTAATCCAAATTCCATGGAGAGTTCCATGATGGTCCGAAAATGTACACATATTTCGAGGAAAAAAATGTTCACATATGACTTTTTTTTGGGAGGGAGGGGTAATTTAATTGTTAAAAGGTTACATGTTAATGTTTGAAAAATTCAATTTCACTTTATGGGGAGTTTATAATCACAAATTCTAATTTTTTTTTCATGTTATTCATACATTTATTTATGGAAGCACCATATCAATTATTATGTTTGCAAATAACTTTTTATTTCATTCGTTTTTAAGAAGAGTTTTGTCAATCAGTATCCTAAGAGCACAAATTAAGAATACTTCAAAAAGTAAATTTTAAAATTTTTTAATGGATCTCATGCTTAGAAAACACAAAACCTAACTTCCCAATGTTAATAAAATCTACCATGGATTAGAAGTCATGTCATATAGATCATTTCTTATAAAATTTCAAATTAATCTAAAAATATTTTTATAGTTTTTATGTATATTAAAATCAATGTAATATATATCCTCAAAATGAACAAGAATAAGAGATACATTATTATATTCTTACTAATGTTTAATTTTTATGAAATTTGAGATAAATAATCTTTATGATAAGTAATTATAATTCAACGATTTGATCAATAAAAAAATTATTTCATAAAAAGTTATTAAGTGGTGTAACACTAAACAATTGTTACACTATTAAATATCATTTTTATCTGTTAAGAAGTTAACAAATATATAGAAACACAAAAATACACTCCCTCCATTTAAATGTCTTTTTAGAGTTTAATTTTTATTTCAAAATAGCTGTCATTTTTAGAATTTCAATAAGAATGTGTTTGGATAGAGTATTTTTAGGGTGTAATCTATTCTTTGAGAGAATTTCAAATGACTTACCAAGAAATTTTTTTATTTGGATATTAACATAAGGGAATTTCAAGATTCCAATTATGTTTATAATGCATTTTCAATACTTGAAAATAGTGAATTTCAAATTCCTTCTCATCTTAGTTTCATAACTCTCTCCCAAGTATACTATCATTCACCATCGGCCAGTCGCTTACCATCCAGCTGTCCAGCTACCATTGAGGGCTACTAGCCCACCGTCGATTGCTAATCATCTGTCGTTAACATTAGCTACTCAGTAGACCTCATCCATCATCGATTATCTGCATGCTTGTCATTGCATATCATCTAATGCCCATCATCTACTATTACTTAGAGAAAGTAAAAGGGAATTTAGGGCCCAATGCATGACTTAGACTGTGAAGTGTTAGAGGGGATCTTTTTGAATGGGCTACGTGGCAACTTAAGAGCTGAATTGAAGAGTTTGGATCTGGGGTCTTTGGCAGAAATAAAGCACAGGGCCTTGTTACTGGAGGAAAGAAATAAGGAATAGAGAGTTGGGGGTGTTGGGCCGATAGAAAGAAATGTTGGCCAAACTAAAGGCCAAATCATGTAGAAGCCTGTCTTTCCCATATAAAGAAACAGTGGCGAACGTGAAAATTGGGACAAGTGGGGGGACACGTGGCTCCGAAGGGACAAGTGCAAGTACTGGAAGACGTCTCTCTCAAGAACAACTCCAAGACCAAAGTTACAAGGGGCTTTGCTTCAAATGCGGTGAATGTTAGGATAGAGAACACGTTTGCAAACTGAAGCACTACAAATTAGTTCTTCTAGAAGATTCCAAATCTAAGGAACCGGTTGAGGAAGAAGATTCAAGGTAAGAGGAAGAGCCGGTGTTGGCCATGAAGTCTTTGCACTTGACACTCAAACAACCTCCAAGGTTTCATTACCTGAAACAAATTGTTCAAGGTACATGGGATGGTAGGGAAAATTGAGGTGATAATTTTGACTGACAGTAGGGCAGAGGCGAATTTCATCGACGCACCATTAGCGGAGCACCTCTAGCTACCACAGAGGGGTATCTCGTTCATGGTGGAGATAGGAACGAGAGAGATCAAGCACAGGTGTGGATTGTGTGACAATTTAAAAGTGGAGATTCAAGGTAACCACATTTCTGAACCATTTTTTATGCTTGGGTTGGGTAATACAGATGTGGTTCTGGGATAGGGGTGGATAGCAAGTTTGGGAGATATCTGAGTAAACTTTCAAAAACAATACATCCATTGGAGGGAAGGGAAAGAATGGAAGCGCATCCAAGTGAAGCCTTCATTGAGCATGGCTCTGATCTCATGGCAAACAATGTTGAAGGCATTGAAAGCGGCTGGGGAAGGGTATGTGGTCACCCCTTGTGCATCGAGAGAAAGCCAAGAGCAAGGAGACCCCACAACATCAGAAACCACGAAGGTATCTGGTAAACTTCAAAACTTATTGTTGCAATATGAAGATATTTGTAAACTCCCTGAAGGTTTACCTCCCCCAAGACCCTAAGATCATTCGATCATGGTGAAGGAAGGGACTAATATACCCAATATTATGCCCTACAAGTACCCCTATTTCTAGAAAACAAAATTGAGAAAATTCTTAGAGAGATGTCATCATCGGGTATCATCAGACCAAGTACCAGCTCATATTGAAGCTCGGTAATCTTGGTGAGGAAGAACAATGGGGGATGGCATTTTTGCGTGGACTATAGGGCTTTGAATAAGGTAAAAATTCTAGACAAATTTCCTATTCCAATTATAGATGAACTTTTAGATGAACTGGGAGGGAGCTCAGATCTTTTTGAAGCTGAACTTAATCTGGATACCATCAGATTAGAATGAAGGATACGGATGTGGAGAAGACATGTTTTAGAATACATGAGGGGCATTACAAATATTTGATGATGCCGCTTAGGCTCACCAATGCCCCTTCAACATTCCAATATCTCATGAACCCATTGTTGAAACTCTTCTTAAGATATTTCGTCTTGGTTTTTTTTTTTTATGATATTCTTATCTACATCCAATTGGAGAAGTAGCACTGGGAATACTTGAGAAGATGTTGGGTCTGTTGACGAAAATAGTCTTTTTATCAACAAAAAGAAGTGCTTCTATGGCTAGAAAGACAATGAATACTTAGGCCACTTAATTCCAAGAGGAGGAGTTAAGGCTGACCCAAAAAAGATTGAATCAATGTTAGCATGGCCAGTGCCAACCAATTTAAAAGGACTGTGGAGGAATTTTAGGCATAACAGGCTATTATCGCAGGTTCGTGAGAGGTTAAGGGAAAATTGCATGGCCCTTAATGCAATTGCTTAGAAAGGATAACTTTCAGTGGGGAGTAGCAGCTCAACTGGCCTTTGAAAAATTTAACAACCCGATGACTACAATTCATGTATTGGTTGTTCCGAATTTTGAGAAAATTTTCATGATAGAAGCAGATGCCTTTGGTAAGGATATTAGGGCAGGACTGATGCAAGAGGGAAAACCAGTTGCTTATATAAGCCAGAAACTATCAGAGAGAGCCCAATAGAAAATCTATTTATGAGAGAGAACTCATGGCTATAGTCATAGCTATTCAGAAATGGAGACACCACTTGTTAGGTAGGAAATTCATTATCCATTCATATCAGAAAAGTTTGAAGCATTTGGTGGATTAATAGATTATGGGGGAAGGCCAACAAAGGTGGATAACTAAACTATTAGGTTTTGACTTTGAAACAAGATATAAAGAGGGAAAAGAAAATGGAGCCACAGATACTCTTTCTAGACGCACCAATTTTGAAGCCATCTTGCCAATAACTTTCCAAGAGTAAAAGGGGTTAGAGGAGGAAGTGGAGGCTGATAAAGGCTTGAAGAAGATCATACAAGGATTAATAGGGGGATCTGAGAGTCCAGCAGAGTATGAACTGTGACAAGGGAGGCTGTATTATAAGGGGAGAATTGTTATTCCCAAAAATTCTCCCAAAATTCTGGTGATCCTACAAGAATTCCATGATTCAGTGCTAGGTAGGCATTTTGGTTTCTTTAGAACGTATAAACGCATTTTAGGGTTAGTTTAGTGAGAGGGCATGAAGCAAACTATACAGAGGTACACTCAAGGCTATGAGATTTGCTAAAGAAATAAATACCTCACATGGTCTTCAGGAGGACTACTCCAACCATTACCAATTCTCTCACGACTATGGGAAGACATTTCAATGGATTTCATTAGTGGTTTACCAAAGGCCCAAGGTATGGATACTATTTTAGTCGTAGTTGATAGGCTTTCTAAGTATGCTTATTTTCTAGGACTGAACCATCCTTATAATGCAAAAATAGTGCCTAACCTGTTTATTAAAGAATTAGTGAGACTGCATAGGTTCCCATCCTCTATTATCATAGTTAGGGACCGAATCTTCATGAGTAATTTCTGGTCTAAGTTGTTTAAATAGGCAGGGACGAAACTAAAATTCAGTTCAGCTTATCATCCACAAATAGATGGAC
The DNA here is from genome assembly GCA_031216125.1 of Dalbergia cochinchinensis. NCBI lineage: Eukaryota > Viridiplantae > Streptophyta > Magnoliopsida > Fabales > Fabaceae > Dalbergia > Dalbergia cochinchinensis. The sequence goes on from CM062370.1 coordinate 39,230,268, forward strand.
AAACGAATGTGGTGAACAGGTGCTTAGAAACCTATCTTAGTGTTTTGCTGGTGCCAAACCGAAACAATGGAGCAAATGGCTATCTTGGGCTGAATTATGGTCTAATACTTCGTACCATTCTACTGCACACAGTTCCCCACTCAAGGTCCTCTACGGGAAGGAACCTTCGGCACTAATCAAGGGGGATTCCCTACCTTTGGCAGTCGAAGATGTGAATCAATGGTACCTAAGTAAAGCTCAAGAAAGAATGAAGATCCAAGCTGAGAAAAAGAGAAGAAAAGTAGAATTTGAAGTAGCAAAGAAAGTGTTTTTGAAAATCGAACCATATCGGTTGAAAACCCTTGCCAAACGTGTTAACCAGAAATTAAGTCCCGAGTGTTATGGACCTTTTGAAATTCTAGAGCGAGTAGGGAAAGTGGCTTAAAAATTACTACTTCCTCTGAAGTCACTAGTGCACCCAGTCTTTCATGTTTCTTTCCTAAAAAAATGTTTGGCCCCTGAGACAAAATGCCAACCTTTGCCACAAGGGCTTACTGAAGGGTGGGAACTTCAAGTACAACCTGAAGCTATACTGGCAACAGGTGTAGATAACCAAGAAGAATAAGAAGTGTTGATCGATTGAAAAGACCTTCTATTAGTTGGGAGGCAGCAATAGATATCAAATTGAGTTTCCCTGAGTTCCACCTTGAGGACAAGGTAGTAGTTCAAGAAGGAGGAATTGTTAGGGAAAAGTTTGCTGGTCCAATAAGAGTTTACAGAAAGGAAAAAACATAGGGGCAATTTAGGGAATGAAGTGATAGCTGACTAGGCTGTTGAGAGAATATCTTGTGGGCCTTTTACTGAATCTGGTGCATAATAGTTTTAGAAGGTGCGGAGTGATGAGAGAACATGCGGGTTGTAATGGGGAAGGAGTATAATTCCCTGGGGTGGCATAATAGGAGGTAGGAATTCAATTAGAATTGGCTAGAAGCTGTGGGCTGCTATAGTGCTCAAGGCCTCTATCTTTTTGTGTTTGTTTCTATTCCGTCTTCTACCTTACTCAGTTTAATATACAGATTATCATACTGTTGCATTCTATTATTCTTATTTACTTCTATTAAAACGTCACAAATATTATATGTAGACTTTAATGGAAAAATCCATCAATTTTAGAAACCAAGCAACTTCATCATTTCTAGCCATAGGATTAGGGTCCTTGATATAAGATGAATAAGATCATACCACTTAATTTATCCCAACCCCAACTTCAATTTAAATCAGTATGGTCATTTACTTTCTCATTTTGCTGCTTATCGTTGAAATTCAACAACATAAAATCCTGAAAGCAATTAATCCCAGACAACCAATAATCATTGCATATTAAAATGTTATCACCTTTGCCAATTCTCCAAATAAGATTATGCCTAAACTAAGGCCACACTTTCAAAATACCCTTATATACATTTGAAGTTTTAGTTCTTTGCCTAATGATTGGATTAACATCATCCCTCAAACTATATTTATTCATAAAAATTATCACCCAAACTTTATCTTGATTTGAGAGTTAAGAGATACACTTATACAATTATACTCCCTTTCTATTAGAATAGTAATAAATACACTTACTCCCTTCGATCTAAAATATAAGTCATTTTTTTTTATCTAGTTCAAAACATAGGTCGTTTTCATATTTTAAGAAAATACTAATAATATTTTGCCCATTTAACCCCAATATTTATGATGATCAAGTGATAATGAGTGAATATGAATATGATTATTTAATGGAGAGATAATTTATAATTAGTGATAAATAATATTTTTCATATTTTATTTTTATCTTTTTAAAAGATTAATGAGATTCAATCCTGACATTAATTTTTATGCATAATCTTAAGTGTGCGTTTGGCATGTCATATTAGGCATGATAGAATAAGCTAATACTATATCTTATACTCTTATCTGTTGTTTGGTGCAGATAACGTATTATATCAGTTTATCCATCATCACCCCTTATACGTTAAAATGATGTATAACTTAATCATGCCTAGGGAGACCGTATTATACCTAATTAGTCTTTAACATATAAGGACTCTTTTTTTAAAATTTAAATAATAATAATAATAATAATAATAATAATAATAATAATAATAATAATAATAAAAAATAATATAATAAAAATATTATTTAATAAATAAAATAAAAAATTTAATAAATCATAATTATTAATAAAAATATACATCTAAATAAATAACAATAAATAAAATAATAAGTATTTAATAAAAATTAAAGCTTTTAAATAAATAATATATAGTATAAAAGTCAATTATAAATTATAAATTATTAACTAGTAAACTAATTATAAATAAGTAGTAAATAATATGTGACATGTAAAATAAGGATTAGTAATTTAAATATTTTAATTTAATATTAATTTTAAATTAAAATATATAATTATAATTAAAAATTTAAAAATATATAAAAGAGAGTATTTTATATTTTATACTTAACGGAATAATAAATGGTTATAAAATATTGAAATAGATAATAACATTTAATATAAGTTAAAATTTTAATTAATAAATATTTTAATAATTAATAAAAATTAATGTTATTATTATTTTTTATTCACTATGATTAAAATTATTGGTAAATAAGTAATAATATTATAGAATATAAAATGTAATATCTTATACAGTATTACATTAAACATTCTATAATATTAAAAATTTATTAGATCTTATCCTATCAAATTTTATACTATCAATTCTTATCTTATGAGGCGTGTTAAATGAGCCCTAAAAGAATATTATGGACTGGAGGGAGTATTATTTTTTATCAAACATTTTCATATTACTTACGTCAATAAATAAATAACTTACCCTTCATTTAATATTTCTATTCTAAATTTATCAAGAATTTCATTTTCATAAATTATATTGTCAACTAATAAAATTTAAAATTAAATTAAATTATGATAAATATTTGCCATAATAACTAATTATTTAACATACATTAATTTCATATTTAAAAAATTTATTTCAAATACGGAGAAATTAAAACTTATATTCATATATCAGTCAATGTAATTTTTTTTAGTTTAAATTCTGCATACAATGTAAAAGAAAATTTATAATATTATTTTTCACTGTCATCTAATTAAATAACTTCATTAAATGATTATTCAAGTAGTAAATATGAAAGTCAACTATTTTTATCAATATGATAATATTTAATTAAATAATAATAAAAACAATTTATACTGTGTCGATGCATGAAAAAAAAATATTTTTTATTGGTAATTTCTTCTTTAAGATATTTTTTAATGGCAATAAAAAAATAACTCGGAATATTATTTACGGGCTAATAAATAAAGAATAATAGTACACGCAAAAGATATCGCAAAACAACACGGACCTGGTTGCTCACAATATCAAGTGGCCGTCGATGCCAAATCGAAAGCCCTAGATCAAACAACAGGCCCCAAAGCAAAAACCTTCTTCCTCTTCTTCTCCTTCTTCTTCTTGTTGTTCTAGCTCGATCATGGGAACGCCGGAGACATCACGAGAACCCTGCCCGGACCGCATCCTCGACGACATAGGCGGCGCGTTCGGCATGGGCGCCGTTGGGGGCTCCGCCTGGCACTTCGTCAAGGGTCTCTACAACTCCCCCAAGGGCGCCCGCCTCCTCGGCGCCTCCCAGGCCGTTCGCCTCAACGGGCCCCGCATAGGCGGCAGCTTCGCCGTCTGGGGCGGCCTCTTCTCCACCTTCGACTGCTCCATGGTCTACCTCCGCCAGAAGGAGGACCCCTGGAACTCCATCTTCGCCGGCGCCGCCACCGGCGGCTTCCTCTCCATGCGCCAGGGCCTCCCCGCCTCCGCTCGCTCCGCCGCTTTCGGCGGCGTCCTCTTGGCCCTCATCGAGGGCGCCGGGATCATGCTCAACAAGATCTTCAGCGCGCAGCAGCAGATGCCTATTATCATAGACGAGCCCGGGCCCGCTGGGTACCCTGCCGGGTTTCCGGGCCAGCCCATGGGTCAGACCATGGACCAGCCTGTGCCTCCTCCTTCGCCGCCTTCGGATTCGGCGGGGAAGCCGTGGCTAGGTAGTTTGTTCGGCGGAGGGAAGAAGGAGGAACCGGTTTCCGGTGGTGGTGGAAGCGAGACGAAGATTCTGGAGAGTTTTGATGCTCCTCCTGTGCCCAATTTCGAGTACAAGTGAAGAATTGGGGATCTTTTTTTATGGGTAAGGATTGAAGGCTCGAAGAAGAAGAAGATCGAGATTTTGAGCTAGGGTTGGATTTGGGGGTCAGTGATTAATGTTATTGTATCAGCAAGTATAGTTTTTACTTAGCCTGCTTTCTTACTATTCTTATTATTATCTGTCTTGCTAATTTAGCTTGCTTTTGATTTGAGATTCTGGACCTTGTTAGGTGGATTATAATGGATTCAGAATGCGATTGGCTTCTGGAACGAAAATTTTGTGTTATTATTATTTTTTTTCCACGTCTTTCTTTGTTTGTTTGAGTTTTATAGATGATGGAAGGATTGATTCATATGGGAATGAAATGGAAAAGCAAGAAGAGGAGTGGATGAAATTATGCTTCCTTCTTGTTTTGGTTGTTCAATCACTTGAATGAGTTCAGGATAGGGAAATGCCTGTCATTTCCTCCTATTTGGAGAGAGAGAAAAATGGGAGCTTTGGCCTTTGAGTGCCATACTGTCATTCCTCTTCTTCCTCTTGTAAATCCACTCCCAAACATGCTTCTAATTTGATTATTCATTCCCTTCTTTGTCATTCTTTCTCTTTCCATCTTTCCAGATAGAGCCTAAAAATCCAAACACAGCCTAAAAGATGTTTGATTTGTGTTGTTATTTTCATTTTGTATTTATTCTGCTCTTTTCTTCAAATTACTCCTTTAATATCAAGGGCATCATCAATGATAGTTATATGTAATTACGATCCATAGTTAATTTGTTGAGAATTCAGAGTAATCAAGTTAACAGTTCATTCAAAAGAAAAATTATGATAGGACTTTATACATTCAACACAGCTTTTATAGGATCTTTTTATGTAATCCACAAGTTCTTAACCAACTTAGATGTTCTGCCTCTAGGAATGAAAGTATTGTGGCCTTACATTCAAGAAAAGTATGGGATTTTGATAGAAATGCTGTATATAAGCAATGTAACTTTGAAACTGAGATTCATGAATCCATTTAGGCTACCTTTCTCTAACCTTCTATTCCTTGAAACTGGAAGTGAACTTGATTGTTTATGAAGATCTGTATTTCCTGAGTGGGCTGAGTTTGATTGTTTATCAGGATCTATCTTTTTCTATGTGAGGCTTTTCTGCATTCAGTTATCGTTGATGTTTGTAAAGAGGTGACACAATCAACAGAGTGTAGAATATGCTAAACTGACTAATGTGTTTTTATCCTGTTATATGTATATTAAGTGAGTTGAGCCTTGAGTGCACTGATTAGCCTAGCTCCTGAGTTGTTGCTGTAACATTAGCATCCTGGTCCGGCAACATTGCAATGGAGTATTTGCTGTCTTTGCAAAGTTGCTTGAGATGAATCAAGTTAAGGCGTATCCTCAATTCACTCATTTTAAAATGATTATCCTAAAGATTGGGTTCTAATTAATGTTTAAATTGACCCGTGAGCTAACCTGTGACCTGAATATGTTGGGCTGGGCCAACATATTTCTAACCTGAAACAACTTAGCCCAAAGTTACCTAGTCTGAAAATGATCTGGCATAAATTGCAAACTATTTCACTTATATGAGAAAAACTCAAGGAATATTCCCATTTAATCTCGTATTTTTGTAACGGTAATTAAGTTCAAAGACTCAATTATAATTTTTTATTTACTAGAAGAATTTAATTACAAATTTTTATTAACTATAGGAATCTAATTATAAGTTTTTAAATTATGAAAGTCTAATTTTAAATTTGATAAAACTATAACAACCTATAAATTAATTAAAACAAAAAAAATTACAGGAAAATTCTAGTAAAAATTCATTTTTGTCTCTGAGATTTTAAGCGTGATTCATTTTAGTCCTTGACATTTTATTTTGTAGGTCACTTTAGTCTCTGATCAAACAAATATCAGTCAATCGTTACTGTTCAGCTGACATGGTATGTTAAATGACATGTGACATGTCACATATTGATGATGTGTCACGTTGAGCACACATGCATGCTAATATGGCACTACATTATAGTTGATTCAGATTAGTCCTTGCAATTTTCAAATGTGTCAAAACAGTCTCTGAAATTTTCTAAAATGTGTCAAAAAAGCCACGAATCTCCAAATTTCTCCCACTTTGTTTTATAAAATCTAAATCCTCAATATCTTTTAAACTCACTTATTTTTCTCTCATTTTCACACCATATTTAGATAAAGCTCTTTCTCACATAAAATAATAATGAGAAGAGAATATATCACCAATAAGTTATTGTTGTTATTAGATGAGTGATAAGCAATTTAATCCCCACAAAGATGAAGACATATTGGGAGAGGAAGTAAACATAAATGCTTTATTTCAAATCGATATAATTGTGTTTGCCCTATTCACACCAACATCCCCAAAATGCTTTCTCATCTTCATTGCGACAAACTTGTCATGCAAATCGCAAATAAATAGCGCACAGTTTATGTGCATCTTCATCTGCGAATGTGGCATAATTGTTATTCAACTAGTACACTCTTAGAGGCGATGGTTCCCTATGACCCACCACTATTTTTGAGGCTTTCTCATAATCCTCTATTTGAGCTTAATTAAAGCTTTTCTCGTATTTGAGAAGGTTTGCCTGTACATTTGACATGTAAAGTTTTTTTTTCTTGTCATGCTATATTCCTTTTATACCAAATTCCTTCCCAAATTAAAACTAAAATGTTTCAAATGATCCCTTAATGAACTTTATTCATGCTTGATAATATAATATTTCCACTGCATATTTTTCATATTTTAATCCCCAATTTATTCCAAAAAATACACTACAACAACTAATACATTAGTTATCTTAGCTAAGCATGGGGTCTGAAATTTGGACTTGTGTTTTGGATACTTAAAATTTGGGTTATTTAAATAGGATGTGAAAATAAGTGAGAAATAAGTGAATTTAAAAAATATTGAGGATTTAGATTTTTTAACACATTTTAAAAAATTTCAAAAACTCTTAACACATTTGAAAATTTCAGTGGCTAATCTGGACATATTTTAATTTTGATCGAAGAGTAAAATAACCTACAGAATAAAATTTCAACACTAAAAGTTAATTTTAAAATTTTAAAAACTCTTCATTAAAATTTACGTCCCATTTTTCCACAGTAACTAAACACACTCCAAGCAGGTTTTCCTACAAGACATACAAAGTGATACCAATATTAACTCTTTTGCAAGCATGCGAAGATAACTATTAGTAAGACACCAAAGCTAAGGCAAAATGATACAGCAAACCCGTGAAGTATTGGTTAAAAAAAAAAAAAAAAGAGGTCCAGTATCCCCATTGATAAATGAAAACGAACCCACCAAGCGCAACTTTCTAATCGCCCAGAGCGATGAAGAGGCGAATTGCATAGCCAGCAGACAAATAGTCTAGAGAGGGGCTTGGGTGCTTAGATATCACCCGCGTTGATCCGTTATTGCTGACATGCATGCCACCTTGGCCAACACTCTGCTTTGGTCAATCACAGCTGCCGAGCCGCTTTGATTCAACAAACCGTTTGAAAAAGAGAGATGAAACACATCAAGGCCTTCCACTTCCTCCACCAGCCTATAAATATGCTGCAATGAAATATTGTGTGGGGTTGCAAAAATCAGAGTGAAATACGTAGTGAGAAATTTTGTACGCAATTCTGAGACCTAAAGTAATGAAATGCATTTGAAACGTTGACTGAGCTCTTTCGATTTCTGATTTTTACCTTCTTTTATTATTGTTTAATAGCTACATTATGAGGATCCTCTGGTTAGTGTATTTTTTGTTCTGAGACGGCTCATTGTGAGCTTTAGAGCCCTCACCTGAAACACAAATCAACCCAGCGAACGCAAGCCTTCGATTCTCACAAAACATAGGCAATCGATCGTTCTCATGCGTGAAAGGGTTTCCAACTAAAACGCGCTCCTTCGCCTTCTCCCACGATGGTTGTCCCTCCCGCACCGAACTCACTTTTGTCTGACTCCTAATCCTACATAAGGACCTTTTATGTTGCTAGCGTATTCTCTAGCAAGTGATGCTTTTTTGTGCTAGTTAAACGAAATCGGCACAAACTTAAAATAGTTTTTTCATTTCTGCTCTAGCCTAGCCTAACACAACACCCCAAGGGAGAAGCTGAACATACAGAAGCATGAAATATAATAGCAGCAGCAGCATTGCAAGTAGAAAAATTCGAATGATGAGAATTGGATCAGAAAGTTGCAAATTCATAACCGAAAGCTCAATTCAGCAGAAAGATAGATAAGCACAACAAGGGAAAACAAAACACAAGGACAAAAGAAAGAAGCACCGTATTCCCATTGCAAGCTTTCAGAATACATAAGGATCACAAATTGCTAAGATTCTCCCTCTCAAGTAAGTAATTGTAACAAGTTACATTTCCGAATGAGACACAAAATTATTTCAAACCAATCAGAATCCCTACTTCGAGGCAAAAACACAAACAAACTAGACATCAGTCATGCAGAGTGCCCAGAATATCATCATCCCTGTACAAGTAGAACCTGCAACAACAAACACACAGAAACAAATTCGTAAGATTTCAAAAGGCTTCACTTCACAAATACATCCAAAACAAAAATTAAAATAGAACACGATTCCAAGACACAGAACATACTCCTTGTCATCGAGCTTGAGTTGGGAGCCGCCGTACTCGGGCAAGAGCACGGTGTCACCCTCCCTGACAGCAACGGGAATCAAATTCCCTGCTTTGTCACGTGCTCCGGGTCCAACCGCTATCACCTTACCGGAATTAAGCTGTTTCCAAACAAACAAACAAACAAAAACAAATGATTCATTCATTCATTCAAGCAACAAATCAAACTCCATTTGCAAAACAGCAAACACCACATGAACCCAACCAGCAATGGCAATAATAGAGAGTTATTTGAATCGACAAATTCATTCGACACTGCAAATATTAAAGCAATTTAACGAAGAGAGTAGTGTGGGGGCGAAACCTGGGGGGTCTTTTCGGGGAGGAGGATGCCAGAGGTGGTCTTGGAAGGAGGGACAATCTTCTCGATGAGGACGCGGTTGAGGGTTGGAATCAATCGCTTTGCCATCACTCCCTGCTGCTACCTACTGCCTGAACAATTAGGGTTTTCGCTGGATTTAGAGCAGAGATAGGAGTGAGTGAGTGTGGCGTTGGTCAGATTTTAAAACGTGGGAACTACGGCAGATTCTGGATGGGAGTGGAAGCTTCTAGTGACTAGGAAGGAAGTAGGGTTTTGGAGGGGTTTTGGTTTTGTGGCTGAACCAACCCTATCCATATGGGCCTAACAAAAAGGGCCTATCTGAGCTCACTGGATAGCATAAACTGGACCTCCCTTGGCAGTCTTGTTTTGTGGTCTAAGAACAAAAAAACAAATAAGTTTTGGGCCCATTTTAAGATTTGGCGTTTCAAACTATATGCACAAAAAGAAGTTGTTTTGTTGATGATATATTGGTCTGGGTGGAAAGAGCATGACTCGAGTCCCTCAAAAATGTTGCCTTGCATGTTATTGGGACTAATATACACGGGAAAACATATTATTGGGGTTTCGGTATTTAACTGGTAGTAGATTAGTCTCTTACTTGTTAGATAAAGAGAGGCTAAAAAAAACAAAGAAAGAAAAAATTATTTTTTTATTGATAAATGATTGTTCAACAAACCAAAACGAAAATTGTTAGACTTTGCCCTATGATAGTATGACCGATAATTCGAGTTATCATTAAGTTTAAATTCAATCATAGAAGGTTATATAATGAGTGGGATTTGAACTTAAAAAAAAAAAAAAAATCCAATTTAGAGTGAGACAGTTATTGTCTAGAAGGATGACCCGTCTCATATTAAATGAAGATACCACATAATGTCATTTTTTTGGTACGTATACCACATAATGTTAAAGATTGCCCTGCATAGGCCAAAATCTAAAATTTCATACTATACATTTTGTGTGGTTTATAGTTTAAATTACATGATTTGATTTAACTTCAAAGTAACTGTTTTAATACTTCTACTCAAACTGCAGCTTAAGATTAAAAGATATGTTAATATGTAAATAAACGTGATTTTATTAAACATGTTGAAATGAATTAGAATTTTCAACCTATATCTTTCAAACCATGATTTAGGTTGTGCAAACTGAAACCCAAAATTATGCTTAGCTTAAGCTTTAGCTGAGCCTATTGTGGTTGAGTCCAGTTTGAGATGATCTTAACCGGCTTAGCTTAGTTCGAAGAGCCACAGAGACCAGGAAAAGGACAACCACGATCCGAAGATTCACTTTTTTTTACTAGATAGACATTATCCCAACGGTTTTTCCTTGTTAAAGCCAAAGTACACCACAATTTTTTTTTCTTATAATTTTTATTTTTGTAGACCACACATGATGCCCACAAATGGTTGGAGCTTAAGCTAAGCATGAAATATGTGCTATCGAATTCACATATCTCTATCAGTTATACATTGTTCTGTAGCAGTAGGAAAGATTCTTCAAGTTTCTTTTCTAGCAGCTATCTTTTTGTGGCACCATGGTTGACAATCTGAGGACCACAATTTCCCTTTTACCAAATACACTTTGCCACCCCCAGTAGCTTTTTAGCCTTATATTTGAGGTCCAAAACTCTAATCATGGAAAAAAAGCAGTTCCTTCATTAGCTTCTTGTCTTCTGATTAGTGCAATGACTTTACAAAAATGTGGTTCTGGTGCCTACACCAGTTTCTCTCTGTATTGTTCTTCCTTCTTGACAGGGACTTCATCTAGAATCGGGTGATAATTAAGTTCCGTCCATGAAACCATGAAATGACATTTTTTTTTTCTCTATGTTGCCCGACAAATATTGCTTAAAGAAAGTTGAATAGCCTAAACCATGATTACATAGAGGAATAATTTGATTTAAGTGGAGGCAACACACAAATGAATACAAATTTGATCATTGCAACATCTGATTACGTTCATACCATAATAAAACAAGGGGACATGATGAAATTTTGATTGGGCCAATTTTTAGTGCAGTGTGAGTGACTCATTTCACCGTCTACTCAAAAGGTTTTTCAACCACATGGAAACTTGGAATTGCATGACCCCTATAGCTTCCCCACTTCACTTTCTTTTCAAGGGCACATTTGTCTCTTTCTTTTTTACCGCGGGGGGGAGAGGGGGGTTTATATAGATATATATGCATTGAATTGAATAGTTTTACATATATATCCTGCTTTTTACTATATAGAAACCAACTTAAATTGATTTCTACTCAAATTTTAAAATTTTTTCAAGACAAATTGAAATTGATTTAAATCATTTTGATTATGAAATTAACTTAAATCGATTTGTGGAATGTGTCAGACTTTCTAGTGCATGCCAAAGACACTTATGAATCAAAAAATCGATTTTCACGTTGGTCAGGTAGCAATTTAAATTAATATTAGTGTAGGTGTTGTTAGACTGGTTTCTTGAATCGATTTAAATCAATATTAGTGCTCCATTCCATTATATATACAAGTAGCGATCTTAACAGCTCATTGTGCTTAATTAAGTAACCCAAAAAAATTTTGAGTGTAAAAATTGAGTGACAATATGACAGAGAGTTATGTTCATATTCTTGTCTATTATAATGGTGAGATTATAAATACAGTAGAGGATGAGACATTTTGTAGTGACAACCAAGCTTGATTAGTTGTCTATCTACCTATTAATTTATTAGAGTTGCAGAGCAAAATACTAGAAGAGTCCGAGGGAAACAACAAGCAAATCACAAAAATATTCTATAGGATGCCGGTTGATATTTGGTCAAATAAGATCTGATATAGAAGGTTTTGAATTTGGAAAGACAAGCATGTAAGTCACATATTTTCTTATTTTCACTTGTTTCCTGTTATTCATAGAATATATCTATTTGTTGAAATCCAAGATGGTCCTTTTAGCTCAAGTGGTTCAGCTGTAGGTCCACCATCATTTGTCGTGGCACCTCATGCATCCTTGTCTGTTGAAGTGCCTTGTGATCATGTGCAAAACTCATACACAACAGATAATGACTTGGCTTCTCTAAGCTTTGTACAACTTGTGAGGCAAGTTGAAGAGCCATTACCGTTAAATCCCCAGTCATTAGTGCATTTTGGCCCATTGGCGATTTTGATTTTGTTGTTGATTAGCAAGATGATGAAAAAGATGAATATGAGGAGCTTTGTCATGCAACAAATGATGATGATGATGATGATGATTATGATGAGGAGGAGGAGGAGAAGTTGTTATTTCAGGTACAAAACTTGGGTGAACAGTCCATGTCTCAATCTCAATCCTAATATCAGTCTCGAGAGCACCTCAGTCACTATTCCGCGGTCGATTTGATGCAATATGATAAGATGTGGGTGGACCTTCATCAGGCTCGGGGTTTAGAGAAAAAAATAATCTGGCAGTTGACCAAATGTTTCGTAATAAGGAAAGGGTGTTGTTTACGATTAAACATTACAACATCTAAAAAGGCATTAAGTACAAAGTTAATAAGTCTAACCACATAAAATTTCATTGCAAATGTGTGAAATTTGGTAATGGCTGTAATTGGAGTATATGTGTGATGCATCGCTAGAAAACACAGTTGTGGGAAGTTTGAAAGCTCAATGGATTGCACACGTGTACCTTCCTTGAGTCTACAATTAGTATATCCAGATAGATTATCATATTATCTAGGCCCATATCCACCCCATGGTGCAAGCATATCCAATGATAGCCATCAAGTCGCTGCAAGCATTAGTAAAGTTAGATTTAAATTTCAAGACAGTGTACAGGAAGATGTGGTTGGCCAAACATAAAGCAATTGCTATGATTTATGGTGATTAGGAAAAATCGTATAATGAGCTTCCTAGATGGTTGGGTGGTCTACATATATGTCAGGTAATATTGTTTAGCTATAGATTGGACCATCATATTTAGGTGATGTTGTAAATAATAGTTCCATTATTTTCTGCCATCTTTTCTAGACATATCCGTCGTGTATAAAAGGGTTCAAAGATTGCAAATGACTTATTTCAAGTAATGACACTCACCTATACAACAAAAATGGTGGACCACTATTGATGGCAAGTGTAGAAGATGGCAACTCAAACATTTTGCCAGTTACATTTGCCATCGAAGAGAAGGAGACAAAGGAAGCGTGATCTTTTTTCTTGAGAAACCTCCAATAGCATGTGACACCACAGAGGGCATTCTTGTAATATCTGATAGGTATCATGCTATCAAAGCAGCTTTAAATGTGGAGGGGCGTGGTTGGCATTCTCCTTCAGCTTATCAAGCATACTACGCTTGCCACATTGCGTCAAACTTTGCTATGAAACTCAAAAGAAATCAGGCGGTTGCTAATGAACGTGACATATGCAAAGACTAAGCACAATTTTCTATATTGGTTTGGCATATTGAGCCATGTGAATCCAGCGTTGTGTGCGTTGACTAGCAACATACAATGTGAAAAATAGGCTTACAAAGCTAATGAGGGCTGTCAATTTGAGCATATGATTACCAATTTGTCAGAGTATATGAGCGCTGTCATGAAAGGCACCTGCAATCTTCCCATCATAATAATAGTAAGGTACACTTATTATTGTCTTATTCAGTTGTTAGTTAGAAAGGGGACAGAGGCAAAGTCCCAACTTGAAAGTGACAGAAAATTTCCAGAGCCTCTCTTAAATGCAACTAAGGAGAGCAAACAACACTTTGCAGTATAAGTGCCACTTGAGTCACTTGAGAGAGGTTGGAATACTTGGTTTTTAAACAAGATGACTATGATACCTGTGGTATACGTGGCAACGGATAAGTTCCGTACTGCCCTGGGGTCCCCTGAGACCCACCCGTGCCGTTAGAAAAGCCCCGGATGGTCGGGGAGCCTTGGAATACAGGTCGGGTGCTATTGCTATAGAATTCTATAGAACAGCCTCGCTACAGCTTCCTAGGCTCGCTGCAGCGAACGGGCCTAGTGTCAGCACAATGCAAAAATGACGTAGTTTCGTTTAGTGAACCCTCAACACTTTTAAACACCCCATAGTCGAGATTTACACCCTAAACCCAGAACCCTTTCTCTCCCAACTCTCTCTAATCCCTTTTTCACTCAATCTAACTCCATTCCATCTAATTTCAAGATCAAAGGTAAGAGATTTATGGTTTTTCATTGTTCCATTCATTCCTATATGATAACCTAGAGTTTGTGTAGTGTTTTTTCTCCCCATTCCTTCATGTTTTCGAGTATGGGTATCATGGGTTGTCTCCATGTATGTCACAGTGATGTGGGGATGCAAGTTCTGCAGAGACAGACTCGTTGCAGAAAGTGACGCGGGCAAGAAGCTCGCTGCAGCGAGTGGTCTCGCTCCAGTGAGAATGGGCGATCACAGCTTTAATTCCCCTGTGTTAACAGAGTTATATTGTAGGATCTAGAGGTTATCAGAGACTAACCTAGAGTTTTGTAACTTCGGTGGCAGACGTTGGTGCCATCCCTCCTTCCCAAAACTCCGTCGATGTTGATGCCACCACTTCCTCCCCTCCAGGTGAGTGGGTTCGGGACCTATGGCCCTTATATTGGTCATTAGAGCTAATTTCTTAAGAGATAACATATTGGCATGTTTTAGAGAATGATTTAAAGAGACTAGAGATTTTGAATGGTTTATATATACACATATGCTTATCAAAGAGATGATTTTCAACTAGAGCATGAAATAATTGTTTTAATGCAAACTCATGAGACCATTGTCACTAAATGATATTAATTAAAGAGTTAGATTATAAATTATGATTTGTAGAGCTATATGCCTAGAGAAATGTTAAATCAGAGTTTTAGAGAAATGGCAAGTTTTATGACTTAGAGGCTAGACAACAACTATAGAGAAATAGACTGTGAGTTAACGACAGTTATTCCATTAATCTTAGTATACCAAGTTACCTTCGGGCCAAAGAAATGATAAACAGGACCTAGTCAGGTGCCCCAGAGACTAGAGATTTTGTTATACTGTGCATAACCAGAGAATTGTTATGTCCCATGAATTGGGCATAACCAGAGATTCATGTTTCTTTATTATTGTATTGTGGTTTATGATTTCTACAAAAATTGATTTCAAAGCCATTTTTATTCCTATGAATATGAACCCTAGAGTTATTCCATTAATTGATTTTGATGAATCATGTATATTATTATTTATCTCCTTTGGCTATCCTATGAGAGGGCTATAGGTGAAGGCCTACTCACTAAGTTTTAAATAAAACGCATCCCTCTTCCTTCCTCTATTACAGGTGCTGTAGACGCTGCGTATTCTTCTCTTCCACCTCCTCCCTCGCAGTAGAGATATCTCAGTCGGTGAGCTTCATTAAGGAGTGAAGTATTCTTTTGGTATTTTATTTAGAGATAAAGTGCTCCAGTATACATGACGAGTAGGGTCTCGGACCATAGAAATGTATTGCATTATTTTACCATGATTGTTTTGTATTTACATGATTACAGATTTTATATATATTTTGTATAGAAAGCAACTCATATTTTATGAATCACAAGAAATATGTTCGAAGGCTGGAAATGAAATTGAAATGAATTGTGTTTTCATTTCAGAGGATTATGCTAGGGTTTACTTTGATCATATTATCATGAAACCAATGGTTTGTTAGAGATTAAATAATGCTTTATAAATGGTTTTTTTTTATTAAATGTGCATATAGAGAGCCTCAAAGGTCACGATGCTTATGTGGGAATAAGGATTCTCCATGTGCTGGTCAAGTGCCCAGGTCGGGTCGTGACAATGACATTAGCAATCGTGGCCAGTGAGAATCCAAGGTGGATTTAATTGAGCAATAGTGCGATTATGGGGACTTTGAAAAACTGCGCTATCCATGCTATCATGCCCTCACTACCTGTGCCAATGCTTGACGAGGTTGGACATCTTTTGTTCATGAAATTTATAGCATGGAGTCGATGTTTAATGTTTATAAAATGAAGTTTTGTGCTATTGCTAATGAAGAGATATGACCTCCATACAAAGTGCCTCCTTTGTGATTGAATCCTATGATCATACGAGTTATTGAGGGTTATCTAGTTTCTATGAGGATTCACAATGAAATGGATGAGGTTGACCCCAGGTGGCCAAACCATTGTGGATTGTGCAAGGGAACAAGTCACACTAAATGGTCATGCCCGAACCCTCTATCCTCTACTAAGTGTCATTGAGTCATGCATATTATGTGTTATATTTTGTTTTATTAAGTTGGCTTGTTATTATCTATTTACTTTACTAAGTTGTGGTTTTTTGTAATCTACTCAGTATAATATTGTTATTTTAACCTTGTTGTGGTCTCTTTGTTACTGCATACCTAATGTGGTCTCTTTGTTATTTTACACTATACATGCAACCATTCATTTAATCTAATTAAATTAAAATAAACAAGGAAAACGCATAATCATAATCACTGCCCCCTTTCTAGTGCGTCTAGGGGCCTTATAGTGACTCCCTATGTTACAACGCCGGCGTATAATTTGTTGTGTAGGTCTGCATTGTCCCTGTCCCTGTCCTTGGTCCTGTTCTTGCTCATGCACCTGCTCCTGCACCTGCTTCTAGTCTTGCTCATCACCAGTCCCATCATGATGCCTTATCTGTGCATCTAGGTCATGCTTCATTAATGGTCGATAGACATTATCTGTACCAGATGGCACTGTCTTATGACCCATAGGTTGCCTCATGAACAAGGTGTGTCGTACGAATCAATGCAAGCCAACACCTGAGAATATGTCATGTTAAATCCCGGACTGAATGATAACTGTCGAGCTATGTCACACTAGAATAGATCCCTTATGAACTGTTGTGCTGGACTGCCCTAAGCCAATAGATTTGAGATGAATTGGTGACTGGGGTCGGTCAACTTGGAAGTAAAGCCTGTCATGAACTAGTGGCAGGGGCTAGGCATGAACTGCTAAATGGGGTCGAAAATAGGGCTTGTCATGAACTGATGGCTAAGGCCAGTTATGAATTAGTGCATGGGACTTTCCATGAATTGCTGGCTGTGGCTACCCATGAATTGGGTGCCAGGATACATCGGGGAAGGCTAGTATACTCGAAAACCCTAAGGCCGGTGGCTAGGCTCTAGTTAAGGCTGTGCGTAATTGGCATGATAATAATCATAATCATCTAGTCCACCCTCATCAAGACTGTGTGCATCCTCTGCATATTCATGACTGGTAGTATGCATATCGACACGTACTTGACACACTCGATTATATCTTTCTAAGACATCCGGTGGATGCAGAATATCCAGTGCTGGAGGGTCCTAGGCTACAACAACATGCGACAAATCCCTAAGTCTGGGATCATCAAGGGCTCCATGATTTACCAGAAACCTATTTGCCAATGACACATACCCCAAGAGTACTCAATGTAACACCCCGATTTTTCTGTCCGAGGGAAATGACCAAAATGCCCCTGAGGTCATTTCCTGACCCGAACTCGAGGGTAGCCAACTCGGTCATCCTCGAAGGGTCAACTCAATGTTTGATGGGGATAGAATGGCCTTTGAATGCTTCCGAAAGCGAAAATTTCATTTTCCGCAGTTTCGGGTCAAAATGACCAAAATACCCCTATAGCGTTTTTCAGTAAGCGTCTTAGTTTGAGCCGAAACTTTTCCTGAAGGTTTAAAAGCATGTTTTCATGTAATGCAGGTCTTTGCCTTTGCTCGCTGGTCCCGGACATTTTAGTGCAAAATTATGATTTTGCCCCTAGAATAGTGTTTTTGAGCTTAATGACGTAATTAAGCAAACCTAAGCAATATTAGGCTCTAAATGAAGATTAATTTATTTCCCTAATTAATCTAGAGTCAAAATAATTTATTAAAGTTAATTAGAACCTAAAATTGCTTAGAATAAACTTAAATCCCTTTTTTAGAATTCAAGACTCCTAGTCTTGGAATCTTGAATAGTGTTTTCTCTCTCCAATTCCTTAAATCAAGGAAATGTGTCTAGAGTTGTTTAGACTCTAAATTGAGGATTTAACTCACTAATGGTGCAAGACCACTCCTTAATTATGTCTAGACCACCTTAATTATCCATTTTCCTTACCTAAACACTTTCTTACAAATCCCTAATCTTAAGCATAATCAAAGATACACCTAAACACAACTCTAAACCACAATTAAAATGCAAACTAATCCTCCCCATGGGCTGATGCATTTCGGCCACATCATCCCATTTGACCACATATTAAATTATTTTCTCACTCAAAGAACCATGCTTGAGTCCATACCTTGAACCATACCTCACCATACTTTGAGCCATACCTCACCATGCCTCAAGAACACATTATCTCACCTCATGGAACTCATGGAAGCCTCCAATT
The DNA here is from genome assembly GCA_031216125.1 of Dalbergia cochinchinensis. Lineage (NCBI taxonomy): Eukaryota > Viridiplantae > Streptophyta > Magnoliopsida > Fabales > Fabaceae > Dalbergia > Dalbergia cochinchinensis. The sequence continues at coordinate 39,248,804 of CM062370.1, forward strand.
CTGCACACATGGCCGAAGCTCTTCACCACCATGAGCTCCCTTCATTTGTTTCATTTCTCTATAAATAGAATGCCTTGAGGAGCTTGCACCACTTTTAGATCATTTGCTAAGTTTAGGAAACACTCAAAGCTTTTCTTTTCTCTCAAAAGTTCTAGTGTTCTTCAAGTTCTTCAAGCTCTTCAAAGTTCTTCATCATCTTCATCTTCTTCTTTCATCTTCAAGTTCATCACACCAAGTAGGGATTTTCTTTCATGTATTCTTTCTTTAAAGTTCTTGTTCTAAGCTTAATGTTCATAGTTTCTCTTGATTCTTTTTAGAACTTCTTTTCCTTTCCTTTACCTTTTCATTTTCGGCCATAGGCCTTAGAGAACAAAGGAATGAGAGCTTGATAATGAGAGTTTCATGATGATGTTCATCACTTGAAACAAACTCTAGAGCTTGATTTTTGTTCTTGAGCAAAAGTGTTTCTAGTTTTCCTTTCTTGAACTTTTGAGAACTTTAACTTTGATGGTGTTTTAAAATGGCTCTATGAACTCAATGATGAGGACTCATGATGTTGGTGTTAATATATCATTAAGGTCATGAACTCTAGAGTTTTAAAATGCACTTTTCTCTTCTTGAAGATTTCGGCCATTTCCTTGAGATTTTCTAAGTTTCATGGTTTGATTCCCAAAAATATTATGTTGAGATCTAAGAACTCCAAGCTTGACTTTACCTTGTTTGGATGAGTTTGGGTTAAGGTTTAAGTTCCTTTAAAGTCTTGTTAAGAGCTCTAGAAAGATAAAATGAACTTGCATAATTTATTTTATGCTTGCATTCATATTTACATTCTTGTTATGCATCTTTACTTTCAAGCTATCACCTAAGAACATAAAGATTAAAATGGAACTTGCATCTTCACTTAATTTAAATCTCGAAGCCTTTCTATTTATTGTAAAGTCGATTGTTGTTGGGCCTAAAGCACTAAAATAAAGAATTGAACTTGCATTATCACCTAATTAATCTCTCGAATGCCTATCTATTTCGGCCTTAAAGTCGATTGTTGTTGGGCCAAGAGCACTAAAATAAAGAATTGAATCTTGCATATTTACTTTCAAGCTTGCACGTTTAAGATTATGCCTCGCATATTTACTTTCAAGCTTGCACGTTTAAGTTTATGTCTTGCATATTTAATTTTAAGTCATCACTTTACTTCATAAGCAAGATTAAAAATGAAAAGCATGAGCACGTTTAGTTTATGTCGTAACTTAAGAACCTAGAGCTCAAAGACTTGCCCATTTCATTCCAAGTTAAAGTTTAACGTAAACTATACTTTGAATGTATGTTTTTCGGCCAAGTAGTGATGATGGACTTGCAATGAGTTTTTATCTAGCTACTAGGACCAATAGTCTATGTTTTAAGTTTTCCTTAAAAGCATTACAAATCTTTATAAGGTTATGCCATCACAAGTTGTGATTCCAATCTCTTTTAGGGGATGGAATATGTTTTGGTCACTGACCTAAGGCTTCACTTAGCCTCTTGATGAATTAAAATGTTTTGCAAGAGTTTTAGAAGTTCTAGATTGATTCCAAGAGAAACTAGTCAACTTATGTACCTAGAAATGTCAATTTAACTCTCTTATTGAGGTTAAATAATTTCGGTTCTGATATGGTGAGTATGATGCTGTATGATGATGTTTTGATGTGTTGGAATGTGTGAGAATATCATATGATGATGTAGAAGCGATCCTATGCATGATAGGTAAGAAACTAGCTAACTAGAGATACCGTAAAGCTAGAATTTAACATAGTTTTGACCTATTTGTTTATGGAACTAATCCAAACTGTTTTAATGGGAACATAATCAGATTTAGATTGTTTAGACATGAAAAACTTGGTATCATTTGAGTTAGAATTGAATTTTAGCACCTATAATGAAACTAGTAACTAGAAAACCGTAAAAGTGCAAGTTTAGAACTCTTAGAACATTTATTTTTCTGGAATCTGTCCAGCACCCTTACAACATGATAAACATGATTAATAATTAGTCCTTAAGCATAGGAATGTCTCATAATTGATTTAGATTTAATTTATAGCGCCTTAGGCGAAGACGGAACCGAGAAAGGGTCTAAAACGTAAGTTCTAGAACCCCGTAAACACAAGTTAGAGATTCTGCCCTATGCTATTCAGATTTAAGTATGAACATGAGAATGAAGAATGATGTTTGAGTATGAGCCCTTAGGTGCATAAAATATGAGCGACGGATATTAGAGAACCATATCTCATGATTAAGACCTGTAAGGGTCAAAGCATAAGCTACCGTAAGGATAAACGGTTGAGAGTTCTATGATGATGCATGTGTTATGTAAATGATGATGATGTTATTCATATGATGAATTCATGAGGATATATGTATATGTGGCATAAAGCAAATTTGGAAGGAATTCGGTGTAATGCCATCGTGCCACCAAATTCCCGACAAATTTGGGGACTTAAAGAGATTTTGAAAATTAAGGTACTAAGATGGGTTCTAGGATGACACCGGTTCGGCCGAGCACCTCCATAGAACTCATGTGACATCGGTACCATTTTATATTCTTAGGTGACAGGTTCGAGCACCCTAAGAGATTTGCCCTAACCGTGCTCGGATAGTCGGGATTTATGATTTATGATCGCTTATCATTAAGTGGTAAGTAAGAACTAGTGGCGACTAGTTAAGGTATGAGCTCATAACCTAGATGTATGACACGTTCAGGTGACACCGGTTGCCGAGCACCCCGGATTCGATTGTCTTTTAGGGTGGCCCATGAGGAAGAAAGTTCATGATTATGATTATGTCACTAAGTTTTTGTCCCATATGAATGTTACTATTGCCACTTTATGCCACCAATGATGATGATGCTTGATGTTATGTTTTTATGTATGAGCATTAGGTAGTGTCATGCATACATTTTCTATTATGTTGCATTCATGACATTAAGATCATCTTAAAATGAATGGACCTTGGCTAAAGTATATTTTTGAAGTTTAAAATGAACTAAATGCATGTTCGGACATTCGTGATAATTAAATAGGTTCTGAGGGCGTAGATGATGACACCTAGGTAGTAGGAGGCCCTCTTGAGATTCTTTAGCAAGATTCTCACTCCTCTATCTCTTTCTTTCCGTCACGTCTTGAGATGGCGGCGTTAAGTGTGTTCGTGGACACCCCTGAGCATGGGAGGTGCACTATGACCCGACTCACGGGTCATACCATTTTGAGGGCGCAGTGCGGTCGGATTTTCATGTTCGTAGGCGCGCCGCTCATCCGTGCACACCCATCACGCCCCGATGCACCCTATGGCGGCGGCCAGGCGGGTTTTGGCGTGCGCGTATATACGAAAGTACTCCGTGAGGCACAATCGCCTTAGCCATGCGAGATTATCCCACCACGCTCGTGCCGGACCTACTTCCCGGAGACCGACCCGTCCGAGGACCCGCCACCCATCCGTATAAGCGAGCTCTGCCCCTCTCCCACCACCGGATGAGGGAGGGCGGTGAGATACCGTGACTCAGCCACGGCGCGGCGGACGAGATGCGACCATACCGAGGGTCACCCTCGATCCCCGCCTCTTCACGTCGAGAGCTCGCCCGGTTTCGGATATTTGCCTGCGTTCGAGAAGGGCGGCTAGTAGGAGGTGACGATCGTCCGATGGAGTACCCGGTTAGAGCACACACCACTTAGATGGGGATAAATCTTCTTTTGTTTAGAGGTTATCCCATTAGGTGCACTTGGGTAGGGGAGTAGATTATGTTTATGTTTTATGATGTATCTTCTTTTATGAATTTCCCTTGTACTGAATTAAGTCCCACACTTATAAGTGGGCAAGCTATATATGAGATATTATTTAGTGATGTTCATGTTGTGCATGTTGTGCCTCTATGTGCTTTGTGCTATAACGTTATGGAATATATGTTTTGCCCGTTCTTATTAATACAGATCGCTATCGGCTCTCACTTTGTATTTCAAAAAAAAATTTACCCATATTTTCCGCTAAGTATTTCTAAGTAAAATTGAGAACTATGAAGTAACAGACTAATGTTTAACCTAAGTATGTTCTAGAGTATTGGGTTAAAAATTAGGATGTTACACTCAACGAATAGCCGATCATCATAGGAAAATGGGTATTGGACTTGTCAGTCTTGACATGCATCCCATGCAGCATGCCATGGTCCATGATACTGAGGTCATCATGCGTCTAGATTCCCTTACCCATCCTTCACATACAACTATTTAATGTTTAGTAGGGCACTCAGTATATACTGTTTGCCACCAAACTATCGAACAAAGCGATTAGCCTAGTACTACTCAATCACAACAAAATTTATAAGTATTGTAAATGATGCCCAAATAGCAGCCTCCTCATAAAGGCCCTACGGAGTCCACCTAAACTGCAATAATGGAAACTAATATATTAGACTCCGAAGAATAAAACACACTCAATCAACACCTTAAGAGCATGACCATATGCTATTTATCCCAATAATACCAATCGTATCAATAGGCGATCTCTATAGCTAAACAGCTGACTCATATCTGTGTTTGTTGTGCAAGTAAAACCACTCCACCTAGAAAGAAAAATATATGACAATTTTACGTGCAAATAACTAAAAAAATATATAATCAAATAAATGTACCTCAATGCTAGTGGAAAGTATGGTCCTGTCCTATATATAATTCAGGCACTCTATACCATGCCCATGACTGTAGATGTGTCAAATATCCTCTAATCTTGGTAACATTGTATTTAACGCCACGACATAGAGTTTGATAAAGTGCTCCAAGTACCGCAAACCCCCAACCATATTTCCTAGTTACCTTAAAGTTATCCAAAAGAAAGAGCCACTTCAAATGAACTATGAACCCTGATTTGTCCATGAACATGAACCTATCAAGTAAAACCATAATGTGCACCCTAGTGTAACAAATAACTATAGCCTCATCAACATCATGTCTCAAATTGTAGAATGTCCACGTGAACCAAGGTAGGTTCACAGTGAATCCATTGATGTGCTCTTGCTGCAGGATTGCACCAAGCAAGTCTTGATATAATGTCCATATATCACGACCATGAAAATTCTCCCGTGAACCAATGATGCCACTCACGACCTATCCATCCATGTACAACCCTTATTAGAATGCAACATCTTGCAGCGTGATGGTACACTCTCCATAGGGTAGATGAAACGTGTGTGATTCAAGTCTCCACCGCTCAACAAGTACATTGATGATCGGTCTGTCATAGTCACAAACTAGAACCATCTACGCGACATGCCAAAATCTCAGTTGCCTAAGATAAGGCTTCATCAATGGATGTGGCTCCGCCATCTGATTATAACGCCTAGCTTTTAAGATTCGCATAGGCTATAAAAATGAAAGGGACATTGTTATATAATGAAAATTAATTATAGTTAGTTTAAAATTAACAAAACAGTTAATCTACAATAATTAAATTCCCCCAAAATCCTATAATCTTAAGCAACTAAACAATAACATACTAAATTAGTGTATCCTGAAGGAGACAGTGTAATCTCTTCACTAAATATTTATACATGCAAAAAAAATACATTGAAACAAAAATACAAATTAAATTAAATTAACTAAAACGTATCATAAAATAAATTTTATTCGAATGAATTATATTTATTATATTATACTCTATTCACTTACTAAATTATATATTAAAATTACATAGATAAAATTATTTACTATATATTAACTTACTTACAGTAACCTAACGCTAAAAAAGCAAATAATATATTAAAATATTTCAAACTAAATAAATTTAATTGTTAAGATAATAAAATAAATTAATTACCTACATTGCTAATCTTTGTGTAATGTGATCAACTTTATTTAGGTGGTACATATTTTCAGCCTTCTTAGTTTCCTTCTCCAACTTCTATCAACTCTCCACTAGAGAGCAAAATAGGAACCAAAAGAGCAAGAAATTTTGAAGAAGGGAGAAGTGAGAAACGGCTGAAACTTATTCTAGTGGGATGGGTTTATATAAAAACTTTCTCCATCAAAATCGACTCAAATTGATTTATCAGAGGCATCTAACAACCTTATCAAATCAATTCTGCAAAACGACTGACACATGCCTAGAATTAGGTTAAATTGATTTTCGAGCAACCTGATGCCACTGCTTCTTCTTATCGTTGCCTCAGATTGTTAACACTTGTATAAATCAATCTAAATCGATTTCAGCTTGTCTCGAAAAAAATTGAAATTTGAGTGGAAATCGATTTAAGTTGATTTCTATATAATAAAAAAAGGACACATATAAAAGTATTCAATTCAGTGCATATATATAATATGGTGTTTTTTTAATTTATATGTGTGAAAAATCCTGAGGCTTGCAACAGAAATTAAAAACAAAACAAGGGTCACCTGACAAATTTTGGTAAATAAATTAAGAATGCAAGATTGTGTGAATATATGATCTTCAAATAAGTTGAGATTTGAGAGGCAGCAGCCCAGGTCTCCCAATCAATAGGAAGGTTGGTCATTTTCAACTATGAGATAAATGAATATTTGAATGCTTATATAATTCTATTAGTCTCAGAGCCGAGTTAATCTTCCATAGCTATACCCTATCCCCAATATAGGTATATTGAAATAATGATTTCCATACCCATTACACAATTATGTGTTATATACGTTGTACCGATATTTTATTATCTAGTTATGCACAATATCTATGATATATCATGTCCAATACCAATATTGATACTTCAAAATATATCAAAATTAATTTTTTGAGTGGTTTTACAAGTTGGTTTGTCAATAAAATGCCATTGATATATATATATCTGTGTGTGTGTGTGTGTGTTTCATTAAAATAGTTATGATAAGAGTCAAATAAATTTAATAACATATTGATAATATCACATTAAAATTAATAAATTTAATATATATTAGTATATATAAACATGTATTCCTATCTTAAATTTCAGAATTTTATCATATCTGTGTGTTAGTGTCGAATCGTACCAATGTCATATTTTGCTTTTGTGCATCGTGAAGTGCCATCACTGTATAATGACATTATTATGCTGGTAATGCCCGATTGAACATCAAGGTGGGCGTGCCGGAGTGGTTATCGGGCATGACTAGAAATCATGTGGGCTCTGCCCGCGCAGGTTCGAATCCTGCCGCTCACGTTTTTAACCTTTCTTTGGTTTAATGATCAGTTATTTCATATTATCTTTTTTCCTTGAGTCACATCTTATATGGCTTTTCACCCATGTTGGCATTGCCTCTATCCCTTTGTGCCTTTATTGCCATCAATCAACAAGCAATCACAATATCACATTGAAGCTTCACACATTAGTCACACAAATTAATGACATTCTCTTCTGTGTCTTCGACCTCATCATCACTACTCCTAGTGGGGTTTCAATTATAGCAAGCACAAATTGCATATAATCTCCCATTCTCTGGATTGCTTCCTTTGTAATTGGACTTGCGTGAGGATGTCAACTATAAAGAGTAATCATGGCACTCGTGTGAGATACCCAACTGATCTCAATGCCAGAAGAAGAACTATGCGTGAACTCCACAATTTTGAACTATAATGCTCCATCAGTGTGGCGTGTCAATAAAAGAGGGAGGAGTGGAAGACCTGTGCCTGGCATGTTTCTTTCCATTCTATTTTATTTATTGGTGTTCTAATTTCTAATATAGATCCTATAATCTCACATACAGTAAGAACAAGCTATCCTTTCAAAAATTTAAATTAATGTGAAGAGATATATCACTCGTTAATAATTTTATACTTTATGGATATATTTAGTTGGAGGATGAAAATAAAAATAAATTTTTTATAGTTAAATTTTATAAATAAAATTACATGTAAAATTCAACCATGAAAAATTTATACTATCTTTAACCTCCACATAGCCTAAGAGTGGGCTCTATAGAACTCCTGACCCATCACTTTCACAATTCTATCTCATGTAGGGGACTCTTCACCCTTGGCCATTAGAAAGGCAACCATTGATAACAATTAGGCCATTTCTCACTGAACTGTGGTATATTTAGCCCACAGTAAAGTTGTTTTCAACCGATTATGATAGTGTCCTTGCAGAGGAACACTAGCAGTCTAGCACAGATGCATTATGTGAGAAATGCTAGAAAGCAGCATATGATGACTTATAAAGTTGATGAATACAAACGGAAAGGGCTCATCTGACAAGTTGACTGACATTTTCCCCACTGTGGGCTCTCCCTTCTCTGTTAGATTCCCTTTACATATGTGAAACTCACTTTAGCTGAGATGTTACTGCCACCTTTCCGTCTTTATTCTCCTTTTTGCTTGCAGAAACATTTTGATATGTTGTCTTTCTTTGGAAATTCAACTTGCCAAATTGTGAAGAGGATAGATACCATTTCTTTCACCATATCCCCCTCTCACAATGCTAATTGTAGCTTTAATTAACTGATAATTGTACGGTGTGACACAAATTCTGGTCAACCACGTGATAGGATGATACGAAAAAATCCTGTCCAACCAAATAATATGACATGTGTATAGATATACTGCTTTGAAGGTATGGCTTGTTTTGAACTGAAATGAGATTAAATGTATATGTTTGTAAGTTTGAGTTGTGGAGAAAATTAAAGGAGAAAAAGGAATTTATAGTGTAAAATTTGAAAAAATTACCTTACAAATTCTCTCCCTTTCATTTCAAAAACCAAATTCACAATCAGTTAAAGACACTAATAAATTGATGATAAGAAGAGACAAAAGAGATTTGCACACTTGTACTGTATAGACTTAAATTATGTATAGAAATGGCATTATTTCATTGTTATTATGTTAATTTCTTATCCCTCACTAACATTCTTGGATATGTATGCAATGGACCAAGCAGTGTCAATCGTAAATAGCTGCAATCATATTGGAGGTGGGGCGAAAACAATAATGGACGGTTACCCTTTCACAGAATCTGGGCGGCTATGAGATCAAAATCAAAAGCATCATATGCCCCACAGTTCTCATCAATTCCTCTTCCTTTATGATCACTTTATGTCTCATTATTCAGTCTTCACCATGATTGATCAACATCTAATCTTATGCTTTTACATCTCCATTATCTTTTGCTATTCTGGATAAAAAAAAAAAAAAAATAGTATTGTCTAATTATTATACTAGTATTATTATACATTCCTACATGCAAACAGTGTAATGTTGTGCAGTAATGTAAAGAAGGGGAAAAAAGTGAAGCAAATGATCTCGAGTAGCCAAATCTTTATGCCAATTATTTGGAAGAGTCTATCCATTTACCTATAGATTTAATTTATCAGCAAGCAAAGACAAATATCTCTAATTAAATGCACTATCTCTCCTCTTACACATATTTTTGCATGCGAATCGCAAAGGCAGCTGAAAGTATCTGAAACTATTTTTCTGGTCAATTTTTACAACCACAAAATCAGAAATTTGTCAGCTTTCTGTTTTAATTGATTTGTAGCTGTCTGGTGCACCACCATCTCTATTATCTGTAAACTTTGTGTCATTCTTAATTAATGTTTTTCCTCAGCATAAAAGAATCTTTTGTCATATTGCATAGTTGCTTATAATATTATAATTCCGCTCTGGACTCTTGAGAAAAAGACGCAGATTGCTTATATCAAAATTGTTGGTATAAGAAATATTTTATTAGGCCGGTTCTAATACGTTGAACAACTCTGTGCATCTATATAGCCAATCCCACGTTCAGAAAAAAGATGAGGACTGTATTCGATGGATAACAACTAATGTAAATTATTGTCGAATCTTCGTGACATGACACACTAATTGAATCTCGAAATATATTTACGTGGCAGATTTTGAAATACAGCTTTGAACGTAAACATTTTATGCTAGATTGAAATTAAGTGAAACACATGACCTTTTTTTTCTTTTGATAAAAATACATGACCAAAATCATCTATATCGGGACGATAACGGTTTGAATTTTTTATTTTTTTTTAAGAGAGTTTGAGTTCCTTGAATTATCATATACTAGTATATATCAATCAGATTGCTTCGTTTAACCGCGTGTGTTCTTGGACAAATATGTATATCATGTAAGAATCTCTTACATATTCCGTTCAACTCACCAATGTGGGTTATCCACTCACGAGAAGACAGAATAGCATCCCTCACCAAAGACAAGCACAAGTTCCCTCTGTAGAGAAAACATTTCACAAACGCGTTTTAGTTTTGCACGACTCGTATACAATCAATTAAGAATGTGATACTTGCATAGATATCTATACCCTCAGAATTCTGCACATATTTCTATATAACTTAGGAGTTAAGAATTTATGTACTCAGTATTTTTTTTAATTTAAATAATTTTTATATTCTGTATTTATCTACATGATAATCTAGGCAACTTGCTATTGCCAATTCATGCACATTTGGCATGAAAGAATAAACATCACAAGTGTTTCTAGTGGAATGTTTGCACAATGGTTGCCTCCAACAGAAACAACAGAAGGGTGTAGATTTCAAGTGCTATCCCTCAAAATTAAATAAGCAGAAATATCACGAGACAGAATCTGTGAAATTTTTGTCTTCTTTAAATAAGCAATAACCTTATGTCATGGACAATATGATTGCCATAACTAGGAGTGGGGGGGTGGGGAATCACGACCAAGCTCTTGTAATGTGGCATGTTAGTGGCTTGTGTCTTGTGCCATGTGCAGCCATATGTTTGGTTGCATTGGACTTAGAAAGATGTCTCCCCTTGCTTATCCTTTGCAGAAGGGTACCCACCTTTTCATCATACTTGACCGACCTTATTTTTCATTCTATTGATTGTAGGCTATGTAACCAGAGAATTCTTTCTTTCTTATCAAAATATTCGGTGAGGCTTACATTTTAAGATTTTGCAAAAATTTGCCAATAAACTCTTTGTTCAACTGAATATTGATGTTGGATTTAGACTTTTCCTTACTGCATTTGCAGCATTTATGTGACTTGAAAAATGATTCTAGAATTATACATTCAAGTGCTTGTACATGGTTGCACAAAGGACGACTCGGGTCAAGTTAAACCAAACTTGAATCTGGTTAGATTTTTAGTTCAGACTAATGTTTAGAGTCCAAATTTGCCCAAATAATAATCCACTTAATAATCGAGTCAAATTAGATCGACCTGAGTTTTAAATATCACATAAATTAAGATTTTGACATTTTACATAGAATAGTTAAAAAAATTTACAAGTAAGAAATAAAATTCTAGAAATATTTTATAATACATATTTCAAATAAAAAATATGACTATAGAAATAATATCAAGTTATCTAAAATATATTAATTGAATTATAAAGTATATTGGTAATTACTAAGAATGAAATACATAAGAACATAATAAAAATTAAGTTCTGTAATTTAAATATGATGATAAAATTATTTTACATTATTTTAAAAAGTGAATCAACTACTAGAATTCTATTTGATTACGAAAAGAAATTTAAAATAAAATCAAAAAAATCCGTATTTAAATATTTATCCAGCAAATCAAATCAATTGTTTAATATATATGGTGCATTTGTTTTAAATTTTAAAAAAATTATAAAATTTAAATTTTATATATAATTAAAAAACTAAAAATTAATTTTTTGAGATTCTAATTATTTTTTAAAATTATCTAAATATACGAAAAATGATTATGGTCTACGGGAATCACATCCAAACCAATTGCAATATTGATGTGCATAGTACGGACAAAAACTATTTCTACTAAAAGTCTATAGTCATTACATAGTGCTATTGATGGTCTGCTTATTATACATTTTCTTAACGATTTTAATTAATCTCCAAATTTTTCTTAATTATAAATAAGTAGCTAAAATTATGATTAATTAAGCTTTTGACTTTTATATATATATATCCTAAGAGTTCTTGAAGTGGGTCAACTAAGCTCTCTAGATTGGCCCGCCATAGATTGCAAGTCAAAAGTAAAAATGAGTTGGTTTATTTTCATGATTTGAAAAAAAAGAAAAGTTAACCAAGTACAACCCATTCAAGTTGGTGTTCACGATTTGAAAAAAAAGTTAACCCGGCACAACCCACTCAAGGTGATGGGTTAAATGCCTTAACTCATCAAAAAATGTAAAAAATTAAAATTAATCGAATAAAACTTAAAATTCCTAAAAAAAGAGGAGACAAGTACATAAAAAAGAGAAAAATAAAAAATATATGTACCTATAGAATGCCCACAAAAAAAAAAATGCAACATTAAATTAAATTCAAATTCAATCCAAACACAATATACATATTGCATCTTGCTTGATAGGGAGGTCTATTTTGACGTGTTAAGAAACAGAGTCAATCTGCATCTAATCAGTAACTTGATCCCACAAGTTAGACAAGGTGAGCCAAATCAATGCACTTTTATGTGAGTTCAATTTTTTACAACTTAACTTATTATTTTCCTGGGTTGTGCTAGATTGACTTGTAAAATATGATCCACTTTTACGAACACATAAAAGGATGACTAGGGTATTCAGAAATGAGAAAACTGAAGTCCATTATTTCATGTGGAGCTAACTAATGTAATGAAATTCAAATTCAAATGTAATTCAATTCTTTCAAAATGTCCAAAGTATATCAGAGTCAAATAGGTTTAGTTTGTCCATGAAATTGAGATTAAAAATCAATATATCCAAAATGCCCCTAGATCCTAGTATAATATTTTAGTAATAAAAGGGTAAAATAGTTAAAATAAAAAATTTAATTCATTTTCTGATACTTTCAAAGAAAAAAATGAATTTAATTATGTAATTTACTGATTTATTCTAAATCTAAACACAAGAATTCAAATCATAACAAAATTAAATTAAATTTCTAATAGAGTTGAATTTATTCTATATATTTTTTCTTTATTGAGAAAAATTGATAAGATACGTACTTAATGAGCTAGCCATTAGAATCATAAATACCGATGAAGAGGGGCACTGTGATTGGAACGCTGCATTGCCGATTAGACCATTTAAAGTATAGGGAATGCTATTTTGATATTTAAAATATAGGTGTTTATTTAGATACTCATTTTATGATTATTAAATATGATAGTGATCTTTATTTATCTTTAATATTTATCACATCTAATTATTATAAAATGAGTATTTGAATAAATATCTATTTTTTAAGTATTAAAATAATATTACTCTTAAACCATATATTCACAAGTGTGCCATGGAACCGGCTACGGAGCTTTAACATTGCATTGGGACCAAACAGATGCTCCCTCTCTTTCAAGGTATCGGAGGCTATTTCACTTCCTTTTATTTATTATTACTTTTCATTTATTATTTTCATTTGTAACTTTCGCAACATCTCTGTCATAAAAAAATTTGTAAGATTATGTTCAGGAGTTTTAAGGGAAAGGAAAGGAAAGTTATTAAAGGGAAATGAAGGAAAAGGGAAGGAAGAGTTTTAAAGGGTTTAAACCAATTTAGTTCATGAGTTTAAAATTGATTAGAGAAAGAAAATGATAAGCTTATAATATATTTTTATAATTTTATCTTTTATTAAATTAATTTGATATAGTTAATATGCTTTATATTAATTGGTGTAATGGTATTTTGATATTTTGATAGGAATAATAAAGTAAATTAAATAATAATCGATTTAAAAGGAAGTGAAATGAAAATTAAGAATGCTAGAATTTTAAATATTAACAGTAGAATTTTAACCATGAAGTATAGTGTGCTGGCCATTTATCTTGTCCCTTAATTATATGATAAATGTTTGATCATCACTCGTAAAAATTAAATATATTTTATGGACAATCATTTATCTTTTTAGGAAAACTCCTAGAATGAGAGAATTAGTCATTGTTATCAACAATAGATGCTCTAATTTTGAATTTTAAAAAAAAATTCTACAATCTCAACTATTTATTACCTCTCCTTACTTATTATTTTTGTTTAAACATAAAAAATTTACTAATACTTATATATAGTTCAGTAACTTTTTTTCCAAATTACTTTTCTGTAATTACGTAACCTTTTAATATTGGGTTTATCTGAACTAATTTTAAGTTAAAAAATAATCCTAAAAAAAATATAAAGTTTTTTTTTTCAAATCTTACCTATTTTACTTTCTCTCAAGTCTTTTCATATTACTTTTCTCGGTCACTTTTCTCTAGTAAATAATATGAGCTTTTAAAGTTAATTTAAATTAAGTATTATTCTTTTATAAATCAGTTATTTTTATATAAACTAATAAAATTATTATGTTTATATAAATTTATTTTTTAATTTCCAATTAGTCTATTTATCACCGTTAACTCTAATTTTCAAAGCATTGCCTAATTTCGTTTTAGTTCTACAAGTAAAAATGGGGCTGTCATTTTTTTTTTCTGCTGTGTATTTTTAAAGGATGTGAAATTATTTTAAAGAAAAATAATATTTTGTTTAACTCTTAGATAATACGATATCTACTTTTTTATTGTTAAACTCATATTTATGTTTAATATTAATTATTACAATTATTAAATAAAAATTTAAAATATCAAAGTAGCATACTTTAAAAATATAAATTAAGTTTTTAATTAAATACATTAAAAAATCAAAAATAAAAATAATTAAGTTTTGAAAATAGAAGTTCATCCAAATATAAAATAAGTTTTTTTTATCAAGGGCATTTTAAAAAAGTTACAAATGAAAACAATAAATGACAAGTGACAATAAACAAATGAAAATGATAATAGTCACTCATTCAAAATATCTGTCAATTTAGGACAAATATAGATATTAAGAAATATTAAGAAAGATAATAAATGATATTAATAATTAAGTAAAATATAGTGAATGAGCCATAATATACTCCTATATATTAATTAATATAGCATAATGGTCAGAGCTAATATTAAATGGAATGTTTTAAAAATATAAAATTAATTAAACGTAGTATTATAAAAAATTACCATTTTATTAAAATATGAAATTGAAAAATACTTTAAAATTTAAAATTATCTAACAATTGGCAGATGTTCTAAAAGGAATCGATTATCTTGGACGAAAACTCTCCTTCCTAATTTTCAGTATAATACTGCGCTTACTTTTTAGGCTTTATGTTTTAAATTTATAGCCGCATTTACGTAAAGATCAAATCTTTAAGGATTTCTGCCGAGGTTAGATGAAACTACTCAGGTATCATACCTTATTTGTTGACACAAAAAGAAAATAATAATCGAAAATGTCTCCTCTACCCTTGAGTCAAATTTAAATTAAATTACTCTGGGGACCTTTTCAATATAGTGGTGTAACTTCAACCAAATTTTGCGAGCAAAAGCTTGAACATTGTATTGTATATAAATTTGTGTTTAGTATTATGCTTTATTGATGACACAAATAGTTTATTTTATTCAAATGCAAGTTTTTAAGATTATGCTAGGTGAAAATAATGAGTTCAAAAAAAAAAAAAAACAGAAGAAACAAATTTGTGGGGGACAGGTCACAACTGCCACTCCTTAGAGTATGTTTGGGAGCATAAAAAATAAGGGTATGGAACAAAAAGACAAGGACACTAAAATAAGATCTGTGTTTGGAAGATGTTTGTTAGAGGGAATCGAATGGCTGCCATGGAGATCATGACCTCTCCCTAGCAAGTGACCCCACAAATTAGGACTGAGGGGGACTGAAAATATTTGGTAAATAAATTTTCATCCAACCTAGATATATTTATCATTTTGTCTTAAGCTTCTTTTATAAAAATGAAAAATAAAAAAAGCACACATGTATTCCAAAAAGATAAAATTGAAAAATAAGTTTAGTTACCATTCTATTTTATTTATTAATATTATAACATCAAAATAAGAGTATTATAACTCTTCTCTCTTCTTCCATTGAACTCCAAAACTATGGATTGACATTATATAACCATTCTATTCTCTACTTTTCTATGTCTTTCTATTAATGACCATCTCATTCTCTTCATTTTAAATCTCCCAAACATAGTCTTAGACAATGATTGGGAGCTAAAAAATTGGAAGAGTGATAAGGCATTAAAGGGATGTTTTCTTTAAACCTATGTTTGGGAGTTCTTTAGGAGGGAAGAGAATGCCTAGAAAAGAAGGGAAAGTCCCTTCTTGGACATCATAAATAGTGAAATTGGTGTTCTCCTAAATCAGGAGTTGAGAAGAGAAAGATGTTTTGTGATTTTTATTTGTACTATTTTAACCCTTTATATTTCATACCAA
The DNA here is from genome assembly GCA_031216125.1 of Dalbergia cochinchinensis. Lineage (NCBI taxonomy): Eukaryota > Viridiplantae > Streptophyta > Magnoliopsida > Fabales > Fabaceae > Dalbergia > Dalbergia cochinchinensis. Next base: position 39,265,028 of record CM062370.1, read on the forward strand.
ATAGAAATTATACCTATGAAATCAAAAGACAATAGTGTAAAGTAAAATTTATATTTATTTTCATTCTACTCACTTATATTATAATCCCTTAAGCAATAGTGTGGCTATTCTATTCCATTCTATTTCTCATTTTTTTCTTTATTCCATTAATGATCATTCCTTTTTATCATCTATAAAACTTCCAATCATACCCTTAAGCTCTTCCACTGTTTCAGCATGTAATTTTAGTAAAAAACTCGCGAGTATAACACAAACAAATTTTTTTTAATATGAACTTACTATATTTATACATATATTCATGATAAATCAAAATTCGAAAATTAAATTTAGTACATGTAGTTTTTTCTGCGTTGGTTTTCTAGAACATCTTTCGTCTAACAAGTTAAAAGCTGAACTCCTTGAATAAGGTTCTATACCTAAGTGGAGACCCTTCTCAAGAGTAGTTTATCTATAATATGAATCCTGATATTATACCTAAGTGGAGACCCTTCTCAAGTGTAGTTTATCTATAATACGAATCCTGATATTGTATTTTTACTTGAATAATAGAAACATTTAAATGACAATATCTAAGAGAAGGAATCGAAGAAAATCCCCAAACTAGCTAGGATATGGAATTGGTCTCACTATCTTTTCAAACAAAAGACTGAAACAGAATCATCCAATTGATAAAAAATTTTGAAGCCACTCAGAGGAGGCTAATAGTGGGGGGTTTGGCTAGTCCGCATTGGATCATAGATTCAAACCCCGTTGCTGTCACTCTATCCCGAACAAAAACAAAAAAAAAAAAACATAATGAAAAATTTTGAGCTATTTTGTTTCCTTGGATTGGGTTAAGATACAGGTACATATACACGAAGTTAAAATTCCTTCTTAAGTATGGAAATTATTGAAGACAAAGCCCGAATCTAATCAATGATGCCACGTAAAATCATCAAAGAACTACGTCATGTCGGTAGGAATGTTAGCCAAAATCATTCTGCGAATGATGTTGCTGATGGCAGTAATGTTACAGTGAAAGTTGAAAATTACGAGTGATGACTTAACTCTTCAACTTGTACATCGACAGAGTCAAAACTCAAAAAGTGTAGGGCCTCAATAATTTCCGTGTGTGTGTGGGCACAAGTTTGAGAGGAGATTTTAACTGAACTGTGTAGTATATATACCGCTACACTGGCTGGCGGCTGCAGAGCCCTTAGCTGTGGCTAGCTTCTGGTTTTTCTCACTTCTGAAAATTATAATCTCTCATTTATATTGTTTTTATCCTTTTGTACTTTAGTTGACAGAGGTGAGATCTCGTTTTATTAGAACTGTGTAGAGGTGTTGATTAATGGGGTAGGTCTAGGAAAGGATTACATAAAAGTTAGCATTGCTCAAAAGCCACAAGAAGCTAACATAACATAAAAACATAAACATAACATACCGCATCATCTTGCAACATTTGTGTTCTCTTCAATGGAGCATAACAACGCCAGCAGCATGCATTCTCATTGCGTGGAAATATCCATGGAAGTACACCAAGTTGTCCCACCACCCCACCAGAGCACCCTACAGAAGCTCAAGGCCAGGCTCAAGGAAACTTTCTTCCCTGATGATCCCTTGCGCCAATTCAAGGGACAACCACTCAGCAGGAAACTAGTCCTTGGAGCTCAGTATTTTTTCCCTATTCTTCAGTGGGGTCCTAACTACAGCTTCAAGCTCTTCAAATCTGACCTTGTTTCTGGCCTCACTATTGCTAGCTTGGCCATCCCTCAGGTTAGTCATCAAAGTTATCTCTGCCTCTTTAAGTATGAAAAGTGACTATTTATCCATCTGAACTTGCTCCCTCTTATTCAGTAATTGAATTTGTCATTCAGGGAATCAGTTATGCTAATCTTGCAAGTCTTCCTCCAATTGTGGGACTATGTAAGTGTATTGATATATTCTGTCCTGACACCTTGTGCTAATTATTATTATACTTATGAGTGAGTTGATTTGGCATATTTCATTTCAGATTCTAGTTTTGTTCCCCCACTTGTTTATGCTGTACTTGGAAGTTCAAGGGACCTAGCAGTAGGACCCGTTTCTATTGCTTCTCTTGTGCTGGGATCCATGCTTAGGCAGGAAGTGTCTCCCACAGCAGACCCGGTTCTGTTTCTTCAGCTAGCTTTCACTTCAACATTCTTTGCTGGTCTCTTTCAAGCTTCTCTTGGGATTCTAAGGTTAATCACTTTCCATATTTTGCATTTTTTTCCTTTTCTTTTTTTTATTTGAATGAGTATATAAGAATCTTCCTGATATGCAAGACAAGGTGTTATTGGTTGCAGGCTTGGATTTATCATTGATTTTCTATCTAAGGCCATACTTATTGGTTTCATGGCTGGAGCTGCTATAATTGTTTCTCTGCAGCAGCTTAAGAGCCTCCTTGGGATCACACATTTCACCAAACAGATGGGCCTTGTTCCTGTCATGAGCTCAGTTTTTCATAATGTGCATGAGGTTACTACTACTTTTTGTTTTACCCTCTACTCTCTGTCAGTGAGACACACAAACATACAAACATGCGCACACAGACATACACTCAATACCAATTGCGAAACCGATTCTTCTCTTTGGGCCAAGAGCCCTATTCTTTTTGTATCAAAATATGTCTTTTTCACTTTTTAATTTTATTCGTAAAGTGATATATCATAACAAAATTTATTTATCTAGTAAACTCAAAACATATCAACTTTTGTGCAGGGCAAATTAGCCCTTAAAAATAATCAAGTGAATTTTAGGCCTCTAACTTTTTAATGTGTCGGGCAATTTACTTCTTTCAATAAATATTATAGCATAGTTTTTGTAGTTAACATGAGTGATGATTCCATCATCTTTCATTCTATCATTTGGTCTCTCCAATTACAAATCTTGTAACTTTAGTTTTATTTTCCTAAATCTCACTCTAACATTCAAAAACTCAATTTTACTTGTTACGATATCCTATATTAAATGAGTATACTTAGTGTTTTTCTTATCCTATATCAAATGAGTATACTTAGTGTTTGTCTTTTAATAATAAGAGTGATTATGATAATAGTATGGAAAATAAAGGCAGGACGTTGGCTACTTAATGGAGTTACGTGATAGTATTTAATGGAAAATTTTGACAAGTGTGCTCAATTATCTGACACTTTAAAGTACTAGCGAATAAAACATCATTTTTTTCCCATAAAAACTAATTTGTTCAAATCGATGGAGACTATTTGCGGGTTTAGTTTTATTTCCATAGCCTGTCTCAAATGAAAAAAAAAATAATTATTCTGGTTTTTCTGCAGTGGTCATGGCAAACAATACTGATGGGAATTTGCTTCCTGGTGCTACTACTACTGGCAAGACACGTTGTAAGTTATTTTCTTCAAATTTTTCTTTCCTTTTTAATTAATTAATTTATTTATTTTGGTTATGAGACTTCCTAAAACCCCTTTTTAAGTCGAGAAATTGATATATGTTTGCGGAATATATTTTTATAAACACTTCGAGGAAAACTTCTATCATCCATTACATACGATAATTTTCCCTTTTAATCATCCATTTTGCGTTAGATGCAGCCGTTAAATATACTTATCTTTAACATAATATATTTACAGACGTTGATAGTTGATCTAAGTATCAACATTAATTCAAAAGTTCTTGGCAAAAATCTTCTTTGTGAAAACAGCAACCTCCGAGACACAGGACAAGCCCATTAAGACAATGTTAAAATCTACTATATTATGATTTAGTTTCTTAAAACAGAAAAAAGAAAAGGTGTACACAGTGTCATCATATATACTTTGATATATTAATTGTTATATTAAAATAGTCAGTGTGTGACAAATAATAATGATCCAGAAACACATCTAGAAAAAAATACATAAAATCTTTGGTAATTATAATAATTATCAGACAAAATAAAATGATACGATTTAATAATTAATATAGGCTAATAATTATGGCTCACAATACAAAATCCTCATAAATTTTCTGATTATATAGCTTTTATTCTTTCTTTTATGAGATCATCCAATAACTTCTCTGGCACCAATTATTAAACACCTGGATGCCGATCAGGCCTTAGGGCCTTGGGTTAGCACACATGCACTATGACACAGGAGATTCAGACTCACAGGTGTTTGTGCAGAAACTATGTTCATTCCGTAGTTAGTTGTAACCTGAACCCGTACGGCTTTTCCTTTGCGGTGCATGCCGCGAGGGGCTAATAGTGTTGAGTTAATGTTGTTGTGATAGAATTACCAAAACACCGGCAAAAATCTGTTTTATAGTAAAGACAGGAATATAGCATAGAAAATATTTTTATCTCATGATAAAAAATATAAAAAAATTTTATACCTCTAAAATGTGAAAAATAAAATATAAAGATAAAAATTTAACTTTTTTTTCAATAATATCTCTATACATATTTAATATTTTTTTATATGTCCTCACAACCATGAGTGGTGCAGAGGTGGCCCGACGGCTGACCAACAATGGTCAGAAAAAAATACATAATATCTTTTATCATGTATTTATTTTCTTGTTTCTGTGTTTTTAAATAAGATATGAAGATAATTATTATGTCTTATATTTTACAGCTATACATGATACAGAGACAGCATTTTTATCTCCACTGATGTTAAGATGGATACCAAATACTACCCAAGGGCCCTATCCTATTGCTAGTTATCGAACAATTTCGGTGTTTGCACAATATATTTTTGTTCACATTAGTTGAAATTCGGCATGACAATTGTACAAATTTCAATTTACACAGATTTGAGTCATATCAAATAATAGAAGTATGAGAAAACACAATAATAATTGTTTTTTAAAATCTTGTAATTGGAATTATGATTGTAATTGATGCACATGATTAAAATATTGTACAATAATGGTTTTTATTTATATGTATACCCAAAAATAAAATTGGTCACTTGATCGCCTAGAAATTCTGAAGTCTTATGTGAGATGGTAACAAATGACCACTTACAGTAAAAGTGAACCCTACGGCACTGATACACAACACCCTGATCATCAAGATATAAAACCACAGCTTGGACTCCATATTTGATACACTGACTATAATATCTTATAAGCAGTACTACTATGAACTAAAACCAATCTCTCTTTCAGATGTTCTTAAAAAGTGTTACAATTGCCTAGATAATTCCCTACAATTCCCATTGATGACTCTGCAATTAAAAATGAAATATATAGCTTCCATCCCATGCGCAACTGTATAAAAGGCTAGATAAACTGTATGATCTTTTTCATTGACATGGAACCAACAATAACTAATATGACATACCGGCCTTTGTTTGTGTTTTAGTATAATAAGTGCATGCATGGCTGTGTTGACTAACTCATCGAAATAAATGCACGCAGAGCATGAGGAAACCAAAACTTTTCTGGGTCTCAGCTGGAGCTCCTCTTGTGTCTGTCATCATTTCTACTCTCTTGGTTTTTGCAATGAAGGGTCAAAATCATGGCATCAGTGTAGTAAGTCAACAAAATCCCAGCTCTCACTATATATTTGCTCCTATGCAATCATAAATCAATTTAGCAGTTTTTAAGCCACTCATCTATGCATCACTATATATCACCTTTATTTATTACTAAACAAATTAATATACTGCTGCCTGCTTAATTGCATGGTTGCTAGATTGGTAAACTGCAACAAGGAATAAATCCTCCTTCTTGGAATATGTTGCGCTTTCATGAAAGTCACCTAGGCCTTGTCATGAAAGCTGGGCTTATCACAGGCATTTTATCCCTCACTGTAAGTTTGACATTTTTTCCCCCTTTTCCTCCACTTTCCTTTCTATTACTTTTTTAACATCAATGTTTGATTATAGTCCTGCGGTGATTTTGGAAGCATATGAAATAAATATGTAACATACACATTGAAAAGAAGCTGATGCAGCATGCCCATAATTGATTTTGTCTATACTGGAATTAATGGATAAGTGGAATGTTCTGAAACAGGAAGGTATTGCAGTTGGAAGAACATTTGCAGCTCTCAGGAACTACAAAGTGGATGGAAATAAGGAAATGATGGCAATCGGGTTCATGAATGTGGTTGGCTCCTTCACTTCCTGCTATGTTACAACAGGTTCAAGTTTGCAATTGCAACCTACAAACGTGCCTGAACAAAAAGCTTTCCTGAAGTCTAATGAAACATAATTAGATTCACTGACATATTTAGTCATTTAAACTATGAGTTTCAGGTGCTTTTTCTCGCTCAGCTGTTAACAATAACGCGGGTGCAAAAACAGCTGTGTCAAATGTAGTAATGTCAGTGACAGTCATGGTGACGCTCCTTTTTCTTATGCCATTGTTCCAATATACGCCTAACGTTGTTTTGGGTGCAATCATAGTCACAGCAGTGATTGGCCTCATTGATATCCCTGCTGCTTGCCTCATTTGGAGGATCGACAAATTCGATTTCATTGTCATGTTGACTGCATTCTTTGGTGTTATTTTGGTCTCTGTACAGCAAGGCCTTGCTTTAGCAGTAAGTTCACGGAAATGATGATACCTACAATAATATTTTAATTGCTCTACATAAAACAAGACTCATTTTTCTTTGCAGAAATCCTATTCCTGCATTTTAAACAAGGGAGTGGCTAGAATCCTTAAAAATTTCATTTGTGGAAGCTTATAGCACCTTTATTTGCTAGTAGAATAAAATAAGAATAAAGTTATTTGAACATAGAAAGTGGATAAAGCAATGAACATCCATAGAGAGAGAGAGGCACAAAACAAGAGCTTGTCTTTCTTGCTCTGTGGATACAATGTACACTTTTTATAATTAAATAACACTACTCATAAATTATAGGAGCTCTTTTTGATTGACAATTGATGACCATGCTGTTGTTGATCAGGTCGGGTTATCAACCTTTAAGATACTCCTACAAATTACAAGGCCTAAGACAGTAATGTTAGGGAAGATACCAGAGACAGACATATATAGAAATCTTCATCAATATAAGGATGCTGTAAGAGTACCTGGTTTTCTCATTTTAAGCATTGAGGCTCCCATCAATTTTGCTAACATCACATATCTCAACGAAAGGTTGGGTTCATCTTAGCAAGATTTTATGAAGTATTTTTTATCTTGGCATATTGATTTTATTTCCTATGTTACTCAACCATTGGCATGCCATATTAGGACATTACGATGGATTGAAGAAGAAGAAGAAGACAGCATAAAGGAACAATCAAGCCTTCGATTTTTGATCCTGGAAATGTCAGGTATACACAGTAAAGTTGTAATTTCATGTTGTCTTGATTTCTTATGAGTCAAGTAATATCTACTGCAGGGTATCATTCAGTTCATACTTTCTGGGAATCACTTAAACTAATGATAAAACTTTACTGTTTGAGCTCTTGCTCATTATTGGACTGTGGAATCTGGATATGAAAAGTTCTAATAAGACAAAATTAGCAGTTGGGGAGTACATAATCACTTGTACGACCGACCATTTTTATACAATGAAGCAAGTTATAGTTAGTAGCCCGGCACTATTTGACAATCTTTCTTCAAGCATATTATTGAACAAATTTCATGTCACCTACATTCTCACCGTTCAAAGGGTACTCATCCAATCAGAAAATTAATATGTATCACATCTCCTCTTTCAGCTGTGAGTGCCATCGACACAAGTGGAATTTCACTTTTCAAGGAGTTGAAGGCAGCACTGGAAAAGAAGGGTGTCGAGGCAAGGATGCTAAACTCTTGACATTTGCTAGATTTATTTACACAACTTGATACATACATCTCAAAACTAATTCATGTGACTTGTGACAGCTTGTTTTGGTGAATCCTCTCGCTGAGGTCATAGAAAAGCTGAAAAAGGCAGATGAAGCTAACGATTTCATACAAGCAGAAAACCTTTTCTTGACAGTTGGAGAGGCTGTAGCTTCACTTTCAACAGCAATGAAAAACCAATCATCAAACATCACAGAGGGGGCACAAGCAATCGTGCCACATTACTGATCATTTAATTAAGATTGTAGAATAAATCAGCAAAAGTAAAATGTAGAAGCAGCAGCAGCAGCTGCTGCTGCAACAAGACCAGCATAGAATTCGAATAAAATGAATCAGTGTAGCATCCTACAGTGTGAATGATCAAAGTAGAATGACACTTTGTCATTTGTGCTTCTGCTTATTAGCATGCCTCACAAGCATTTCGATTGAGTTAAAATGGAAACAACTTGTCACAACTTAGTTCAAGCATTCAAGTTGATTTCCATGCACTCTTCAGAACATATGATTCAAAAAAACCACTTTCCAAATAAGTTATGTATCTAACAAAAAATTCCAAAGAAAAGAAGAAATTGATTTACGAGATAGTATGTTGCATAATCATAAGTTTGTACTATACATAACTTTAATCTTGATATCCTCATACTCCATCAATGTAAAACAAATATATAGTATCAGGTATTCTCAGGTTATTAAACAAGTGAGACTACAAATTGACAAAATAATCTAAGGAACCAAACTGTCTAAGCTATTAAATAATGTGTCAATATATGATTAAATGATAATTTAAGACAATTTCATAATAACAATAGATCAAAATTAAAACAATTAAATGAAAGGAATAAATTTTATTCTTAAACAAATTCTTATTACTGCAACAAGCAGCAATTAAACTATAATTATTTTGACTTTTACTGCAACAATTACTGCAACAATTAAATGAAGTTTGACTTTTACTGCCCAGAACTGTACCATATTAAACTATAATTATTTTAAGAGAATCAGGAAGATTAGGAAATATGTCATAGCAATATTTTCTCCTAACATCAGTAACATGGAAAAACTTAACTGCAACACGATAATAAAAGGAACGAAATGGATATCCACACAGACACAAGCGCTAGGTGCACAGTCCTATTTGAAAAGTAAAATCTTAAAGATAATTTACAACATCCTACACAGTGAGGGGAAAAAACACTCACTATAATGGATGCAAATCCATATCACATCTGGTTGAACCTTCTATAATCCTAATCTACATAGCACAATTCAATTTCTAATCATGCAGAAAAAGAAGTTATGATCTATGACTAAAGATTTGCATCTACACTACATATCTATTCACAAGTTTATCTGCAAAAGACCCTATATTTGTGCTTCAAGCAACATCATGAATGAGACACAGAAAACTATGCTTCTATCCTCAATAAACACATTGACAAAGTTTTTTTTTTTTTTTCCACGCACAGCACTGAAACAGTCACCAAATTGGTTTATAGTCATAACAACCGTGCTTAGTTTGCCTATCAGGTCCTAACCATTATGATCTCGAATGTATTTAAGGTAGAGGTAAATGTTTTTCACACATCAGTCGTGGAGAATTAGTTAAAGCATATATCTGATTAATTATGCTCAATCAAATATCAGTGGAATTTACCCAAATCTTTCCTGATAGTTCCTGAAACTTACTGTAAAATATTCAACATTCCATGAACCGATGTAGGTATGGGAACAGGACTAACAGGACCTCATCATCACCACCGCATGATGACAGGGTAACACTCAGTACCCATGTTGCACAAACAGCTCAATCATAGATCCAAGGGATAACCTATCGTCTTAGTTACAACATATCACAAGATTGTGATTAGAGCAAAACATCAAAAGAATATGGAATCCCAAAAGCTTTGAAAGGAAGACAGAAATATGAATCTAACTATTAAGCTAACAGCAAAATTCATAAATTAATTAGAATAGGGATGAGACCTAGTTACTCAAAGCATGTCCTTTTAACAAGCCGAACCTCATATGGAACTTCTTATCATTACAGTCCAGCATTTCACCCAAACTACAATTTAGGTTCCTCTGCTTTAGAAGTTTATGCCGCAACTCTAACCTTCTCTTTAGACCATGACGAAAGAAGCAAGGATAGTCAATAACTTCATCAACTTGTCTCCCCATCACATCTACTAAAAACTTGATCCTAGGTTCTAAAGAATTCTGTATGCTCTTGATCAGAATAGGAGGAAAACCAACAACCAAAGCAGCTATCTGACTGTCTTGAAATCCACATTTCTTCAAAAAATCATAATTAGGCATCAACACCTTGTTCACATCTCGGCTCAAGATTGCTGGGAAGTTCACAGCCACAGCCTGAAGATCAAGATCACTCAGGCCTATTGACTTTAGAAACTGGGAAGTCGGGCGAAGCCTCTTATCAATACTATAACCCATAATAAAAGGGTCCTTGACTATGACTCTTCCAATCATTCCATCTTTATTGATACCAAGGCTAGCAAAGAAGTCCACAATTTCTTTGAGCTTTGTCTCGATGCTGTAGCTGATAAGCCGAGGGTTGAGCAGTATCACCTTCCCAAGCTGCTTTTCGGGAATTCCCAACCCCTGAAAGAATGCCAAAAGGGGACAGAGCTTCTCTTCCACGCTGTGCGCGAGTATGTGAGGGAACTTGGCTATGGCAGAGGTGACTTCATGGGGCCTTGTTCCTAGTGTCCTGAGGCACTCAACCATGGGCACAATCTTCTCATTGAGACCGAGCGCGAGGATCTTGGGGCATTTGGAAACAATGGAGGGAAGCTTCCTTTCTTGAATGCCAAGGCTTCTCAAATACTCCCAGTTCTCACTTGCTCTCTCTCTATGAACATTCTCAAGGCGCTTGCACTTCCTGAATATTCCTTGTATGCTGTTATCATCAAACCCTCTGTCCTTGAAAAACCACATCATGCCACTCCCATTATGGGCGCTACTGATTTCCATACTATTCTAAAAGTACGTTTGAAAAGAGGGACATTTATCAGAAAAAATAAATTTTGTGGAACACAGCTTAACAACTAAATACTGCTTTGAGGAGTAATTAACTAATTATACACACACACAGCAATTTGAGAAGCATCACCATTCACAATTTCATATGGAACTAACTATAATTTTTTTTAAAAAAATAAATAAATAAAAAGTAAAGATAGTGGCTTTTGTAATGTTTGCCTGCATCCAGAGCATACCCACATAATAAAATAAGAAAATAATGAAAAATCTGAAAGAAGTAAAAAGAGGGTATTAGAAAATGGGGTGCTGAGAAAGAAAAGAGAAATGGATATCAATCAGAGATACCTTACCTTACCTTACCCCCGTGGTTGTGAAGGTGTTGTGGTGCGAGGCAGCAGCGCAGAGAATTGGAGAAGGGAAGTGAATAGTTTTTGTAGGATGAATTTATTTTTATTGAGGAGACAGGAAAAGAGAGACGCAAAAATGGGACACAAGAATTTCGTTACTCACCGTAATGGCGAAGCCAGTGAGAGTGAGTGAGGATGAGAGCAGAACATGAATGGAGGAAACCACTCCTCCCACTGCGATCAGATTGTGCCTTTTTACCATGCTACCCATTGTGTGCCCATACCCAAAAATACAAAAGTTAAAATGAATGTTACACATTAACGACGTCTTTCTTTCTAATATTTGCCACCATTTTCCATGGGGTAGAAGTGCTTTTTAATAGGAAAAAAAGGGAACGGAGCTTAAAAAATAAAAATATTTTACATTATTATCTAATTAAATTTTTTTCTTTCATAAGACTTTTAAAAATAACGAAGGGTTAGTCAAAACGCATTTGTTAGTGTAGTGTAATAATACTTTCACATTTGTTTCTCCTATTTTTGTAATAAAACACTTTTCTTACGTGATAAGTCCAAATATATGGACAAGAGTTTGGTATTTAATAAATTTTTTTAATTTAAACCGATAAAAAAAGCCCATCCACACATACAGACATACTAAAACAGTACGGGTACTGCTTGGAAAGTGTTTGGCAAAATAATTTTCAATTTATAAAAACAAAAAGATGAAAAAACTTATTTGTTTTTAAAATCAAACAAATATTTCTTGATACTCGATGGCTAATTGAACTTCTTAAATTATCTAATCAGTGATTTGATTCTTGTTGTTATGTGTAGAGAAAATTTTATGGTCAAAGACAAGACTCACTTCTATACCTTAAAGGGATTAAATTGATTCTAACAGTAGATACATTTGGTTCATCCAAAAATAAATACTTTTCATAGTTTAAAAACAAGACAAAATATCCAAAGTGCCCCTACAATATTTTTTAATCATGCGAAACTATATTAAGAATAAAATTATTTTTCCTTTTTTTAAAATGTGAGGGATCAATTTGAAACTTTAAAAATTTGATGAACTAATTTGTCTCATGGCTATTTAATTTGAAAATAAAATTTAGAAATAGTTCAAAGTTGTTTTGGGTGTTTGGTTTTTAAAAATAGACAAAACACTTAATTTAATCAATCTAAAATTTCAAATTCGATAAATTAGTCTCGGAAAAAAAATTATTAAATTGATCCTGTAGAATTAAATTGTCACACAAATTAGTCCTTGTAAAATTTCAAGTTAGATAAATTGATCTTCAAAAATTAAATAATTGATCAAATTAGTCAATTCGATAAATTGGGTTAGGACGACTAACTTATCTAACAACTCACCTTTTTAAAAACTAATTTAAAACTATTTTTTGAAGGAATTTATTTATCTGACTATTCAATCGTATAGGAATCAATTTTAAAAGTTTTTTTTAAGCATCAAATTATCTGATTTAAAATTTTAAAGAGGTTAGATTGAGGATTTGATTTAAAAATAACTAAATAAGGGAAAACACGGTGTTAATTTTGTAAAAGAGAGATGTCCTGCTGTTTTGAACACTGTTCGATACTAATAAAAGATAAAACTAAACTTGACTGACGTCTCTCTTCTTCTTTGATCGCCCAGCAGCAGCACAAAACAAAGGCACAATTTTTGTCTGTAATCACCATCACATTTATCTGATAAATTCGTTGAGAGCATTCATTAAAGCAGCTCAGGCGCTACAACATCTCCAATGGAAGAACTCGGTTTAGTCCCTTTTTTGGACCCATTAAAAACATGTCATCAACATATCATAAAATGTAAATGGGGACTTATAGTGATCTTCTCCTCTCTAATAGTAGGATTAACTTTGATTTCTCACATAATTTTTTTAAATTAAAAATAATATTATTATGAAATAATTTATTTTAATATCTTGTATTATGCAATTTTATTTCTGATTTTAAATTTTTTAAATAAATTGTAACATTGATATTTTAATTTTATATTTTTTTGATAAAAAAATGTCAAAATCCACATATGGCACATTTGGATTGGACCATTTCAGTCCCTGTTAGGAGGGACAATCCCCTGAGCCGCGTCCCCCCTCAATCACGTCTAATGCGTGTGTCCCATTTTCACTATTGTGCTGCCGCGACAGGGACGCTGCTTTCTTAACCGATAGAGATGCTCTTAGAGGTCGCACACCGCCGGGCACCAAGGCCATTACTGATTTCACACTCCTTCGTCACAAGAGCTCATGAGTCTCTCGTTCATTATCTCTCTGAATTTGTTTTTAAAAATATACAAAACACTTATTTTAATCCCTTTAAAATTTCAAATTCGATAAATTAATCTTGGTAAAAAATTATTAAATTGATCATTGTAAAATTAAATTGTCGAACAAATTAATCTCTGTAAAATTGAATCATCAGTCAAATTAATTCCTTTAATAAGTTGAGTTAGAATGATTAACTTATCTGACAACTCATTTTTTCAGGGACTAATTTGAAAACTACTTTTTGAAGAAATTTATTTATCTCACTATTCAATTTAATAGGGTTAGTCTTAAAAGTTTTTTCTTTTAAGCATCAAATTATCCGGTTTAAAATTTTAAAGAGCCTAGAGAGGGATTCGACTTAAAATAACTAAAGAGAAATGATAAATATTCACCACTATATTTACTCCATACACTTACATTAAGTTTAAAATTGTAAATTAAGATGTAAAAAGTTATAAATCAAGATACAAAAATTATAAAATAATATATAAAAAGTTTTTATATACTTATTTACCACTTTTACATATTAATTTATAACTTTTAATTTAATATAGTGTGATAGTAATTGTATATCACTCGTGGTTACTAAATAAGTGAAAACACGGTGATAATTTTGTGAAAGAGATGATGTCCTGTTGTTTTTTGAACACTCTTCGATCATAAAAGATAAAACTAAACTGGATTGACGTCTTTCATCGCCCAACAACGACACAAAACAAAGGCACAATTTTTCTCTGGAATCACCATGACATTTATCTGATAAATTCGTTGAGCGCACTCATTAAAGCAGCTCAGGCCTTAGAGGTCCCACACCGCTGGGCACCAAGGCCACCACTGAGCTCCCCCTCCTCCATCACAAGAGCTCGTCAGTCTCTCGTTCCTTATCTCTCTGGTTTTGTACTTCGTATTTTTTATTTTTTCTCTGTTTTGTTCAAAATAAGGTTTTTGCTCACCCTGTTAGTCCCGTCAAAATGGTCCTTCATTCTTGGGTTGGGCCAATGCCCATTATTTCAGCCCATTAAAATTTCAATCTATAACTTGGGGGCTTAATTCAATCTCGATTTATTAAACTTATTAAAATAGTGAGTCAATTTTTATAGGCATGGTTTAGTCTATCTGAAAAATTAAAACATACTGCAATGAATCCACTCAAATTAAACAACACCCCAGACCCAAAAATCAAAAAAAAAAATAACAACACCCTTCTTCGCAAGTGTTAGTGAGAGTCCAACAGATTTATTTTCTAATGAACCCTAATCCCCAAATCGTCTCCCTCTCCCTCTGATGAACGACGCACTTCGCTCCATTGTTCGAAAACGACGACGCCACCACCGTAGCTGTTGAACTCGCTCAACTCGGCGGCCGTGGCCTTCCCTTCCCGTAGTTGCCGTAGCTGACGAACTTCTCGATCCGCTGGCGGATGACCGGCTGTAGCCGCGGAAGTCGTTTTCCAGAGTGGAGGCCGTCGGAGTAGTTCGTGAAGGATCTGAAAGGTCCGGCGCCGTTGTTGCCGTAGCTGGTGAAGTTCTCGCCGTCGTTGTAGTTGGCGAGGTTGCTGCTTCTGGGGTGTTTGGCCTGATCTAGGGTGTTTATGTGAAAGGTAAGTTGATGTGATTGCACCTGTTTAATGCAATATAGACTCCAAGTAAATGTGATTATTTATGCATTCTTAAAACAAAATATGCCCATGTTACTGTGAATCTGTGATGTTTTTAATCGGGTATTCATATTATTGTGAAGGGGGGGAAAGAGACAGATAAGCAGATGAAAAGAATCCTGCCAATTTGGACAAAAAGATGAGTAGGCAAATTAAAAGCGTATTAGTTATTCAATCACAATGAGCTTTCTGCTATATATTGCAAGTATCTCTTTTGAAATGTTTTAGAAACCTGAAAATAACTGAGGATGAATATTCTCTGCATCAACAGAATGGTTTCCATTAGGAATGATCCTGTGTTTCTGTACTTGTGTGTTTGTTCATGAAATTATGTTTGTCTCAATGCTTAGGAATTTATGAAAGGTATGTTATTATGGAGTCCGTGAACAATATTGTGAATGTGGATGACAAAGACGTTTGTGAACAATATATAAAGGGAGTCCCTCCATGGCTCAATACGCCACCTCCAAGGTGGCCCCAACTTGAATTTGTGTGGAACGGGGACAAAATGCTTCCCTGTTCGGCTGGTCCTTCAAGGACCAAGATGGCATCCTTGATTTGTGGCTTTGTTTGTGAAGATGCTTTGCTGCTTTTAACTCTTGAAGGCTTGATTGATTGATTTAATCAAATCCCTCAATCAAAAAATAATTATTTTTTCCTATAATAGTGGTATGAGGAGCATCCATATCAGATCTATACACTCATCTATAGAATCATTGTTTAGAATCATACGTATCCTAATAATAATTTATTTGGAGACTAGTAACCACAAATGGAGTGCGTCACAGTAAACATATTGGGAATGATTCCATCCCCATCTCCCTCTTCACCCTTTGTCATCCCAACCACCCAAACCAAAGCAATAGCCACCACCAACCACCACAGTGGACTAGTTATTTTTGCACCAAAGTGCCCATGCTTTTTGACATGATGATAAAAACAACAACAAAGGACTGGCACAGTAGCAACTGTAGGGATGCTTCTTTACCAATTGGGAAAGCATTTTGATTCCTCTTCCTTCTTTGGTTATGCTAAATAAGCAATACAGTTAGTGCTGGCTAGATATATTTGTACAAACTTAAACATTAATTTCTTCGTTGTTAACATATGATTGTCGTTGTCAATATTGTTTGTGTGGGACAGGCACTAGACTAGATTTTGGAACAGAGTCGTCCACTTTGAATGTAAAGTTGAACAATGCCTATGACCTGAAGTTTTATATTGAAATGTAATAGGATTATAGAAATGAATAATATAAGAAAAAAATGGGATGTCTTTTCGAGGTGAATAGAAATAGATAGTTGGGAAAAAGAAAATTCCTCAGATCCAAATCCCAGTGGAGAGGAAGAATATGTCAAAGGAAAAATAAGAGAAAATGTTGGAAAATTTGGGAGAAAGGAAAAGGGAAATTTGATTATAATTTTTAGATTTGGAGATTAAGACTTGAGGATGAACTAGGCGGGTGCTGCTGCTGTTGGGTTTGCCTATACTTCATTGCTAAAGTTGGGGGTGAGGAGAAGGATTAAAGAGGATAATGGTGCGCGTCTAAAGTGCACTATAGTAAACAAGTGTATTGGTGCTCCATCCTATTTTTAGCCATGGATTTTTATTCTTTGTACATTGATCAATTCAAATCAATAAGGTGTTTGGTGCACCTAACTTAAACAAGTGCTCTATAGGATTGACTAAACAATTGTTCTTTATGGAGACTTGATTGAAAAATTTTAGACAATATAGGGACTTGATAACAAATTTTCAAGCTATAGGGATCTAAGTGATAACAAATATAATTAAACCATTATATTATTATCACATTATGTATTGCTATGATTATGAGTTTGTGATGTGAAAATTTCTTTGTATCGTTATGTTTTTAACTTGTCAACTATCAATGTGAATTTGTGATTGTGAAATATGAACAACAATTAGGAGCTTATGTTATGTATTTATGTTTTGTTATTTGGGCTCTTAAAGAGTGTGAAATTGCTAATTAGTTGTCATTTTATTGTACTTTTTTAAATTACATATATATATATATATATATATATTTTAAATCAATCACTTGGTCGAGTCTAATGACCATGCCTGAACCCCGCAACTAGGTAGATCAATGCTGTAACTCCACTGTAAGTTACCTGTTTATTCGGATAATAGCCACGACAATTTTGGAGATCTAGAGGAGAGCATTTTGGGCAATTTTGCATTGGACCTCAAATGGGTCTTCTGAGCATCATTAGGAAAATCAAGAGGAAAGAGAAGGAAATGCGAATTCTTATGGTGTCAGTTGTTCCTTCCTTGATTCACTCTCACTCTCTATCAATTCATTTTAATAGCTGCAATAATGAAACAAGTTGTTATTTATGCAGTGGATTGGACAATTCAGGGAAAACCACAATCGTTTTGAAGATAAATGGGGAAGACACTAGTGTCATCAGCCCCACCCTTGGCTTCAACATCAAAACCATCTCTTACCAAAAGTAATCTTCCCCTGTTTACCATTCAATTGCTTTATAAATGTCTATAAAGTAAGGTTTTTGGTAATTTAAACATGTTCCATCACAGATTTAGGGTCACAAAAAGCATTACTTTTTCGTTTTAAGGGGAAAACAAGTCCAATAATTTTTACTGCTTCACTGCATAATATGTCATTCTCTCTGTTGCTAGCCTTTGTTTTGTTCAATATCTCATAGTGAGTTACTACAATGTATAATGTTTAGGCATATGTTCTCATGTCCATTGGCAGGTACACTCTAAATATCTGGGATGTTGGTGGCCAGAAAACAATAAGATCTTACTGGAGAAACTACTTTGAGCAAACTGATGGTTTGGTTTGGGTAGTTGACAGTTCTGATCTGAGAAGGTTGGATGATTGCAAATTGGAGCTAGATAATCTTCTGAAGGAAGAGGTTTGTTCAATGAACCCAAATGTTTGCCACTTATCATTTGAACCAAACGAGTTGCTTACATTTTGTGTATAAACAAAGACATTCAGTCATGCTTTTGGAAGACTAACCAAATTGTCCCCCTTCTGTCTGATTGGGATAAAGTTTCATTTATGCTTTGTGCTAATACTAGGGTCCATTTCGTTTAGATTTTGATAGAGTTGCTTTTGAAATCACTGATGTTAAAGGAATTGATTTTAAAATAGTTGATTTTGAAAAAATTAATTTATGTTGGGGAAAGATGTTAGAAAAGTGAGTTTTGGAATAATTGATGTGAGGTGAAAAAGTAAAAGCTAAAAATTTCACTTTCACTAGAATCAATTTTTGGAAAGTGAAACACTTTTATTGGAAGTGAAAGCCAAACCAAACAACACTATTGCTATTTTTCAACCCAATTATAATTACCACAATGGAGAAATGTTTTTTGAATCAAACATGCTGTAAGTGGTTTGCATACAGTGAATGCCTATGTTTGATGCTGGACATGAAAGCTTTTTGCTGTTAGCAGTGGCTTTGTTTTATCAACTTTCTCCTTTATCATATTGAAGGAACATTTGTAGTAGTGGTAGTACTACCAATCGGCCATAATTACTTGTTTCCTTAACAATTTGAAGGACTATTCTGTGTTGGTATTAAGAAAGCCAACAGTAGTTATCTGTCATTGTTACCATTTTGGAGTACTTAAACGATTACTCTTTTTCTTCTTTGTTTGGGTGTTTTTCAACTTCTAGTTTTAACAATAGAATCCATTCTTCATCAAACAGAGGCTATCTGGAGCATCTTTATTGATACTAGCAAATAAACAGGACATCAAAGGTGCCCTTACACCCGAGGAAATAGCTAAGGTGAGCTTAATTCTATAGTATGTTACTTTCTTCCTTGTAGTGGGTATTTTGGGAAACCCTTAGGCCTGTTTGGTTTGAGTTTTCAGTTTTCATTTTCAATTTTCCAGAATTTGTGAAAGAAAAACTGAAAATTCTGAAAACTGGAATTTGTAGTTTTCAGAATTTTCAGGGCTGTTTGGATGTGTTTTTATGTTTTTGTTTTCTAAAACTGTTTTAAAAAATAAGTTTAAGTTCATTTTTTAAAAATGAAAAAACAAGAAAACTTGTTTGGGTAATTATTTTAGAAAACAACTTTTAAAATGAATAAAACAGTGTTTGGCAAAGATCATAACAATAAAAATCAACAACCACCAGCAACCACAACAAAGATCAACAAACAACAACAGTGAAATCAATTTACAACTTAGTGTCAATATTGAAATTAACAAAGATTAATACAATAATGAGAGGGAAGGAGAAGCAGAGAAAGAGAAATAGATGGGTAGAGGCGGTGGCGGATCGCGTCCCGAAGCTCGCGGTGGCTCTCAAGGCGGATTTGAAGGGGAGAGGTGCTGAAGGTGGATCGTGAAGGGAAGAGGCCGTGGAGCTCGCGATGGTCGCGGAGCTCATGGTTTGCTTTCGGTGCTGGCGGAGCTTGCTGTGCAGGCGGTTGCTCGCGGAGCTTGAGGTTGCTCGCGGTGCTGGTGGTTGCTTGCGGTTTGCTCATGGTGCTCGCAGTGCCGGCAGTGGTGGTGGCTGTTCCGTCCTTCCTTCTTCTTCAAAGTTACAAAATGAAAAACATGTTAAAGGTTTTGTTTTGAAAAACATGTTAAAGTTGTTTTTATTTTTCTATTTTTTAAATGAGAGTTTTGTTTTTTGATTTTTAAAACATGTTTTCAGAAATCATCCATCCAAACAAGTTTTTTGTGTTTTTGTTTTTAAAAATCAAAAACAACTTTTAAAAATAGTTGCCAAACAGAGTGTTCAGTTTTTTCTTCACAAATTCTGAAAAATTGAAAATTAAAACTAAAAACTGAAAACTCAAACTAAACAGACCCTTAATACCTCTTAAGAGAAGCACCTGGGCAGATTCTCTAGATATTTCAGCAGATTCTCCCGATTTGAGAAAGTTTACAGTTCCAATGTGCTTGATGTGCTCTATATATATACACATTGACTACTATGTTGATAAATATTAGCAAATTTCAGTGAATATAGAGGAGAGGAGCAAATTTTAAAACTGAATACGAAGCCTCCTAAACTATAATTAACTTTGTTTATTGTTGCGTCTAAGTTGTTTTTGATTATTTAATATGCTCCAACTGAGCAGGTGCTAAACTTGGAAGCTATGGATAAATCTCGGCATTGGCAAATAGCTGGCTGTAGTGCATACACTGGTGAGGGTTTGCTCGAGGGATTTGATTGGTTGGTCCAGGACATAGCTTCTAGAATCTATATGCTTGACTAATGCCGTCTTTGGAAGACGTTGCGGATTCACTGCTTCCCTGAGATTTTCCAGAGTGATATTCATTTTCTTGGCGAATGTGTTCAATGTGCAAGATTTAGATTTTGTTGCTGCAGGAAAATTGGATGACTTGCTAGTTGCTCATCTATCAATCATACATGAGAAGCATTGATTGAAATTTGAGAGTCTATTTATTAAGGATCAGTTTATCCGACTTGAAATGGTAGAGGGATTAAAATGAGTATTTTTTATTCTTTATTGGAAACGAGTGATTGAGCATTCCTTTTCCGTTTATCTTTCTAATCTCCTTTCCTGTCCTCTCACACTTCACTTAGTCAACTTTCACGTGTCCTTATTTTTTGACTCAGTGCATAAACAAATTTGAAGTAAAGAGAAATGATATAATTTCGAAAATCAACGTCAGACAAAAGAAGGAAAATGGGATATAAACAAAAGTGAGTGGACGACCTGATGACCAAGAGAAGAGAAGCAACGGTGGGTACCAAAAACAAAAAGAAAGAAAGAAAATAGTGAATGTCCAAGTTGGTACTTAAAATTATATCCAAGTCATTTTGATTAATAAAATTTAAAAATTGACATTTTAATGTGAGTCAAGTTGGCCTTTGTCTCTTTTTATTACTTATGGGTTCACGTTTTCATTAATATAGCATGCGAAATAAATGACATATTAGTGATATACTAACAGCCTATTTGGTATGTGGTGAAATAATAGGTTCAAACTTTTAAAATATATAAAATTTATATTATAATATTAAATTATGCTTGTTTTAATTAACAAAGATTAAATAGAATATTAGTCTATCAATTAAATGCCAGTTAATACTATAAATCAGTAAAAATATAATGACACAATAACGAAAATAGCATCTGGGACTAATATGATTCATTGTTTAAAATTTTAAGGATTACAAAGTTAATTTGTAAATCTTAAGGACTGATATGGCTCAGTTTAAAATTCCAAGAATTACAAAGTTAATTATTAATCTTAAGGATTAAAATGATTTGTGCTTGCATTTTCAAGAACTAACTTAAACATTCACTCAAAAAGTAACAGAATGGCAGCTTAGGTGTCAATACTCAATAGGATTGTTAATGACTCAGATATAATTTAATTTCATCATATGCCTCGATGCGTCAATCATGTTTTATGTTCCAAAACTTCAAAGTAAAAATAAAAAATAAAGGATAATAAATTTCTCTTATTTAAAATGTTTAAGTGAAAAAAAAATAGAGAACTATCTTTAATAAATAGATATTTTATGTTTAGCTAGTATTTCTGTAAATTAGATTTACAAATTTTAGCTTGATACTTGAAGTGAAGTGAAACTTTGGGTTGATAGCTAGCTACACCATGAGTGTCCTAAATTGAGCATTAAGTTCATTGACTTTTTTTGAGGTTAAAGAAAGAAAAGAATTTCCTACGAGAAATGTCACGTTGTATATATTTTTATGGCAAAAAAAAAATGATGAATTAGTATTTATATCTTACGCATAAAAGTATAGTCGAAAAAAATAATAAAAGCCAACAAGGAAGCAAGAACATCACAGTTTCTCGTGGAATACAGGGAGAAAGAGATAAAAGTTGAAAAAAAATTTAAAAATTTAAAATAATTATCAAATATATAATATTATCCTTCACATGACAATTGATAAGTTGAGCTTTTTTTTAGCCCTGCTGATCACCAAAATTTTTTTTTCACGTACCAATATATAATTAATAGGATATAAAATAAGATATAATTTTAAGACAGAAGATTTCTTTATCCTTTGAAAATTATCTCCAATAGAAATGCCAGAGACTTATGGAAAAAAAATAGAAACGCCAGAGGAAGAGTTACAACTCACATAAGGCATATCCACATGCGTGATTAAGATTGCTTTTTGTAACAAGTGTAGTTTCTTCTTCTGTCTAAATTTTCCATATTTCACCTCAAAAGTTCTAACCAAAACCTATTGAAATAGCTAGCTAGGGTTTGGATCACAGCGACCAATCAAGCACCTGCAACAAGTGTTTCAGTTCTGCTCATCATACATCCATCCATCTTCAATAGCATTTTACACTTTTAGAATCCCTTTGGTGATTATATGATTGTTTTGGTCTCGCAATTTCATGAGTTTTTTTTCACCTCTCATTCTTTTTATTATCTTCTATATCCGTTGTCTTATTTTTCATTTATTGCATAACAAAGTCATGTCCATTTCTTTACTAACTAAAGACTTCTTTACCACTTAAGTAATAGACAGAGTATTAATCAATCTTATTCACCACCAATATTAAAACAAAAAAACTAAATAAAAACAAAATAAAAATGGACTGTCTCATTTAAATATCCATCATCTCACCATTGGATGATATTATATATCCCACTAAATCTTATTCATTTATCGTCTCCACACTTTGATTTGATGGGTATCAAAATGTAATGTCCAAATATTACTCCTCTAAAAAAATACATATATTGAACTCCCTCGACTTTCTCCATCCCTTATAAGATTCTCCCTCCCACCTTTTCCTCTCAGCTCAGAATACTCAATTCAAAAAAGGAAAAAATAAATGTGTGGCGAAAATCTTGTTCAAAATTTTTTTTTCCGTACTCAATCAAACACAGTTAAAATTTGTGTGGCGCAGCTCTGAAGAAAATATGTACCGCATGCCATTACGCACTCTCTCTCGTGCAAGCTAAGTCTCCAGAAAATGTTACAGCATTACGCCCCTAAGCCTAAAGCCTTCCCCCTCCTCCTTCTTTCTTCGCCATTGTGCCCTCTTCTTCTTCACTCCGTGCCTCTCCTTTGCCCTATTCACCGCTTAATTAATATAATTACCCAAATTAATCAAAATCTAATTAAGAACAAAAATTGGATCCGAGTTCATCACGTTGCAGTGATTCGCACCATCGCGGTGGAAAGCTCGATCGTCGGTGAGGAAAGGTCAATGTTTTCATGCGGCGATTTTGAAGTAGACGGGAATAGTGAAGGTACGCATGCAACAACGGAGGTGAGTCCAAAACTTGAACATGCTTGTAGTTGCATCCTCAACCTTTTTATTTTAGCACCATACGTGTGTTTGGAAAACTTTTTCTTTATTATATTTATTTTTAACTTTGTGAACAACCGATTTTATTCAATCTTTTAATAATAAAATTTAACAGTTTGCACTTAATTTACCTTCTTTATTTATAGTTTCATTTCTTGTTTATTGAAAAATATAAAAAAGTAAAAAAATTGAAAAATGAAAAAGTCGAAAGAGGAAAGGTCACTTGACTCCTTCCCGCTCTTTTCCCTTGTACATGTGAGTTAACAAGAACTATGAGGGGGAAACAGAAAATCAAAAATAGAGGTAATGATGGTGTTTGGGAAATTTTTCAATGGCTCTTTCAGAATGCGGAGGATAGCAAGTTAAGAGGGAGAGTTCATCAAACAGAGGGGAGAGAAAAAGATCAATACCAATTTTGGAGAACTCAAAAGAAGCATCCAAAGCAACAAGTCCAGTAATACAACCAAGAAATCAAGAAAATCAAGGTACATTATCATCATCAGCAATATCATCATCAAATATAAACAAAAAAATTTAAAAAAAAAGAGAAAAGAAGGAGGAGGCCGGGCGCCTTCCACCACCTCACGCCTCCATGCCCATCACCAACATCTTCCTCCCCTTCTTCCTTCACCAATCTTCACTCATCTTCCTCCCCATTCAACTCTTCCTCATCCCCTTTTAACATCATCAACCTCATCCCCTCTAACCACCACAACCTCCATCATGAACCACCATACATCATCACAAATTCCCTCCTCTCTCCTCTAGCTTGTCACCATCATCATCATCATCCTTCAAGTTTCCCTACCACCCCAGCCACCCACGAAGTCTTCATCATCATCCCCCCACCTTCACCACACCCACCACCCTTCACAAATCATCAACTTCACCAAGCCACCCCATCCACCCCTTAGCCACCCTCGAGTCCTCATCATCATCAAACACACCATGGCTCTAATCCACCACTCCATCACCTCAAACCACCGCGGTCAAACCCACCTCCGCCGCACAACCACCGCCACGGCCATCCTCTCTCTAGCTTGTCTCCATCATCATCATCCAAGCCACAACCTCCTACCACCGTGAATTACTACAGCCCCGACCGCCACCCTCTTCATCATCATCAACCGAACGACCTTAGCCATCGAACAAGCACCGCAGAAATGGGCTTAGCCACTCCCCAAAGACCATCATCATCGTGAACCCACTGCTTTTCACCCTCTCACCTCCGATCCACCCAGATCCTCCCGCCAACCACAAGCCACCGCTGCCTTCTTCGTGACGCCTCAACCCTTGACGCCGAGCCTAATACGATGCACCGTCAGCTTTCTTCCCGCGATCACTGTCAGTGGTTCATCATGTTTCTTCTGCCTCTCCTTCTCTTCCCCGTGTGTGTAATGTGAGAGAGAGAAATTTTGAAAGTAGAGAAAGTGAGTGAATGAGTGTTAGAGAGAGAGATAGGTTAGTGTGCGCGGTGTGTGAGAGTGTCAGTGAGGGAAAGCTTTAGTGTGTGTGTGTGTTGAATGAAAGAGAGGAGTCCGTGAGTGAGATGTGAAAGTGGGTGCCCGTGATAGCGTGAGTGCTGTGAGTGAGAGAGAGAGAGAGAGAGAGTTATTTTATTTTATTTCAAATTTTAAGTGTGTACATGTCTGTGAGCGTGAGTGGGAGAAGGTTTTTTTTTTATTTATTTCGTTTAGATGTATATATTGATTATGTGGATTGGAATTTCATATTTATACATGTTAGATCGAGACGGAGAATTAATTTGAATTTGTATATTTTTTTTTTTAAAAAAAAGAAAATCTCAAAAAAAATGATAATGAATTTTATTTGAAGTTCATATATACTAATTATTGTTTTTTTTTATCTATGTTCTTAGATTAAGGTTATTATATTTTGATGGTTTAAGTATTTAAATTTGTTTATTTGATTAGTACTTAGTTTATTTTAGAGTTTAGATAGTAAAAAAGGGATTTTCACTTACTTTGAGTTTCCAGAGTTTTTTTTATGTAAAAAAAAAAATAAATAAAAATATAGAATTAATTTAGGAATTTGGTTTTAGCTGAATCGTTTTATTAGTATAAAGGTTGAATTCATTGAGTTAGATTTTATTTTATTAAATTATGGTTGATTTTGAGTTTGGAATCCGGGTTCACTTATTCGATCTAAATTAATAAAGAAAGTTTTATTGATTGAAATAAATATTTGAGTTTTTTTTATTGAAGATTTACTTAGTTTTTTTATTTGTCATTATTATTATTATTATTGTTATTATTTTGTAGGTTTTGTTTAGATTTTAGATTCGTTTATTTGAATTTAAATTCATTTGGTTTAGTTTTAATTAGTTTATCTTGTGGTCTCTTGGGTTTATTTGTTGAATTTGGATTTATCTCCATCTAAAATGAACTTAAAAAAGAGGTTTGCTTGATTTGAGTTTAAATTTTAAGAGTTGTTTATTTAGTTAACTTTTTTTTTTTTTAGGTTTGGAAGATTATTTGTTTAAATTAAAGTCTTAACAATAAAAAATTTCATTCGCTTTGAATTCAAGTAGATACTGGAGTTTTTTTTTTCATTTATTTTATTTATTTATCTTTTTTTTAAGAAAAAAATATGCATAAAGAATATAGAAGTGGTTTAAGAATTTAGTTCGGGTAGAATTGTTTTATTATGATAGAATTTGGGTTTGTTTATTTGGATTTTTAATTACTTGTTGGGTTATGGTTGTTTCCTTTTAACATTTGGGCTTTTTTAAGATTCACTTAATTAATTAATGAATTGTATTAAAAAGGAGTTATTTGAGCCAGGACGGTTTGTTAGTCCCATGTTTTAAATGACATTGATATTCAAAAGCTTTTTTAAATAAAGTTAATTCATCATGATTTATTGTTAACTTTATGTTTTAGAATATTTTAGCTATGACAGCTTGATATTCTAAAATTCCCTTTGTAAATAATTTTCCTAATATTTTCCTATGCTATTTATATATTTTGTTTTATTTATAAGTTTCTTTTTCCTAATAATTTTATTTCAAAATATTTTATTTAACTTTTCTTATTATAGATAAAGAGTTAATTTAACATGACATTGTTAACTCGATATTTCTAACATTCGAAATTTGACAAATTTAACGATTCAAAATTTCCTTAAAAGTGTTTGTTCTCTTTTATATTTGTTTCTATTGATTTATAAAAATACATAAAAAATAATTTTCTTCTTTTTCTCTTATTTGTAAATATTTATAATTTATATATTTATTTTCAATTTAAATTTGCTCATTTATTTAGTAAATTTCTTATTCAAATAAAAATGTTAATTTAAAGCCGACGCTTGTTAACTTAGTAAATTGAATGCCTCGAAATTGGATAATTTTGAGCTATAATCTCAAACTTTTCTTTAAAAAGGATCTCTTTTTTTTTTTTTTTTATCTGGCAAATAATTTTTTTTAAGGGGTTATTAATTAATTTGCACAACTAATTAAATGCATCGCCCAAGTTAATCTGTACTATTATGCGGGACAAATTCCCCGCCTTCCCTATACATACATAACCGACTCCCGAACTTAAACTGGTTTCAAAGATCATTGTTTTTAAAGTGGGTTTTTCCAACGTTTTCCCGAATATAAATAAACTTGGTGGCGACTCAAATATTTTCAAACAAAATAAAATTTTTTCTTTTTCGCCGTCCCCGTCGCGATCCCGGTTGCGACAAACTTGCTAACTCATTTTTAAATTTATGAATGAGTTTTATATCTATGTATTTAAACATTTAGCGTGTTACTTATATTTCTCGTCGTTATCGGACTAATCCTTTGAAAAGAAGAAGATATATAGAGAGTAGTATGGACCATTCGTTCAAAGCTTAATATTCCTTCCCCATGTTCCCAATTTGGGGTACGAAGCAAATTAACGGCACAATAGTTTACGTGTGCCTTAAATTTCTCTCTGCACTTGATACGTTCAAGAGTAGAATTAGGTATACGTTTTTTTTTCTGGTACAAAGAAGTAGATGAATTAGACGTACGTGATTTCGTTTATTTTGATGATTCTTATTGAGTTATTTGCTTATAAAGTATAGAAAAGGTTGGCACATTACAAATGGAGGCACACATCTCTTATAAAATATGCATGAAGTAGTATTATGTGTTAACAAAATACCATGTACCTAAAAAACAAAAACCATTAAAGCTCCCATTCGGACAGATAACCTCTTACATACTTCCCCCCGTTTCTTAATAATGGTGATGGTGGGAAAACATATCAATTTGATATATCAAAAAGTTGATATATATGGCCAATGTGGAAGTATACAATGTTATAAATAAATGGGGTTTGGAACATCATTCTATTGTGCTCTACACTTGAGATGAAAAAAAAGTTAAAAAGTGACCTCCGGTGGAACAGATAACAGTATGAAAGTGACCAAATCCACAAGATAATTTAAAGAGTTTGCCTTTAGACTATGGATTATGTTATTTTAATTAACACATAAAAACTTGGTGTTTATTAAAATACCTACTTTTTTAGTGTTAGAATAATATTTTTGTTAATATTTTTTTGTCAATTGAAACAATCAAGATAGCAACTTATCCAATGTGCTTTAGGAAGTTGGGATCAAGAAATGTAATCTCCTCTAAATCCTATTTTTCAGCCTTTTGTTTTTAATTAAAATTTTCATTTTTCAATCAGATTTTAAATATAGCTTAATTTCAGTACCTGAGAGTGTAAAAATCATTTAGTTAAATCATTCTATTTTCTTAATTTTTCAAGTAATCAATATAAGACTTAACTATCATTGCTAATGTGACAATATATTATTGGATGACGGTATAAAAGATTTTATATTGTCAATGCATTGAAATTTAAGTCTTTCAAATATTATTAACTATTTTAATTCTAACTTTTTTCTTTCTAACAAGGTCTATTTTGCTAATTACTATTGCTGATGTAGACCCTGTCAGTTAACGGTGCCCAATATGATAGTTTCATTACATGAGTAGGTAGTGAAATGCTTAAATTTTGAAACCTTTAATTACTAAATTTGGAAAAGAAATTGGAAAAACATAGTAAAAGAGATACACCTTGACACGATTTTAAAACATTTGGGAGGAAACTAAAACAAATTGATAGTAAAAAATAAACTTAATCAAGCTGTAGGATCTAGATCACAAAAAATAAAAAATCACATACAATGCTCATCAAAGGTATATGTAAGCATGAAATGATATAAAAACATGAAAAATATATGCCTAAGAATATGTAATATTTTTCTAGAAGCATACATGAAAAGCGTAGAATTTATCTATCTTAAATCTTAGTACATATCCAGCTCGAAGTTCAAGAATAAAAACACTTAATCCATCTCGTAATTGATCAAAATTTACATTCCTAATAACACTTTTCACGAAAAGCATTAACCAATCAAACCGTAATATCAATTTTAGTTTTATCCTATTGCAATTTTTGGCTACTAATTGACAATGGTGTGATCGATCATCTTGTTTTCAAAAGTGGTCTGCGGAGGTGTAGATTGATGAGGTAGAACGATCGAGGAGGTTTCAAACTTGAAACAAATAAACGCAGCACTGCTGAAACCAAACCAAAAGGAGCTGCTACATAGAAAAGCACGATCCTTTCCAATATATATAGTTAGTTTTTGTTGTCTTCAATTCCATAGAGCCTCCTAGTGACAGCAGCAGAAGCAGCACGCATGCCAGTTTCGTAGAAGTACCCATGGAAGTACACAAAGTTGTCCAACCACCCCACAAGAGCACCCTACAGAAGCTCAAGGTCAAGCTCAAGGAAACTTTTTTCCCTGATGATCCCATGCGCCAATTGAAGGGACAACCACTCAACAGAAAACTGATCCTAGCAGCTCACTATGTTTTCCCTGTCCTTCAATGGCTCCCTAATTACAGTCTCAGCCTCTTTAAATCCGACCTTATTTCTGGTCTCACCATTGCTAGCTTGGCCATCCCTCAGGTAATTACATTTAATAATTATTTGTCATGAAAACGATTACCTACCTGTCTAAACTTGCTTAATTATATTATCCAATTGTGTGTGTCTATTTTGTCATTCAGGGAATCAGTTATGCTAAGCTTGCAAGTCTACCTCCAATTTTGGGACTTTGTGAGTATATTAATTATACTCTGGCTGCAAGTTAGCCTATTTTAGTTGACAATCATATGTCACTTCCTGTCCTGTGCTAATAGATTCATGTTATTCTTATATATATATATATATGTATATATATATGTATGTATGTATATATACATACATACATATGATGGTTTTTGCATATTTCAGATTCTAGTTTTGTTCCCCCACTTGTGTATGCTGTTTTTGGAAGCTCAATGGACCTTGCAGTTGGACTCGTTTCTATAGCCTCTCTTGTGCTGGGATCCATGCTCACGGAGGAAGTGTCTCCCACAGCAGAACCTTATCTGTTTGTACAGCTAGCTTTTACTTCAACATTCTTTGCCGGTCTCTTTCAAGCTGCTCTTGGAATTCTAAGGTAATCACTTCCATATTTCCCATTTTCTTTATTTCCTTCTTCTTCAATTGATTTGTAGAGTACAAAAATGTGTCAGATGAGGAAAGGGTGTTATTATTGTAATTTATAAATGGTTGCTGCAGGCTAGGATTTATCATTGATTTTCTATCCAAGGCCACACTTATGGGGTTCATGGGTGGAGCAGCTGTGATTGTGTCTCTGCAGCAGCTCAAGAGCCTCCTTGGAATCAAACATTTCACTAAACAGATGACCATCATTCCTGTTTTGACTTCTGTTTTTCGCAATACACACGAGGTTAATTACTCCTCCGATATCTTTTTTATTTTACCTCACTCAATCTCTCACACAGAGACATGAATGAAATTCATTTCCTTTCTTTATGTAGTATATATATTGTCTTATTATAAAAATTTGTTGTTTACGGGTTTTCTGCAGTGGTCTTGGCAAACTATAATGATGGGGATTTCCTTATTGGTGCTACTACTACTAGCAAGACGCGTTGTACGTTATGATATTTTATTTTTTTGTAATTCCATTGTACGTTATTTTGGCCATTTGCCCTAAGTATTCTCCATTTTTTTCTGTTTATTTTCTTCTTTAATTAACTCAAATAAAGAAAATTAACTAAATGATGTAAGAAAAATGTTGTTTGAACCCTCCTTGTCTCAAATGTCATGGCAACACAAAATCTGCCACCCTTCAATTATGTGTGATCTCCACTTCAAAAGAAAAGTTTTTTTTTTAAAAAAAAAATTTTCACTCTTAGATCTATATAGGTGTCTATGGTTAATTATCTCATTTTGAGTGTTCAAATAATATAAGTAATAATTAATTAAGATATATATATATATATATATTTAGAAAGTTAGGTTGTCCATGTTGATGAAAGAGACAGAAAATGATGAGACAAGAAACAGGAATAGACAAATTGAGTCCAATTTAACACCAAAAATATTAGGGCAAATTATACTACTAATTTTTCCTAAGATTTAGCTAGTAAAATTTACACTAACTCTCCTTTATTTGTTTGGGTAATATTAACCCTCTGAATATACTATTCATTATACGATAGAGCATATAGAGATGTAATAATTTTACAATTCAGAGTATGTCAGTGTAATGATTTAATAAAATAGAGATCTTCTGAAAAAATTTTATAAATAAAAAAAAGTCAAGATGAATTTTACCAAATGTTAGAAGAAGATAATATAATTTGCCCAAAATATATTAAAAACAAGAGTTAGTCCAGTTTGATAGCTAAATTCGTTTGCCTTTTTCTTTTAAAAAAAGTAATTAAAACAGTAATTTATGTTTGGATAAATTACATTCATATCCTTTAAAATTTATTAAAATTCAATCCATCTCCTATTTAGTTATTCAACCCCCACTAACCTCCTTTATTTTACTTAATTTTTAAATTGAGTTAGTAAAATAGTCCCTTTTATTTGAACTTTCCTCCCTCATCTCTCCATTTCTTCTCCGCCCTTTACTTTCACAGCCGCCAACAGTCTTCCTAGCTACTTCTGTTTGAGTCGTATCAGATAGCCAATATGTCAGCGGCAAAAAGACGTGTAGCAACAATATTACAGACCTCAACAATCATCTTTCACCTTTTTAGGGAGATATCAGATAATTTGATGTTCAAAACTTAAAAATAATTAGAAGAGTCAATTTGGCAAAAAGATAAATAAATAAAGGGCATTTAGGCTCAACATGAACCTAACATTCAAATAAGACTTGTGACTTTACACAAATTGCATATCCAAAGTTAATGGCCAATTTCGATACAAATTTTTTTTGTTAACACTGGTTGTTACCAAGGGGAGGGATATGATAGGGGAAAAGGTTAGAAAGTAAAATAAAGAATGAAGAAATTCCCTATGGTGGAGTAGCCAGTCAAAACCCTAACAATATACCTTAATATAGGTAGAACTTAGAATTTCAAAGGAACAACCTCAACAAAAAATGAAAGCTTCTTCACCCATTTTCCATATTAGTCACAATGCTCCCAAACACATACCAAAAATTATGTTCTCAAAAACCTAGGAGTATGGTCAAAAATTTCTGGTAAAGATTAATCTAACCTCATCTAGTAATCAGATGACACTGAACTTTGGAGTAATGTAATAATATAACTCATCTGTTCTTATAGACACTAACACGACGCAAACTAAATTTAACTCTCTAGGGAAGGTGGGGATGCAGTGGACGAGGAAAGGTGGAAATGGAGAAATAAGGGAGGAAGGTTTGAATAAAAGAGAAGAGGGTATTTTTGGTAATTCATACAAAAATAGGTAAAATAGAAGACATTATAGGAGGTTAGTGTAGGTTAGACAACAAAAAGGGAATTGGATTGAATTTTGACAAATCTCAGAAGAAGTTAGTATAATTTAACCTTTATTTATTTATTTTGTAAAAAGTGGATAACATTGAGAATCTCTTTCTAATAATCTTGTTAATAAATTTGTTTGGGTGGTAGAAGGGTATCTAAATCCGGAAGTTACTAGTAATGAATTTATGAAAGTAATTCTTATAAAAAAAATTGTATAATCCTAATTTTCGGGTCAACGAAAAATTAATCTCATGCATATAATTTAAATGAGTCAAATCAATAAAAATGCCTCGTTTGAAAAAATATATATTATGCCAACTCTGTCATAATAACTCCTTAGATATGAATTTGCTATAAAGGACAAAGTGAATGGGTAGAATATTTAATTGTTGTCATCATTTAGTTCAATAGAAATTTTTATATTTATTTGGAAGAATTTTTCTCCCTTCAAAAACATTGAATGTGAACTAGAATTTAGAGGCCCCACAAAAGAGCATACATCCAATTTAAGGGTGAGTTTGCTCCTCACATAGAAAATAAAAATACTATTTAAATATCTAAAAATGAATATTTTATTTAGACACTCATTCTGTTATTATTAGATAAAGTGGTGGTTTCCATTCATCCTATTTATATCTCATTTAATAATTATAAAGTGGATGTTCAAATGAGATATCCACATTTATATATTCAAATAGCATTGTTGAGTCTCATTTATTTTAATGTAAGTGTGTATAAGAATAAGATGATAAATTTATATTCATATAAGAAAGCATGACAAATTCGTTGGACCCAAAGTGTGGATTTCCAGCTTTTGTTGCCTTATCCAACATGTTCTCACAGAAAAATTAATAAGGTTATTTGTATATCCAAGAGTAAGTGTCTCAATAAAATATATATTCTATTATCATTCGATATGATGATTATATTCACTCATCTATTATATCCGATGATAATAGGACCCATTTTTAAATGGACAAATAACAATTTTGGCTTATAATTGAATTAAGTTGGTTCATTCCACTTTCATGTAACTTTGGACCTGGCCATCATTTTCCAGACTTTGTTTAGAAAAAATCCTTTTTAGGGATAATTGGATCCCTGTGTGATAAGTACAATTATCATTATAAAATCATGCAAAGACGGAACATAATTGCGTGTTAAAATCTATGTGATTGGTTCTATGTGAGACGGCTACATTGCAAAACAACCACGGTATTTGTAATGCACTTCAGATCAACAACCTTAATTGCTTGGAGACTTAGACAACAAATTTTTGCAAAGAGTGCAGGTTGGTAATTGACCAACTTTGCATCGAAATAAATGTGTATGCACAGCATGAGGAACCCAAAATATTTCTGGATCTCAGCTGGAGCTCCTCTTGTGTCTGTCATAATCTCTACCTTGCTACTTTTTGCAATTAAGGATAAACATCATGACATCAGTGTTGTAAGTCTCAGTCCCCCCATTATCAGTGCAGTTCATGAGCATATTTTTTTTTTCAGCTTATTTACAAAACAAATGTACTTGTGCCCGCTGCTGTGGTTGCTAGATTGGGAAGCTGCAAGACGGAGTAAATCCTCCTTCGGCCAAGTTGCTTCTCTTCCATGGAAGTCATATAGGTCTAGTCATGAAAACTGGGCTCATGACTGGCATTTTATCTCTCACTGTAAGTTTGAAATAAATTATTTAAATATAAATCTAATATACTATAATATCGTCTAATCCATATAGCCGATCTCACCTAGGATATATTTGATTATGGGGTAAAAATGAGGTATAAATTTACATGGATGAAACTTATGTGTAAAATTACACATAGATCTTGTTCGTAAAAAATTTATTCCATTTTTTACTCCATAACCAAACATGCAACTAGTGGGATTGTTGTTGCCGTCGTATTTTTCTTTTATATCACAAGCCTAATGTTTTGAAACAGGAAGGAATTGCTATTGGAAGGACATTTGCAACTATCAGAAACTACAAAGTGGCTGGAA
The DNA here is from genome assembly GCA_031216125.1 of Dalbergia cochinchinensis. Taxonomy (NCBI): domain Eukaryota; kingdom Viridiplantae; phylum Streptophyta; class Magnoliopsida; order Fabales; family Fabaceae; genus Dalbergia; species Dalbergia cochinchinensis. Next base: position 39,299,228 of record CM062370.1, read on the forward strand.
ATAAGGAAATGATGGCACTCGGGTTCATGAATGTAGTTGGTTCCACGACATCCTGCTTTGTTACATCAGGTTCTTGTTAAAAAAACATTGTCAAAAGGCTTTCCTGACGGTTAATGAAGCATGACAGAAAAAGGTGTCAAAAGCACATAGTCAGTAACCCATTTTAAACGATGCATTACAGGATCTTTCTCTCGCTCAGCTGTGAACCATAGCGCAGGAGGAAAAACAGCGATGTCAAACGTAGTAATGTCCGTGACAGTCTTGGTGACACTCCTGTTTCTTATGCCATTATTTGAGTACACACCGAATGTTGTGTTGGGGGCAATCATAATAACAGCTGTGATTGGCCTTATTGATATCCATGCTGCTTACCATATTTGGAAGATAGACAAATTCGATTGCATTGTGATGTTCACTGCATTCTTCGGTGTCATTTTTATCTCTGTTCAGTACGGCCTAGCTCTTGCAGTAAGTTCATGCGTTCTTCAATTTTTGCTTATATTGCTTACTGTGAATGAACATCGTTCTATTTATGGACTTGCCATTAAGGAAGTGAGAAATTCTTGCATTAACATAATTCTAACACCTCATACACACATTCACGATAAAAGTAGAATCCACCAACTTTATTTATGATACCCTTATTTGCTTATGGATCTCAATATCTTTATTGTGAGTGCATGTAAAAATGAAATATTAGAATTGTGTTCATCAAAGAATTTTTTTAAATATATTGCCTACAATAATAATTTTGGAAAAATTTTGTTTTACCCCTTTAAACTATAATTCATGTGCACTTTAAACACTAAATTTAAAAAAGTGCAAACATAAGCAGTTTGACTCTTAAAATTTTCTTGAATTTGTAAATTGACCATTTTATTAATTTTTCTATCACTTTTTAACAAAAATATTATAAATTTAAGAAAAATAGAATCAGGATGCACATTTAGAAAAGTTCAAAGGATTAATTTCTACATATTCCACAGTTCAAGAGGTATAATTACTTAATGCATTTGTAAAAGTTTAGAGAATCAATTTATATATTTTTAACATTTAAGGGTGTAAAAGTAGAAGTGATTTTTAATAAAATTATATTCTAAAACTACACATCACTATTATTTATAATTACAACCCTATCCATTGGTCAATATTTAAAAAGACCTCTTCTTTTCCACTCTTTACAGTCACTTATTCACACACCTCGGATAAGTCTACATTTCAACTCTATTTCCAACTTCATTATTTTTTTAAGATACACTCACTTTTATTTATTTCATTTAAAGATCTCTCTAACCATATTTGGGAGGATAAACAATATTGGCAACATTTTAACGATTATATTGAGGTCATAGATAGCACTCATATAACTATTCATGTACCTGTTGATAAACAGACACTTTCACCTATAAGAAATGATATATAAGCACTAATATTAATTGGTCATGTATGATGGAAGAATTGAAAAATAATATAAGGAATTAGTTACCAACAAAATACCTCTTTGGTGTTTTACATTGTTAAACTTTTATTCTTATCTTTTTATGTAATTTGATCTAAAAAATTTGCTTTTATTTTTGTTTATTTAAACATATTTTTAATACATAAAAGTACTTGCCAAATTATCTATCCAAACACAAAATAAATTTTTCTGAAAAAAAAAACTACTAAAAAAAGTAAAATAAGTATTTTTTTTTTTCAAAATCAATCCAAATACAATCCTAATTAGGAGTTCTTTGATTAGTCATTGTGATTGACAAGAGTGGATGCTCGTGGTGTTGGTCAACCCAGGTTGGGTTGTCAATTTTGAGGATCCTACTGCAAATTACAAGGCCTAAAACAGTAATCCTGGGGAACATACCAGGGACAAATATGTTTCGGAATCTTCATCATTATAAGGGAGCTGCAAGAATACCTGGTTTTCTAATTTTGAGCGTAGAGGCTCCCATCAATTTTGCGAACATCACTTATCTCAATGAAAGGTTAGTTGGTTTGATCTTTACCAGTCTTATAAAGTTGGTAAAACTTCCCTAGCTGCATTGGTTATTGTTTTCCTCTGTTGCTCAACTATCTGCATTTGTTACTAGGATTTTAAGATTCATAGACGAAGAACAACAAGATAACCTGAAGGAAAATTCATGCCTTCGATTTGTGATCCTGGAAATGTCAGGTAAGTGCATTCATCAGCTTTTGAAACTGCAAAGTTTGAATCTGGGAAGTGTATTACCAACATCATGATCTTTTGCGACGCTCAGCTGTGAGCAGCATAGACACAAGCGGAGTCTCACTTTTTCAGGAGTTGAAAACTGCATTGGAAAAGAAGAGCATTGAGGCAGGAATGCTATAAACTCTTTCAAACTTCATTTACACTATACATCATAGTCTAGATAGACAGGACCAGAATCTCTCAACTGTGATTAATTGAAATGAATTGCAACTGTGACAGCTTGCATTGGTGAATCCTCTAGCTGAGGTCATAGAAATGCTGATAAGAGCAGATGAAGCTAACAGTTTCATCCGAGCAGAATACCTTTTCTTATCGGTTGGAGAGGCTGTGGGAAAACTTTCATCGGCAATGAAGGACCAATCATCAACCATGGAAGAAGATTCACAAACAATTGTGAATTGTGAATGAACTCTAACCAGAATTTGTAAGATAGCACAATAAACCAGGGACAGTTAAAAGAAGAGAGCAACAGCAAAATAGAGTAGACTTGGCATAAGCAGCGGCGGAAATTTACATAAATGATATTTTGGCACGCAGGTATGGGTCTCATGTGATATGAGAAGAGTGATAGAAGAGTGATGAAGAAAAAATAAGTTGGAAAAAAAAAGTAAATGATGAGATCCATATGTATTATAAGTGGGGTGTTTGGGTGTTTTAGAAAGTTTGACGTTAAAATAGCAAAACCTGAAAATTTAAGAAAAGTTTTGGGGAAAGTGAGGCGCGAAAATATACATCATGTAAATTAGATGATAATAATAATAATAAGTTAAAGCAAATAATCAATACTGCAATGCTAATTTATATTGAAATTAGCTGCAAGATTAAATTATTTCAATAATTAAGTATACATATAATTGATTTCTTTTTATAATTGATTATTTGAAAATCAAATTTATATTTGAATGTATTAACTTAAAAGTAATTTTAAAGTTGTGTGTTTTATTTAGATTATATAAAAAAAATACTTTTATATAATAAATTACTAAAAGAAGATGTGAAGTAATTTTATATATTTTATAATATGTGAAACCTATTGTTATTTCAATAAAAACATTAAAATTATAAAATAATCTAGTTTTGTTTATAGTTGTAACACTCATTCATACTAAAGCTAATATTATGAATTTACACCGTAAGTATAATAGTTAATATTAATTAAAAAGAGTACAAGTAGAGGGCTTTAATATGAGTACTTGATACTATTAATTACAATCTGAATATTTCTAAAATCTATGGTAGAAAAGCACACAGTAACTAAACATAAATTCATAAATTCCTCACAGTTACCTTCCATTAGTTGTTACTTCGCAAATCTGAAATCACTAGGAATAAATAAATAGAAAATGAGAATTTCAAAAATTCTTAGTAGAAAGTAAATGGTTTTAAAACATTTGAACTATAGTTGGTTTCAGCCATATTTGCACGAAAAATATATAGGGCTACAATAAAATTATATGAACATAGTCAAATATCATATCATAAATAAAATATGTTATGTAGAGCATGTCATACAAATCTTACTAAAATTATAATTTCTTTACTTTAATTTTTACTTTCATTTGTCTGTTTGTTTTACATATAGTCGAAAGCCTTGTTTTAGATAATTCTCATTCTTTAGTGTTGTTCTTTAATATCGTGATGACAACACAAGACTTTTCTGCCACACTAATCGAGACATATAATATAAAAGAATCTTATATGTATCCCCCTGCCTTCTCGATGGTTAGTGACAAATTTTGATCAAACATCTTCTTTTTAAATTAATTATTATCATCACTATACATAAATTCACAATAAGAGATGTGTAAATTTAATTCATATATAAAGCTTAAATCAAAGCTCATAAAATAATCAATAATAATAACAAATTAAATAGGAAAACATAAAATTAAATAATAACTTAAATAAGTGCACACAAAAAAAAAAAGATCAATGCATAAACTTAAAATAAAGAAAGTGCACAACAACTAATAAAATAATATAAGCTTTGTAAAATAAACTAATATCTTAATAAAATTTCTCAAACCATAAATATTATTACGTTAAGCCTAAAATTACTTAACTTCCTAAGTCACTCTACTTCATCTTTTTTGTTTACCTACATTCAAATTTAAATTTAACACTTTGTAAGTATCCATTAATATTGTACGAAAAGTGTGAATTTTTTTCCCCTAAATTAACTCCACTTCCTCTTCCTTCTCTATTTGCAATAAAATTCAAATTATGTTCCACTATTAAATTATCTTGCTCAATCTATTATTTTAATAATTTATTAACTACGCACACTATTATAAATCAAAATACAATCAAATTTAAATTTTAAAAATTTGTAACTAGCCATTTGTATAAAGAAATCCTGGAATTATATAATTAGATAAAAAAAATTTGTACAAAAATATATTTTTATTTTGATATTGATGTTCATATATTAATTTATAGTGTCAATCAGTTGCATTATATTTTCCATATGATGTTTAAGATAATTATAGTAAGAATCAAACAATTTGAACGACGTTTCAATAAAAAAATGAATTTGACGATGTATGGGTACAAAACGACTAGAGCTAGATGAACATTTAAAAGTATATTTTATTTTTTTTGAAGAGATTAACATTGATGTTACCTTGACAATGTGAATAAATTTTATAGTGTCATTTAATTTTTTTTTTGTTTGTAAAAGTTGATGTAATTATGTATGATGAGATGTAGTTTTTTTATTGTCAACGGTGTCTATAAAATAAATTCTATTTTGAATCTACAAGCTCAGATTTAGGTAAATGAAAAAGAATATCTAGCTACATTTTTAGGATGTTGAATAAAATGTTTATATGCTTCATATTTGAAAGACTTTTAAAATAGTTGATAAATAGTTAAATCTAATTATTTTGCTAACAAGATAATACATGATTAAATATTTATATAAATTTTTAATATTGACACTATATAGAAATTAAATACTAAAAAGAATCTCAGCATGATTTAGTCGGTGCAAATCATAGATGAGGCATGCAATTAAATGATTTTTTAAACTAAAAATAACATTTTTCATATAAATTATTCATATAAGCTTTTATTCAAAAGTTAATATATATATATATATAATTTATCAAATTTAATTGAATATATTATATACAAAAATATTAAATAATTTAAATAAATTTAAATTAATAAAGATATCATCTAGTAAGAAATTATTCGATTTCCAAATCCATGAAATTCCTCCCATTTATTTTTTGATTGCTTTGTTTAGATTTTTTTTAAAAGAATTGTTTATTATTTAAACACAAATCAAATTACTTCAATTTCATTTTTAATCAAATCATTTTAAACACAAGATCAATTCAAATCGGCTCAAATCAAATGAAATGATTTCTGGGAGTAATATTTGCACACCACCACAAAACCACCATACACTTATACCTTACTACAAGACAATGTAGGAGTATGGAATATAGAGGGATAAAATAGGAAGAGGAAAAGGAAAAAAGCTTTCCCCTTCGTTTCAAAACTCGTTCTCTCTCTGTCTTGTTCCTTTCTCACCCATCATCTATTCACAAGCTTTCACTCTCTCTATCTTTGTCACATCTCTCTTGTACTACTTCATCATTTATAAGAGGAAGAAGAAGAAGAAAGAGAATCAAAATCTATTAGCAGCATATAAAACTAATCCACTCATGAAGACTTAGCTTATTCCATTTGATTTTTCATATGTTTGTGATTTATGTCTTAAGACATTGATGATTTTTTTTCCAAATTTTTCAATAAAAAAATAAATTGAGAATAACTCTGCTAGAAGTTGAGATTTGCTGTTATTATTAGAAACTAGAGTTAGAAAAATATAAATGCGTGTTACAAAGAATTTTAAATCAATACACAAAAAATTATAAACCATGTTTATAAAACATGTAAACCGGTTCTGACAAATTATAAACCAATTGAAAACAAATACTAAACAGGTTTAAGATAAAATATGAAACCATGTGTAAAAAAGCTAGAAATCAATATGCAAAAATTTATAAACTATATTCATAAAACATGTAAACCGATTATGAAAAATTATAAAACAATTGAGGACAGATACTAAGTAGAATTTAGGATTAAATTTGAAATCATGCAGAAAAGTTATAAACCAGTTTATAAAAGTTTATAAACCATATTCATAAGGTTTTACATTTTATCCTGAATCTATTTAATATTTGTCCTCAATTGGTTTACAATTTTTCAGAATTAATTTACATGTTTTATGAATATGGTTTACAATGTATTGGTTTATAACTTTTCTACATGGTTTCATATTTAATTCTAAACATGTTTAATTTTTGTCTTCAATTGATTTATAATTTTTTAGAACCGATTTATGTGTTTTATGAATATGGCTTACAATTTTTTGCATATTAGTTTATAACTTTTCATAATATGTATTTATAATTTTCTAACTCTAGTTTCTAACAATAATAACAAATCTCAATTTCTAATAGAGTTATTATCAATTTCTTTTATTGCTGAGAAAATTGAAAAAAAATAATCATCTATTTATTGGGACATAACTATAAACATATAAAAAATCAAATGGAACGAGCTAAACCTTTGTATATAAAGATTAGTTTTGCGCACTGCTTACAGATCTTGATTCTTGTTCTTTTACTTCCTGTGAATGATGGAAAATTATAGAGATGTGATAAAGAAAGAGATGATAAAAGCTTTTGGATGAATGACAACTGAGAGAAAAACAAGACAAAGAGTTAAGAAGTTTGAAATTGTTTTTTTCCTCTCTCTATTTTATCCCTCATTATTTTATATTCCTATTTTATTGTATAGTAAGTATACAGTGGCTTTATCACAGTGAACCATTCCCCGATTTCCTAATTTCATAGACGGCGAAGTTAGCAGCTAGGACAAAGTGTGCATAGCTGCCTGAATTTCACGTCGTTCACGCAAATACACGAATCTTAGAGAGAGAATGGCTATCGCAGACCCTCCGAACCTGAAGAAATACGGCGTTCCATTCTACTCCGTTGCCTGGATTCCCCAACACATCATCAAATCGCGCCAAACCAAAGCTGCCGATGATTCCTCCGCCGCCGATAATCCCTCCGAGCCGGAGGCTCAGCCGACGACGGAGCGACCTGACGCCGGAAGCTACCTGGTTTTCGCCGGCGGCGGTGGAGAAGGCCGCAACGGTATCCCCAATTCCGTTCTGCTCGCGCACTTCGATGCTGCGTCGAATTCTCTCTCTGATCAACCGGTATGTGATGCATCATCCATTCTGCTTTTTGTTCTTTTTCTTTCGGAATTGTTATGAGATTCGATTTTTGTTGTCGAAATTTATCATCGTGTGATTCGAAACTGAAGGGGATCGGATCTGGTTTTGACTCGGATGATTGATACAAATGCTCTTAGTTTGTGTTTCAATCTGAGGAATTTTTGGTTGTTGCTTGATTAGGCTGCATGGTTGATGATTCTTCTTTTTTTTTTTTGGGGGGGGGGGGGGGTGGAGATTGGTAGGTAGGGTAATTGGACTTACACTGTAACTATCTTGTTTGAGTAACCCTATCAGTTATCATTTTTTTTTTCAGGTGGGTGAGGTAGGAACTGGTTCTGAGTTGCCTTATAGAATGGCACTTCACCCCAATGGAGATGGCCTTATTTGTGCAATGCCATACCGTTGCAGGTCTTTTGCTTCCCATCTCTTCTTTTCCCTGATAGAAGTTTGTTCTTTTATAATAGAGAAAAGTCCATATAGAATTTTGGGGGTGTTTGTTTGAGATTTTTTTGAGTGAAAATAACTTTTTTCACCTCAAAAAACCACTTGTTGTATATTTGGTTAATTTTTCAAAAATAATCAGAATTAAAAAAAAATCGATTTTCGGTTTTTTGTTTCGTAGAAGCTAAATAAATTAGCTCCTGTAAAAAACTAATTTTCAATTTTTTTTAGTTATATATAAAATTTAAGTTTCATAATCACTTTTTTTAAAAATCTAAAGCAAACGCACCTCATTTTTCCGCTGGAAATTTCGTGTCAAATTGGCTGAGTGATCCCAGACAAGTTTGAGCACTAGATGTAGGCTATGCTTGGTTGAGCAGGTGGAAAATGGAGGTATCTTTCATCTAGTCTATATCATGTCCAAATGCATCTCCACTTTCAACCTATTCAACCACGTGGTCTGTAGGTTCAGAACAAAGAAAAAGGTAGGTAAGTGAGACCAGGATTTTAAAGTAGTCAGCTTCATATGTCAATTGATCCATCATAGAAGGAAGAAAATTCCGGAAATGTTAATAAGTGACTATATTGTTAAGGTTTTATAATTTATCTAAAATATAAACTTTTTTATGTTAACCGCATATGGATTCAAGTAATTCAATCACTTAGTTCTACAACCCTATCTCTAATAATTTTTACTCACAAACATCATATTTGATCCTAAATGTTAAAGTAGAAGATTGAATTGAAAAATGAGATTCCAAATATATGCATGATATTTTAGCAATTTCAACCATAGCATGTGAAATAAAATGTTCTTTGATAACTGGATTTTGTTATATCATGGATCCAATTTAATTCGTGGAAAGAACTCCTGAATATGGCGAGTTTCAAGACTGTCTAATGTCTCATTTTTGAAGTTTGTTTTATTTTGTGGAATTTTGTATAATCTAGAGCAATATAAAGGCAAGCAATATAACCACACAGTGCAAAAATATATGAAGCAGTGATTTTTCTCCCCTTCTTTTCAATTGTCTCTTGAGGATTGGCAACTGGATGATTGGTGTATGCTGTTGTGAATTCCCGAACATGTCTCTGGTGCTGGCTATTAACTAAATGAAACTATGGGTACTGTAGTCCGGGAGGGCATTTGATTAGAAATAGGGTAGTTAATGTTATTGTGTCAGTCCGTATCACATGTTGTATTCATTCTTTATACCAAAAACAAACTTTGACTTTGTTTTGCGCTATTACATCTAGCTAAGCATCATGATTCTTGATCAGTATTATGCCTTGTTCATGCAGATGGTTTGACTGGGATCAAAACCAGAGTTCTGAAATTCATAAGTTGGATCTGAAGTCGTCAGAGAAAGAGCTCACTCAGTTGGAGGATGTTGGACAGCAATTAGCATTGGCATTCAACAATGATGGTACAGCACTAGCTGCTGGTGGGGAGGTATAGTCTTCCTTTAGATATTCCCAATAAAAATAAATACCTTATACTACCAATGATAATTTTTAGTAACACAACAGAAAAAATATGGTTTCTGAAAATTATCTACACTCTTAGTTGTTACTGCACTTCATGTTCAATTAAGGTATGTTTACCTAGATATAAAGATCCAAGCTCTTGTTAGTCAAGTAGTACTAATACCAATGTGGAGTCCTCGTTAAGATAGGATTTGCTGTTTAGATGGTATCACGAGGTCAATTAAACACATTCACTGAATTGAAGGAAAATTATTTGATTTTTACCTTGGTATATGAAAAGTCAATTTGAGTTGTATATCAAAAGATGGTTATAGATCATAATGGTAAACTCAATGGAATGAGTTCTTTTGTCACAGATGTAACCATCATCCCTGTACAAATATTATTTCTTTGTATCACTTAACATAACCTCAAGACATTGTTGTCATGAGACATATGCTTGCTGAAGACCCAGCCTGAATCAATGCCAAACATCAAATTAAACTGTCACTTTTAGCTTGAAAAGCTGTCAAAATATAACTCTCCACCATTTTGTTTCATTATCGATTGTTTTATATGGCTTTGTACTCTTGCCAAAATAAAGCAAAATGGTGAAGGATTTCTGTTTTATGGGACAGTTAATTGCATGCCACATGATGCTTTGAATTTCCTTAGTACAGAATTGCAATGCTTTCATTCATTTGACAAATAAGCAGTAAATACAGAATTTTTTGTTTTTTAGTTTTTAATTTTTTGTTCTTTCATTAAGACATGGCATGCCATATGATTTTATGACTTTTATGCAGTACAGGATGGCAATCTAAGGGTTTTTAAGTGGCCTAGCATGGAAATTATTCTTAACGAGTCTAATGCTCATTCCACTGTGAAGGACTTACATTTCAGGTTTGCTCTGGATAGCAGCATAATCATTTTACACACATTACTCTTTTACTTTACAAATCACAAGGAAAAGAAGAATAATTGATACGGGAGAGACAGACAAAGCTGCCCTGTACCCTGTTATTTCTGATGGATTGTGCCTTATGGTCTGCTGTTGTTTGTCTTGCAGTTCTGATGGTAAATTGCTTGTCACCTTGGGAGGTGGTGGCCCCTGCAGGGTTTGGGATATTTCTTCAGCAATATTATTAACTTCTCTATCAAATGAAAATGTGAGGGATTATTAAAATCCTACCAGTAAGGAAATTTAATTTGATTTTAAAATTTGGTTCAAATTGGTTGAAATTTGGTCATGTCATGAATCACACTCTTAACATTAACATAATATATAGTGATAACATGAAAATTGTATCGATTAAATAATTCTATATATTGTTATATTTAGTCTAGATTCTACATGACATATATTGCTGTTATTTTAATATATGTTTTAAAACCTTTTACTTACTATTTATTGAATAATGTGCCTTTGCATACTATTTTCCTGTATGAATTTGGGTCTAGTTTCTACATATTTATCCATAGATGGCTTATAAATTCAGTGATATATAACATCAGATGGCATTTTTATTTACTCTATTCAGTGATTATGTTCTGGCCCACTTTAAGGCCAAATCTTTTAAAATAAGAGGTGTGCTTAAGAAGATTGGTGGCTGGTTCAACATACTGAAACAGCAGTACAGCACTCACTGGCACTCAACCACCTTGCACTGACATTGACCAGTTCTGACTGATTTTCTTTTTTTTTTTTTTGGTAGAAAAACCAGTTTCATTAGACAGAAGAAAGTGTACAAAAGAGGATGAGACATCCTCAGCTAGATACAAAAAGTTCATCTATGACCTAAAGGGATGAACCATGTAGCAAAGCATGCCAATCCCTTTGAACATCAATTCGAGGAATGCCATTGACAAAACCATGTGCTGAGCACCAAAGAGAAGCCAAAAAGTTGATCCTATCCCAAATACAATCAATAGTGGAAAAGGAATCACTAAAAATCCTAGAATTCCTTTCCAGCCAAATCACTAAAAGGAATCACTGCAAAAACAGCGGATTGCCATAGGATCTAAGCTTATTTCTGTGAGCCAAAACCTCTGAACTTGCTAGAAACTGATGCAAGTCCTTAGGACAAGGCCACAATTTTCCAAAGATATCAAAAAGCTTTATCCAAAGAGATCTCACTGTAGGGCAATGCAAAAAAAGATGAGCCCCTGATTCAAAATCTAAACCACACATTATGCACGTGTTAGGAGACAAAGCAATGAAGGGCTGCGCTTGTGGAACATGTCATTAGTGTTAGTTTGATTAAGAATAGCCGTCCAAACAAAAGCTTTGACCTTAAAGGGAGATTTAGATGTTCAGATAAGTTTATTTAAGAGAAAACTTTCTATGTTAGGAGAAGTTAGGAATTGAAAGTATGATATACATGAAAAAATGCCAGAGGAGTCAAGAATCCAAATCCTAGTGTCGAGGGCATTGGATAGGTGAATGGGATTAAGTAAGGGAAGAAGGGACTTTACTTCATTAACCTCTCTATCATTCAGGTTTTGGAAAAAATGAAAATTCCAAGAAAAATTATCTTGAGAAAGGAATTGACAAACTGGGGCATTATGCAGGAGGAAAGTCGAAAGAGTCAAGGAAAGGTAACAGATAAAGGTGCGTACCCAACCCAAGTGTCTTCCAAAAATTTGATGTGAGAACCGTCACCGAAATGGAAGGACAAGAGAGAACAAAACGAAGGTGACCTGTAAGAACTGGTATCAGCAAGATAAACAAGCAGTAACTAAGGTGAGAAAATTAGAGAAGAGCAATACCAGGGTAGTATTAGTCTCCTCCTTGCTGTGTGTATTATGACGATAAGAAGAAACAGAGAACATGTATGTGATAGTCAAGTATTTGAGAGACTTGACACTCTCCTAGTCTAGTTCTTTCCCACAATTCTGAATGCCCCCCTCAGCATCCTCCCACTCCCTATATATCCCCCCCAGCCTTTCCCGTAACAGAATGATAATATCTCCATCCCCTCCCCCTCCCACTAACTGTGCCAGCAAGGCAAGTTAGTTACAATTCCCTTCTCTCTCTTCTCGGTTACCAGCTGCCTTTTTGTCAGACTTTTCCTTTTTACCCCTTCTACAATAAACCTTAGCATAAGGAAAAATAGCATTACTAGGCCCAGGGACTATGTCATTATTTGGGGTCCTAACATGACCCTTGAGTGATGAATTTCCAAGGATAATTATGAGATACTCTACTGGTGGATTTGGTGTCTCACCCATTCATATCCAAGCCATACTTACTTCAAATCACTTGGTGCCATGAGGAATTTGGATATAGAGGAAAACGCCGAAGCCACTTAGCTGCCAAAGATTTGTTCTTGGACACTGTTGCCTAGGCCCAAACCCCCTTCCTTTTTTTGGTTTGCAACAGACCTCCCAACTAACTAGGTGATCTCTCCTAGAGTCCCTAACACCCGACCAAAGGAAATCCCTCATGATTTTCTCAATATTATGTGCTACAGCCACAGGAATATGAAACAGGGAGAGAAAGTAAATGGGACTGCTAGATAAACACAACTGGATGAGGGTGATTCAACTGGTCTGCTTTGGTTTTCAAAAGCTAGTTTTGAATTACTAGGCTGTGTGGGTGTTAGGGACCAAGTTAGTGACAATTGGGTTTTATTATAATTACTAAAATGAGAGTTGAGAGAGGAGGAATGGGTAACTCTTATGTAACTAATTGTGCTGAGTTGGCATATATATATATATATATATATATATATATATATATATATATATATATATATATATATATATATATATAGAGAGAGAGAGAGAGAGAGAGAGAGAGAGAGAGAGAGAGAGAGAGCATGTGAGGAATTGGAGGGAAATTCTGTTATGGATAAAGAATATAGCTTATAAAAGAGGGAGGGTATCAAGAGAGGGGGCATGAAAAAGGTTAGGATTGGGCTGAGAGAGTTTCAGAGTCTCTCTAATACTCTGGGTTACCTTGCATTTTCTATATACACACTCATCTTCTTTAGTGGATTGTTTTAGCATTCCAATCTGTCTCTATCTTGAATGGCTATGTACCTATTAGTGGCAACTTAAAAAGAATGAAGATGAACTGAAGCAGAAATATGCCATACATATCTGAAGTAGAAATCAACTCTAGTTATGGAGATGTGGGCAACACATAGTAGTGGGTATCAAGTTAAATATAACATTTAAAATCTAGTTGGATGGTTCTAGGCTGGAGTTGGCTGAACATGGAATATATGGTGCTTCAATATTATGTTCATTTTGGATAATCTTTTTGCTCACCTGTTGTTTGACTTGGTGATTGACATAATAATCATCTTATGTTGAGTTTCATGCAGGGTGAAGTTTTTAGCTGTTGTAGATTTTCTCAAATAAATGATAAGACTCAGGTCCTATATATTGCGGGTAATCTTCAGAAGAGAAAAAAAAAAAAGATGTTCTTCCCCTTCTTGTGTGTCTGTTGAACTGAAACAAGTATCTTATTGTTGTATATAGATAAAGGTGGAAGCATTCTGACCTGGAATACACAAACATGGGAAAGGATGAGCTCAAAGCATATTATTCGTGATACAATTACTGCATTGAATGTTTCAGCTGATGGAAAGTTTCTTGCATGGTACATATTCTAATCTATACCCTTTTGTACTTAATGGTCACCCTTGTCTTATGCTACCCAGAAGCCAGTGGTGATTTCATCTTTCTGGTTCACATGCTATTTGAAAGAAGGAAAAAAAAAGGAAGGGAAAGAAAGAGGGGGATTGGGGGGAAGGGTGACCTTCAGACCTCAATGTTGTGCTTTTGCAAGAACTTATTTTTACTGTTTTGGCGGGCTGGCATGCAGTGGAACACCTTCAGGAGATGTTCTAATTGTAAATTCAACAAATATGCGGATTCAGACAATGATAAAAAAGGCTCACCTCGGCATCGTAACTGCTTTAGCGTTCTCCCCTGATTCAAGGTCTGAAGTGGATGTGTATGTGTGTGTGTGTGTGTGTGTGTGTGTGTGTGTGTGTATAGATATTTTCCTGTTACTATAAATTTGCTGTATTATGCCTGTTTGTAGGCAGGTAGTTCATAGTTTTGGCTTGTGTATTCAGGGCCTTGGCTTCTGTATCCTTGGATTCAAGTGCAAGGGTAACAGTAATTGAAGAGAAGAAGAAAGATGGTACGTATTTCATGATATATAACATGAATGATAACTCTATAATTACCTGGTTACTACAGATATATATAATCGCGTTTTTTGGAGGTCCTTTTAGGGTGCGCTTGTTTCAGCATTTTTTAGGCGAAAAATCACTTTTCGCCTGATTGAATAAGTTTTGTAAAAGAATCAGAATATAAAAAAATAAAATCTGTTTTTAACTTTTTCAGTTATATACAAAGGGTGCGTTTGTTCAACCTTTTGAAAAAAAATGATTGTGAAACTTAGATTTTATATCTAACTTAAAACTGATTTTTTATCCATAAACTACTTTTTAACTCCTAAAAAAACTAAAAATATTTTTTTTTAAGATTCTGATTGTTTTTAAAAAATTATTCAAATATATAAAAAAAATGAATCTTTTTTTTTGGGGGGGGGTGATTTTATGCCAAAAAAATCTCATCAAAATGCAGGAAAAATTTAAGTTTTAAAATCATTTTTTTAACAATTTGAAACAAACACGCCTTTAAACTATCAATCCGAAAGTGATATTTACATTTGTGGCTTGTCTATAACAATGTATTATGAATAACACTCCGAATTAGTATTAGACTATCAGGTATTTAAAGCATGCTTGTGTTATGCACAACGCGGCTTGTCTATAAAATTTCAAGTCCAAATTGGGCCACTGGCTGTAGTAGCTAAACTTC
The DNA here is from genome assembly GCA_031216125.1 of Dalbergia cochinchinensis. Lineage (NCBI taxonomy): Eukaryota > Viridiplantae > Streptophyta > Magnoliopsida > Fabales > Fabaceae > Dalbergia > Dalbergia cochinchinensis. The sequence continues at coordinate 39,314,467 of CM062370.1, forward strand.
TTGGAAAAAATAGTAATTGAACATGATATCATAAAAATTCTGAAAAAGAAAAAACATGATATCATACAATAAAACAAGAGGCTATCAATGAAATCAAGGATTAATAGTTCAATAGATATACAATTTGCCATGTGGATGTTTAGTTGATCATATATCAAATGGGGCAACTCATTCACTCAAATTTTTTTTTCAGGAGGATTTAACTTGTGGATTGTAATATTCATTGTCCTACTTGCAGTAGCTGCTTACTTCCTGAAGGTTGAAGGAATTGAAAAGTTAAGGTTTCAATAATACTTTATTTAAACATGAAGCTTTTACTGCTAGCTAAACAGCTTTATGAATCTTGCTGCTTAGTTGATGCGTTTCATATTTTAGGGTGGTTTACATGATGCTTTTTCATATTGGCATCATCTTAATGGCGGCTTTAGGACATAACATAGTATATAATGCCTTGTACATGGATTGTATCGTTACATGTTTTATACAATTTTTCCAGCTGGAATTGAGGTAGTAATCATTTCTTGATCCCATTTTGCTCAGTATTGCGACGCTATTTATGTCATGTCGCTTTTTTATGTTTTTGGTCATATGTCATATTGCTTTCAAACACCCTTCTGGTGTTGTCCTTTTAAGATGGACCTTATTATGAAGTGATCCGTGCTGGACCTTGTAATTCACCGACACTTGGTATGACAAGAGTAATGATATTTTGACACTTTATAACCATTGAATGTGATGGATGTTAAGGATAAGTAAAGACCACCGTCACATCCAATGGTTATAAAATGGATGTATGACTTTTTGGGTGTTAAAATATCATTAATCGTATAACAATAGTAATTGGGAAGTTGTTACTTGCAATGTATTCAAATTCTAACTTGCATATAAATTTAATATGCTTCTGTTTCTGAAATTTGACTAGTCTTTCACCACCCTTCTATGCCGAACTCCATCACTCCCTGAGCTGGAATGTCGTTCAATCTGGATCTCTCTCTCTTTTTCATTTTTTTAGTGTTTAAATTTTACCGAAGTTCCTCGGCACTTTTTTTTCCCTCTTTTTGTGACAACGGATGACGGGTTCGAGTGCTTGGCGGTCGTACAGAAGACGAGCTGGTGTTGATGTTTTTTTATGTTTGGTGTCGAAGAAGACATACTATTTAGGTGTTTTTCTGAACTTAACCCGTTCATTCAGTAAGTGCTGCCAAAAAGTTTGTCACCATCATTGCCAAAGTCCTAAATTTATTTTTCCATATTTATTTTATTTCTTCTCTGACTATCTTCTCCCCTGGCCACCATCATTGTGAAACCAGAGTCCTCCATGCGCTAGAAACCACCGCCAACGACCACCTCTTTGCAACTCTGTTGTCGCACCCGACACCGGCACCGGGATTGGTGACCATCTCCACCATACCTTGACCACTACTGCCGTCGTCGGCACCCACTTCATCGCTTCCATCTTCCTCTCTCAGCTTGCATCGACGAGCCCATGGCCATCGCTCAACCATTCGTACGTTGTCGTTTTCATCCGTCGTTAGATCGATGATGGCAGTAGCAGGATGGTGTGGTAGAATCACAACTGTCGCGCAATCTGGATTGAGGGTGGCGGAGGAGCTTAGAGTGCGACAGAAGGGGAAGGCTGTGACGACGGAACAGAGGGTTCACCGTGGAGGAGCGGCGTGGTGATGTTTCTTGCGGTGAGTGGAGATTGGCGGTGCAGATCTGGTTCGAGGTGGCGGCTTGTGACAGCTGACAGTGGTTCGTAGTGGTTTCAACGATCGAGGTTGAGTCTGCGGTCTGTGTTTTTGCTCTATATGGTTACTGTGGAAGGAGGGTGAGTCAGGGTGGGGTCGGCGGTGATCAGTGGCGAGATCGGTGGCAAACGGAGGTGGAAGAGTGGGGGAAGAAAAGGCGAATAATGGGAAGATGATAAGGATAAGATGGGAAAATTTTCTATAAAAATTATTTTTTAAAATATTAAAATCAAAATATAATTTTAAATTTTAATTAATGTTGACCATCGTATTTCAGATTGAAAGGTTGAGATTTCAACACCATGAATGATGGTGACAAGGTGGTTTAGCACCACTTAAGAAGCCACCTTCATTCAAATAGTAGGTTATGTTTGGTTAAGTGGAACAATTTTTTCTTTTAATCTATTTGTTAAACCATTAAATACCACGACAAAAAAAAACTGTTAAAACACATAATCAAACAACCCTAAACCTATATAATATAAATTCTACTATATAAATAAATATCAAGTCTCTTAAGTCTTAACAAGCATTATCACTATAATTTTCAACATACATAATTTTTTAAAAAAAAATTAAAATCTTTAAATAAAGTATATATAACTCCTAAAACCATAGCAAGTTACATGAGTCAATTGAAATTAGTGTAGTCACATATAAAACATAATTGACACAACTAATTAATTATTGAACCCACTCTCATTCGTTTTCAGATATATGTATTCATTTAAATGATCCATTGGATTCTCATGCTTCATTAACTTCTGAGAAATTGTTGTGGGCTCAGAATAAGATAGAGCATTTGTTATGAGCCATTCATTAATTGATACACTAATTATTATATTAAAAATATTAGAAAAATATGAAATAATAATAACTCATAAAATTAATGTATCAATTAATGAACGAGATAAAACAAGTTTTTTATCTCGCTATTTGAGCACACTAAAAATTTTCCCGTGTCTATTCTTTTGATTTCTCAATGTAACCACAATGCTTAGCCAAAAATATGTTTGGAATTACGGAAAAGTCAGGAATTAGCTTGAAATGTCAAAATGGTTTTTCTTTAACTTCGTTATCAGAGAAAAAGTTTTCAACTTGAAAAAAAATGCTGATAAATCTACCTTACCGCCGAGCATGGCTTTTTTTTTTTTTCCCAGTAACTCTTTAGTCCCCATTTACTAAAGTGAAAAATATTGAGCAACAAGGAAGGCCAAGCATACCAATCTTTTCAATCACAATCCTTCAAAGCGTGTTTGGTATGCTATATTAGGCATAATAATATAAGTTTATATAATATATTATATTTTTATCCATTGTTTGATGCAAACAATGTATTGTGTAAATTTATCCATCATAACTGTTATATCTCAAAATATTGTATAACTTAATACATCATGGGAAGATCGGATTAGATTTAATTAGTTTTTAACATATAAGATCACTTTATTTTTTAATATTTTATTAAAATAAAATAATTCTTAAATAAATAAATAATAATAAGTATTATTTGTAAAAATGATAAATATTTTGATTTAGTTTTTATTTTAAATTCAAATTTAAATGATTATGATTAAAAATAAAAAAATTAAAATATATATTAGAGTATATTTTATATTTATATAAATAATTTAAATCATAAATAATTATATTTAATATAAATTTAAATTTAATTAATAAATACTTATATATAGTATTTGGAAATTATATTTAAACATTAATAAAAATTTATTATATTATAATTATTTTATTTTATTTAGTATTTACTTCTAATATTAGAATTATTTACAAATAAATGATAATATTATTAAATATAAAATATAATATTTTATATAGTGTTACACCAAACATTGTATAATATTAAAAGTTTATCAAATCTTATCCTATCATATTTTATATTATTAGTTCTTAGCCTATCAAGAGTGTCAACAGGTCCTTAATTACACATTACACAGGTTATGGTCCATTAATTAGCTAAGTATTTATAAAAATATAAGTTTATTTTCAACTAGCTCACTTGTGCAATTTTTTTTTTGAAAACAATTTGTGATTCTACTGACTCACGTTGATAATCTGAAACTCTAAAAAAAATTAAGCGATAAATTTGAAAAATGAAAAATAAAGAATTAACTTCTTGGTGGGTGGGACTAGAACTTTGATGGTCTTAATAAAAATTCGTACGGGATAATGATGATACCAGGTGACAACATATCAGACCAAAACAAAAAAAGGTGACCAGAATGAGTTGAATGCTATGTGCAAACTTAGAAGTCAAGTCACTGTTGTTGTTCGACCGCAAAAAGAAAAAAAAAATCACTGTTGTTCATATTGGATTGCATCAAAATACTGCATCCATAGTAAACGATGAATCAGCAGCCTTTATCAATGGAGATCAAATGGGTCTTCTGGCTTTCTGTGTCTAGTTTGCCAATCCCTATGTTTTTCATGCATTGCTGTAATGTTGATGCCAAAGCTCAAATGGTGTATAACTGTTCTAAGTTGTCAATCAATGCTTGAATAATCCAGAGGAGTAATGAGAAAAAATGGAAGATACATCTTCAAATATCTTCTATTGGGCAAAGGGAAAAGAAAAACAAAGTTTTCCTCCATGCTGTTGATGACAAAGTATTCACACTAGGTTACTATAAAGAGCATTGTTAATAAGGTCAACACTTGTCAAAAGCCATTCTAATTCCTAGTGTAGGTGACTTAAGCAAGATAGTAACTTGTGTGCATTGTTTACTGTTTGAAACCTATTGCTAAACTTGCTTTCGTTGTACCTATTTTTGTCCATCTATGAAGATGATTTTTTGGAACGCACACAAAAAAATGTCTAAACAAGAGAGAGGTTAAGCAATTGTTAAAAGAATCCTTACCCCAAAATATATATATATATATATATATATGAAAAAAAAATTGACCTATCTGATAGTCATTTAAGGTTTATTCTCACAACAAACGTTACCGAAACATCCTAAGGATTATGAATAAAAATGCCTTATCAATTAATGAAAATAAACAAACGAGCTAACAAGCCTTCCCAAAGTAACAGTCCTCGACACATTTTCCTTGTGTTTTTTGGGTCTGCCTGACTCATTTCCAAAATAAGATAAAAGTACATTATTTTAACTGTATCAACAATTCTAATGCCTTGTCCACATAATTTTAAGAGATAAATGGACCAACCCAATGAATTTGACCCATTTACAACCCTCTAAAATAAAGTTACACCATCTAGTTATGTGCCCTGTCTCACTTCTCTGTATCAAATCCACGGTTAACTTTGATGTTCCTATGTTAATTTTTTATGAGAAATCAGTGTCACCCTGTGGCAAATCCTACAGCTGAATTGGGCGATGGCTACGTAATCTGCAACTCATTTCCGCCACCAAATTATTTACATATTGATTATATTGATTCATCAACACTTGAAATTGATCAACCGCAATGCATTTGAACCTACACTCAAGGGGCTAGTGACTACTTAGTTTGTGTGGACTCGCCATTTGAAAAATCGAGCCCTGTATCCGGACGTACGTAGACAGTAATGCCAATGCATGATCTTGAAAAACTTGCAAGACCATCATTGACGCCTCCTTTGATACAGTGAATAACCAACAAGGGCAGACATCAGAAATGTCCATAGAACCTGCCCACAGTATCAAGTAAACAAAATAAATAAATTAATAAAAACAAGATTAAAAGTTACAGTGAACTTGAAGTCAGCAAGCAGTTCGGTTATAGTGTCTAGGGAGTACCGTATTTATAGCAAGCCACCTTTCAAGCCTTCTAATCCTTGATTGCATCTCCTCAATAACCCCTTCAAGCGGCGAGACTACCCTACTTGGTGAGGATTCTGAAGCAGAGCTACACCCCTGCTTATTCCAACAAATTTACACTAAATTATAATGCCCAAAAGGGTTCAGTACATCCAGCAATGCAGTTGCTTTGGATCAATGAAGTCATCCAGACCAGTACCCTAGTGCTATGCAGATATTGATAGCATTAGCAAAGACGCGAGACAGTAATGTTGAATAGAAAGGAGTAGAAATATCGAAGTTTAGGATCAATTGGGTCATATGAAACACTGTACTACCCCTCGACTTCTCGATGCTGAGTTTTCCTGGCTTTACTACTATTTGATATGATACGATGCATCAAAATATTGAGCTTCCACTTTTTGCAGTAACAGTTATGCACCTAATCCTATATATACACACACATAGACATACATACACAGACACTGGTTCACTAATAAACTAAACTTCAAGGCATACGTCAAACTTCATCAATTGCAACATCTGTGCACCCAGCTACTATAAATGAAAAAATCTCATTGGTTTTTGGTCTTTCTCTACCATTGAAAATTTAAATCTGAATTTCATAAGCGGCTGTGCTTCAAATAAGTGTGTTTATACCAGTTATGAACAGAGGAATGGGTTAAGCATACATAAATGACTAGTATTTGATGATGCCCCGCAAAGACTTACTATTATCTGTCCAAGGAATAAAAGAGCTACCTGAGATTGAATGAATTCAACAATCTCTAGCAGCCTTGCTGATTGCTGAGAGTGAATCCCGCCAGAAGTTATTTCCAGTGCTGGCAGTCTTTCCAAAATTATTTCAAGATAACTCTGACAAAATAACAAACAAGAACAATAATAAGTCGACCACCATCCAGATATCATGATAAACGTGATTGATCCGGCCCCTGCAATATGCACCACAGGAAAAAGGGAACTAACATAAAACAAGCCAGTACCTTAGTTGTATATGACCCATCCAATGTAAGCATTGAACCCGCTGCTGCCACTGCATCTTTATTAACACCCTTGATCTGAATGTATGGGCCAGAGACGTCTTGTAGATGATCAACCTCAATTAGAATCTGAAAATAAAAAGGAAAAACTTTAATGGCAAGCTGGAAACTGATTAATAGAAGTAAGCTTAGAGGCAATCTCTACGAGTGACCATCCTCCTGATGAATAATATCACGACTTAAATTATTCCAATATGCATATGCAATAAACTAGAGCAGTGTGGCAAAAGGAATTTAAGGAACTAGCATAACATCACTAAACAGCAAGTATTTTTCTCAGTTGCAAATGAGCAAACGAGAATTTATGCATTGGAAATGGAATGCTCTGTTACAAACTAAGCAAATTGTGAATTTTGACTTAAAAATCCACAACTCCTCACGGAGAGCATGGTGAATATCTCAATTTTTTTTATTAATATGGTAAATAATACAATATACAATATAGTTGAACAACTATGAAATTCGTACATGATTAGTTAGTTGCACCAAGAGCGAAGGTAATAGGGGTTCAGTCACAGTATTAGCAAGAATTAGGTCTAAATGTTGAATACACAACCATTGTGAGTAATGATTAAAATGGTATTACTATTGTATCTATCTCACATCTCTGCTGTGTTTTCCTTTCTCTTTATCCCAAAAGCTCAAGCTTTTCAACATAGCTTTACGTGAAAGTCCAGTTCTATTTCTACTATAAAAAAATGTTGTGCAAAGAGAGTCAAGGATATTTAATTATCAAGAAATCTTCAGTTGTCTCAGACATTCAGAATACTTACATCAGGAACAATTTTCGAAGTCACATTAGAAGAGCTATCAAAGTGTGGACAACAGTTCAAAATGGAAGGGGGGAACTGGGAGAAAGGGAAGTCAGGAGCAACTCCTTTTACCCATGTAATTTAAATAACCTAATTACTGAAAATAAGTATTTTCATCATGTCAGAAATAAGGAAATATTTAGTAATATCTCCATTATATCTTAAGATTGATTTATATTTATTTAGGTTGATTCTATCATTATGATTAGATTTTATCTGTAGCTTATAAATGGGATTATCTCATTGTATTATAATAATACAACACAAAATATCAATATATTTTCATATTATCTAGAGTTACTATTCTATCTCTTTCCCTCCTCCGCTATCTAAAACCCTCAATTTCAACATGGTATTAGAGCGGCACCATCCACCATGACCTGTGTCCATTGTTCCACTGCAGAGATTCAAGAAATTTGGAACTCACTTAAAATTAACATCAAATCACTACTGTTTCTGTTGCCATCCACTTTTCCTGTGACTTTTCCGGCTTCCTCCTTGCTGTGCCATCCCCAAAACCACTTTCCACTGCCTGCGATGGCTTTTTCCTTTAACCCCTCTAGCAGTGTCTTGACCTTCCCTCACTCTGTTGTGTGTCACTTCCAACAGTAAGAGAACCATTGTGGCATTGTCCACACCTACCACTTTGGCAGCTTTTTTCCGACACCAATCCCAACCGGAGCCCACTGCGGTGCTCACCTCTGCCTGCGCAGCCAATCCTTGAAAGCCGCTCATGAAAACAGTCAAAAGCCATTGTTCATCGCTCTCCGCCACTCTTCTTCACTGCCGGTGAGTTTTCCGATGACGACTCCGCCCTTCAACCCCACGCCCGGCATCGCCCCTCCAAGCGCGGCCCAACCGCCGTGGTCCGGTTAAGATCTGACCCCCCACACGCTGCCACGCGCCTCTGCTATTCTGCACGGTACTGTTCACCCGTGCCTTTCTCAGCCATAAGTCCAGGAGCGTCCGGCGACCATTCAGGCCGATTCTGCCGCCGCCGCCGTGCTCATGCCACCCTACCCTTTCCGAACCTACCCACCATTTTGCCAACCGTACACTTTGCAAACATTGTGTTTTAAAAAATACCGCTTCTGCCCTTATCCTTTTGTGACCCATAGCAGTGAGTAATGAATATTTGGTTGTGTTTCCTACCATCCTCCCATTGTGAATCATACCAATGGTGATATTTGTCTTCATTCAGTCATGACAGTGATATACTCTTTCGGCTTTGGATCTTCAATCATTCAACTGTTCAAGGCTTCCATATGTTGTTATTGTGATCTATTGTTGCATGCATAGGGAATTTCCACAGCCTTCATTGCGTCTCTTCCAGCGCTGATAGCCGTGTGTGTCTCTTCTTTCCCTAGTTGTGTAATTATCCAACAAGCTGTTTAAGCTGATGTTCATTCCAGCTGCCTTGTTGTGTTATATTTTTTGGACGTATTCAGTATTCCTGAGTTGCCTTCTTAGTCTTCAATGGAGATCATTTTTTTATATTTCAAGGGTTTAATTGTAACAAGCTTAAAGCTTAGTAAATTTTGGCTTGAGGAGAAGTGTTAGAAATAAGGAAATATTTAGTAATATCTCCATTATATCTTAGATTATTCCATATTATATCTTAAGATTAATTTATATTTATTTAGGTTGATTCTATCATTATGATTAGATTTTATTTGTAGCTTATAAATGGGATTATCTCATTGTATTATAATACCACAACACAAAATATCAATATATTTTCATATCATCTGGAGTTGCTATTCTATTTTTTTCCCTCCTCCACTATCTAAAACCCTCAATTTCAACACAGCCAAATGTAAGTCATAAGATAAATCACATGACCTTTCCATCCTGATAGATGAATGCAGACGCTTCAATATAAGCAACTGCTTGATACCTGACAAAAAAGTCGTACCAAGCAATAAATCACTATCAATAATAATACACAAATACACCAACTCCCGGGCAAATTAAAAACTAAAAAAAGAAAACAGAGAAATCTGCAAGAGGTATCTATTGTTGGGTCAAATACAGCATAAATGACAAGCCAGAAACGGAGTTAAATTGATTTAAGAGCAACAATAATAGTCTGTTAATGATTTTTTCAGAGACATATATAGACCCCATACACTATTCTGAGCCAAGGTTAGCATTACTACTAAGTGCTAAATGTTTGTCCTCATTTTTCACAATAACTTTACTGGTCAATCCTCCAAACTTGTAGTATAAAAGCATAAACACCATCCCTGGTGCTAGAGACCATCCTTCAGTAGCGAAGCATTCTCACCAAGTATTTCTGCTTTCTCCTCCCTTACTCATTCCAATCTTTTTTCTTTCTTCCTACGTAGTTTTTATGGCACTGTGGGGTATGTGAAATGCAAACTGAAACACGCCTCTGATATACAGATTTTAACTTCTAATGTTTGAAACGTAAACAACAAATGTTGATGATAATTACCTCTCATTTCATTTAAGACAGGATCTGGACAACAACAACCAGCAGCAGTATGTTACTAGTTATTACCATACAATTCCTACAATGTTATTCAAACACCACAAGAACCTTATATCTATTATCTATGGAAGATCTACAGATGGAAAAGATTATCTTATATTGAAAAGTGGCTTACCCAAGATTAAGAAGACCAGCAACCGTACTAATGCTAATATCAAAATCCACTTTAGGCTGAATGATGAAGTTTCCTTCTCTAATAGGCTGACAAAGCAGAAGACGGCAACATGAAATTTCAAATAAAATAAAGAATCAAAACTGAGACAGTAACTATGAAGTGATATATAAATGTGTGCAGGTATCAGTAAGCAAATGATGGGGAGAAGACAATATTGCCAACCTCACGTATCAGCAATGCAAATCTGCCTTCACATATTCTGACACGAATACAATCACTATCCGTCAACTGCCCATTAGAAGGGATCCCAGGAAGCCTTATATAAATATCAATAAATTTCTGAACTGAACTGCAAAATTTTGCTCGATCAAGAATTGCAAGAATATCTTGATATGCTACCTGTTTTTACTGTTACCTTTAGTGACCATATCAAACAAAACCTTGTCACACAATGTACTGTACAAATACAGATAAGATAAATCTCTTACTTTCTTATTACTCTTCAACACAAACAATGAACTCTCGGGAGAAAGCACAGGGTCAAAGTCATTTCGAATTTTCAGCTGCAAATCAGCATAAAAAAGGTACCATGTTAAAAGCAGCACTAAGATAAAAGGATATCAAAAGACAATGCTGCAACAAAAGAAGACAGCCAGGAGCAGGGAATGAAAAAAAGAGTGGATTATCAGCATTAACCAAAATCATCAAGCTTTATATTGTTGTTCTAGTGTCAGTAATCATGCATGAAAAATTTTAACACCAAAGTATTTCTCAAGATTTTACAGGTAGGGAGCCGGTTATAAGGCAAGGTAGTGCAGTGCTTCTTGTTAGATGGAAATCATTAAATGGTTCAGACTGAAATCTCAAACCATTTAAAGCATTACTTCCACAACCATTGTAAAATACTCCCTTCATTCCTTATTAATAGTCACTCTAGGAAAACCTTGTTGTAGTCAGATACATTAACTTTTCAATGTATCAAAATCATACACTTTCCCAAAAGTGACTATTAATAACGAATGGAGGTAGTATTAAAGAGAACGAGAGCATGATATCAACTAACGTGTGCATGAACAAGATGAGGTTCAATGTGTTGCTGGAACATTGGAAACACTGTCATCATGATCTCATTTTGGGAGATAAAACACCCCACTCTGCTCTTATCCCTTTGAACTCGTGAAATTAAATGTGAATGAACACCTCCTACCTGTTTTAAATAAGAAAATAAAAAATGAAAGAAGTTACTGCATAGGTTTTCTTAGCCTCAACAAACACAAATTAAAAATAAATGAAACAGATAGGGCCTTCAAAGATGGATGGAAATTCATGCTTACAACAGCAATCCAAAAGTCAAGTGATAATCGGATATCAGGATGCAGAGCATAGACCCCTTCAAATATAATCTGGTCAAAATTAATAGATAAACTCTCAATAACTAGAAAGAACAGAGGAAATTGAACAAACTAGCATAGCATGACTAGAAACTATATCTGGAACTCTGCAGCCATACAAATTAAGACCCATCAGATATATATTGTTGAGTGTGAAAAGACAGGAAATGTGTAAAAAAAGGGCACAACTTTTTAGACCTGTAGTGTAAATGATGTTTGCTGCCCCTTTCTAGGACAAATTGACTGCCAAATCCCTTCCCATCATAACTTGGGATTTCAAGGATTTTGCATATATAACCTACAACAATTAAGATATTCAGGGTGGGTTTGATAATGTTCTTCGAAGGGGTGCTCTGACTTATGAAAAACATAAGCCAATTTTTTCTATTTGATAAACCAAAAAGCTAGGGTGTTTTTACTCACAATTTTTAGGGTCAATTTAGATAGTACAACTTATGACTTTTTTTTAACTTTTTGGAAGTAAAAAGTCACAATTTTACTTTTTTTCCTTTTTGGCTATACAAATTATTAGTGTTTTTTGAGAAATTAAAATATTTATCTTCTTAAGAAGTATTTTCTAAAATGTTAAAAACAAGTATTGTTATTATTATGTATTTGAATATAAAATAACTCATTCAAATTACTTTTCAAAAGTTGCTTTTGTATAAGCGTTTAAATAAGCTGTTTATTCAAACGAGACCTTAAAAGCTAGGTTGCTTTTAAGAGGACCTGATGGATGTTTTCCAGTGTTGGCTCCTACTCTTTAAAATTCAAAAAAATCCAAAAGACTAATATGACCTTTAAATTTTAATAAAAATTCAATTTTATCCTTTCATTAATTAAGGTTGTTAATTTCTAATTCTTACCTCAAAGATTTTCCCTCCATTTTTTATGTCCATTAGAGTCATTTTAGATTTCGAGAGCAACTTTACAATATATTTCCCAAACGCTACTTCCATGGCGTCTGCTTATTAAGAGCAGCTTTGTATTATTTTACTAAACAATGCTACTATGACTTTTTGAGAGCTAAAATTCTCAACAGCATTTTGAGAGCTACAACAATTCCAAACCAAGCCTTAGTGCATCGCTAACTCCCTTTACCAGGCCACTGGAGATTGTGATACTGAGGTGACATAAGTTTATCTTGGCACGATATAGCCTGCATGCTGTTAAGGGTTAAGCTCCTAACACCATTTTAAACTACCAAGCAGCTACAGGTGTGGTAACTTCAAAATAGATAGGCAGTTAAGACATGGTAAACCATCAAATTAGTGTTGCATAAAACCATTCCAAAGTATACACCTAATAGCTTAAGCTTTCGGAGAGTTTGGCCATTGACTTGGTATATCAGGAGTTCCGTATTTGCTTCCTTGTTCTAGGTGGATTTGCATTTTGCTCACATTTAAAGCACAAAGAGCTTTCACGGAAGGAATGTATTAGAAATAAAAACCATTCCTAATATGCATCCGATGCCACATTAACCCTTTACCATGTCAATATCTAGACAAGCACTCAATTCAAAATCTACAGCAATATTTGAGCATGTGTGTGTGTGTAAAAATAAAATGCAATGAAGAAATTGTCTATCCAACTTCACGATAATAAGCAACAAGGTTATAATGCAGACAACAAATTTAAGATTTGGGGGCACTAGTTTATGACTGACCACTCCACAATCTTCAGAAACTTCAAGTTCCTTGAAGCCACTCCGAGCACCACGTTCCAAGTCAAATACAGGTACTTTTGTTCTTCGACCATTTCTTATGTCATCAATATTCTGCAAGGAACTCAAGAATAAGAGTGCTGAAAGTTAGGAGAACAATGGCTGAAAAGTATCCAGAAGCTTTGACAAACAAAGCATTTAAGCAAAGAGATATTACCGGCTTTTTTTTTTTGAGGTAATAGAGAAATTGCGAAAATCTTTTTTGTTTTGTGAATAGACATGTTACCATCATCTTATTTAAGCAGCAAAATAGTAAGCAAAAATTTAAAGAAATTCACAATAATGCAAAAAAATGCAACTCTAAACTGTTTCAAGATGCATCCAGAAAACAAGTAGTTACAAACAAAATCTGCAGCAGGAACAAGTCTAAGGGTCCATAAAATATTTGGACCACTGCAAACATAGCCATTGGACCACAGTAACAACTTCACACTCAAAATGGATTTATTGAAATTTTGGTTTTTGATAGAGCGCAATGGCAACTTTTGATCCAACTAATTGCTAGCTGGGCTCACATATTGGGAATGAATCATGTTCTTGGTGTTATTGTTCAACAACTCAATGGCAAATCGTCCGTGTGCATTCAAATTTCTGTGTGTAAAGCTAACCATCCCAAAAGTTTTTGGGCCCACATAAAAGGGATACTGAATTGGCATGATCAATGGAGATGTTAAAGAAAAACTCAAAACACCTTAACCCAATAGAAAAGAGCTTTAGGACAAGAAACAATCAGAAATGTAGGGTCTTCATATGAAATAAATTCATTTATGTACAGAAATGTCAGGTGCTCATGAAGTTAGGCTGCCCAATGAATGAGGTTGCAACATCCATCCATTATCAACAATATATAGAGTAACCCAATAAACTTTGTATTAACTATTCAGTTATTTACCTTTGATAGCAAAGATAAGTCAAGTGAGCTGAAGTCATCATATTTAAAATCCTTTACTTGTTTATAATAGCTTTCCAGGGAGACTACTTCACAACCAATGATATTTGCCATTTTATGAGCCAAACTAGTCTTTCCAGACCCACTTGGACCTCCTGCAAAGCATAACTTCCCTCACGATCAATCATTTTTTAGAACAGCAGCTGTTTTACGTATGCTTCCAGCTGATAAATTGACTCAGCAATATTCAATAAATTAGAAACCAAAGATAGAGCAGAAGAAAAGAGGAAGTTTCAGTTGTGAATGAGCCAGAGCTCACGTGAATATGTAAGCATGGAGTAGTATGTTTTAGTCTTTAAGAAAATTTCAGAAACAACAATAATGTTTTTACTCACCAATACACTGTCTGAATTTCTGACACATCCTTAATGACACACTCATCCAATGTTCGACAGAAAATGAAAATAATTGACAGAAGTAGAGTAAATAGGTGATTTAGTCCCTGAATTTATTTCCATGTAAGTTGAAGTTAGTCCTTAAAATTTCAGGGACTGAATTGGAAGAGCAGAAAAAGAACATTTTTTTGAAGTGTAGGAGTCTCAACAAGAGAACATTTCAACATCAAGAGTAAAAGAGAATGATAGGGAGAATGAAATTCAAAAAAGGGCAGTTCTCAGACATGCAAATTCATGTGCTCAATGACAAGTGATCGTGTTCTTTTATTGGTTCAAAACTTTTCTAAGATTGAATTTTCACAAGCATGTATTTGGGGCACCTAGATAGAAGTAAAACAGAAGCATAGTAACTTCACAAGCTACAATATGTTAATAAAACCCATGTCAACATCTGACAACCTAACTTGGAATCTTCTACAAGGTAATACCTAAATTGATCACAGATGGTAAATAATCAATTTCAGATATTGAATGCTATGATCTATGTACCAGGTCTCCACATGATCCACTTATTTTGAAGTGCCTCCTTATCTACATGTATTACAGAAATTTACAATTAAATGTTTATTGCATTTTTCTGAGATGCAACTACTTGTATACATTGTTCCATACAGCAGAGAAAGACAGTTACGTGTGACCAGCATGCTCGGGAGCAAATGGGGATACACACACAGAGAGAGACGAAGGAAGTGTTATCAAGAAACATCCACATTACCAATTCCAACTATGACTGGGACACCTTTATTCTCCAACAAAGCCTGAAAAAAATGATAAATTGCAGGTTTTGTTCAATAACATATAAATGTGAATTTCCTAAGGAATTGTAATATCCAAAACATGAGGCTCTGAAGCAATTTCCATGCTACTCTTCCTTACTTGTATTGCTTGAACTGCCAAAAGCAATCCCCTATCCAAGTCATATGAATCAGGCATTGGAGCAAGCCTAATGGTATCCCTGAAAGATGAAGGATCTGTGGTTGCTTCATGAGAGAAGTCTCGATACAAAGGAAATCTTGTGTAGACGTGGAGGAAATCATCAACAAAATATATCAGAAAGAGTTTAGGCTATATCCTCCAATTCAAGGAAAAATACCTAGGACTGAGTTGTCAGGGTGAGAGGAATCTGAAGCTATGAAATGCCATGTTGCCACAACAGGTTCCATCTTAGATTTTGTTGGGGATCGAGTCCATGGCTGTGATAAATCCTCAAACCCTGTAACAAAATTAGGAGTAACACGAATTGGCTTTGGTGCAACGATTGCTGTGTCTTGACTAGCAGGAACAGATGTATTAGTCACAAGTGGTGGTGTACTAAGACGAGGTACACCTGCATGAAAGTGAGAGAGAGGGAAACAATTTCATGTTCGCAGTTAAATGAGTCACATCAACAGATGGGAAATTGAGCTTGTTATATATTGATAATTAAAATAATCTACTGATAGACAATTTAAGTCGTGGTGAAGCTGATTGACTAGTGTTATCCTCAAAATAAATTATCCTATTGGAGCAGTCATCACCCCATATAAGAAAAAGAATATCAAACTATATAAAAATAACTGGCTTTAATTGCATCCATCCATACCTCTTCTTTCAAGAATCATTTCCAGATATGATTTAGTAATCCAAGGTCCATTGATACCGATCCTCAATGCTTCTGTTCCAACAGTCTGCAGAAAATAATTTTTCCTTATTTTGGATAAGTAATTCAGCATATCATCAACCCAAAAAAGGCATAATCAGAGTAGGCAGCAAGCACAGTACAGGGAAAACACTAGCCAAACAAGGCTATTCATATAAAATGGAAGAGTATAAAACATTTTAACATTCTTTCTACTTCGAAATTGTTACTGGTATGAGCAAAGGAAACTTCTGAATTGGGAGATGCGTTTTGAAAGAAGCATTTTTCAATTATAAGGATTGGTTGAAAAACATTGACATCAGTTATAGATCCTCTTTTCCACATGTGCTGGCTCAGAAATGGCGAAATTTGAGGTTGTCTGCAGTGCAGAGATTTGAGCTGTGATATGAGAGTTTGGACTGTATTGGGTGTATGTGTTATGTTATTTCTGCTGCTGCTATTGTTGTTTTCTGGACTGTTTGTTCTGTTTCTACTGTTAAAAAGATCAGGTGCATAAGATGGAGTTTTTCCCAGGAGGTGTCTCTTGCCGTCTCTGTCTCAAGTCTTGGTGATATTCATTTGCTGAAGCCCCTTGCTGTTTTTTGAAATTGCTGCAATCAGCTACTGCTGCTTGTTGGTTGTCTGACATGGGGTAATATGGGATACTATAACTGCAGGTGTTCTTTGCCAATTTGCCTTAGTTCATGGGGTGGTGTTGAGACATTTCAGAGTCTACTAATAGAAGGGTGCACAGGTGATCTATGTGGATTGTCAAATAAGGGTGAGGAACGAAAATAATGATTGATGGTGAAGTTTTCTCTTCTTTTTTTTTTTTCAGTTTCCCCAAAATGCATCTGCTGTGCCTTGTTTGTCCCTGATGGCCATGCCGAATGGCGTATGTGGGTGTATATTCTCAAATGACAGCCATGACATTTTTATTTCAAGCTTGGGAGTAATTCTCTGTCTTACTAACAAGTGGAGTTGCTCAGAATCTTTTGTTTGCTGCGTACTTATGTCTTTGGGGTGGGGTGTGATAGTTTTGTTTCTATATAGATAGGAGTTTGTTTCTTTTGTTCTACTTTATGGTAACCTTGATGTTTGGTCTGTTACCTTTCTCCTCACATCCTTTTGTCAGTCGAGACTTTGTTATCAAATTATAAAAAAAAAAAAAGAATAAAAGAATAAAACATTCAAATTTTGTAAGAAAGTCTTCTATAAGATACATTAAGGAATAAATAGAGTGGGAGGATCAGGAACCTCCTAAAAATGAGAAGAAAGAGTAGCAAGAGGAAAAATAAACATCCGCTTGAGAGACAAAAGCAAAATATAATTTTGGTCTTAACTAGTGATTTTTAGATTAAAGATATGGTTTGTGGTGAGAAACTCAGATTGAAAGGATCAATATAAAATTAAGAGCCATTCAGCTAACTAGGCCCATGTAGTCGATCAAGAATTAACTTTTCATGATAGGAAATGAAAATAAAAACCAAACAGGCCCATAAAGTCGACCAAGAATTAACTTTTTAGGAAAAAAATATAACAAGTGAATACTTGTCCAAAATTTTCAGATTTGAACATGACAGCAAGAACACATTTCCATATATTCCTTTTTCTAAAAGACATGTTTTCTTATTCCTTTCTCATTTTCATTGCATGAAAAACATGGCGGTGCTAAATTTGTGGGCTCCTAGGATAGCTGCACAAAGTTCATTGAGAAGGGGAAAAAGATTAAGAATAACATGCTAGTTAGCCGATAAACATGTCAAATAAACTCAAAAGTGAAGAATAAATGCAGCTCAGAAGATTTGGTTTTATGAAGGGAAATAATCGAGAGTGTAATAGTTAGAATCGTACGATTCATGATTCGAATATCACAATTCGATCCGATAGGATTTAACATGCTAGCAATGCATATCTTGTAGGGTATCACAAATGAGTATGAATCTTATGATACATGTATGATCCAAATACGATTCGTACGATCGAGTGATTCGGCGATTCGGTAATTTCCTTTTTTTTCTAGTCATTTTCTCACACAGTCTCTCACCCACACTATACACCCCTATTGAATGTTCTATTGTTCTATTTTCATTCATTTGAATGGGCTTCACAATAAATCCTTCACTACATGCACCCTATTTGGTCATTCTATTGTTCTATTTCCATTCTTTTTAAACTAGAACTGCATAGTATACTCAGCTTCTTTATATGGCTCCTAAGACTACGACGAAGAGAAAGATGTTACATGATAACACTTTTTTTATGTTTCTTTACATGGATAGTATTACTATACTATTTTATACTAGTGACTATGAATCTTACAATTCACGACACGATTTGATTCACAGTTCAGAAAATATGCTTTCCGATGCACAATTCGTATCTCAATTGGACAACTATGACCGAGAGTTATAAGAAAAAAGTTCATACCTTCCTATTAGTCCCTCTCATCACCATGAATGTCTCACCAAGAGCATCAATGGTTTCAAAAGACATTGAAACCTTGCCATTATTGACAGTTGTAGATGCACGTTTATAACTAACTACGACAGTGTACCCAAGAGCCAACAATCCACCCAATGTCATTCGTCCAACCTGTTTCAACATTATAATCAGAAAAAGATAAAAAAAGAAAAAACCACTACGAGAAGAGTAGGTTCATTTACTCTTGATGGATAGCGACACAGTTCAGATACAAAAAAGAAAAAAAGAGGTATAATTGAGGCACATTTTTAGTGCACCAAGAGTACAAGGCATCTAAGACTAAGCAAAATATTTTAACAGGCTTAATAGCACAAAACAGTGAAACACAATATGGATAAAGACTAAGTTTTCTTCTAATTCTGAAAATGAACCATAAACAAAATATTTTAATCAAACTTAATAGCACAAAACACTATGTGGAACAAAGACTCCAAGTTTTCTTCTATTTCTGAAAAGGAACCAAACCCCGGTACCCAAGTGCACAGTTCAAGATAGAAGCTCTTCTCCCTGGAGCTATATCACATTAAATCAATGACTTCTGAATTCCTGTCTCCTGAATACCTCCATCCTGACAAAAATACATCATCTCATACTTGAAAAGAACAGAAGAATGTTTCTGCTATCCCAATTATTCAAACTGCAGTCGCTCTCACAATACACACAGACACACGTGCTGGCAAAGTCAATTCTAATCCCTTTTTCTGATATGTACTACAGGAAAACAAACGCACGCACACATACACACACACACATACTTTCCATCCAATGATGAAGCTAGCTAGTACTGTCTAGAGTATAGTGACTTGTAAGTGTGGGCACGGCAGAGGGAATATGACTAGCAAGTCAACTACTACTTTTGTTGAGTAGTCTGCTTGGCTTGAGGGGCACATTTGTAGCAATCAGCAGGTTTAAACTAGGGAAATAGAGTCCTTTCGAGATATATCCTTTAACTCAGTGCTGTACATATGAGATACACCCCAGTGACTATGCTGTTTAATACAGTTTTACTATCAAAAGGAAAGGAAAAGCATAAGATGAAATAGAAACTGAAAATATCCGCACCTCAAACTCTGCTTTAGGCCTTATAATGAAATTTTTGTCAACAATCCTCTGGTCACCAAGTGATAAATAATATCTGATTCCAGACTGCCGCACTTTGATCCAATCATTTATCCTTGCTTCTTCACTAGCTGAAGGCGGTCTAAGGTACATTTCAATAAAACTGAAGGCATGACAAATTCTCTAGTGAACACTTCTTAAATTCTAAAACTATAGTAAGAAAGAGCTAGAGATAAAATAGATAAAATAAACGAATGATGCCCACAATCTTTTTCTTTTTCTTCCTACATCTGAAACACTCACTTATCTGTTTGAGCTTCACTTCCTTGAAAGGCAATACTTGAATGTCCATCTGGAGACTGTCACAAAATTTAAAATTTAGTCAAAACCTTAAAGTTTTGTGGTAGCCCAAAACACAAAATAATAATAATAATCAAAAATTAAAAAAAAATACTAAGGAGATGTTTGACATTTTATACTAAAGTGAGGCTAAAGAATAAATAACAGAAGGCTAATTTAGACAGCATAACTAAAATTACATAATTTCTGACAAAACCTCAAGGAAAAATCAAAGAAGCTAACTGTTAAAGGGCATGCACAAATTTAAATAAGCCCTGCTCACTGTGTATTAATCACTATCAAGGAACTGAACTCCCAGTAAAACCTTCCTTTCTCTACCAAGCTCCCATTTCTGTTCATTATTAACTTTGAGTCCATGACAAAACAACCAGGGAATGGAACAGAAAAGCATAGCTGATTATCTAATATGGACATTGGAAAAACAATACATGAACAGGCTTGATTTAACAGAACATGACCACACACAACCCCATTAGATGACTAAATACTCGAATGTCAAATATTCACTTAGCCTGTTATCCAGCTAGATAAAGAACAAAAGGAAAAGGTGACCCAATGTTTTAAGCTCCCTTTCACCTAGAATCGCTTCACTTTGTATCTTAAAAAGCCCTACTAAGATACATGTGATATATGGGTACGAGGTGAAAAACCATGCAGTCAATGTGCTTCCAGTATACAGGGAAGGAAAAGTGAAGATAGACAGATGGGCACCAGAGAGAAAGAAAGCCCAACAAATTTAAACACGTTCACTTGTTGACAATTAATCCAATAAAAGAAATGCATACAGAAAAAACAATCATTGGTATCGATTTATTGATGATAGACACACCTCACTTCTGCATTTAACCTTGTAGATTGCCTCTCTAAATGATGAGACAAAGCTGTTGTTAATTCTGATCTGCCAAAAAAAGAAAAAGGCATAAGAAGTGAAAGCATTAGCAGTGAAAATTGCAGGTGAGAACAAGAAAGGGACCAACCTGTGCATGATGAAGATCTGGCTCAATATGCTTCCTAAATAATGGAAAAATGCTATCTATAAGGTAATCCAGTGAACAAGAATCTCCAATGTCATAGCGAACTTTAGAAAGCAGGCTAAAATGAACACCACCAACCTGGTGTATCAAAAATATATGACATGAATTAATTAATTGAAATTTATAAGCAAATGATAGCTTAACAAAGGCCATAAAATTATTATATTGCTAAAAATTTTACCACAGCAACTCGAATATCCAGTAAAGACCGCAGTTTTGCATGCAATGCATATGTACCATCAACTATTACCTGAAACCAATTACAATAAAATTAAATAAAATAAATAACAAGGAACTCTTAGAAAACTATAAAGAGCTAATTTGCCTACCACCCCAGATGAAGCACTCTTTATTGCTTTATAACCGATACATCTCTTTTGCTGATAATCAAACACGGGGATTAATGTATCATCTCCTTTTGTCAAATCCTAATTGCAACAGATAACCCTGTCAACAAATTATCAAATAAAAGGAAAACAAAAAACACTTTGCACAAGCAAGATGTAAAACTCAGTTGCATTTCTTATTAACACCATAAGCAGTCTCAAAGAGTATAAATTAAATATTAAATTGAAAGTTTGATATATTATCTAACCAGTTTCAGTGCAAAATAAAACAAGCATATAATCACTTCACCAACAGTCCAACACGACAAATCAGCAGCTGCTGATGCCATTCTATCATATTCCTTTTTCTTATTCTGGTTC
Organism: Dalbergia cochinchinensis; assembly: GCA_031216125.1. Lineage (NCBI taxonomy): Eukaryota > Viridiplantae > Streptophyta > Magnoliopsida > Fabales > Fabaceae > Dalbergia > Dalbergia cochinchinensis. Next base: position 39,336,199 of record CM062370.1, read on the forward strand.
TTCTCTTTTTTATTTTGTTAGTGTTGATCAGATCTCAAGACAACTGCAAGTTGCTAATATGAAATATGAAGCTTGAAAAGGCCAAAAGTAAAGCATGAAACTCAAGGATTCAGTAAAAGGTCAGCCTTGCAATCCCAAAAGCCATCTACACTACAATATTGATGTAAAGCCAGACCAACATCTTAGAAATGTTATAGTGAGAAAGAAGCAAATGCAAACCTCAAGATTCTTGATCAGGGTATCAAAATCTATAAAATCCAGATCATTCCCTTCATCAACTCCATCACGGTAATTCTCCATTGATATAACAGTACAACCAATAACAGCTGCCACCTTCTCTGCTAAGCTTCAGTAACCATGAAATTGAAACAACAATTAAGACAAAAACCAAGACCAACAGCAGCACACCTCAATTCACTTCAGCAGAACAGTACATCCAAAACAATACATTGACAACAATATCAATACCTTGTTTTGCCAGAACCACTAGGACCACCAATGCCAACCGTAACAAGGCCCTCTTTTTTCTCCCGCAGTTCTTGGATAGATTTTACCAATAAATAATAGCCGTGATCGAAAGACTGCACCATTTTCATCCACATCTCAGCAACACTTTCCACAAAGTGCATGGATCATGATGATTAAGCAGCTAAAGCTCAATTATAAGATGATCAGGAACTCTCTCTCTCTCTCTCTCGCGCGCACACACACACACAAACACTAATACACATTAGAATGGGATATCAATTTTACCATTTAGCCATTAGGTATGCTCATCGATATGCAAAATTATCAAACGCACAAAAAAATTGACAGAACCTATAACATTAAGCTTCGAACCCTAAAATTAAACAGAAGAAACGCATAAATGTCAACAAATATATATACACACACACACACACTAAGTTCGACTCATCAGAATTGCACTTCGCTAGAAAGCAAGCACTGGAAAAGCAGAGTCAGTCAATTCTAACAGCGAGAAATAGAAATGGAAGATAAGGTAGATGCACGTTATTATAAATATACCACATGAAGAGGGAGAGATTGAAGGATGGAGGAAGAAGACGTTGAAGTTGAAGGCTGTTGCTGGAAGAAATCGCGCCCTCCTTCGTGGAACACTCGCTGAACAACTTCATCATCCATTTTTCTCTTCTCAGCTCAGCTTCCCCGGTTCGTTCCTTCTTCCTTCTTGCTTGTGCGTTGCGAGAAAGGAATCAATCTACTGTGCAAGTATGATGTGACGGAGTCTGCTTATACTATGTATATTTGTGGTTGGTGCGAGAATAATCTAAGTATAATTATTTTTATATTATTTTTTCCTTTGTTGAGTGTGCTTCGAATTTCAGTTTTCGTGTGAGCGAGCGAGCGTGCCCGTCTTTCCCACCTTCTTCTCCACGTCTTTGCTTATACAGTTACACATGCTTTTCGTTTTTCACTTGCTGGCATTTTTAAGTTCAATGTTCTTATCTCAGCTCACGTCTCAATACTGTACACCTTCCCTTTTTTTTATCTTTTATTTCTTCTGCTTTTCTTCTCTTGCACGGTTTAGGTGGGGAAGGAGGGACAGAAAGAAGCAAGAATTAAATTGACAAGAGAAGGATCACGTACTTTTTCTTTTCATAAAGTCATCACATTAATGAATAATGGTGATGCCGAACAATCACCAAACAAGAGATTATGAGTAATCCTCCCCCCTCATAAAACATCGTCATTAAAATTTGGATAAACATGAATATTAAAAAAATAATAAATAATAGAATATTTCTGTATAAAATAATAATATATAGATTTATATATCTAATGGTTATTAATTTTAGAATACATTAAATAATTAAAAATAAAATATTATATTAATAGTCATTAATTACTCAAAGATATTATTGGAAGAAAAAAATTACTTCATTAAAATATAAAATTAATAAATATTTTAAAAAGTGATCTCATCCGAAAGTAGATAAATGTTGAGGAGAGTGTCCGTTAAATTTTATTTATGTGAGAAATAAATTTGGGCAAAAAATATGAGGGGAAAATAATCCAGACATGCGTCCAGCGGCAGCGTGCTGATGCTAGCTAACCCATGAGTAACACTGACAATTGTGCTCCATTAACGCCTATATGAACCATTGTTTTTCTTAGTTTGCTTGATTTGTCGTAATGAATTCTACAGAATTTTATTGATTGTTATTTCTATTTAATATTTAGAAATTTCTTTTAAATCCTTATAAAATTTAATAGTACTCAATCTTTTAATTATTTATGATTAAAAATGAGTCACGTTTCTCACTAATTTTAATATTTTAAAATTTATCAAATCACGATTATTGATTATACAAAAAGTATCAACACCTCATGAGTACCAAAACAAAAATGTAACGGTTAAGGTAATTTAAAATATTTATTTAAAAACTCATAATCAATAAATAATCAAATACTTATTGTATTTATCATCAATAACCATACTATAAAAATTCTTCTTATATAGTCATTTTTTAATGCATTAGATGCTACGTTAAGGTAGCTTAAACTAATTGGGAATACATTCTTCTAAGACTTAATGTATGTTTGATTCTTAGTTTGTAAGGTTTGGTAGATGAAGACTGAATTTTACCTCCTCAACACATAATTCTTTGAATTACTTTCGAGTGATTCTTATGTTTGTTGTGGACGTTGGAATTACAATTATAATGTAAAATTTTAATTTCAATTCCAATTATTTTAGAATTTAATTTTGAATTTAATTTTAAGGATTAACAGTGTGCAGATTTTTACATTGATATCTAATCAAATCACTTCATTTATATTACATTTCAAGCTGACTTAATCATTTTACTGATTTAACAATATATGATTGAATGATAATATAAAAGTTTTATACACTTTTAATGCATAAAAATAAAACTCTTGAAATTTACTTATAATCTTAAATTTCATGTTTAGTTTTACTAAAGAATTATAACATAATTGTTAGATAATACATAGGAAAAGAAAAAATATATAAAATTTAATGAAAAGAGAGATATTTAACAAGATTTAGAATTGATAATTCCTAAAATATGGGTTAGGAACTAAGAGGAACTAATTTTAATTATTTTTAATTCCATTACATTGGATTGTGGAATTATAATATGATTCTATATATTACTCCAAACATAAAAATTAAAATTCAGACATCAAATTTCAATTTCAAATTTCAATTCGATGATACAAATTGAATTTTTATTCCAAATATAATCTTGATTTTTTTTTGTTCATGACCAAGGGTACCTACCGTTGATCACGGTAACTAATTCTTGCACTAACTTGTAGGCACCTCAATGGGTGGGACACCTGATCCGGAGATTTAAGGTTTCTTTATACCCAAAGCCAGGGATCAAACCCTGGACATTTGGTAAAGGATGAATGAGTCATTCCACTTAATCACACCCCACAAGTTTAATACAATCTTGATTTGAAAATGAGTAAGAAATTTTTCTTTTTACTTGGATTTAACTTATTCATGGGCATTAAAACTCACTTTTTTAGATAAAAATATCTAAATTTAAATTATCTTTTATATTTTTATTTTTTATCATAGTTATGCCTATGAATTTTGTTCAAACTCACTTCTCGTACGGTTTAAGGTTTTGATCCATAGGAGGATTACCTGCAACGGAAGAATATCTATAGTTTCGATAAAAATAAACTCAATTTCTTTTAATTGCAATTCAAACACACCCTTAGACAATGTTTGAAACTATTAAAATAGGAAGTGAATTGATTTAATTTATATTTAACTTTTAAAATCAAACTTCCTTTCAAATTTAATAGGATTTTTTAAAAACGAAACAAATCTCATGAATTTCACAAATGAAATCATTTATTATTATTGAAAGATCCAAACAAAAAAATTGATTTACGAATCAAATTATTTTCACATTTTTTAGCATTCCAAATACGCACCTTTTATTAGATTGATGTTATTTATATTCATTGTATATTAGATATCATGTTGACTTACAACACATTTATTATTGAATGAGGAGTAGACTTTACCTGAATGAAGTACATAAACCATTCAATAGTGAATGAAATATAAGTTAATATAGTATTTCATACAAAATAAATACAAATACTTCATCTAGTTCATAATATAAGTCATTTTTTGATTTTTTGCCAAATATAAAATATAAGTCATTTTCATATTTTAAGAAATTATTAATTACCTTTTATTCATTTTACTCCTATATTTATATGAGAGAGAACAAACGAATATGAATATGATTATATAATAGCAATAGAATTTATGAGGAATGATAAATGATATTTTTATCTTTTATTTTTATTTTTTAAAAAAATTAATAAAATCTAATCATCACCTCAATTCTCATATATATCCTTAAATAATTTATGTTATAAATTGAAGAGAGTAACATTTTTTTTAATTATTATGGACCAATCATGTTAATAACAGAGGTTTTTTTCGTTTCAACACTAAGGCTGTGTTTGTATTACAATTTACACATGATGGATTATTCCCTTCCCCTTCTAAAGAAAAAATGTCTGATTTTTCGCACGCACAATGAATAGGCACCTGGGTCCGCTCAACTTCAAATGAATGGACAAGTTTCCAACCCCATTATTAAATTGCAACGATCGTATCAATTAATATCTCATTTATTATCGAATAGGATATGAACTCTATTTAAATAGAGTTCATATCTTATTCAATAGTAAATGAAGTATGAGTTGATATAATATTCCACATTTCATGAGTACAAATAACATAACTCTTAATAAAACACGAGAAGCGAAGGAATTTAATGAAACCAAAATTATTAAAGGATTAATAAAATGCACTATTAGTATTAAAAAATAAAAATGGTTCACTCTTTTAACCACAACCTTAAAACTTTTTGAATAAATACTCAATTTAGTCTCTAGAAATATAAGAGGATAAATTAATTCCTTAGAATTTAAAAGTCTTATATTGATTATTGGACTCTTACAAAGTGAACAGTAGTATTCTTTCATAAAATAACATAGAAATTACTCTTAATAAATAAAAGTCACAATAGTAGTATTTGGTAAATTATAGTAATAAATCTATTATAATAGAATAATGTTTGGTATATAACAAAATTGCCTAATAAATATACACCACACATTTTATTATCATTGGATATAATATGTGGTCCTCACTCATCCTACTCGCTCATTACATCTAATGATAATAAAGTATGTAATGTGTATTTTTTATGCAATTTTATTATACACCAAAAATTACTCTTTTCATAATCTTAATATTTAAAGCAAGCTTTTAAATTTAGTTTATCTTCTAATTATTAATTATTTTTTACTAATCATACATTCATATCTCTCTTACATTAACACAATAAAACTACTCTACAAAATATAACAATCAAAATTATTTAACATGAAAATAATAACAAATAAAATAAACAAATTGATAATTGAACGTATTATTATATTATTAAAATTTTATATGTATAGTTATTATATTAATTATAACATAGCTATCATAATTACATTACCACAAAAAAAATGTCATAATTAACAATAATTTGATTGATCGTGTGTAACTATTATACAATTATATAAAAAGCTATAATAATATATTTTTTAATTGATAATAAATTAAAACTACAACTCATATGTGATGTTAAAAAACACAAAATCATTACTCATAACTTTCTTTAGGTAATTTTTTAACCCCATTTTATTTCACTACAAAAGGAGAATGCAATGGTTTGAAAGTGATATTTGGATCAGATGTCAACGAGCGGAATGATTTGATTTTGTTTTCAACCATTTTTCCCTTGAAACCATTGTTTTGTCTCAACAGGTGTGGTGGTAAGACTTTATTTTCAATTTTTTATAATTTTTGTTGTTATTGAGAGTAATATCCAGATCAGGCTTTGTTAGAGACCAATAATATTACGTAATAATGCTTGCTATATAACAGACAATCAAAGAAGAAGGATGCCACGACAATGGTGACAATGTCAGTGGAACATGAATGAACATAAGGTGCGGCACAATATGGAAGTTAAGAAAGACTATATTAATACTACTACTAATAATAATAATACTAATAATTTAGGTTCATTTCAAAGAAAGCTTTACCACGTGTCATTTATAGAGAAATTTATGCCTCACCATTTTCTCAACATTTCTATTTAAATTAATATTTTAAATTTTTTATTTGCATTGTTATTATTAATTATTTTTTTTCTAACTATACCATCATATTTTTCTTCTATTAATACATATGCTATATTGAATATTATATCATTTATCAGTTCTACAATTTTTAAACATTCAAAATATTACAAGCCTTAAAATATTTAGAATGCTTAAAATATTATAATTAAAATCTTTTATAACTTATAGTCGATACTGCAATGAAAGATACTATAATATTAAAATATTATAATATTATTAATAAAATAAAAATAAATTGAAAAGCATAAAAAGGTAAATACATTCATATATTTGAAGGAAAAAAGTCACCTTATATAAATATAATTTTCCAAAACCACCGTAAAATAATAAATCGGACTAGAAATTTAAAATTCATTCCTAACTTAAATGTTTAAAAAAATTACTTCTATTATATATTAGGATTTATTTTTCATACTTAATTTTTATATGCATATTCTTTTCCAAGTTACTGCATGTTTTCTTCTAAATCTGTCTATTTTCTAAAAAGTTAAATCAACAATCTATTTACCATTCTTTCTCTTTCCTAAAAAATCTTTAGAGCTTTTGAAAATTATTAAAAAAAATCTATCTACATGTCTTGCCACATCATATTTAATCTTGCAACTCAAACATTCCAACCTATCAATTTCATAATTTTTTATATTAATTTTTTTAAAAAAATGATTCAATGTTTCAAAATTAAAATATTTAAAAAAATTTAAACCTCTTTGATAATGACACTAATTAGTTTTAGTAATTTTTAAAAAAATTAAATTATCATATTACTTTTTATTGAAAATAATTGTATAATTGAAGTACAACTCTAATAATCGAGATAACATAAATTAGGATTATTTAATTTTTTACCAATTATAATATATATATTTTAAAATTGATATTTTAATTTACTAAAATTGTGTACAAGAAAAAGAGGTGCAGTTGAAATCACATAAATTAAATTTATTTATTATTTTTTATTTATTAAAAATATATTTTAATTTGCTAATGAGATGTAAACAATTAAGGATGACAAAAAAAAAACCCCACTGTAATGGGTATCTGCGAGATTACCTACAATCAAACGGGAATGAAGATAGTTTACTCTTCACAGAGATGAGGGCGAAGTCCCCATTTATTAAATAGAGCAGCGATATGGAATGAGGCCCATACCCTATAGAGGCCTACAAATTTACCATTTATATAAATTATTTGAATATCCTCTTCATTCTTATTGATTATCTTTATTGGATTTGTATATTATGTATGTATTTTCATTTTATTTTAGATTGTATTTCATTAGTAGTATTTATGTTTCAAATTTCAAAGTAGTTTACAAAATTTTATCTTTTTAAAATATTTTTAATAAACCTGTGAATACCCATCGGAATTCAAATCCCTATGGGGAATTAGAAATTGGGACCCGTTACAGGGATGCGGATGGAAACAAGAGGCATAATTCTAAACAATGATGAGGGCGGAGGCATGTTTCATCACTCATAAATACCCAATGTCATCCCTATTGATGACTCATGATATAATAAAACTATCTACTTATTCTCTTTTATTATTTAACAATTTTAACTGTCAAAACGTATAAAATTTTCATAAAATAAACTCTTTATTATTAATTACAGGTTAAGTATTGATATTTTTTCAACTTTATAAACATGATATTCAAAATAAGTTATAAAATAGAATGACATATTTATATTTTAGTTTTTATTTGATTATTTATCTATTAACTTATTTTCAAAAGAATTTACATAATCAATTTTTTATAAGATATATTTAAATAAATTATTAATTATTTTTTATAATAGTCAATAAACAACTTTTTATTATCACTCTGTGTATTGCACGGGTGTTTAAACTAGTATAGATATTAAAGAAGATGATTTCTATATTTATTGTTATTAATTAAAATAAGATCATATTAATCTTCTGAATTTCAGAAAATAGAAATCAACTCTAAAAAGAAATAATTCTTTTTTTCTTGAAAAAATAAATCAATAAGGAGAAAGTTTAACATATTGCACCAATAATGGCTTCCGACGGTAATACTCAAGGTTTACCTGAAAAAAACATTGCAATGAAATACCACAAATTTTTCAACACAAAATTGAAAATTACTGATAGTACGATCTCACTTTGTGAGTAGAAGAATATATCAAGTGAGAATAGATTTCTTATATGAGAAATAAGAATAATAATTTTAACCATTAGATTAAAATAAACGGCTTAGATTTGATGATCACAAGTGACACAATTAAACCACTTCCAACTTGACCTGCTTTGACCTTTCCCCATCGAGTCCCGTTTCCTCTCTTTCCAATTAAACTCCAACGTCTCTCGCTTCTTCCTCCATAATTCATACATCAAAATTCAAAGCTCAACCGTTTGATTGACACCAAATACGCAATATATCCCACTGTATGGGACAGAAACCAAGGCCGACAAGCTTGGAATCATGCTCTCGCGAACCAATTTCTACAACTTATATTTCAATAAGTTGAAAACGGGAAAGGCTCCACTCACCAAAAATTTATGGAGCAGACCCAGTATATCAAGATGAATATAAAGAAAAAGCAAAGCCAAAGTAAATTCCCGACTACCTCCACCGGAATCTTCATTTATGAGAAAACGCTACATTTATTATCACGGCTCGATTTGGGAACATAATCAGCATGTGAAGATCTGCATCCATACGTAAGCTTTTTGACTGATGTGACTTACTAAATGCATAAATTATTGTCATTTCATACTTAAAATGTTATTTTCTTCTAAATTAATATCAATTTTTTTATTTAAAACATAATATTTGAATCCATAAAAATTGAAATATTTTAACATACATAGCTCTAAACACATCTTAATCAAGTCTACTATTTATGAAAACATAAACTATTTCATCTTCTAATCATAGTCATAATCTGAAACCGATTTAATTCTTGAAAGCTGAATCATGAATATGTCTCTAACATGTCATATGAATTCTAATTACAATCTACAATTCTAAACCAATATTTAAACCTGTAAACATATGTTCACAACCTTGAAATTAAATACATAATCTTAAAATAAATACATGGCTTGGATCTTACCTACATAACTAGTGAAGCACTCTAATCTAACATAACCCTAAAACTAATCTTTACTGCAAAGTAAAGCTCACCATTAGAAACAACTGCATCTATTGAAATGACGATTGAGCAAAAACTGAACCTGTATCTGTGAGGAGGAAGGGAGACGGGTAAATCAACAGATTTAGTGCTTGAATTCTTACCCATCACCCACACGGGATAACAATAGCAACAACCATACATAGTATATACATGCAATAAATATAAAACCATTTGGTATTTACATACATAATTATATAGGAAAACGCTTCTCATTTCATGAGTTCATAAAAAGCATTTCTAAATTTATTGTTTTGCATGAAATCTTTTAAACTTGTGGTGCGATAAATACTAGAAAACAGTAATCTCTGGTTATATACAAACATATATAATAATAGCAATCTTTGAATTTACTCTTATCTCTATGGGTCCTCACAAAACCTCGTATTGGACACGTAACTAGGTTTCATCTCTAATTTCTCTGATAAGGTGAGCACTTGATACCGAGGTTAATAATCTTTCACAACCATTAACACACTAATTGTTTCTCTATAGTCACCATCTAAAACTAGTTTATACATATAAAGTAAATCTAAAAACTTTTAAAACACTTAATACTATAAAAAACTAAAAAAATCTCTTAAAACTCTGAAAGCTCTGGATTTGTTTAACTATAATAATTTGACTTTAGCATAATTGTGGCTATAAAATCATGCCCAAGGAATAACTAGCTTGTAGGCATTGTGATTTCATGAGCCCAAATATGTATCTAACAATTGTTATGAATCATACTGGATTCTATTCTTTTAATATCATAACACTGAAATTCTAAAATCTCATTTCAAAACAACGTGATTCATAATCGTGATAACTCTAAAATCATAATAACATCTCTATTCATAAAACTAGGTCATACTTTGTTCAATTTCTTTTTCCGGATAACTTAACTTGATATTCTAAAAGCATAATTTGAAATCTGAAGTCTTGAAAACATAATAATATCATAAATTCATAAAAACAAAAAACGTGTTTGACAACTTTGATAAACTTGCTAAATCATGTGTTCTTTGACAAATCCTTTCTTGAGCATATAAAACACTTTCATGACATATAACAAGTCAATTATGGTCCCATGATTTTCTTAAGAAGCATCTTTCATGCTAAGTTCAAAATCATAAATTTGCTAGGTTTGGCATAACTTGGAGAATCACGTCTATAACATATTTTTACTTCTAAATTCATATTTAACAATCATAATACTACAAACATAATTCTAATAATGAAAATAAGGTCATGAATTTGAACGTTCACCATTTGGAGCTGGGAGTGTGTGGTTACTACCAACTTGACCTTAAAAGTTTGGAATGACACCAACAACTGCCATAGAGCAACTTAGACACATGAATAATCTATAACAACTCTACAACAACTCTAAATCAACTCTATGAACATTGAGAGAGTACTCCCACTTGTTAATAATGAGAAATAACAACACCCCAAACTCAAGAAAGATAGAAGAGGAGGGAACTCTAGCATAAACCATGAACAATCCTTACCTTGAAGCTTGGAGAAGGTAGGATTGAATGTGGTTGAAAGTGGGAAGTAGAAGAGAGAATTGAGGGATTAGGGTTCGCATTTTTTTGAGCAAAAACACGAATGGAACGGTTTATATACGGGTAAGGCACTGTTCAAGCGTTGAAGGCCCTCGCCTAACGAGTTATCAGCCTTCGCTAGGCGAGCTCATTCACCTCGCATGGCAAAGCAAATTCCAGAGAGCACTTCCTACGTGAAGGGCTCACCTAGCAAAGAGAATGTCTTATCTAGCGAGTATGCTTGCTAGAAGGTCTCGCCTAGCAAGAAAGAACGCTGGCCTGGCAAGCATGCTGACAGTAGTAGATATTTTCTGCATTTTTTTTTCATGACTTGGTGGTTTCTAGGCCCTCTAGGTAATACAAGTGAGTACTAGAGGACCCTAAGTCTATACTAGACTTGTCTAGTGATATGTGGACATGAGGTATTACATTTATACTCAACTCACTCTCTGAATATAGATTCCTTGCCACTTCGTAGCATTACGCACCACAAATATTTGAAATTTTCAGCATCAATTTCCAACACAAAACCACCTAAAACAACAATTAAAAAATAGAAATAAGATAGAAAATCATGGTCATCTCCTCATAGCTCCATACACCACCAACAACCATCCATGAGTTCACCTCTGTCATAGCACTAACACCTACATGCATCACTGTCCTAATCCTTTGTCATAGTAGAGCATCCCATGTCACCACCGCATTAGCCTTAGAGCCATCAATTGACGAGCGAGCCCCCATTCACCACTAGGATGCCACTATAGTACCACTATCCGCCTCCCACGCACATGGCCATCGAATTCCCAACTTGCTATTGGCACCAAAGCCCGTTGCTTCTCCTAGTGAAGCTCCCTTTGTCAATAGGACCGCACATGGATTTGTTAATATTGTCACGTGACTCTCTTTAATTAAGCATCTAATCAGAGCCGTTCCTTTTAATTTGATGGTTGGAGTGTTCATTCTCATTTCTCACATAAAAAATCCATTCTCATCTGTCTTTAATAAAGATGTTTCCACATGTTTTATTATAGATTTTACTATCACAACTAAAAAGTTTTTTTAAACACTTTTTTAAAAGCCATTCTTTTACAAATGTGAAGTTTGTTACTATTTTAATCCTTCCTAACAGTAGATGTTTTTTTTTTCAACACAATAGTAAATGCATCTTTATTTTTTTTTGGTAAATAAATATTTATGAGAAGTAAGTATTGATATCCTATCAGGGTCTAGGAAGATCCCTCAATCTCTTCGAGAATTTCCATAACAGATTACATATTGCTCCATCAACGATATCATTATATCAGTAAGTGAATTCAAACTCAGGCCTTTCGCGGGGTTTGAACAAAACCTTAATTAATTGGACCACCCTTATTGGCTAGGTGCATGCTTGGTTTTCTGGTGGGAGCATATCTAGAATTCATTTTGGGACACCAAAATCAATTTTGCACCTCTTCATCGTGTTTGGTTTTCCATTAGATAAATTTTGGGCTCAAAATCAATTCTGTGTGGAAGTGAAAATTGTCACTTCTAGATTTTGACTCTTTAACTTGTGTCAAAATCATTTCTTAGATCAAATGTGTATTTCCATTGTGGTTTATAAATTATGGCGTGACATCTAACAAATCATGTAGCCTATTTGGATACCCAGTATTTTTTAGTTGAGCTGGAAAAAAGTGGGTTGGAAAATATTAAAATGGTTTGGATTGGGTTTTTACTTTTGGAAGAAGTGTTTCACTTTGAAAAAATAAAGATTCTAGTGAAAGCTAAAATTTTGAACTTTTATTTTTTATCTGATATTTATTATTCTAAACTAACTTTTTTAATATCTTTCCTAAACATATATTAATTCTATTAAAATTATCAATACATTTAACACCAATTATTTTGAAAGTAATTCTATCAAAATATAAACTAAAAGGACCATTAAATAGTTTATTTGGTAACTTTTACTTAGATTATAGTTCGATGCCAGCAGTCAGGATTAGCTACCTAATTGACCTTCTACTCATGCATTACAATAACTTGGGTTTGATTCTCAGATTTCTCCTAGAAATGCTTTTGTAAGTGCTTAATTAGTTTGAAGACATGCGCTGATCTTGAAATGAAATGAGTTTTCCTTCTATCTAAACTTTAGTTTATGGAAAAAAAGGTTTGAAGCTATCATTTATTATTAATACATTATAATTAAATGTGTGTTTGGATATGAGTTTTTTTATACGAAATTATTTTTAGATAATTATTTTAAAAATAATCAACATTTTTTTGAAAAAATGTTTTCGTATCGTCTTACATAGAGTTTTACTTCGTACACATATTAGTTTGAGGGTAAAACTTCGCTACACATCGTCTTACATAAGAGTTTTATATCGAACAAACAACCACCACCCACGATGATAATGCTATTATACTGGTTTGAATCGCTTGAGACTTTTTTTTTTTTACCAATCGCTTAGGACTTGTTGGCATCTGTTTCTGAATATTTTATTGCGTTATTCCCCCAGAAGAAACAAAAGAATGATTTTTAGAAAGAAGAAAGCATAAGGCTCAGTTCATCCACTTAATCATTTATTGTTGTGATTCCGATTCAGATTTTATATTTTTCTATTAATAGGTTTTATTTTGCTGGCGAGAGATTTGTAAATATTTTCGTAAGTGTTCGATGAGTCCCGAACCATGTACTAACACCCCGCACTAGCCAGCTATCACTCACCCTAAACTTGTCGAAAAAGAAAAAGAGGTGGAAATCAGAGGTTGATTGATGAATGATGATTGAAATGAGGGAGGTGCAGAAAGTCAACGCCTGGGGATGTGGGCCCCATGAATTGAGTGGCACCGCTTTTGCAGCATCGTAGACAAAATATATTCAATAATATTTGATTTATACGAAGTGGGGGAGTGGAGTGCGCAGGATAAGAGTCACAAAACTCAACTCAACCATCCTCTCTGTCTCACAAGAGTCAGCGCTCCCCACTCAACGCACCACTTTCTCTCTTTCCTTTCCTTTTTCTCTTTTGTTTTTTTATTTCTCTCTCTCTCTCTCTTTCTCTCTGCCCTTTGGATTCGGGAACTCATATTCTGACACCTCAAACAAACAACTCATTACCACTCTCTCTTTCAGTGTGTTTTTATCATCCCAAATCCAACCACCTTAGCAAACAAAGCAGCTTCTTCTCCCATCCGACACCCCATAATGGAGGATCTCCCACAAGGCTACCGTCCCAACGTTGGAGTCTGTCTCATCAACTCCCATAATCAGGTCCCTCCCCCTCTTCCTTTTTTATTTTCCCCATTCTACTTCCTTTTGTTTTCCAATTACTTCTAATAAATGCAGTGCTTTTCTTTTTCCTTCACCTGTCTTATTTTGTTTCATGGTATTTTAATTTTGGATGCCAGTACCATTCTTTGGTAGTTTCGCTTTTGAAAAAATTTTCTTTTTCTTTTTTTTTTTCGTTTTCTGATGCTATTTTGTCTTTTCTGGTTCACTTTTATAAGTATTGTTCTGTGTCAATATTACTGAGACAAGAAAGTAGGTCTCAACTCTCAACTTGGACGAATTCGCGGACAAAAATAAATGCACACACCCACAAGTAAATTTTTTTGTTTTGCTTCCAGAATATTTCGTTGTTTAGATATGGAAAATTGGGCTCATGCCAACTGTAACATTTTAACTCGCTTGTCATGATCGGTTAGCATTTTGGACCACTAGTTTAAAAGAAAAAACTGACAATAAATTTAATATGCTGCCGTGCTGAGATCCCATGCTCTGCTCTGTTCTGTTTTCACTATTATTCATTCAAACCCTGATTATGATGTGCAGTGTTTATCCGAAGTCCGTAGTCGATTCACTTTCTGCTATATGCTTTCCATGTTTTGAGCTTGTCCAACATGTTGCAATATGCTGAACAGCGATCTGATGGTTTAAATTTGAGATTATATGGTTTTTTTTTTTTAAATTTAGATTTGTGTGTATAATTTAGAAATTTGAGGATTGTATTCTTTCAATTTTCGATGGAGAGAGAGAGAGAGGGAGAAAAAAGTAACCATGACTAACAATTCTCCTATTTTTTTGTCAGGTCTTTGTAGCTTCTAGATTGAATGTTCCAGGAGCATGGCAAATGCCTCAGGTGACCTCACAAGCTCAATTGCCTTGAGGATAATTTTTTTTCCCTTATCATAAGTCGGTTATGACTTAAAGAATAAAGTTGAAAGAAAGAATTCTGATTACGGAATCATGTGGTACAGAACCCCATTTATGTTCATTGATTGAATGTTAGGAATTTTTTTTTTTTTTTGCGCGACCTACTAGTATAGACAGAGAGCACGTCAACAGCAAGTGCGTTTGGTTTGAGAAAACTGAAATTTTCTGCTTTTGGTTTGTTTCCTATTTTCAGGATTTTGTAAAGAAAATATTGAAAACTCGAAACAAAAAGCGAAAACTATTTTTTATAATTTTCACTGTTTCTTTTACAAAATCCTAAAAGTTGGAAACATACTGAAAAGTGAAAGCTATTTTTTTGAAACCAAACAGACCCATTGGCTTCTGAATTTCTGTTGTTTTCAACTGTCATTATTGACATATTGCTTGCTTGAACAGAAAACTGTTGCATTTAATGTACTTCGCATAGTCCCCAACTTCCCATTGCAAGCAGAAGATTTCCTATTGTCCATCTGGGTTTGTCTTGCCTGCACTATGCTGAGCATCTCCCTTCTGGGAGACATCATATAACACAATGCTTAGATGGATCTGCATTGGGATTAGTTAAGAGTCATCATAGAAAGTGGATTATTAATTGGTTCTGGTAGTTTTTTGGGAATAGTTGTAAATTTTCCTTGTTATTGCCTACAATATTATTATTATTTTCTAGCTCTATTCTAATATTAAAATTTTCTGCTAAAATAATCTGATTCTTGTTGTTTTGGTCTTACATATGCAGGGGGGAATTGAAGATGGTGAGGAGCCTAAATCTGCTGCCGTGAGGGAGCTTCGAGAAGAAACAGGAATTGTATCTGCTGAGATAATTGCTGAGGTTTGTGCAAAACATTTTTTATTATTGTTTATTCTGTGGAAACTGCAGATGTCTGTGCTCTACAAATGAGTAATATCTTACTAGATTCATGCGAGTGTGAATTACAAACAACTTTATTGTTACGCATTAAGAAAAATTCAAAATCAAGGTCAGAGAAGTAAGAAACTGGAGCACTGTGAATTATATTGAAGAGAAGCATTTTACATTTTTATTATGGGTACATTATGTCAGAACTTTTTATCATGATCCAATGGCTGAGCGGATGTTAATCTTTCATATATTAGACTGAGCTTGTGCTTTACATTTACAGGTTCCAAAATGGTTGACTTATGACTTCCCTCCACCTGTGAAAACTAAAGTTAACCGTCTCTGGGGAGGTGAATGGCATGGACAGGCACAAAAATGGTGCATATTTATGTGTTTTACTGTATTTATGTATTTGGAAAGCATGCTGCCTATTGAACTTTGTTTATCTGTATGCATAAAATTTGGCCTGTGTACATGAATCTGGTCATATGTCTGATGTTTGCCCGCCTCCCCAATCCGTGGGGGGAGGAGCAGGACAGCCAGATCTGCATTGCCGGGTAACAATCCTTAATGCACTTGGATTTGTTGAAAGATAATATCGGGTCAAAAGTTGAGATACAGAATTAAAGCAGTTTGGTCAATGACGTTAAGGAACTGGTTAATTCATCATTTTTTGTTGATTAAGTATTTCCATTCATTCCCAGTTAGCAAGATCTGCTATTCCATTTTAATAACTATATAATCATTTTCATCCTCTATCCTTGAGTTGTTTTAATTTTAACTTGTTCAGGTGTGGTATGCATCTAGGGAAGCCATTATAATATACAACAAATAGATAAGATAGGTGTATAAGTTATTCAATTTGTCAAAGTATGCGTTACACTAGGATGTTGAATAAACCAGAATTTGTGTACTGAAGAGAAAAGTACTGCTCATAGAGAATGAGTGTTATTCAGTTCTGTGAGTGCAATGTTAACTGAAGATGTACTTTCTTATTGATGCTTTTGACCATGAACAATTTTATGTGGATAGTCTACCAAAAATATGCTTCTGACATTGAAATGAAAAATTGATAGGTTTCTCATGCAACTGACAAATGATGACGTTGAGGTCAACTTAGCTAATGGCGAAGCAGACCCAGAATTTGCAGAGTGGAAATGGGCAAGCCCTGAAGAAGTGATTGAGGAGGCTAGTTGCAAAAACGTGTTTTAAAATAGTAGAATTTATTTATTATTTATCTCCTTGAGGGTCTAATTTTCTGCTAACTGAAAGCAGGCAGTGGACTACAAGAGACCAACCTATGAAGAAGTTATGACAACCTTCAAGCCTTACTTCCAAGGGAATGCAGTATCTGCCAAATGTAAATCGGCAAAGTGGTGAATGTTATGGATGTGCATTGTTGTTCATCCATTTTCTTCACTAATTTCACTTACTGAGTTGGGATATCACTCTGCTATTTGTAAATGGATGCTGGGTAGAAACTGCTCATTAGGTGCTCTACTTCTTGTAATAATAAGATAGATGTATAAGATGTATCTGGCTACGTGCAAGTAAGTACCTAGTTTCTTTTCAAGACCCTGCAGCGAGGATGATCGTGAATGTGTATAGAAGTGGCAACTAAAGTGGGAGGGAGGGAAGAACGGTGCTGCAGAATAGTGGAATAGTATGATCATTGTCAAAGTACTACTTTTCTGAAGCTCTTTTGTAAGACTGACCGCATCTCTTTGCCACTGAAAGATCATAGTTATGCTAAGTTATCATTAGGCCAAATTTGCAGCAAGTATGAAACTAATCAAAATAGGACTTCTGAGGTAATATGAGAGGCTCTCAATTCCTGGGATTTGGTTTAAAATTTCTTAAAAATATTTTAAACTTAATCGTGTTTGTTAGACTGAGTTGTGTTAGTTGTATTTATAGAGTGTGTGTACTGTACTTACTCTCATCTCATCCACCCGTACACTCCATCTAATAATAGATATGGTATGAGTCAGTATGGTATTTCATATTTTATGGTAGCGTTTGTTTACTGTCCCTGTATTTACTGTCCTGACAGAGACAGTGGAGACGGAGACATAAATAATAAATATGTATAGAGGTATTGTTGGAAGATAAAAATATTAAATTTTTATCTCCGTATTTTGTCCTCACTGTCCGTACATTTTAGATGTACAGAAATTGTGTTTTTTTTGTCCCGAGGATAGAAATTTTTTCTATCTCTTATTCCTATTTTCACCACCAAATAGGTTTGTGTCTCCAGTGTCTCTGTATTTTTATCCCGAAGACAGTAAATAAATGTCACCTATGAATATAATTAACATTTTTCTTGCTAGATGAGGATAGTATTTTTACACTACACTTTAGAAATTTTATAATATAGAGCTAATTGTGTACAATGAAGGCATAAGTGATGTTTCAGAAGAATATCATGTTTTGACTTTTTGAATATGTATAGTCAAAATTGTCACTATTCGGAATTAACAAACAGGAATACTTGTGCTCAGATTCTTGACACACATCATCGATAGACTCTTTGAAGGCTTTTTGACAGAAATAAAATAAAAGAAATGTGATATTACGTATATCCTCTGAGTTTAATTCGTTTATAGATATGCCTTGATTTTAATATAATGAAAGTCGACTATAATTAACTTGTGCGTGATATCAAAGTCGACTATAATTGACTTTAGGCCACTACTGATGCAAACAGGAAGCTCTTTGCACGTGCCAGTCTTCCTTGAAGAATCGACTATAATCAACTCTATCTTCATCTTGAAGTCGACTTTAATTGACTTTGAAGTAGTTGACAGCGAGCGCAGGGAGTCGATTACAGTCTCGCAACTCCACCGTCCGGTCAGGTACAATAAAAGGGTTGAATTCTAATCCATCCCTTCAATGGGGACAAGAAACATGATTCAGGAAACGTGCATTGTCTTAAACTTGACAATCACCAACACGTGTGTTTTCTTCTGTGGCAAAACGTTGCACCAAAAATATTTGTCTATTTTATTACATAATAATTATATGTGATAAAAGTGATGACTCACTTGCTCATATATTATCATGAATTAAATTTAATTTTAATATTTTTTCATTGGTGGAATAGTAATGTTTGTAAGTATTTTTATAAACATTTTATATATTAAAAAAATTAAAAATGACAAAGTGGAAAATGTTCAAAATCTTTATTTTGATGCTTTAATACATATTAAAAATAGTAATTGTCGCAACCGGGATCGCGACGGGGACGGCGAAAAAGAAGAAAGTAGTTTGTTTGAAAATATTGGAGTCGCCACCAAGTTTATTTTTTTTGGGAAAACGTTGGAAAAAAACCATTTTAAAAAAAAAATCCTTGAAACAAGTTTGAGTTAAAGTCGGTTATGCACATGTATCGGGAAGGAGTACTTAATCCCACGCACTCCTAAGTACACCTGGCCCCTCTGACTCGCACTTTAATTAGTTGTGCAAATTAATTAATAACCCATCTTCCTTTTTAAAAAAAACTTATTTTATTTTATTTACAAGAAAATATAAATAAAATAAAAAAAAACTTTTTAAAGAAAAATTTGAGAATACTAAATCACACAATGTGTGATCTCGTTACTCTTAATGTTCGTCATAAATTAACATTTTTAATACAATACTTTCGAATAAATGAAAACTAAATGAAGAATTATAGACAAACATTTACAAATAAAACCAATATAAAAACATTAAAAGAGGTAAAAAGAACTAATTAGAAAATGTACTAAAAACAAATGAAATGAATTATGAAAAGTTAATTTTAAAAGAGAATTTTAGAATATTAAGCTGTCACAGCTAAAATATTCTAAAACATAAAGTTAACAAACCGTCGTGGTCAAATTAACTCTATTTTGAAAAGAGATCTTGAATATCAAGTCGTTGCAACTAAAATATTCTGAAGCATCAAGTTAACAAACCGTTGCAGTTAAATTAACTCTATTCTTAAAAAAAGATTTTGAATATTAAGCTGTCACAACTAAAATATTCTAAAAGATAGAATTAACAAAACCAGTTAAATTAATCCTTTTTTAAAAACTCAAATCTCTTTTAGTAAAGAAAACTTATTCAAATATTTTAAACCCAAAATTCATAAAAACATTTTAAATTTTTCTTTACAAAACTTTAATTTTAATGGAAACTAGCAAGATTATATCATAAGTACCGTTACACAATTAATCTAAACAAAACACATAAATAGTTAATACTAAACAAAATCAAAACTAATTCATAAACATAAACTTACAATTAAACAATATATATAAAATAATTAAATAAACAAACAAGGGCCCTAATTATTATTATATTTTTATCCTTTTTAATTAAAAGAACTTTAACACTAAATTCACTTAAAATCAAAGAAGTAATTCATTCATAAATATCAACACCTAATTAATTTAAACACAAAAAAAGAGCTAAAGTAAAAATCACAAACACCTCTAATTTAGGCAAAATATATAAATATATATAATAACAAAGTAAGATCACACATAAGCAAAAACACACAAAATAAATAAATAAAAAAAAGAACCATTACCTATTTAAATTAAACAAAACACATAACATACATAATAATCAAACTAAAAAAAGTCCTAATTATTACTTTTTATCCTTTTTTAGTTAGAATATTAACACTAAATTTACAAAAGAAACTCTTTTTATCCTTTTTTGCATAATTATTTTAGAATTAATTTACTAAATCACACTTGAATAATTTAGAATATTTGAAAATAATAATAATAATAATAATAATAATAGTAGTAAACTTTGATGAACCAAAGTGCTTTTATTTTGAACCAAGTAAAAACTCTTTGACACATTTTAAATCAAAACAAAAACCAAATCCAACAAATGAACTCAAGAATTAAAATTAAAGTAAACATTAACCACACAAAACACAAACACAAACCCGGACAAATTCAAAATTTAACTTAAAATGAAATAACCACTAACTAAATATATATAAGAAATGAAATTTAACTTAACTTAATTCCATTTTTATTAATACAACCTAAAAAACTAAAACATAAAATAAAAAAAAAACTCTCCCTCACCTCACGGACACACACATACATGACTCACTCTTCAACTCTCTCACTCACGGGTTCTTTCTCTCTCTTGAGAACACACACAAACTCTCTTACTCACTAATACACCCACGGTTATCTCTCTCCCTCACTATCACTAACACACACGGACACACACATACATGACTCACTCTTCAACTCTCTCACTCACGGGTTCTTTCTCTCTCTTGAGACCACACACAAACTCTCTTACTCACTAATACACCCACGGTTATCTCTCTCCCTCACTATCACTAACACACACGGACACACACCCACAAAAAGAACAAAGAAAAGGGAAACACTCTCTCTCTCTCACACGGACTCCTCTCTCTCATTCAACACACACACACATACTCTTCTCACCGACACTCTCACACACGCACACTGACCCATCTTTCTCTCTAACACTCACACATACCTCATAATATATTTTTTTTCACACACACACGCGGACGGAGAAGGAAGAAAACACAGAGAGAGAAAACAAAGCTGAGAGAAAGAAAGAGAGGGAAAGGAGAGAGCTCGCGGTGGGAAGCGCTGATCATGAGGCCAGAAGAAGGACAGATCGGGTGAGGCTGGCGGCGCTGGCGTTCGAGGTGTGACGATGGGGATGGAAGACCGCGGCCTGGGAAGTTGAGGTGCGGTGGTTGTGTTGTTCCCTGGTGGTGGTGATGGAGTTGAAGATGATATTACACCGCAGCTGAGGAAGCTTCCAGATCTAGCGGCTGAAGGATTACAATTTGGCTGCGCGCCGCCGACCAGGGAAGGGCGGCGATTCTGACCGGTTTGAAGTGGTCTAGGCAGTGGTGGAAGAAAGAGGCCGTCCAGCGAGAGGAAGAAGGAGGTTGCTGTGGTGTGGGTTCCGTGGGTTATGGTGGTGGCGGTGGCTTGTGCGAGAGGAAGTGGAAGTCCGGTGTGGCCATGAGGAGGCCGGTTGGAAATGCTGACCGGTTTATGATGATGATGGCTGTGGTGGAGTTGGGAAAATAGGTGGTGGCTTGTGGTGGTTTTGGTGGTTTGAGGGGATGAAGTGATGGTGGTGATCTTGATGAGTTGAAGGGGAGGCCACGGCGGTGAAGGTGGCCAGCATGTGTCTTCCCTTTTTCCCCTTTTTTTTTTTTAAAAAAAAAAAATCTGATGATATGATGATGAAATTGCTTCTGTTGTTTACCTTGATCTTTCTTTCTTTGCTGGATTGTATTTGCTGGACTGAGATTCTAATTTTTGCAGGTTCTCCGTGTGATCAATGTTTGAATTTTTTTGGTCTATGATAATGTCCTCTTCTTTTTTTCTCTCCCCGATTATGGTCTCCATACGTATTCTCTGTTTTCCTTGGATGCTTGCAACTCTACCGAAAGAAAATCAAACTTCTTGCACCAAGTCTACCAACACTATGATGATGCTCTCCATTTTAAAAAAAGAAACTCGTCCATATGTGTCACATGCACATCTCGGGGGAAGAAAGAACACAAAGGAGCAGCATGTGACTCCTTTTCTTTTATTATATTATTATTATTATTATTTTTACAAAACAAAACACAAACAGCAAAAATTCTTTTCATTTTTTTTCAAAAGGAATAATTAACAAACTGTAGTAAAATAAAATAAAAAGATAAAATAGATGCAAATTTTTAGATTTTATTGTTAAAATATTGAATAAAATGGATTGTTCACAGTAATAAAATATTTATTTAAAACCTAACGATCCACCTCAATACACTTGGTACTTTCATGGAAGACTAAGTTAGTAGTAATGTAAATTATATAATTTAATTTTTTTCTCAAGTTTATATAAATATTGTCTTATTTAAAATATTGTCTTATTATCATATTTAAGTAAATATTTTATTTTTTATTACTAACTTGTCTTATTATCATACTTATTATCATATTTAAGTAAATATTTTATTTTTTATTACTAACTTGTCTTGTTATCATATTTAAGACAATATTCATATAAACTTGAGAAAAAAATTAAATTATATAATTTACATTGCTACTAACTTAGTCTTCCATGAAAGTACCAAGTGTATTGAGGTGAATCGTCAGGTTTTAAATAAATATTTTATTACTATTTTTAATATGTATTAAAGCATCAAAATAAAGATTTTAAATATTTTCCACTTTGTCATTTTTAATATTTTTTAATATATAAAATGTTTATAAAAATACTTATAAACATTACTATTCCACCAATGAAAAAATATTAAAATTAAACTTAATTCATGATAATATATGAGCAAGTGAGTCATCACTCTTATCACATATAATTATTATGTAATAAAATAGACAAGTATTTTTGGTGCAATGTTTTGCCACAGAAGAAAGCACACGTGTTGGTGATTGTCAGGTTCAAGACAATGCACGTTCCCTGAATCATGTTTCTTGTCCCCATTGCAGGGATGGATTAGAATTCAACCCTTTTGTTGCACCTGACCGGACGGTGGAGTTGCGAGACTATAATCGACTCCCTGCGCTTCCTGTCAACTGCTTCAAAGTCGACTTACCCACATAGAAAAAGTCGATTAAAGTCGACTTCAAGATCAAGACGAAGTCGATTATAGTCGATTGTCCAAGGAAGGCGGGCACATGCAGAGAGCTTCCTGTTTGTGTCAGTAGTGACAAACATAAAGTCAATTATAGTTGACTTTGATATCACACACAAGTCGATTATAGTCGACTTTCATTATATTAAAATCAAAACATATCTGTAAACGAATTAAACTTAGGGGATATACGTAATATCATATTTTTTTTATTTTATTTCCGTCAAAAAGCCCTCTTTGAAAGCTTAGAAAATGGTGAACTAGGAAATTTCAAAATAAATATTTTGACCTTTGTTATGAAAAGTGGTCTAAAGGGTACTTGGTGTTATACATACTAGAACTCATTTTAGTCCCTAACCAAATTAGTTCTTTAAGATTCCCAATTGTATTTCACGGTCCCTCAAAATTTAAAAAAGATAGTCTTTTTGTTAATTAGTTATTCTAATACTTAAGTACACGCATGACATTAAATTGTTGATTTGGTTTGATTAACTTTTTTTTCCCTTTCGTGGTTGTTTCATTAACTTTATTGTGACTATTACAAGACAATATTCATCCAACAATATTTTTTTCCTTTCATAATATTCAAATATAAGATTTATATAAGATCTAGCTGTCGGTTTGAGTTTCAGTTGTCTAGAATGCTCCAATAAAATACAAGGAGGCATAAAATACAGGGAGGGTTCTCGGACTAAAGTAAATCACACTTTAACTTATTTATTTATGTTATTTTGTTACATCCAAATCATTGGCTTATTAATTATAGTTGACTTAAGTTATATGGAAACGATACAATTTGTTTATGAATTAAGCATTTCAGTTAGTTAATAAAATTATGGGGTAATTACATTAAAGTCTTTGAGGTCAATTAATATTACAGTAATCTCTTCTTAGTTTTCAATTTGACACCCATCTCTCCTAATTGATTCAAGAATAAACACTCAAATTAATCCCTAACAATTTCATTGATAGACAAATTGATTTATAACAAAAAAAAATTAGTGCTAAGATCCCTCATAATTATAAAAATATGACACAATATGTTCATGACAATTTCATTGATGGATAAATTGGTCCCTAAAAAAATTATTAGTGTTGAGATCCCTCATAATTATAAAAATAGGGAATTATAGGTTATTAACATTTTCTTTTTAAGGAACAAATTGGTCCTTAATAAAAAAATATTAGTGTTGAACTCTCTCACAATTGTAAAAATAGGACCCTATTGTGTTGATTTGTAATATGCAATCATTGTGCTTTTTTGAGGAAATAATTATGGATTTATGACATTAATATCATCGTGCTTCATAATAAGATAATGATAAAGCATGATGAATTCAATTCCAAGTTATATTCTTTTCTTATAACAGTAAGCTATGGACTAAGGGTTTCTTTCTTGATAAGAGGTACAATGAAATATTAGAATGTTTGGGAAGAAATTTACAAAAAAAATATATATAAAATAAAATAAAATAAAAGAGTATATTTTAGTTAGTGTTAATTAAGATTAATGAGTGTCATATATTTCATAATTAAAGTTCACGTATGTATTTAATATTTTTCAAGTGAATTAAGAAGTTATACTCCCCTTTCTATATATGTGAAAGATCTTAACACTAATTATTTATTGTCAAGGACCAATTTGTCTATTAATAAAATTATCAAGGACCTATAATATCCTATTTTTATAATTATGAAAGACTTCAACATTAATACTTTTTTTGTCAAAAACTATTTTATCCATTAATAAAATTATCAGAAACCAATTACGTGTTTACTCTTTATTCAAAGACATTTCAGAAACTTCCCCTAATTTTAAATTCTAGATTCCAAAAATTTAAAATGATACACAAAATAACTATTTTACCCACGCACACTACCCAAATTTCCCAACCTGACACCCTCCGCTTCTTCCGCTTACATAACCCATCAACAAAACCCAGGCACCCAACCTTCCTCTTCGTCGTTCTCTCCCTCAACCATCACAAATTTCCTTTCTCTACGCCTTCAACAACAACAACAACAACACTGTAACACAAACCCATCCCATCAAAATCCACCTATGCCCTTCTTGCTCGCTAACCTCTCCTCCTCCCCAGATTCACCTGTGCCAATCTCTCCTCAACCATCGGCGGTGGCCGCCGGTGGATACGACAATGGAGGCGACGATAATAAGAAGACGAAGATGGTGACCTACACTCGGTTCTGCTGACCTCCGCGCACGGCGGCAGCCTCGACAACAGTGGCTTACACGAACTTGCTCCCATCAACGATAGCGGTGGCCAGCCATAAGCATTCCTAGTAGACTGAGGCAAGGTGGCTACTTCGAACATGAACCAAGTTTTATGAGTAGAGGGCAGAACTTGGATGCTTATGACTGAGGGAGAATTTGGAGAATCTGTTGTTGTTGTTATTGCTGCGGCTGTTGTTGTGTCGTAGGTGTGGTGGAGATAGGGGAAGATGGGAAGCCATGGCTGTAGATGGAGTTAGGGAAAAAGGATAATGTTGGAGTTCTTTAAATTATTAGAAAACAAGGGAGGGGAAATATAATATTGAAAAATGTGAGCGGATCAGTGTAATATTTATTGATTTGAGGGAGGTTGATATAATTACCCTGAAATTATTTGTTTTAAAGAGTTATTAATCAATATATACGGGGTAATTTCTCTCTGATTCACTTTTGTTATTGTACTGGTCAGGAAGACCGCCTGAACTGATTGTCTAATCTCATAGCACAAATTAATTTATGAAAATGATTAAGTTCTATGGATTCCAAACGATGACCATATAAATTGTATTTGTCGATCTCTAGTTTTCGCACAGTTCATAATGTTTATGTTAAGAGGCTATACTTTCAAATCCTATCTCCAGTTATTGCAAACCCTCGATTCAATTAATTGGTGATCAAGTAGTTAAAGGCATTAAGAACAAACATAAACACAGCCATTGAAAATAAAATAAAATTAACATCAATCCGTAATAATTATTGTCAAACAGTAGGATCCATCAACATCATAACAAAAGAGATTTAATTCATGCTAAAAGAAAAATAAATAATAAAAGAAGATGATGAAAGATAAAGAAGAGCAAACAGTATCAAGAACCATGAGCTTGGATTGGGGAATGAGGATGAACGGGGATCTCTCTGTGCGTTGAGCTCTCTAATCCCTGATCCTTAGGCACTCTCTGACGATTGAAAGCTTTCCAAAGTTGTACAAGAAGTATCTAGGGTTCATTATTAGATGCCTATTTATAGTTGTGGGATGAAAACAATGGATAGGAGGCCCAAAATCACTGTTTTGGCATCAAAGCGTGTCCTGTTGCTGGTTTAGGCGCCAAGGCCCTTGTTTTATGTGCTACAACACGCATTGACTTTGACAGCATGACCTATTGTCACTGTTTTGTCCGTAACTTGAACTACAAAGGTTCAAATAAGGTCATTCGAAGTGCGTTGGAAAGTTAATTCAAATGGCTACAACTTTCATGTTGATCTCAAGAGCTGAATCTTCTTGTATTGAGATGTTAAAAGTCTAGAAGTTGCCAGTTAAATTTGTTTCAGCAATGTGAATTGACTTCAATGTACATTAACATAAGCCCAATAAAGGGCCCGTTTGGTGAAACAATTTAATTAATTCATTCTCTTAAAAGGGCTTCTTATATAAGGACCGATAAAGGAAGAAATTATAAAAAAGCTATTTTGTGGTTGGAATAAGTGTTTGTTTTAGTTTATAGTGCTTGCTTTTGGGAAGTTGTGCAAGAGACTATTTTAGAGAAGTTCACTATTTTAACGTTCTAATAAGCATTAAGAATAACTTCTTAGAAAGTCATAAGGTATACAACAATTTAATCCAAATACATGCCAAATGACTTTTAACCACTGAAAAGTTAAAACATGTTATAAGTGATGGTATCCAAACACACTCAAAGTATTAATAGACATATAAAACATCACAAAATATCACTATAATGAAACAAAGTTAGTAATAATTAATTAAAAGCTGACTAAATGAAACAAAGTTAAGATAAAATAAAACAAAGATTAAATAAAAACATAACTCCTATAAGGAGTTATCACCTCACCTTTTCGACCTCTTGGACTCTTTGCTAGTACTCGAGCTTGAGGTTGGAGGGTTTGTGTATTGGTTGGGGAGGCCAACCTAGTTGTTCGACTCGTCCAACCCCTATCCCATAATTCCTAGTCATACCCTAAGAGCCCCTTTCAATCTCGGCATATTGACAATATGCGCCCATTAATCACATTTTTGGCTCTTAATCACGATCTCCCCTATTAATATCGCACGACCCCTTACTAATAACCCACTAGCATATATACAACTTAGGATGTAGGGGTAAGCTAGCTCATTCTTTGGCCTAAACACAAGGCCAGTCTAGCTAGATAATTGTTTCTTTTAAAGGGGTGATAGAGGTTCTCAAAACCAAAATGAATAGATTTGAGATTGATGAATTCCAACCAACAAGAAGTTGTAATGATTTCTAGAATAATCTCCTAATTTGGTATAGCAATTTCAAAGAGTAGTGTTACCAGAATCGTGTTGAAGACATATAATAATATAATTTATCCTTGAAAGATAAAGCTAAATTGGATGCAAGTAAAAATAGTGATGAGACACGCATATGATATCAATGAAAATAAATTAGTCAATAGAGTTTAAGGAATAAACGAGCAGATTAACAGATGTCACAGCATACCTAGAGGGTGCCGCAATGAGGATGACGACCGATTTTAAAATAAAATGTAAAATGAGGTAAAATAAAAAGTAAAATGGGAGTCGCCACCAATTTTAATTCTAGCTAAAATCGGAAAACCTTTTGATTTGTAAAATTGATATTTCAAAAAAGATTTGAGTCCGGAAGTCTGATTATGATTAGGGAAGGGTGCAAACTTAATCCCACTGCACTCCTAATACATCTGTATGAATACGGTTACCCTAGAGCTCATTATCCAAATTAATTATAATTTTAATAATATTTATTTTTCCCCAAAAGATCATAATAATTATACAAGAATAAAGTAAATGAAAAATAACATTAAATAAAAGAATAAAATTTTAAAAAAATTTAATTTTGAGTTGATAGTTGTTGGCTACGCCGACGTATCATCTAGTGCAATGAGAAACTCAAAACCACATCGTTCTTATAGAAAATGATTATGTGTTGGGTTGATTTTAATTAGGAAAAAAATATATTGATCGATTTTAATTTTTTCGAAATGGATTTTCAGTTGTTAAATGAAAGGAAAACTTTTTTTGATAAGCTCTAATTTTAACTGAAATTGGAAAAACTAATTCATAAATATAACAATCACACAATTATCTTAAACAAAACATATAAAATAATTTAACTAAGAAGAAAAATTAATTCATAAACACAAATACACACAATTAATTTAAACAAAACACATAAACATAAAATTAAAACAAGGTCCTAATTATTTCTTTTTTATCTTTTTTATTTTTTTAAAAAACATTTAATATAAAATTCAATCAAAACAAAGAAACAATTAAGCTTCTCTTTTTATTTTTTGATTTTTTAATTTCACTCAAATAATTTAAGATCGTTACAACAAAATATAATATAAACTCTTTTCTAGTAAATTAAACTACTCGAGAATTTATTTTGAACTAAATGAAATAAACACCGATCAAACCAAACAAATTCAAACCCAAACAAATAAATTCAAAATTGATCCAACAGAGAACTAGTAAAAGTGGGCTATTGACTTGTGGCCTAAAAAAAAATGAAATGGGCTACAGTAAAATGGGCTGGACTCTTTTATGCAAACAAAAATAACAAACACAAAAATAAATAAAAGGATTGGACAAAAATGGTGTTCACAACAGAAAAAGTAATAGTATCTGCTTTGAAATGCTTCGATCTATAGAAGCTGAGGGGCAGAAGATAACAAAACAATGATTCGTGGATCAAGGATCCATGTCTTGCTATGCATTTTTGCCCATGGTGGTGGTAATATGTGCACTACAATGTAGTAAAAATGTTTGTGGGGAACAGTTTTACCTATTTTCCACATATTGCACAAAAAATGTTGTTGTTTAGCTAGAGGTAGAAGGTAGCTTAGGTTTAGGCTAGAGAACGAACTATCTTACCCCTATATCTCAATGGGTACATAGGCTAGTGGGTCATTAACAAAGGAGTCCGTGGAGTATTAATAGGGGTGATCATTGCTGGAAATTAATCACGAGATTGATGGGTGCATATTGTTAGTACACCTAGAATTATTGGATAGTGGGCTGGATACGTCAAGGACATGGGTTGTCTTACCCAACAGATACAATTATCAATGTTTTTAATCAATCATTTTTGTTCTCAAAACCCACTATGACTTCCTAAACCCAATCCCTTTCATTCTTCCAACAAACATGCTTTCTACTACTGGTTCCTTAACAAACTTTTTCGTGCTCCATTGCCGAACAATTCCTTCGATTCAAAGGGTTATCTTCTATTCTTTTGTTGTATCTTTGTCAAATCTTAAATACGAGCCTAATGGTTGTGGTCCCTATCTTTGTATATAGGTTTTTGCTCTTTTGTTCTCATTATTTCATTTATGTATTCTTACTTTTTGTTACAATTTTCTTTCTTGACTTCATCCATTAGGTTTTATTTCTCTTGTCCTTTTGATATAGGTGATGTCCTTATTTGAGTTTATTTTATTTCAATTCTATTTTCAATATGCTTTTCTCTTTTGCCATTGTTGGGGGGGGGGGGAGTGATCTATGACCTTAAAGTCAAACTTCACTCCTCAAGCTACCGAGTGTAGTCTTCCTTATGACAAGCTGGTGCAAATCTGCAATATTCTACTAACCTGCATTGCTAGTCTTTCTGCAATGTGATCAACTTCTTACAATGTAAGGTAGGTGTAGTAATTTAGTATATTGTAATATGTTTGAGTAAAATGTATTGTAGGATATGTAAAATTTGAATATAATTTAATATGCAATCGGCTATTTAGTATAATTTTTTCTATGTATATAAGTACTTAGTGTGTATGTTATACTTTGTCTTATAGGATGTGATACTTTAATATATTGCTATTTGGTTGGTTAAGTTAAGATTATAAGATTTAGTAGAATTTAATTTTTGTAGAATAAATGAAATTTCAAATAAAAATTAAATATAATTAACTTTATAGACTTTTTGTGCGTAGATTATATAACCTCTTTCAGGATAGAATATAGTTAATATGTTATTATTTAGTTAGTTTAGATTATAGGATTTTACAGAATTTATTTTTTTTAGAATAAATATTATAACAAGTATAATTTAAATTCAATTAATTTTATATAAATATTTACTGTGTGACCCATTTGTTCTCTTATAGGATATAAACACTTATTCTCCTTATAAGATAAAATGTATTTAATATATTGTTTGGTTGCTTAGGAGTATAGGATCTGTGTAATTTAATTTTTACAAAATAAATATTGTGTCAATTATAAATTAAATATAAGTAATTGTTCATTAAATCACAATTTTTTTTTGTAACCTACGTGAATATTAGAAACTAGGCGTTACAATAAGATGGTGGAGCCACATATATCGATTAATGTAGAACCAAGAAATCGGCTTAAATCAATTTTAGAAACATGTCAGAATGTGTTAGGATGTTTCAAAAATATATTTAAATCAATTTTTAATAGATTTTTGAAGCATCCTAACACATTCTGACATGTTTCTAAAATCGATTTAAATCGATTTCTATACAATATAAAATAGAATATATTCGTAATACTTTTCAGATCCGAATATATATATAATATCTATTTTTTTAATTTTAAATGTGTAAAAAACTTATAATATAAACCAAAAAATAAATAATCGAATAAATGGACTTACTCTGGTGCACTCCTACTGTCGTACAGTTGATGCCATTTGAAAGGCGTGTTGGTGGGCCATAGTCATTATTGATGTTGATAAAATGAGGCATTAAGTTCACTGAAAAAAAAATTGAGGCATGAAGGTCCGCTTGGAGTGGTCCACAGTATATCTGCACACTGCAACTCCAAATTTTTCTCGGTGCCCACAGTATATCTGGACACTGGTGCTCCAGATTCTTCTCGCTAAGTAGTTGATATTTGTAAGTAATGATTACATGGTCCAGACGCAAAGTCCAACACCAGTGATCCAGTAAAATTCAACCATTCATAAAGAAGATAAGCAAAAGAATGATATCTCGAACGGTGGACAATTAAAAGATAGATTTAAGATATTTTCAGGTGTAACAAGACAAAAGTTACTCACAAATTTTAAATGATATTAAAAAAACCATAACCTAGTATGCCTAAATTTACTTAAATGGGCTTCTAGTGGTTTTATATCACACCTACTTGAAAAAAAAAATCAATGAAACTGTAAGAAAAAAAAAGCATGTATTGAATGCCTATTTAGTATAGTATTTGTTGTTATAAATAAATAATTTTAATCATAAAGAAATATTCAATAAAAATTAAATAAATTATGATTTTATTAATTATTTAATTATAAATTCAAAAATAAATATTATACTTTAGATAATTATTAGTTTTAATTATATTTGTTGTCAATATCTTTATTTTAATGGAAAACATGAATACAAAGGAACAATAATATAAAATGACAATAATAAATAATACTAAATAACTTTCATATAAGGGAACGATAAATAAAGTAGCTTAAAATAAACAATGAGTAGCATAAATATAAAAAACAACAATAAAACAAAATAACACTAGTTAATCATATTGATCAATTTTAATATAAAGGAGAAGTATATAAGGTAGCTAATGATAAATAAATGTGATATCAATTTAATTTTTTAAATATTAAAATTTATTTTAAATTAATCCAAAATATTAAAAATAATTTGACTAATTTGAAATAAATTTTAATTTTTTGAGGATCAAATTAATATTACAAATCTTTTTAGAATTAAATTGATATTTCATAGCTCTTTTATGAACCGTATTGATATCACAAATATTTAAATTTTTAAGGGCCAAATACAATTCTTTTGAGAATTCATTCAAGGTTTTGCTCTAAATTAATTTTTATTTTTATTTTTTAAGCTTTTTGACACGCGTTAAACTTTTGACACATTTTTATTTTTATTATTATATATTAAGTACATTAAATCATTTTGTTTTGAAAAAATATAAATAGTGATATCGGTATCATGAAATTGACAGGTGAACAAGCTTGCAAATAGGAACTTGTAAATGAGGTTGATAAAGTTGTTTAAATTGTCTTTGAAGATTAAAAAGGAATTTCTCGAGATCACTCTAAAGTTTAAGGTTATTAAATATTATTTAGTTAAGTGTGGTTGAAAATATATCATATATTTCATTAATTAAAATTGTTAATATTTAAAAACTGACCATTGGAAACAAAATTGGACCATGTGATCCATGAAGTATACAAACGTGCCACTGTTCTCAATAGCACCGGGCAGCAGCGGCGGCTTTGTGAGCACTGCGCGGCAGCAGCTTTTAGGGGCTGTGTGGCGGCCTGATTTTTTCTTAATTCCCAGCAATCTTAGCATGGAAATGTAACATTTCTATGTTTAGTAGATAGACTAAAAAAAATTCCTAGGCAAATTTGATTTTCAGGAATAGAATACATCTCATTTTCTAATCCATCTTTCAGGTGAGAATATTTTATTCCCTAAAAAAAATTATCATCTGACAAAACGAAATCCCTAAACTAGTCCTCTCATAACCTCACAAATTCCATGATTTTGAGATCTCAGTGACCCTCCCTTTCGATCGCTCTCCACCGCAAGGAGTTGCCCTGCCACCAAGGAGGTTGCCCCACCACCTCAAGGAGCTCATGCCACCATCGTCGCCGCCGCGAAGACCTGCTGCCACCATCGTGAGGATGGATCAAAGGTTAGGGTTGTCTCTCTGTTCCTCTTTTCGATTAGGGTTCCGATTGATTCCTCTCTGTTCATCATCTTGTTCCTCGTCTTCTATGCTTCGATTTCTTGTTGTTCGTGTTGGTTGAAGAGTTGGTTAGTTTCATGGTCGTTGAAGGACGGTGGAGTTGAATCAGAGAGTTTGAGTTCATGGGATGAGGAGCAGGGGGCGATGAAGTCGTCCTTGGGGTAGAGGCGGGTGTAAGTGGTGGCTTGGCCGCCGGAGAGGAGCATCGATTGTGGCGGAGAAGCATTTGGTGGTGGCAATTTGGTTGCTTTGCTTTAATTTCAGATCAGAAAGTGCCTTGTTGATAGTAACATTACATATTCTGTCTATGTTTTCTTCTTGCTGATATATTTGTCTTGCTAATTAGTAATTTCTAAAACTAATTTTTTCTAAAATAAATCTAGCGAGCCTTAGATTTTGTGCTAAGGAACCAAGGGCCAATAGACAAGACTTTCTTGTTTGATATTGAGCTTCTGAACAATGAAGAGAGAATCGGACCAGATTTGGCCGTCTGCAGGTAATTGAGGCAGGTCCAGTGGTTGGTTTGTTTGAGTGTCTAGAATCGGATAGCTTCAGAAACCGTTCAAAAATCACGAACCGGTCCGGTTTTTGGGGGGTTCCCGGTTCGGCCCTTTTGCAAGTAAACAGAAAAAAAAAAAGGAAAAAGAGAAAGCTGAAGAGTGGGAACACTGACTCCCGGTTCTCTCTCTCGTCTTCATTCCTTTAGGTTATTTGCTTTAGGTTATTTGCTTCCTTCTCTTCAAAGGCCAACGCTTCAAGCTCAAACCGGCCGCCCCTCCGCCAGCTGCTCCGCCCCTCCTTGCGCCGCGCCGCGCCGCGAGCTGGTCTGCCCTTGCTCCTCGCGCTGCTCCGCCGGCCTCTGCTTCCTCGCGCTTGCTCTGCGCCGGCCATCTGCTCCGCGCCAGCCTCTGCTCCGCCCTCGCGTCTCTGTTCGCCGGCGGTTCTGCGCCTCGGTTCTCCTCCCGCACCACCAGGTAAGTATTAGACTATTAGTGTATTGCATTTACATCTTCATTCCTTTAACAGTTTGAGTTTAGTGATTTTTAGTTTTTTACCTTAGTTTTTAATTTTCTATATTTGTGTGTGCTGGACTGCTGGTGGTGTTGGATTGTAAATTCACTAAATTCTTACAGCTGGGATTTTAATCATTTTATGACTATTGTTGGCTTATTAATGTTAACATATATGTTTCTGCTTGGATGTGATGCAAAGCGTATAGTTATCATCATCATAATAATGTCACAACAACCAAATTATTCAATTAACAATGTTATTTTGTGTTGGTTATGTCAATGTTGATGACTTCATATAGGTTTTTGCTTCTAAATTTATCATATGTATATATTTATATATATTTTATTATATTTCGGTTGAACCCGTGAACCTTTGAACCAGTGCCTTCACTGGTTCGATGCCCGGTCCGGTTTCTCTTCCTTGCTTCTGAAGATTATATGGAACTGATTTGTCAAATTCTGCACTGACCCTGGAATTTCTCTGTCATCAACTGATCAGTGTTTTAGTATACATTTTCTGATTAATTTTGATCTTGGTTAAAGATTACTATCTGTCTTGCACTCAGTTTGTTGAACAACATTCTTAAAGATATGAAGTACAATATTGTAAGCTGCTTTAGAGCAAAAGTTGCATTTAAATTTTTAATGCCTTTTCATTGTATTCAATAACTTGTTTTTTGGTTGTAGCATGTAGTGGTCCCAGCCTACCTAATTACAGAGGATGTAAGGATGAATGTTTTGTCATGCAAACAATTGTACTGTTCTTTGGTCATTTTGTTAATATTCAAAGCTTGCTAACTAGCCAAGGCAAGACCTCCTAGTAGCAGCAACCATATTCGAAGGCAACTTTTATTATTTACAGCATAGTATGCAGGGTAAATCCATAGGTATCGATGTGAATTAGATATACCACAAACAAGTGGGATTGGTGAATCTAGATTGGTATGACTATGATGTTGACTAGAGTATGTGAAGGTTTTGTTACTGTCTGAAATTTAGGAGCAAGACAAGAAAAAACATGGAAAAGAGAAAGATCAATGTAAGCAAAGCTTTCTAATTCTTCAACAAATAATTTAGAGAAACAGCAGATGGACTTATAGCAAGATATTTGTTGTGTTCATTTGCAAGGTTTTCTCATTCCTTTCTTATTACTACCTTATCTAATATGCTAGTGAAAATAGTAAAAGATCCCAATTATATGCAAATCTAAACCAGGATGACATTGAACTGTTAGATATTTTGTTTTTTCCTGTAACCAATTTGATGCAAAGGAATCACTCCCTTTACTACTGTTCACATTTTTTGTTGAGGCAATGATAACATTTTATGACATGATGTGGATGACTTCCTTCACTATTCTTAATTAATCATTATTAGATTTAATGTTATTTTTAGCTGATAGAATTGTTAACGTTATCAAGGGGGAAAATCACCAAAAAGCATAAGCTCTACAGACATACAAATCTGCATCAGAAGTTACTGGTCAAACTTCGCTAGTTTTGTTTTTGTTACATCTCAGTTCTCACTTTAAACAGAATGACCTGTAAAATGGAAGCTTTTGTTATCAGATTTCTGTGCAAGATAAAAAGAGGAAATTGCCATGGCATGTTTCTTGTAACATCAGTCAATAAAGGATGAAAAAAATAAAAGGCCAGTGTTTTCTGTTCCCCATTCTTATACGGATATCCTAATACCTTTAAATCAGCATCTGTAATCTGCCCCCCACGCTTCCAAAATAAAATAATCTTTTTATTTCTTCACCTTTCAACTTAGCTTTTGGTATTTGGTGCGTGAGAATATTATTAAGGCATGGAAAAGTTGCTACTTGCTGTCGATAGGCAAACTCAACTCCTTTCACTGATCAGATTCGCAGTGACCAAAAACAAGCATAGCTGAGTTTCTCTCATATCAGAAACAGAACAGGCTAGTCAAATTTATAATAATGTACTGGCGTTGAATTTTTATATAATATGTTAGTGATTAATTGATTAAATTCCATGCAACAAGGAAGATATATTGAGATGATTAAGTCTAATGCTGGAATAATTTTCTCAAACTCGTTTTTGTCTAATATACTACCTTCTACTCTTTTCAATATACTATCTGATATTGTTACTCATTTTTGTTCAATTATCCTTTTTTTCTCAGGAAAGAAAGAAAGATTGCTTTCTTCTCTGCCTTCATGCTCTGAATCACCATCACTGACATTAATTTTCCTCACTCACTCACACTCATTTCAAAACCCTTGACGGCTGGCTGCACCGGCCATGGAAGAAGAAGAAGAGCGTCACCCTTCTCGGCCCCTTCTTCCCAATGGCGAAGAACAGTCGAGAAGAAAACTCATCATGGCCAACCTCAAAGACTCCCTCTTGTCTCATCTCTCCGAATCCAACCCTTCCCTCAAAACCAGCAACGCCTCCTCCTCCATCATCCACCGCCGTCTTCACCACCTCTTCACTTCCTTCAACACCCCCACTCACCCCCCTTATGCATTGGTAACTCCCTTCTCCCTCATTTCTCCCCAAAGTTACAATCTTTCCCTCATTGGGCATCATGTCCTATCTGGAATTTAATAATAATTTTTTTCTTTCTTTCTTTCTTTCTTATTTTATTTATTTTTTGTATGTTTGTGTAGATGATACATAGGGCAATTACGGAGCTGAATGAGGAAAATGGGTCCACTGAGGAGGCAATCTCTGATTTCATTCAGAAGGAGTATGATGATTTGCCGTGGGCCCATGGGAGGATTTTGGGTATTCAATTGGAGAAGCTTTGCCAGGATAAGGAGCTGGTGTGCAGTGAGGGTGGGAGGTATGTGCTTGTTGCTGATGGTGGTGATGGAGTTGGCAGTGGTGGGAAAGAGGAGGCAGAAGAATGTAAGGGTAGTAGGAAGAAGAGGAAGAGGGACAAGAAGAGAAATGATCATGATAATGTGGATGGACTTGCTGGAGAGAGAAAGAGTAAAGTGGCAAAAAGAGGTGAAGTTGTTGAGAGGGGTGATGAGCTTCAAGAGGGTGGAGGAATTAAGGAACAAGTTCCGTTGCATGGGTCAGATAGTGCTAGGAGTGATGAACCAGTTAGGGTGGTGGTATGTACACAAGAAAATGGGGAATTAGCACTTAACCAGTCTATTGAAAGGGTTGAAGAGCAGGCAAAATCTGAAAAGGGGCTGACTGAAGTGGTTGGAAAACGGAATCAACCACAGCACCAGGGGACTGGTGTTATAGAGCGACGACTCACGGAAGCAGAATCCCCAGCACAAGGGTCTCAACTTCAGGTACTATGGTTTCAGTAATTTGTGGCATTTGATGTTGGTACTTGACAGTTTTGATTATGGATTTCTTTGCATACTAGAATTTGCTTGGTGACAGAGTTATAGAAATGTTTGTTTGTAAGGTAAGTATTTTACCTGCTACAATATCTAGATTCTGCTTCCATGTAATCTAACTTTTTAGGAAGGCACAGTTTTTTTAAGGATTGGTCATTCTTGGTTCTTACTAAAACTGTAAAACTTGGACTTAACTTTAATGTCATTTGAAGCTTTCCTATATAGGATAATCTGACAATGCTGGGTAGTGTTTGAGCTTTCATTAGCAGTTTCTGTCCTATGTATTTTTGTTCCGTTTTTTCAGTTTTCACTAAATGGAAGCCTAGTGCTATAAATTTCCCGCTATGCATGTGAGTTCTTGTCGGGTATGTTTGTAAGTTTGGATTTTGGAGGGGAAGGAAAGGGAGGAGAGGACTTGTAGTGTAAAATTATATTACAAGTTCTCCCCTCTCCTCCCATCCCCTTCAAAACCCAAACTCACAAATATACCCGTAAGGGTTGGACCCAATATGAGGGTCTATAGCAGGCGGCTTTACCTTGCATTTGCAAGAGGCTGATTCCACTACTCTGAGTCACACACTGACAATTCCAACCTAGGCTTCCCTTCTATTTATACTGTCAACACTAAAAAAGATAATTTTTTTTCTCTCAAACCCAACAAAACTATATTTATGATAAGTGTAGCTTGCTTCCAATCATTACCCTTCCCAAAATAGTTAGACATACGGATTGAATTCCCACACATGCAAAAATCCTTTGGAATTTGTTTTACTCATTGGTTCCTTCCAATCTTTAATGTAACAAACCTCATTGATTGTTTTTTCCCCATCCTTTTGGCCTTATCGGAGCCATGCATCTTCTTTGCTTAAATTATCTCTAGAAATGTAAGTGAACACCTATTCTCTATTTGAGTTGAATGTCGACCTACTGATACACTCTACATTTGTTGTCAACAACAGGATTCCATACTGCAGTCGGAAACAGTTTGTTCATCCCAGTCAACAGCATTGGATGCTCTTGTTGATTCCTGGCAGCCACTGCTGCTTCCTAGTTCAAAGTGTGTACCATCTGCAGAGACAGAATTATCACTAACACAGATGAAACTACAAATGACATCTTCTTTGGATGTTAGTGAACAGAAGCAAGATGAGAAACCAGTGTCTGGTGGTCCTAAGCAGCATCGTCTAAAGCGTCTCCGCAGAGGGAGGCCCCCAAAGTCTAAGCCAGCTGCAGACAGTCAAGGGGATTCATTAATACCCTTACGTGATGTTATTATCAATGCACTGAAGCCGAATGGAAATAAAATTGAGAAGCAATGGCCATCACAACCCCAAGGTCGAGGTATAGGTCGAGGAAGACGCCGTAAGCAACATAGAATATTAAAAACCGAAGTTGTATTAGCTTGTGTGAATGTTCATAATGAGCAGCCACAGCATGGAAATCAAGGAAATCCTCAAGGAAACCTTCATGAGAATCCAGTGACTGGGTATACCGAGCAGAATCCACCAAAGCGTCCTCGAGGAAGGCCTAAGTTACAGACTGTTGCAAACAACCAAGAGGTTTTGATTTTGTCCTCAGATGATGGCATTCGTAGTGAGAAGAAGCCAAATATAAACAAAATGGAAAAGCAGCGTCAGGATGGTTGGGGTAGAGGTAGAGGCAAAGGTCGTGGTCGTCGTGGAAGGCCTCCCATATTAAATGGAAATGTAAACCTTTATGAGAAGTTGATACAAAGAGAAGATCAAGCTCAGCAGCCAGGCAGAGGCAAAGGCAGAGGCAGAGGCCGTGGTCGTGGAAGGCCTCCCATATTAAATGGAAATGCAAACCATTATGAGAAGCAGTTACAAGGAGATGATCAAGTTCAGCAGCATGGTAGAGGTAGAGGTAGAGGTAGAGGTAGAGGTGGGGGTAAGGGTAGGGGAAGGCCTAGACTAAATCGAAACGAAGGTCTGGTGAGCTTTTGTAATCCAGTGGGGGATGATAACCAGAGTTTGGATCAGAAGCAGTTGCAACTACAAAGTCAGGAGAAGCCAAGCTGTCAGCAGCAAGATCAAGGTTGGGATCAGAATCAAGATGTGGGTCTGGAGAGGCCTTCACATCCAGTGTTGGATGCCAACAAAGAGCCACCAGCTGCTTCGCCCATAAGCATGTTAAGATCAACACCAGGGCATGCCTCCTCAACAAAATTAGAAACAGAATCAAATTCACCAGAAAATTACATTACCTCCTAAACCAGAACCCGGTTGAGGTTGCTATTTCAATTTGGAGGTGAGGTGAATGAAACTGTACAAAATGAACTTCGAAGCAATTATGATAACTATCCGGGGGTATCTGGAAAGTTGGCCATTCTTGCTGCTCCTAGTTCCTATCATCCTATGTGCATATAACTTTAGATCCAAGTTTCTAATTGCTAACTGCACAATTTCTCCTGGTCTTGATAGAGGATCGGATTTTAATTTTTTTAATATAATCATTTTGTTCCTATATATTGTTGTGGTAATTTGTTCATGAGGTTGGTATTGCCGGGAGGAATTCCATTTAGCTATGCTCATATTAAGTTATAATAATAATAGTGGTAGCTGTATTAGTTCTGGGCACCTCTGGTTTAGTTTCTTTACTCCTTTCAGAAATACCAAATTGCCTAATTGGAGTCTGACAATTTCATGTTGTAGGTACAAATTAATGTTGATGTATGCAAGGTTCTAATGATCATATTAGAGATCTACAGAATGCTTTTATATGTCTATTGGTGTGGAGTGTTCATAAGAAATTATGCTTAGTTGAGATTGTTGATCAATAAATTGTGCTTTTTTCGTTAGGGCTCCTAGGGATTGCATTTGTAGGGACTCAACGCAGATCACGCAGCTTTACCAGGTGTAGCTTAACCCCCACGTTGGCCTTGGCAGCTAATTGTCCTTACTTTAAAGGGGTGTTTGGTTTGCGGAATGTTTCAGCATTCCTGGGAATTTGAGCTCTGGAATAGAGGATTTCTGTGTTTGGTTTGTGACTGAAAAATTATTCCTTGGAATGTTTGATTCCCGGGAATGAAAACCACCCACTTTTTAATCCCACCTTACACATAGGAATGTTAGATTCCCATGGGAAGGGAATCAGTCTGAAAATATGGAAAGACAAAAATAACCTTGTCTAAACCTCTGCAATCCCCAATCACTCATTCGAACTCTCGCTGCCATCCTCCATTTCACGTCAACCCTAGCGAAGCCTCCATTTTTGCCCCGCCATCTCCCTTGTCTCCACCGGCGATAGCTCGTGTAGTGGCCGCCGCGCCTGCCACTCGCAGCTCCACCGTTATCGGGTTCTTTCCTTCGCCTTTTCTCTTCCTCCATCTTCGACTCCATCCATTACTCTGTTTTTTCATTCTCAATTCACACATTCCTCTTTGTTTTCTCATTGTCGATTCACACATTCCATGGCGAAGGATTGCAAAACTCTGGCAGACAGCAATTCTCAATCTTACTATTTGTTTGACATTTGATGATTCTCAATTTGTTGAGACTTTGTGAAAATTTGAGAATTATTAATAAATTGTACTTATGTCTTTTGAGTATTTGCTATACCTTGTGAAAAAAATTAGGAATTAGTCAATTAGGAATGGTTTGATTAATCCTTGTTGATATAGAATTCCCAATCTGTGTTTGACTCATCTGGTCCTTCAGTTCCATTGTGGAAGGGTCTAAGGAGATGGAGAAGAGGAATGTGAGATTGGTGCATGAGGTGATGTGTTTGACTCTTTGGAACAAGGCATCGATTGTGAAGTTGGGTCATTTTAGGAGGGAGTTTGCTTTGCCTGATAGGTTGAATGTGTTGTTGCTCAAGACTTCTGTTAGTTGGCCGTGTTTTTTGCTGCTACTGATGAATATATGTCAATATGTTTGGACGGTGAAGTGTTTTTAATCTGGAATTGAAACTGAAAGCCTTGTGAGCGCCTCTTTCTTCTGCTTTCTGTTGGTGGTTATATACATTTCTGAGTGGCATGCAAACTCTCTCATGTTGAATCCAATCTGTTTGTGAGGCAGTGAGGCATATATATTTTTGTGGTTCCTTCTTGTTTTCTTATAGACTATGGTCCATATCAATTTGTTATAACATATGAAACTGAATTCCTGGCCTTATGTGAGTCTCTTGTTGTTTTCCTGGAGTTATAACACACTTGGGAATTGTTAGCTGAAAGTTATCTTCACCATGTATGCAAGTAAATTTTGCATTTTTCATTTCCAAGATGGAACTGGTAGATATAGAAGAAAAGAATAACCATGTCTATCAATGAGTGTACTGTGAAATTTGTTCTTTCCAAATGGACTAACATGAAGGATAGACCCCATTAGTGTCTCTAGTTAGGACCATATATGCTGTTAGTGGCTGTTGTTAAACCGATGGCCGCATGAAATTAACATTTCATTAAAAACCCGTCAGATTTTGTTGTCTGAACTTGATTGTAAGAATGCGGTTTGTGAAAAGAACAAGCTACTAATGTCAACATGTCATATACTCATATTATTAATTAGAAGAAGAAGGTACAGAAGATGTTGTAACCATTACTGGTCCCCTGTCAGGAGAGATTATTACTTTATAATTTTGGTAACTTAGAGAGTTATAGCTGGGAAAGCATCAGATCCAATTGTTACATTTTGAGCATATAGCATGTCAAATTAGAAGGTGTAGGCGTATGGATTTAAGTTTATGGGTTCACATATTTGCTTGGTTGTATGAATTTAACTTCCAGATATAAAATCAGAGTTGTGAAATTAAATGAAGGTTTTTTCATATATTTATTTATATTTTTGTAAGTTTATTGCTATATTATATTGATGCTGATGTGTGTGGGGGTGTGATGAGTGGTCAACCTCAGCTGCTCGACTTGCTCCAGCTAAAAACAAACAATGCCATTGCTATATTGTATTTTGATGCTTATCTGCCAGTGTTTGTTTCTCTACCAACATGTGTGATTCGTTCATGTGCAGCACATGACTTTCGGACTTCGTTACTTGCTTTAAGGTCGAGAAGGAGGGAGTTAATAAAAGAATGAAGCTAATGGCTATGTTAAAAGATGTTGACGGCTTGTCTGTTGATGAAAGAATGAAGGCTACCATTATTATATCAAGGGACATCAGCTTAACTGATGTGTTCTTCTCACTCATACTGGAAGATATATTGATAATCGTAAAAACAGTTTTTAACAATTATTTTTAGATTTAATTTTCTTATTTTAGAACAATCGAGTGGCAATATGTATGAATTGTTAGCTCTTATGTTAGATTTGAATTAGTACTTAGATTTTATGTATCGTATTTATGGATTATTGTTAAGTTTGAATTTATGTTGTGACATTTGCATCAATTGGTTTGTGCTACATATCATATTTATAGACTTACTGAGTTTAATGTGATTGAAAATTAATTATTTAGTTTAAATTAATGTGGGTATTTTAAAAATTATACTTAATTATGATTTTAATATGATTAAAAATTAATTATTTAATTTAAATTAATAGGGGTGTTTTGGAAATTATACTTA
This sequence comes from Dalbergia cochinchinensis, assembly GCA_031216125.1. Lineage (NCBI taxonomy): Eukaryota > Viridiplantae > Streptophyta > Magnoliopsida > Fabales > Fabaceae > Dalbergia > Dalbergia cochinchinensis. The sequence goes on from CM062370.1 coordinate 39,379,630, forward strand.
ATTATGAGTTTAATATGATTATAAATTGAATTTTTAGTTTAAACTTGTAAGGGTATTTTTGAAAAAATACACAATATTTTTGGGAATATTTATGTTAACCAAACATAGGAATAATTCATTCTTGAGTATATTATGAAAGATTTCTAGAAATTTAACTCATCAAACATATGAATAGTTCATTCTTGGGAATAATATTTCTAGAAATAGAATTCCTACGAATACTATTTCGAGGTATGTAAAATCAAATCACAAACCCCCCCTTAAAGTTTGAAAAAACTATTATTTACCAAAATAAAAGTGTGTTTGAAACATGGGGTCTTAGAAGAACTGTGGATAACTAAGCTTGGAGCCAGGCGAACCAGAAAATTTTGGAGAAAAAATGACCCATTGATTCGACCCAAAAATAAATAAATAAATAAAGACCCATCGGTGCTGCTTGTGATGTGAAGATTCTTCAATTTCTGTTAATATATTGATTAAGTCACTATTAAATTAATTTGGTTACTTATATTTAATTAATAAAATGATATATTGGTGTGCGTAGACTATTACTTTATCCATTTTACAACAACTATAAAAAAAAGTCAAACAATATACGTATCAAGAAAAATAGAAAAAATATATTCTTAAATCTAAAAAATTTTATGGATTAATAAAATTATTATTGTCTAGTCATTATTACTAATCTTGATACATGTATTGAATATTTAACTATCATATTTATATTAAGAGTATAAATAGAAGAAAAAAAATTAATACTAGTAAGATATTATAAATGGATAAAAAATTAATACTATCTAAATATTATAAATGGACAGATATTTTAAAACATTAAAAAGTTAAAAATTTACAATAGTTGTGGAACGGAAGAAGTGCTTAATTATATATAGATTGAATTGAGAAAAGTTGTGATTTTCAATTGGATTAGTAATACGACCGTCATTTTGACTTTTTTCTGTTTTAAAATATTTACCCATTTAGGCTATATAGGTTGTGTTAATTATTTTCTTCAATTTATATCCTTAGTGTTAATGTGTTAGTTAAATGATAAACATCTTTATCAAGATAAGTAATAAGAATAATGTCAAGTGTATGATAAAATTATATAATAAATATATACCATAAATCTTATTAATATTAGATGTGATAATAGTTCTCATTCATTTTACTCACTTATCACATCTAATAGTAATAAGATGTGTGGTATATATTTGTTATATAATCTTATTTTACACATAATACTACTTAAGTAATAATAACTATATAAAAATAGTTTTATCAACTCAATTTTTCTATATTTATTAAAATATTTTTTATTTTTCTTAGTATACGTATTGTTTAGTTTTTTTACTGTTATTGTGAAATGGAGACAATATTTACGTTAGGGTCACGTGGCCTTACATCGAAGATAGAACTTCACTATTATTATTATTTATTATGCTTGGGGAGTGAGTAAGTAAATAAGATCTAATTCCGCTGCCCTATACATAGAAAGCGAAAAAATATAGGGTAATATAAACATTTTGGGTTTGAAAAATCAATGCCGTGCAACACGTGGAGATCTATTGCAGAAATAGTATCTCTCTCAGCACAGATCTTCGATTTTGTTTAAAACATATAATAATTTATTAATTTATTAAAATTGCTTACATTTTCTCCTAAAATAATTACTTCTATGCGAAAAAATATGTTCCCAGGCCCCGTGGCTGTGGACGTGCTATTATTGTACATATACGGTCTTACGTGCGTATAATTGTTGCTATACTTTTGATTCAGAGTCTGCCACGTAAGTAGATGTGAAAACAGATATGTATCTCAAACCAGATATTTTCCTATATCAAATCAATACCAGTGTATGTTGAGGTTACATTAGAATTTAGGAGGAATCTAATATACTACCCCATTGAATAAACTTCTCCGCAAATTAATGCAAGTAGCATGTCCTATGTTTCTTTATCCTAGTTAGCCAGAGCCCAAAAGACTATTAGTACATAAGCTGCTACTGAGGTTCTCACACACCACGGCCTAAGCATACACAGAAAAACAGCGACATGGAGTCAACAACCCCAACTTCCCTCATCTTCAAGACCCTTATCTTCTTCTCCTTCTGCTGCCACTTTCAAACCCATCTCTTAGTTTCAGCAGCGTATTCAACATCATCATCATCATCATCTCCTTCAAAACACACCCATGAATTGCCCAAAGAAGCCCTCCCCACAAAATCCGGCTACCTCCCCGTCAGCAGCACCTCAACTTCTGCCATATTCTACACTTTCTATGAAGCACAGAACTCCACCTCACCACTCTCTCAAACTCCACTTCTCATATGGCTCCAAGGTGGCCCTGGCTGCTCCTCCATGATTGGCAACTTCTATGAGCTTGGACCCTGGCGTGTCACTGAATCCCTCACTCTTGCACCCAACCCTGGTGCTTGGAACAGAATCTTTGGCCTTCTTTTTCTTGATAATCCCATTGGGACTGGATTCAGTGTGGCCTCGTCACCACAAGAAATCCCAACAGATCAAAACGGTGTTGCCAAGCACCTCTTTGCTGCTATAACAAGGTTTGTTCAGCTTGATCCTGTTTTCAAGTATCGCCCAATTTATATTACTGGAGAAAGCTATGCTGGCAAGTATGTCCCTGCAATCGGGCACTACATCTTGAAGGAAAATGCGAAGTTGAAGGCTTCTCAAAGGGTGAATTTGGCTGGTGTGGCCATTGGGGATGGGTTAACTGACCCTGTGACCCAGGTGGTTACTCACGCCGTTAATGCTTACTATTTTGGCTTGATTAATGAGAGGCAAAAGCATGAATTGGAGAAGGCTCAATTGGAAGCAGTTAGATTGGTACAGGTTGAGAGTTGGAATGAAGCCACCAATGCAAGGATCAAAGTCTTGAGTACATTGGAAAACATGACAGGGTTGGCTACTTTGTTTGACTACACAAGGAAAGATCCTTATCATGATGATCTGGTTGCTCAGTTCTTGAACAATGCTGAGGTGAAGAAGGCCTTGGGGGTGAATGAATCGTTCGTGTTCGAAGGGTGCAGTGATGTTGTTGGGGATATATTGAGTGCTGATGTGATGAAGAGTGTGAAGTACATGGTAGAGGACTTGGTGAGGAGTAGCAAGGTGTTGTTGTACCAAGGTCAGCATGATCTAAGGGATGGCGTGGTCCAAGTTGATGCTTGGGTGAAAACAATGAAATGGGAAGGAATTGTGGAGTACCTGAATGCTGAAAGGAAGATTTGGAAGGTGAATGGAGAGCTTGCTGGATATGTACAAAAGTGGAAGAGTCTCACCAATGTTGTGGTTTTGGGGGCTGGCCATCTTTTGCCTGCTGATCAGGCTGTGAATTCTCAAGCAATGATAGAAGACTGGGTTTTGGAAAGGGATTCGTTTGAAAATGTGCGACACCAAAATGTGTCTAGAAATTCCTGTCGTTTGTGTTTAATGTAAAACTTGCCGAGACAAAACCATGGGTGTTGTAATGACATTGCAGGAACTGGATTCCTCGTAGTTAATGAATAACTTCCAGTTTTGCAATACAGTTTACCTATCCGAAAAGAATTTCTTGCAGCTTTTACGTCCTCTAAGCAGGTTTGGTTATTCTTTATTCTCCTCAAATTGAAATTTATTATTACATGATAATTAGTACACAAATGTTATTCGCTTATTTGTATTGCTGAAAACAAATTCTTTCTACAAAATTGTATGAAAATGGCATGGATATAAATTTGTGCATCTTATTGTGATGAAGTGAATTCTCCTTCCCTAACCAAACTCACATTGTAACTTATTGCATCACTTGTAATTAATTCAGAGGAAACCTATACGATAACATATTAATGTCTGGGGATCATGAGCAGAATACACCAGAGCGTCCCAGAGGAAGACCTCCTAAGTTAAAGTCTCTCGCAAACTAGCTAGGGGAATCATTTTTTGCCCAGCAGCATGGTGGAGCCGTCTAGGTAGATGTAGGGTGAGGCTTCCCTGTGTATGGCGAGGGTTTCATGACCAGTGACAAAACCCAAGTTCTATGCTTCAAGGGGTTTAGTCACTATTTTTGGCAATGAATATGTCATATTCACCCCAAAAAAATAAAAAGAACCAAATTGACGTTGCTGTTTCTCTTTGCTGGTGAATAAAAGCATAAAACATGACATGAAGTTAACTTAGCATCAATTATGATAATTATCTTGGGGTATATATCTTGAAAATAAGTCATTCTAGCTGCTCCAAATTTCTAAGTACATAAATAATTTTGACGCAAGTTTGATTGGATTCTTAGAGCTAAATGCACAATTTTTTTCTTGGTTTTGGCAGAGAATCATATTTCTTTTCTGAAAAAAAAGAAAATCATTCTGTCCCTGTATATTATTTTTGTGACGATCTATTCATATGGCTGGTATTGCCGGGAAGATTCCATTCAGCCGTTAGTTGACAGATACGGCTCAGTAATCAGTACTATTAGTTGTCACGTGACTTGTAATGCAACATTTGTATTTCATTTATCATTTAATTTAGTTCTCGTTTAATGTATAATTTATGAGACTTCGTATATGAGCGTGGCTTTCAATAGATTTGAGTGAGATGAATCATTAAGATTTCATCCACATCCCAAATTCCCACCCGCTCTTCTGCATCTTGCTTCTTCTCTCTCAGTATTATTTCCAGGGGCCTATGGTACCTGCGCGGTTGTGATTCATCCTGGCTTGACAGGGAAGAGCTGTAAGTCACGTGACAACTAATTATAATGACACGTAACTGTCTCCAAGTGTCGACTAACTGACAGTCAATGATATCGAACTGACACATAACTGACAATCATTGATATCGAGCTACTCTATCCTCATTACAATCTACACAATAGATATATTTTTGAATGATTCAAGGTGTAGTAGTGGAGATTAAGCTATATAGGTGAGGAAGGCCTTGGGGATGAATGAAGAATCTCATGTGTTTGAGGCATGCAGAAGCGGTTATGTGGCCGCAACAGTGCATGCTGAAGATAAGAAGAGTGCGTAAGTACATGGTAGAGGACATGGTGAGAAGTGGCAAGGTCTTGTTATTCCAGGGTCACTATGATTCGATTGCTGGTGTGGTCCAAGTTGATGCTTGGGTGAAGACAATGAAATGGGAAGGAACTCTGGAGTCCTCTGAATGCTGAAAGGAATAATATTTGGAAGGTGAATGGAGAGCTTGCTGGGTATGTACAAAACTGTAAGTCTCTCACCAATGTTGTGGTCATAGGGGCTGGGCATATGGTGCCTGCTGACCAGCCTATGAATTCTCAGGCAACGATACAAAATTGGGTTTTGGAAACGGGGTTTGTTTGAAAGTGTGCAACAAGATAATGCGACAACAAATTCATGTCTTTTGTTTTCCCTGTGATGAAACTCGCGGTGACAAAACCATGAGTGTTACTACCATTGCAGGGTTGGTATAATGCCACTCTCCCAAAACCAGCTAGATATGAGATAGCGATCATTTTAGTCCTCCACTTTATATTTGTAAGTGAGTCATTTTAGTTCCTATGATATTTAAAATAAATCAAATTAGTCAATGATATTATAAAATGTAAGTCATGTTAGTCTTTTAATCTACTTTTTTTTAACATTTTATAAATTAAATGATATTAAGTAATAATTTGATATACCTTATATCATTTAAATTAAAATTTAACTTAAAATAATTTATTTTTATATTTAAAATTGTATAAAATAAACCATTTAAATATCTATTGTATGTATTTTAGTCAAAGAACGTGAGAAAGGTTCAATTTATATTCATAACTACCTGTTCTTGTTTTTGCAGCAGAATATGCCAAAACACCCTATTTGCATAAGAAAAATGTTACTTGTGCTTGTCCTTGTCCTGACCGAGATTACAGCAAGACAGCAAATGAAGCAAGAAAAAGCTTAATCAATTAATTTTAAAATATATATTATGATTAATATGTTATAATTAATACAAAAATTATATATAATTTTAATTTACATAACCTCAATTATTGAAGTAGTATATCAATTACAATATTATTTTCAATAAAAAATGTAATTATTTCATTTTTAAAAAATTAATAAATAATTAGTATCACCATAAAAAGTATAAATTGTGGAATTAATTTTTTAAATATTTTAATATTAAAAAATCAATTTTTTAAAATTAATACAAATTTTTTTTGGAATTGATAGGTTGAAATATTTAAGCTTCAAAAAATTAATTATGGTATAATGAGATAAGATAAGTAGATAGATAGTTTTTTTTTTGTTATGATTTTTAGAAGCTCCAAATTTGAAGTTAGAAACATTTCTCCTGATTTCGTCATTGTTTATAATTTTACCTCTATCCCTATCCTCAACCCAGTCATAGATTCCCATTTTTCATTCTCTGTGAAAATTTGAATCTCTACGGATATTTACAGATTCATTAAAAAAATTTAAAAGAAAAAATATTTTAGAAATATTTTAAAATTTAAAACATAAATATTCATAATAACAAATACTACTAATACAATATAATCTAAATTAAAAATGAAAATACATATATAATATAAATTTAATAAAGATAATTAAAAAATAAAGGTGTGATAAAGTTTTCTTATTATCATTAATTATCATAATTATAATAGTTTTATTATAATTAATCCTATAATTATAATCATTAATTATAATAAATAAAACCAATATAATTATAGTTAATTTTAAGATTTTTTAACATAATTATAATAGTTTTGTTATCATTAATACTATAGTCATATATATATATATATATAATTTTTATGGTACAATACATTCAATTACAATTTTATTTATATTATTTGTTAAATAATTTTGATTGAAATATTTTATATAGCATTTTTATTGTATTAATAGAAGAGAGATGTAAAAGTATGATAGCAAAAATAATTAATAATTAATAATTAAAAAATAAATTAAATTTAAAAATTTATTTTAAATATTAAAATAATAAAATATAATTTTCTCTATAAATAATATATAATTTTTTTTTCATATAATAAGTTTTAAGTATTAGTATTATACGTTTCCAAATATAACACTACTCTTTTACATTAATATATATTAATCGCATCTCAAATTCTCGATGTATGCCAACAGTGTTTGTCCAATAATCGAGTGGAAGGGACTTAATATGATATTTATGCATATATATATATATATATATATATATAATATTTTAAAAGAAAATTTCAAACCTATCTACAGCAAAATTCCAACTAGGTGCTGGCAATCATAGCATTTTGTCAATAGATAATATTATTTTGATATAAAAAAATAAATATCTATTTAAATACTTATTTTATAATTATTAGATATGATAATAATTTTTACTTATTTTTAATATTTATTATATCTAATAATTATAAAATGAATATCTATTTAAATTCTTATTTTTTGAGTGATAAAATAGTATCACTTTTTTTTCAATCAAAAAGCAATCACAGAATTTTCTGTTTTCCATTCTGGTTAGTCAATGTTGTCTGCCGAAAGCAGCCACAAACAAGTACGTAGGCTGCTCTCTCTCACCACACAGGCTATGCAGAGCATAACGAAATGGAGTCAACCCCCACCTCCCTCATCCTCAACACCCTTATCTTCCTGTCCTTCTTCTGCTACTTTCAAACCCACGTCTTAGTTTCAGCTTTTTCATCACCATCTCCTTCAAAATCCACTCATGCATTCCCCAGAGAAGCCCTTCCCACCAAATCTGGTTACCTCCCAATCAGCCCCACCTCCACTTCTGCCATGTTCTACACTTTCTATGAGGCACAGAACTCCACCTCACCACTCTCCCAAACCCCACTTCTCATTTGGCTCCAAGGTGGCCCTGGCTGCTCCTCCATGATTGGCAACTTCTATGAGCTTGGACCCTGGCGTGTCACTGAATCCCTCACTCTTCAACCCAACCCTGGTGCGTGGAACAGGATCTTTGGCCTTCTCTTTCTTGATAACCCCATTGGAGCTGGATTCAGTGTTGCCTCATCACCACAAGAAATCCCAACAGATCAAAATGGTGTTGCCAAGCACCTCTTTGCTGCTATAACAAGGTTTGTTCAGCTTGATCCTGTTTTCAGGTATCGCCCTATTTATGTCACTGGAGAAAGCTATGCTGGCAAGTATGTGCCTGCAATTGGGTATCACATATTGAAGGAGAATGCAAAGTTGAAGGCTTCTCAAAGAGTGAATCTGGCTGGTGTTGCTATTGGGGATGGGTTAACTGACCCTGTGACCCAAGTGGTTACTCATGCTGTTAATGCTTATTATATTGGTTTGATCAATGAGAGGCAAAAGAATGAGTTGGAGAAGGCTCAACTGGAAGCAGTTAGGTTGGCCCAGATTGGGAATTGGAGTGAAGCAACTGATGCAAGGAACAACGCTTTGAGGATGTTACGAAACATGACAGGGTTGGCTACTTTGTATGACTACACAAGGAAAGATCCTTATCATGATGATCTGGTTGCTCAGTTCTTGAGCAATGCTGTGGTGAAGAAGGCCTTAGGGGTGAATGAATCCATTGTGTTTGAAGCGTGCAGTGATGTTGTTGAGGCTGTATTGCACGCCGATGTGATGAAGAGTGTGAAGTACATGGTAGAGGACTTGGTGAGGAGTAGCAAGGTGTTGTTATATCAAGGTCAGCATGATCTGAGGGATGGTGTGATCCAAGTTGATGCTTGGGTGAAGACAATGAAATGGGAAGGAATTGTGGAGTACCTGAATGCTGAAAGGAAGATTTGGAAGGTGAATGGAGAGCTTGCTGGATATGTACAAAATTGGAAGTCTCTCACCAATGTTGTGGTGTTGGGGGCTGGGCATCTTTTGCCTGCTGATGAGGCTGTGAATTCTCAAGCAATGATAGAAGATTGGGTTTTGGAAAGAGGTTTATTTGAAAGGATCCACACGAAAATGTGACAGGAAAGTCCTGCTGTTTGTGTGTGATTTTGATACGAAACTCGTGGAGAAAATGGTATTATAATACCATTGCAGGAACTATGTAACCGCATAGTTAATGGATAAGTTCCGCTTTGTAATACAATTACCTATCCGAAATGAATTTCTTTCCTGTTGAGGTCTGTTCTATGGTAATACAAAAATTTAGTTCATCCTGCTGAAAGCAAATCATATTCATATAGTAATAAAGGTGAACTCTCCAGAGCGTGGTAGTCTTTTGCAGGAGTTAAATTCTCATTATAACTCATTATCACTTAAATCAAAGTACTTATAAGTTGGGCCATATTCAAGGATGTTTTCAAACAAACTTCGAAATCTATATTGGAGCTTTACTTAGCTGTGTGATTCTCTTGGGTTCAGTACAAGGATTTTTATTATATCACTTTGCTTATTTCTCGTTTGTTTTACATCAGTTGATTATCCACAATCCACTTATTTCCTTTGAAAGTCGAAGTATGTTGACAAATTATCCCAGACAATGAAAATTTAAGTTAGTTTTCGTATTGGCAAGTTGTAGGTTTTCTACCTGTTAAAGCCAGAAGGGGCTGCTATGGGAGCTGAGTTTAGGTCATTGGTGTCAGAACTTATGGTGTAATTGCGACACCAAATATTTCAGATCTTTACCCTGCACTAGCCTCTTTGATTTACAAGGGATTGAGAAGAAAACAAGAAGGGTCTTCAAGTGGATTGATAGGCTTTTTGGTTCTGCCATCAGAAAGCGAAATAATGTGACAGAGAATGGAGAAAATAAGTCAGAGAAGAAGGATTTCCTGCAATGTTTTTTGGAGCTTACAAAGACTAATGATAATGGTGGTTCAGCATCAAAGACTATGGACGAGATCAAGGCCATTCTCATTGTATGTTTTCCTAGTCCAACCGAGATCTCTAGCAAATTAAATTTTGTCACTGTCACAGTTATCATTTAGTCTCATCTTTGGGGAATTTGGATATTCATTTTCAATTGACATTTTGTTGGGAAAGTTTTCCAAGGCCATTATGCTCAATTTTCCTACACAAACTGCTGTTTCCAATTTTTTCTTAAAACATTTGAAGTTCACAGAGAGCATCCGAGGCCCATCTCCGGTCATTTGCATACATTTTTGGCCTCATATACTGATGAGCCCTGAAACATTGGGATGACTCTCAAAAGCATACAATTGTCTATAAGAATATATACAATTACATATAGGAAAACATAATATCTGAGAGAGATAAACTTCATCTAAAAGCTCGATCGAGAAAGTCGGCAGTAAATAATTAAATCAATGCAGTCCTACCCACACACTACTTTTCTTATTATAGAAGCACAATATTGCATTCATTATTAGATCACAAAGCTTACACAGCAAACCATATGCATCACAAAAAAGAAAAGCAAGTAAAATTTATGTCTGGACTTTGTCTTGGGTCCAATCCTAGCATGTAATTTTATAGCCATTTTATTATACAGGATACAGTGGTGGGTGGAACTGAGACGATATCAACAACATTGGAATGGGTGGTAGCAAGGTTGACGCAGCATCCAGAGGCAATGAGCAAAGTCCATGAAGAGTTGGATGCAGTAGTGGGATTGGACAAGTGCATCGAATCAGAGTCTCAGTTGTCCAAGCCAGACTAGCACTGTTGGTGGATATGCCATACCAAAAGGTGCACTAGTACTCTTAAACGTGTGGACTATACACAGGGAACCCAACATTTGGGAGGGTGCATTGGAGTTTAGGCCAGAAAGGTTCCTAAGTGATGATGCTGGCAACTTGGATTACAGTGCCAACAATTTTGAGTATCTTCCTTTTGGTTCTGGGAGGGGGATTTGTGCTGGGTTACCTCTTGCAGAGAAGATGGTAATGTTTATGCTAGCTTCCTTATTGCATTCCTTTGAAGCCACTGGTGGTTGTTCCAAAGCCTAGGCTATCTAAACCAGAACTATTCCAATAATATCATGTGAGGTGCATGTTTGTTCAATTTATCATGATGATGAGTAACAGGAAGCTGTTCTAGCTAGTTAGTAATAAAGAGAAAAGAGAGAAAAGGGAGAAGAGAAGGGGGTTGGTTTTGTCGAGCATTAATTTTCCATTTGATGACATTTTGCTCTTCTGCAGCACAGCACCAGGGAGCTTGACTAGCTTGACTATGACTATGAGAGTTGAATTACTGATATTAGTGTTGGGGTTTGGGGGCTCAGCATATTTGGGTTTGTTCTCCGATGAGGTGGTGTGCAACTCAAATGTTTTACCAAATAGACATGTTATTTGTTTAGTGTTTAGATGATATCTTTGCCATTTTTATGAATCGCCATTAAATAAACGTCAATTTTAGTATTATTATTATTTGTAAATGTTCAACATAATAATTAATCATAGAAACAAAAACAATTACAACTAATTATACAATTCATAAAGCTAATATGTCAGTTCTTCGACACTTTCCTGCAATTGCTGGATCCAATGGAGCGTCTAAACCTGTGTTTGAAATAGTAACTCTCTACCAGGCATCTAGAATGCCTTATGAAGCTGGACTTTACTAAGACCCGTTTTTTAAGTTGTTTGCCATGAAACTACTAAACCCAAAGGTTTGAAAGCCACTGCGAGAAGCCAAGAACTTTGCTCCGCAGTCAATGAACAAAACCATTGTTTTCATCAGTAAGTTATAAATTAGTAGATTACTAGTTTTAAATTTATCAACAATAGAGTTTATAACCAACTTTAAACATTATCTTACAAAATACAGAAAGTTCTAGGTTTGGGTAGTCAAATCAGTTGGTTACTTAACACTACGTATAGATAGCAGTGGAACCTCAAAAACTACATCAGTTCACTTCCTCTGGGTTAATTCGTATTGTATAATTCAGCGCTAAACGTTTTAACAAAACATCCTTAAAATGTCATCAAAACAACAATGAAACAAGGGGGAACAAGGTTGACAACTTAGCATTGAAATGAGACATCCGATTGAATGAAAGTACAAAATTAAACCCTGAAAAAAAATGCATTTTCTAATTCCATTAATAACTGAACAAAAATAAGAGGGGGAAAGAGGAATGCAGCACAACACGATAAAGTAGCGGTTATCGATGTAATGGCGTTTGGAGGCGGATTTGCGGTGAAAACCGTGGGAAGGAAAGAGGGAGCGAGCGAGGAAGAGTGACTTTGACGAAGGAAGGAAGGAAGGAAGATCCAATCCAATCCAATCCAAGGAGCAAAGCCCCAAATCCAAGAGGAACCGCCCCCAGTCCCCGCACCACAAAGCACAAAACCCGTACTATGATGCCATATAATAGTTTTGATGTGAAGGGCTTGAACAGGCAGGGCACCCCGTAGAGGACCTACAGGTTTTTCAGAGCCACGGAATTCATTACTGCTCTCCCCTATATGCCTCAGCCCTCATCATCATCACAGTCTCACTCAACACAGCACAAACAATAATAAATAATCGTATCAAACACCCAAACAACCATATGCAAATCGGAAGGTGTCAAACATGAAGGAGATGAAAAAACCCTAACCCCCATCTACGTTTTCCCTGCTCTGCTGCCGTTTTATAGAGCGCAATTTACAGGCGAAAGTGGGAAGTCTGCAGCGGGCCTCTTCTGTTGGGCCTGGGCTAAAGTATAGGCCGAAGCCCACGTCCACTGACTGCTGCTCGTTATTCAACATTCACTCGCGGCTCGCATCGGACCCAAAAAACTAAATGAAAGACAACTCACGTATCCTGAACAAAACAAAAAAAAGAGCAAGAATCATAACTCGTACAAAGGGAAAAAAAAGGGTTTAATTTCTATGCTGACAGTCTAAAATCTATAATCTATTTTACTCTGTTATTCAATTATATATTGTCATTAAGAAAGGTAGTTGAATCTTACATCCACCACCTGAAAACTCAATCATATTGGATGACAATGTATCAAAATTAAACTATACCAAAAAATCACGACGCATTATGTTCTTATATTGGCCCAAAATGAATTTATTTACTCAAAATTTTCTCTTGTGGTGATAACGAAGGCAATTTAATTTATACATTTTCACTTTTCACTTTTCACTCTCTGCAAGACATGTTTGGCCCAATTCATGAAGAGAGTGTAGTTTTTCTTTTCACTCCACACTTGCAAGGGATGGCTAGAGTTCCAGTATTTCGTGATTTAATTTATATGAAAGCTGTAAAAAAGAAACAATGACTATTGCCCTCCTTTTTTTCCCTCTTTCCTTTGGCAGTACTACAGAGATAAGTGCTTACTGACATGTTGCTTATTAAGGGTTGGTTTGGTATTGTCGGGAATTTTTTCAAACTTACTGAGTTCTTTGAACTCTTCAAAAGCTACTATTAAACTTATAGTATTATTTTTCAAAGTGAAAAGTCATAGTATTATTATTTGGTACAATAATGTAGAGAAACCACAACAACAATATTTGGTAAATACTATATTATAAAGATACTATTAGATTCAAAAATAACTATAACAAATATAGATATTAAAGAAGATAATTTCTACTTTATTATCAACAACAAAAACACCCCAGCTTTTCTGTTTGAGAAATTGGCTTACGCTTTTCATAATCATGGGCATCTCCTTAGAAAGCATTACCACACCAATCCTATGACCAAACCCATAAGCTGGTGTTCAAGCATCTAATGAGAAACAGAAGAGGCAACTCAAATTTATTCAGTTTCTCATACGATGAAAAATTTCAGTGCCTGACCATCAAGTTTCATACAAGTATTTTCCTATCAAATATGATTAACATTTTCATTATATTCATCTGCAGTTTCTCAGTAAACAAACAAGTAATAAATCAGATGCTTGCGCTTCCAGAAGACGTTTGTTAGAAAAATAAAAGCCAAATCTGGGGGCTTCACCTGACAGCTTAGACATTTATGATAATTGATCCTGTTCTGCAGCCCCACAAAAACAGTAAAACTGGCTGGAAATTATTTTGTCTTTAAGAATTGCGTCTCTCCAGGATTCAAACCCCTGATATTGCAAATAAAGTTGCAGTCCACTTTCCCTGCGACCAATCACTTTCAGGTAAACTGACTTAAATTTAAACCACCAGAAATGTGGTGCAAAAAAATAAATAAATAAATACATAAATGAAACTTAGTTAATGCTAAAGCCCCCGAGTGTGTCAAACTGCCTCCTTCAGCCAAACATGCCAAAAAAAAAAAACTGGGTGGCAGGCGGGAAAAAGCAAGATTTGATAACATACACTTTTCTACAAGTACATAGATTTTCTTTACTTACAAAGCATACTTCACTGTCCACACTTCCACTGATTCAACTGCGTCTCAGGATGATTAAGTGATAACATCCTTGAGGCCTTAAAATCACAAAGCAAATCATGCTTCCCTTGCAGCCCTCTAAAAATATAGCTGCTATGACAAGGCCAAAACACAGAAACGCGCTCCAGACTGGTAGTAACAATCAGTGACATTCACTACAGAGAAAAGGAATCCAACCTCCCCCAGCTTCTGACAGTTTGAGCCACATTATGTTTTGAACCCACCTATTTCATGTAATGCTCAAGTAGCCAATGAGTGCAAGTTATTGTTCCCATGATTACAAGAATCCATGGTTCAAGGATAAGAATGATGAAACAAATCAAGTTCACAAAGCAGCAAATTGACTTTCGATGAACTCTAGTCTATTCTCATTCTCTATTTTACGAGGTCTATTTCTTGAAAAATAGTCAAATGTAATGTACATTAGGAAATCTAAAAAAAGGCTCTTTTCATATGTTCCTCTCACAAGTTGAACATCATCCTGAATCAAATGGTATGCTCTGTCCAGTATTCTATAGGAGATTTCATCAAAACCAAAGCAGATCTCCTTTAACTTTTGACCCCAATGTAAGGCCCTCTCTGGCATCCCTTGCTTGCAATAGTGAGACAACAGTACATTGGTAGTAGTCACATTTGGGAAAAAACCCATCTTAAGTAATTTTCCAGTAAGAATCATAGCACGATCCAATATATCACTGCAAATACCACTCAACATAGTGTTGTATGTCACCGTATTTGGAACTATACCAGCAGAAACAAGCTCATCCAAAATGATAACTGCTCGATTCATTTTTCGAACACTGCAGTAACCATGCAAGCGAATGTTATAGGTTCTGATATCTGGGTCTAAACCATATGTGTACATTTTATTAACAATCTCATCCGCACCAACCATGTCAAATGCCTTGCAGTATCCTCCAACCAATATGTTAAATGTAAAGATATCTGGCATCACACCAATCCGGTGCATGTCAAGAAATGCATCAACAGCAGATTTCATTTTTCCCTGCCTACAAAACCCATCAATGATGATATTGAAGGTAAAGGCATCAGGAAGAAGGCCTTTTAGCATCATCTCTTTCTCCAACTTCAGTGCTTCAGTCATCTTCCCGCAGTTGCAAAACCCAAAAATCAAAGAATTGTATGCAAAATTATTAGGAATAAAACCTATATCTGACATTTCTAGGAACACTTCATATGCCTTCTCAATCATACCTGCTTTAGAAAGTCCATCTATTAAGGCAGTAAAGGCAACAGCATCTGGAAAGATACCTCTTTCTTTCATTTCTGTCCATAGAAATTGAGCCCCATCTAGTTCATTCATCTTGAAATATGCATCCAAAAGCAAAGTGTAAGACACTTTGTTGATGGGAAACCCCTTCTCTAACATCCTATACAAAAGTGCCCTGGCTTCTTGCAGCCTCCCATTCCTACACAAAACCATCAGCAAAGAATTACATGTAGATGATGAGGGAGTGAAACCGCATTTAACCATAATTTGATAGGCATCAAAAGCTTTGTCTTCTAACCCTACCCTGCTATAGGCTCCTATTAATGAGTTAAAGGCAGCCACACTAAGAGTTAGTCCCTTTTCAAGCAAATCTTGTAAAAATTTCATGGCCTCATCAGGTCTGCCAGCCCAACACAGCCATGCTACCACTATATCACAAAGCGAGCTATCCGGAAACGATCCTGATACTATTAAATCTTTTAAAACCCCGTTCCAATCCTCTTTTCTCCCATATTTATATTGCCCCCCAACCAAAATATTAAAAGTAACACAATCAGCAGAAATGCCTTTAGCCCTCATTTCTTCATAAAGCATGTAAGCTTGACCAACCTCCCTTGCCTTAACATATCCATCCATCAGCGTATTGTATACCGTAGTATTTGGAGTGATACCCATCTCATGAATTCTGTTAAAGACCCTTTGAGCCTCTATCACATTTCCTTCCCTGCAAAGGGCATGCATAATGGTATTAAATGTGGCAATGCTAGGTTCACAGCCAGCTTTTATCATCGAATGCAGCCAATCAATCGCAACCGGAGTCTTTCCCCTAACACAGTAAGTGTTAATCAGAATGTTATATGTAAAAACATGAGGACTGCACCCATACTTTGGCATCAAATGCAACAAACACTCTCCAATTACAAGCTCCCCTTGTCTACAAAACCCATGAACCATCACATTAAACGTGACACTCGAAGGACGAGGCCCTTCTCGGAGCATATCTTTGAACAACTTCCACACACTACCATAATCACCGATCCTAAGTAACAACCGCATAAGATTGGTAACTGCAGATAATCCTGGCCTAAGTTCTACAACCCTCATCCTATTCAAAACATCCAATGCCTCAGAACTCATCCCAACATTCAAAAAGCCCCGCATGAGAGTATTCAAGACAGAGAAATCAGACTCATACCAGGGATGATTCCTCCACATAAACTCCACCAGTTCCTTGCTTCTAACAGCTCCAACCTTCGCAATCACCCAAGAAACCACGTCCTGGGCAAGCAACTGAAGCTCCTGTGCGGCAAGGACGTGTGCAGCAACACAACACAAACGAACAACCTCATCAGAATCATGGCTATCTCCAAGAGCCAACTTGAAGAACGCAAAGGCAGCATCACGGGCCTGTAGCAGCTTCATAATCTTGACGAGAAAGAAAGGGCAAAAACGTAAAGAGAAACCCTTCAGCACAAAACCCTGCTCGTTCTTTACGATGTGGGATAAGCCAACCACCACTATTCGGCGTTCCCTCGGGGTGATTGCGCTCAAGGGTTTGAAATTGGAGTGCCGAAAAGGAAGAAACTGGTTCAAGTAATCACAGGATTCAGAGTCATCAGAAGAAGAAGAAGAAGAGGGAGTGTGGGAGTGAGTGAATCGGAGGGCTAAGGAATGAGAGAGGGGAATGAGAGTGAGAGAGTTGAAGGGTTGGTGGTGCCTGAAGAGGAAGAGGAGAGGAGAGGCGACATGGAGCTTAGCTGACATTCGGAGAAGCCGAAGAGGTGCCCCCCCGACACGACAGCGGAACAGCACAGGTCGACGAAGCTATAGTTATGGCTATGGTGCTGAATGAATGCAGAGTTGGACTTGGGAATTCAGTGATCATGCACTGCAGTGGTGCTCCTCGGAATGGGCCCAAAATTGCTCACCAATGGCTCCATGCCTGTGGGCTATTTGGGCCTTTTGCAATAAACTTCTGCTAAGCCCAAAATGCTGAAGAGAACAAAAGTGTGACATCACATGGCTCAAATGAAATACTGCTGACCACACTCACACGAAAAAAAATGTTAATGAAATAAATTGTTCATGGAAAAGAATATTATTTTAAAGTTACATATACTCTTAGGCATTTTTCTTTTGTGAAACCGTGACATGTACTTTATTAAATTTAGTCGAGCGATCCTATGTAGGATGAAAGATTGTTAACAAAATCTCGCCTTCAATTTAGTGCTTCTTTTCCCAAACGGAGTACTGTACAACCTCCTAAAAAGGTTGTACTCGCATAGACAGAAAGTTTAAAGTTATAGTATTGAGAATTATTATGTTGAAAGTATTTATTATATATTCTGAATTCTGTAAGTATTCTTTGAATTTGAAGGATTTTTTTATCTTTAACTGTGGTGCTATTCTCTCATTCCAAATTTTTAATCATAAGAAAAAGTTACTACTATTCAATATGTATTAAATAGTATCAATAACATAACTTCTTTTTATAAAATCAATATCATAACTTTTGATATTATGATTGTAACTTTTCTATCTTATAGTATAATTTTTTATGCAGTAATATGACACTCCCTCCTCCAAAGTAAGCATCAAAAATGTTATCCTCTGCAAAATGGCAAATGAATCAGTACCTACGTAATTTAGGAAAGTCTTGTAATATTCTCCAAAATCTCCTGTTTTTGATAACAACCTTAAAGAAGTTAGAGAAATGTTATTCGCACGATATTTTCTCACAATATTTGTACACTGAATATCATGTTGGAGCAAGAAGACAAAAATCAAAAGCAGATATACAATTGATGCAACGTGGGGATTAAAAGAACCAAAATCACAATTGAAGCTCCTTTAGCTTAAAATGTCTCACTTCTTAAATTTTTGAATTTGAAATGTGAATATAGTTGATTAGTTATACTTTATTCCAATTTCAATTATATTAACAATCATGATTGAGGATTCCTAATTTTTGGTTGAATAAGATATATACTAATTTTCTTTTGAATTATATATTTGTTTTGAAGAAAAATATTTGATATAGGACTAGGAAATGGGAATTGATATAGTTTTGTGGGTACATTTGTAATAAGTATAGTTCATTATGTTTTATTATCAATTGTGTAAAATAATTTCTTATTAAATATTTTTTTAGATAACATGAGATGAAATTTTTTAGGTTTCATTATCTTTAAATTTATGAATTGAATTTGAGATTAAATCATTAATAATAAAAAAAATTGATTGATTATACTTAATATTTTATTCCAATTTTATTAGCAATCATGATTCTTAATTTTTTTTGTGAAATCAAATATGCTACTTTACTTTTAGAATACATATTTGTTTTAAAGAATAATATTTGGAGTAGGATTTGGAAAAATTAAAATAGATTTGTTAGGGTCATTTATCTAGAGAATGTACCAATTATAATTATTATAATAAGTATAGTTAATTATTCTATTACCAATCGTGAAGAACAAGTTTTGATTAAATAATTTTTTAGAGAATATAATATGTTATTTTTCAAGATTTGAACATTTTCAAAGTTTTGAATTTTAAATTCAGATTAAATAATTAGTAATAAACATATAATTGATTGACTATATATACTTGATTCTAATTTTATTATCAATCATAATTCATAATTTGTAGTTAAATTAAAAGTGGTAATTTTCTTTTAAATTATATATTTGTTTTAAAGAATAATATTTGATGTAGGACTTGGAAAAATTAAGCTAGATTTTCTTTCTTAAGTTGTTTAAAGAATGTATCATTTATAACAATTTTAATAAATATAATTAATTGTATTTTATTAGCAACCATGATTCATAATTTTTTTATACAATATAATGTGATGTTTTTTAGATATTTTTTTAATTTCAAATTGAGATTAAATTATAAGTAATAATAAATACAGTTTATTGGTTGTACTGATTTCAATTCTATTATCAATAATCAATCCTAATTTTTTATTAAATTAAATATACTAATTTCCTTTTAAATGAGATATTTGTTTTAAAGAATAGTATTTGATCTATGACTTGAAAAAATTAAACTGGGTTACTTGTTTAGAGAATAAATCATTTATAGTAATGGTACGTAATTTATAATAATAGTAATAAATAAAATGAATAATTATAATTATGTGCATAGTCAATTATATTTTATTATCAATCATGATTCATAATGTTTTATTTAATAATTTCTTCGGACAATATAATATGATATTGTTTTAGATTTGAAATTTTTAAAATTTTTAAATTTGAAATTGAGATTAAATCATTAGTAACAATAAATATTGTTAATTGATTACACTTGATTCCAAATTTATTATCAATTATGATTTCTATTTTTTTATGAAATCAGATATAATAATTTTATTTTGAAATAGAAAATTGTTTTAAATAATAATATTTTATATAAGAATTGAAAAAATTAAACTTTACTTTTTTTGGTTAGTATTTTTAGAGAATTTATTTTTATAAATATCATAATAAATCCAATAATATAATAATTGATATATTTTATTATCAATAATTATTCATAATTTTTTATTAAATCAATTTTAGAGAGTATGATATGTTATTTCTTATAGATTTGGTCATGTTTAAATTTTTCAATTTCAAATTAAGATTAAATAATTACTAATAATAAATATAAATCAAGACTAATTTCATAATAAAAAAGTCTAATTAATATAAATTAACACCCAGAAATTTCAATCCTACTTCGATATTTCTCTATCGATTAACCACCAAATTAGATAAATTATTAAGATGCCCGTAATGAAGCAAATAACTCGTGCAATTCCACTTTAGTTTGACGTAGAGTATAACTAAAAATGGAATATAATTAGTTATTAATTATTTATATTAATTATTTCTCCATCGAGTTAATTCCAAGCAAGCCGCATTAGTCGAGCACCAATTATAATTTCTTGGATTATTATGGTGACATAGGTGAAAATTACACTGACTGAGAAATATTTGAGAATGTTGATTTAAATGGTATCTTTAACTAATTTAATTAATATATTATTACATACATTTTATATGTATCAAAATAATATCAAATATATGATTCACCGTAAAGATGATCATTAGTTATGATTCTCTTTTTGTCATAATATGTATGCTAAATGAACGATACTGAAAAATTTATTTATCTACTTGTGTACTCAATTTTTTCTGATTTTTTATTTTTTATTATATTTATAGAGAAATTAATACATTTATGAGGAAATATGCAATAATTTTTTTCAACTGCACAAGTAGATATGAAGTATAATTTTTTTAAATATATATAAATAAATTTAATATTCAAAATTTACCTTTTTATTATTAATTATCCATGCATGGCATTAGTAATAAGCTTGTACAAGATATATAAGAGGCATTCAATTCATACCTCAAACAAGATGCAACTCGGTAATCCTATGGTGACTAGGAAATGAATTCTTCCATTGCAGTGTCTTTTTTTTTTATTTAA
The DNA here is from genome assembly GCA_031216125.1 of Dalbergia cochinchinensis. Classification (NCBI taxonomy): domain Eukaryota; kingdom Viridiplantae; phylum Streptophyta; class Magnoliopsida; order Fabales; family Fabaceae; genus Dalbergia; species Dalbergia cochinchinensis. Next base: position 39,400,596 of record CM062370.1, read on the forward strand.
ACAAATTGAATCTAATGCACAGATAGTCAAAGTCAAAGAAAATCATTATTGAACAATTCTCTCACATAAAGAATAATTTGACGAGCGTAACGATATCCACGTATATTTACTACAATTCACCAATTCAAATGTAGAATAAAATCACAAATTCTTATAGCATCTAAGATCAAGATAGATGATATTAGAACACCAAAATTAATTAACATTGTGTTTTCATGAAGACAAATTGAACTCTAAGAGAGACTTTATGTTCTTAGAATTGTAACGAGATGGTATACATTTGCACACTGTAGGATGCCAAGTATACATTTGTACACTATAGGATGCAGGATCTTTCTCACTAATCTCCCTAAGAACTTGATGGGTAGTATGAGGCAATTCTTATGCACTCTTATTGTGTGACTTGTCTCATTGGAGACATATATATTTATAGATGGAAAGGTGAGGGACCTGTGTCGTCTTGTTTGACGTATCATGAATCAAGCAACCGAGGCAATATATATTCAAGCACACTAACATATTTGGGTCTAAAACCCAATAAGTGATTTCCAATGATCCATTTGATCAAAACATATAGTAATGGATATATAATAATAGACAAGTAATGTCTATTCAGACACCCAATTTATAACTACTGGATGTGATAGATGTTAAGTATAAGTGGGGACCACTATCACATCCAATGGTTATAAAGTGGGTGTCTGAATGGATACCCATTTTTTGGGTGTCAAAATATCATTACCCAATAATATACCTTAGGAATCATCAGCTTATCATTCAACCAGTTTTATAAATAAATCTATGGAACCCCAATAAATTTCCAACACCAAAAGCATCGTTAGTGTAGTTATAACTGCATCATCTTGTATAACGTCTATAATCAGATCCAACCAGTGATACATACTCTAGGATAGAAAAGTTGAAGAGAAAAAAAAAAGGTACGTAAGGGAGAATTGGGAAAAAAAAAAGGAAAAGAAAGAAAGAAAGGGAGTCAATGTGAAAGGGTGTGGGATAAAGTATTCATTATTCGTATTGTATAAACTGCTCCCCAGCTTTTTGCTCAATCTACACTAGATGCTGGAGAGATATTACAATCATAAAAAATTGTTTGAATCAATCATCTCGAATTAAAAGCTTTAAATCAATGATCCTAATCTTATCACTCGACTTTCTTTAACACTTTTTTAAGAGTGCCTCTCTTTCTTTTTTTTCATTTGATCACTATATTAATTTCCACATCGTTTTCACCTTTTAATTAATTTTGTTCATTAGCTGAAAAGATATGAGGTTTGCGTTGTTTGTGCTTTGATTCATTGGATACCACACGCGAATTATTTAGGCAACTAGCACACAATATAATGCAAGTAACTACTTTGGTACAAGTTCTGTCTAGCTACCTTTTTACTTGAATATGGGCGTGATCGTTGGTTCGGCGGCATGGAATCTCCATTGCAAGTTACCTAAATTTTTAAATTATTATTCATGTAGCTTACTACCACTCTAGAGTCTACACCTACCCCCCACTCAGTTTGTTATACTTATACGTGCCATAAGATGTAGTATGCTGATATTTATCAGATATATGTGCTATTCCAACACAATAAGTTAGAATAATGATTTGTTATGTTCCATTTTTTTTTCTCCTTATGATTTATTGGTTCGAGTAGTGTATTTTTGGTTTAAATTAAATGTAAGCAAACAATCTGTTTTTTCAAGGCTCATTAGTATCGTTTTGATAACAAGTTTTTTTTTTCAGCATAAATATAAACTAATCTAAATTCTTGCTAAATAATAACAATGTTTGGGACTTCATGCATATGAATTTTCCACATAAGTAATGATACTGAGATTGGTGTTAATGTCCACATCATACCACATAGATTCTTATGATGTTAATGATGAATGATGAGGGGTTGGGAGCGTTTGCTGAATATGTGCATGCTACGAAGCCCGACCTCAATTATAGTGCGCATCTAAACTCAGCCCACTAGTATAGTTGACTGCCTAATTCAATGAAAGGCTTAAAAAGCGAGGTCGAAAACAAAAGAAGAAGGGAAACACGGAAAGACCTAATTTAATCATTAAACAAAAGAAAAGAGGATCCAAAACTCGTTTAGACATATTACAACATTAATTTGTTCCCTGTGTATGAGCATGATGATTTGAAATTGTCCTTTGTTTAATTAACTGCAAAATTTTTCCATCAAGAGTGGGGGTAACTTTTATCACAAATTTTTTGCCTCTTGATTTTTTGAGGAAGGAGGGGAAGGGGGCCCACATGTTTGCCACTAGGATTACAAGACATGGAGATTTTCATGAATAACCAATGAGGAGGATAGTTAATAGACGACAAGGGGACAAGTGGGTTCCTCACGGCTCCCCACCAAATCATCAACCGGGCTTCCAAGTTGTGTGCAATAGGCTTTGACCCAAATCATGGGTGCGGGCCCACACTCTCACGTTTTTGCCATAAATTTCCCAAGCCTTGTCTGTCTGCCCCTGCGTGCAAGCCGAAAATTTTTTGACTTCTTTCCTGTAAGTTTTAAGTATTTTAAATTAAGATTAAACGGTAATAGTTATTTTTAGAACACATATTAAATGTGCTTTACAAATATTCAAATATTTCTCTTGCAAGCCTCTATTACGGCTTCTCTTTATGGTCTTTCCTTGTCCACCGCTCTTCTTATATATATTCCTATAGCGTGGTTCATTCTATTTTTACATAATTAAATTTAGATAAACGTGATTTTGACATAAAGTTATTTATATTTAATAGTTACTTAAAAATAATTATACTAAAAAATAATAAATTTTTACTTCTCTCAAATTAATGTTAGAGATAAAAGTTAATTTCGATCACTCAAAATCAAACATAACTCAAAATTAGGGGAATCAATTTTGAGACCTCCAAATGGTTTTCCAAATATACTATGCTATGAATTGAAATTCATTATTGGTATAAAAATGTTTATACCTTATTATTTGTATATAGTTGACAATAGAACGATTCAAATAAAAGGAGAGATTTAATTTTTATGCAAGATGAAAAATGCTCTGATGCTGAAATGAAAGATAATGCAAAAGTCGTAATTTAAAAAAAAAAAGCCTTGAACATCAAATCAATTCTTATTTAAATAAATAAATAACAAAGAGTTGTTATTAATGGAGATTCACTCACTTTTAATTGAGTTTCTATTCATATCATGATTTCAGTTCAATTATTATTATTATTTTTCAATGAGAGACCATTAGTGAATATTTTTGTAAGTCATTAATAAATTTAGAGATATGTTGCCATCTTAACCTGGGATAAGTCTTTACTTTTCACACTAAATTTTTTACCAGATAGAAGAGGAAGATTAGAAATAGTAACTAACATGTCACAAGGGTAAGCTAATTACAGCATTATTTATCCTTTGCATTGATATGAAACCTCATCACATAAATGAACTTGTAACAAACTTAATATCAATAAATGACTTCTTTGGAGCAGAAGCAAGCAAGTCTTAGGAGTATGGAAGCTAAGAATGAGAGAGGAAATTAAATAATATGGAATAAAATGACAAAATTGAATTTAAGTGTATTTAAGAGGCAATTCAAAACGAAAGAATGGAATCACTTTTGCCTTGTTATTCAAAGTCCTCACTTTTTTGTTCCTTCAAATTTGAGAATGAAAGAGGAAATACATGACTGTACTTTTCATTATAAATCATCCCATTGTAACCTCTATATATAAAACTTTCACAATAGTCTTAGAGCAACTCCTGCAAGGAAAATGCAAGTCTCATTTCTAACGAAATGGTTTGGGACATAATGAAACTAATAATTGGAATCACTTTGACAATGATAAGAAATCAGCTTTGTTATAAAGAATTGTTATAGTTAGTCTTTGATATGTTAGCTCAGTTAGTTAACTTTGCTGAGTTAGTTAACTTTGTTATAGTTGTCAAAGTCTGTTAGTCATAGTTCTCCATATATATACAGCTCTTTGTACTCAATCATTCATACAAGTGAAATATACATGAAATACATTTCTCAAACTCCCTCTTTGCTCTGAACACTTTCTTCCTTTTAGTTCTGGAGACTGATACCTATTATGGTATCAGAGCTCTAGGATCCAAGGGAACCTAAGCTCACCACACCCTTTCGCAATGGCTACACCATCAACAATGGCTGCACCCAAAACCTTCTCAAATTTCCTAGCCACTAAGCTAGACAAGGACAACTTTGTCACATGGAGACATCAAGTTCTTTTCTCCATCAAAGCAAACAAGCTCAAGGAGCATCTGGAGAAGGACAAAGTCCCCCGCAGATTTGCTACTCAAGAAGATGAAACTCTCGGCAAAGAAACCCAAGAATTCATGGACTGGGAGCTGCAAGATAATCACCTCACTGCATGGTTATTAGCCTCTATGGAAAGCGCATTTACAAATCGCATGGTTGCCTGTGACTACGTGTAACACCCTCTTATAAAATAACTAATAATATGAATTTACACATGAAACACAATGGTTAACATTAAATAAAGAAATTACAAGTATAAGGTTCTAGCAATGACAACTTAATGTCATTAAGTACAAACTGAATATTTCTATAATTTGTAACATAAAATCAAACATTAATTAAACATAAGTCATGAGTTTTTAGCAGCTGCCATCCATTCAGTGTTACTTGACTAATCTGAAACCACCAGAAATAAAAATAAAGGGAAATGAGAATTTATAAAAATTCCCAGTAGAAAATGAATGGTTTCAAAAATATTTGAACTATGATTGGTTCCAGCCGTGTCTGCACGGGAAATACACATGACTATAGTAACGTTATATGAATATAATCAGTTATCATGAAATATGTCATGTAGAACCTGTTATGCATAGAATATGTCATGCATATCTTATCAAAATTATGATTTGCTTTACTTTAGTTTCTCTTTCATTTGTCTGCTTGTCTCAAACATAGTTGAAGGCCTTATCTTAGGGAATTCCCATTCTTTCATATTGTTCTTAACATCGTGATGACAAAACAAGACACTTACGCCATTCCAACCAAGGCAGGTAACATAAAAGGATCTTACATTTATCCCTCTGCCTTATTTGTGGTTAGCGGCACATCTTAATTAATCATGTTCTTTTAAAAGTTATTTTGCATAATTTCACAATAAAGAATTTCACATGATAAATTAATAAATGAAACTTAAATAAATATTGTTACTCAACAATTTAAATAGTGAAACATAAATACATAAATTTATAAATTCATGCATCAATAAATTGGGCCAAAAGAGTAGAAGTTATATCCAATAAATTAATGTACAATAGATAACAACATAAATAAGAAGGACTATTTAATTAATTTAAATTAAACTTTAAATCGCATAAATATAAATATTAATATAAATAAGAAACTGGAGCGGCGATACTCCGCACTGGACCAGTAGAGGGAGAAGAGAATACTTATAATTAAATAATAAAAGAAACTGGAACGGCGGTACTCCGCACTGGACCAGTAAAGGGAGAGAGAATCATTATAATTAAGTGATAAAAGAAACCGGAGCGCGGTAAACCGACGGGACCGGTAGGGAGAGAAGAGGATTATTTTTTATTAGTATTATTTTACTATTCAGGTTCATGATCATTAATAGTATAAAAACAATTGACTATGAGCATCTGTGATAAAAATGATAGTGCATAAAATGAATAGTAATAATAATAACTGTAGTCATGATTTTAGTTGGCATAAAAAATAAATTCATTCCCTACCTTAAATTCTGCCGGAAGATGAAAATTGCATACACCTATTGAACTTTGTAGTATACTAACCTTACTATCTCTTTTTTTTTAATTCTTTCTCTCTCTTCCCTTTTCTTTCTTTCTCTCGTTCTTTTCTCCTCTCTCTCCTCTCTCCTCTCTTTTTCTCTTCTCTTTCTCTTCCTCACGTTCTCTCTCACTGTCACTCCATCACCCACACACACCCACACACACATATATATATAGATGAACAGCTCACAGAAATGAAGTTTCTGTGGCTGAAATGTTGTGGGTGAGTGGCGGTGCTGTGTGCGCCGCCCCCCTTTCTTTTTTTTTTTGGTGTACTACCTTTATTTTTTGTGTGTAAAAATTATACACCTAATTATTAATACTTAACATATTATTATTTATTACACTTAATAAATCTTATTCTTAATTTAGTACAATGTACTATGAGTTTATTGTCACTAGTTTATTATCTTATTTTATACAGTTAATATTTGTAGTTTAAAGTTTTGGTCTAATATTTAAAATAATTGTTGATATATAAAATTACTAAGTAAGAGCATAACTTAAAATTATTACACATAAACTATTTTATTTTTATTATTATTATTATTATTTAAAAAAAAGGGATGTTACACTACGCCTATCAAGTTTGGAATAGAGTTGAAACACACTTTGCTTCCAAGACCAGAGCCAGAATAAAGCAATTAAAAATGCGACTCAAAGCCATCAAGAAACAAGGCGACAATGCTACTGATTATCTTCTCAGGATCAAGAAGCTTGTTGATTCACTGGCACTGGTTGGAGCTCCACTTTCGACTGAAGAACACATAGAAGTGATTCTTGATGGCCTCAATGAAGATTATAGTGCAATGATCACTACAATTTTGTCGCACCCTGATTCATTCTTAGTTGAGGAATTGGAGGCCCTATTAATGGCGTAAGAAGATCTTATTGAACATTTCAAGAAAGATGATAGCTCAATCTTACAAGCTAATATGGCACAAATGTCAGTTCAAGGTTCAAGAAATGGAAATCGAAGAACTTTCAATTGAGGTCGAGGAAGAGGAAGATCAAACCGGGGTGGAAGATCCTTTTGGCAGAACAACAACCACCCTCAATGCTAACTTTGTGGCAACATGGGTCACACTATATGGCAGTGTTTCCATCGGTTTGATCAAGAATTCCAAAACCCCAACAAAGTGGCTAGCACTTCTCCTGCACCGCCGTCCTCCTTCTTTCACAATCCTCGCACATTTGTAGCCACTGCCTCTATTGTTGCAAATCCAGCATGGTACCCAGATTCAGGGGCCTTACGTCATGTAACTGTTGACCACATTGACCTTCTCAAAAGCTCAGAATTTGAAGGCTCTGAGCAAGTTCAGATTGGGAATGGGTCAGGTATTGACATTAAAAGCGTTGGCAGCTCTGCATTGCATTCCATTTCTTCTGATAATGTCTTTTATCTTAATAATCTGTTGCATGTTCCACAAATTTCTAAAAATATGATATCTGTCTCCAAGTTTGCTAAAGATAACCATGTCTATTTTGAATTCTTTCCTGATGAATGCTTTGTTAAATCACAGGTTACCAAGGAAATTCTACTCCACGCCCCTCTTAAGAATGGACTTTACAAATTTAGCAATGTTCAAATTCCAAAAGAACTAATTACTGCTTTAGTTTCTCATTGCCAAACTGTACCTAGTCAATTACTTTGGCATAGAAGATTAGGCCATCCTGCTTTTAAGATTCTGTCTCGTGTTATGCAATGCTGTAAAATTCCCATAAGTTGTAATGCAAAAGTTACTCCTCTCAATAAAGATTTACTTCCCAATTTTGTTTGCAAAGATTGTTGTATGGCTAAATCACATCAATTACCCTTTGCTACTGTTGGCACTAAGTATGATACACCACTTCAACTTGTAATTTCTGATATTTAGGGCCCTGCAACCACAATATCAGCCTCTGGTTTCAGATATTACATAATCTTCATAGATGCTCATACTAGGTACACCTGCACTTACTTATTAGTAAATAAATCTCAATCTCTCTCAGCCTTTATGCAATACAAAGCCTTTGTAGAAAACCAAACTGACTACACAATAAAAGCTCTTCAAATAGATAATGGAGGTGAATATTTGTCCTCCGCATTCACCAATTACCTTAAAACCAATGGCATTTATCACAGGCTTAGTTGCCCTTATATACATCAACAAAATGGATGTGCTGAAAGAAAACACAGGCATATTACTAAGATGAGACTATCCCTTCTAGCCACAGCTTCTATCCCTTTAAAATTCTGGGATGAAGCCTTTATATTAGCTACTTTTCTCATTAATAGACTACCGTCTCCTAACACCAATAACCAGTCCCATTATGAATTGTTTCTTTCACAAAATTCCTCAATATGATCAACTTAAAGTCTTTGGTTGTGCATGTTATCCCCATCTTAGACCTTTTAACAAACATAAATTTGACTTCAAATCCCATCAATGTGTTTTTATTGGTTATTCCCCTCAGCATAAAGGTTACAAATGTTTGTCTCAATCAGGCAAAATTATAATTTCTCAAAATGTAGTGTTTGTTGAATATGAATTTCCATACTCCAACTTGTTTCTCATTGATTCTAGTTCTAAACCAACTAACCATATCACGTCTGCCATGCCCATGCATTTTGCTAACACCAGTAGTTTTGCTGCTTTGCATGTTTTCGATTTAACATCTGCAGGACACTCAACTCAAATAGAAAGTTTTCCAACTGAAGTCTCAGTCCTTGTTCCTACTGGCTCTCGAACCAACACTGCCACTCATTTATCTCAGCATACTGCACTAATTATAATCTCAGATAATTAACACGCCATGCAAACCAAGGCCAAATCTGACAGTTTTAAACCAAAATCCTATATAGCAGCTTTGCTCAATTCTAATATCGACTTAACACAAATTGAGCCCAAGACAATAAGCCAAGCCCTTACCTATCCTCACTGGCTTAAGGCAATGCAGGAAAAGTTTCAAGCTCTCCAAGCCAATTAAGCATGGATACTAGTCTCCAAACCACCCAATACCAACCCTATAAGTTGCAAGTGGGTGTTTTGGGTTAAAAGACACCCATATGGCTCTGTCTAAAAATACAAAGCCAGACTTGTGAAGGATTCCATCAAGGGGAAGAATTAGACTTTGCTAAAATTTTCAGTCTAGTCATCAAGCCCTCTACTGTTAGACTTGTACTCTCTATTGCAATAACCAAGGGTTGGCAAATTAGGCAATTTGACTTCAATAATGCATTTCTCAATGGTGATCTTCAAGAGGAAGTCTTCATGACACAACCTGAGGGTTTTGAACAAATTCCTTCTACTCATGTGTGTAAGTTGACAAAAACACTCTATGGACTTAAACAAGCTCCCAGAGCTTGGTTCTCTAAACTCAGCAGCACTTTACGCAAGTTTGGTTTCCACAATACCAAGGCAGATACCTCTCTTTTCATCAGAATCTCCCCTACTTTAGTCATCTATATTCTGGTATATATTGATGATATTTTAGTTACTGGGTCTAGTTCTCAAGACATTGCTCAACTTATTACTGATCTACATAGCACTTTTGCTCTCAAAGACCTTGGAGATGTGAGCTTCTTCTTAGGCATTGAAGTAATCAGACTTCCCTGTGGTGCAATTCAATTAAGTCAAACACAATATGTCACTGATTTACTTTCAAGGGCTGGAATGACTGCCCCCAAACCAATACCAACCCCTATGATCTCCTCTTTGAAACCTTCAGCCAGTGGAAGCTCACCAGTTCAAGATCCTCATCTTTACAGGTTAGTGGTTGGAGCACTTCAAATATGCAACAATCACTCGCCCTAACTTATCTTATGCTGTCAATAAAGTCAGCCAATTTATGCACAACACTCTTAAGGAGCATTGGAAAGCTATCAAAAGAATCCTAAGGTATCTAGCTGGAACCACTCAGCATGGCCTGGTCTTTCAGCCCTGCCAAGAACTCAGATTACTGGCCTTTTGTGATTCAGACTGGGGATCTGATGCTGATGATAGAAAATCAACATCAGGTTCCTGTGTGTATCTAGGCAGCAACCTCATTTCCTGGTCCATCTAAAAGCAAGCAACAGTCTCAAGGTCTAGTACAGAGGCTGAATTTCGAAGCTTAGCAGCTACATTTGCAGAACTTACTTAGTTGCAAACCCTTTTGAAGGAGCTTCACATTCCCATTTCAGGTCCTCCAACTGTCTTCTATGATAACATCAGTGCTATCTAATTAGCAGCCAACCCCGTTCTGTATAATAGGACTAAGCACTTTGAAATTGACCTTTACTTTGTTAGAGATAAAGTAGTTTAGCAACAAATACTTGTGTCGCATGTACCTGCCATAGATCAGATTGTTGATGCACTTACCAAGCCTCTCTCTGCTACCTTGTTCACTAAACTTAGGAGCAAACTCAGGGTTCTGCCTCCATCACCCATGAGTTTAATGGGGGGTGATAAGAGATAAGCTTTGTTATAAAGAATTGTTATAGTTAGTCTTTGATATGTTAGCTGAGTTAGTTAGCTTTGTTATAGTTGTCACAAGTGAAATATACATGAAGTACATTTCTCAAACTCTCTCTTTTCTCTGAACACTTTCTTCCTTTTAGTTCTAGAGACTGATACCTATTAGACAAGAGGTATGTCTAGTCTAATTGAAGTGTGACTCATCGCATTTACAAATTATATGTAATTGGCAAGTGAGAAATGTCCACGTATTCCACACCCACCCCCCCCCCCCCCGGCGCCCAAAAAAAAACCCCGCCCCACCTTATTTGTCTAAAGAAAAAAACACATAAATTAAACAACTAATAAATGAATATTGATAATGATTAAAAAGTTATGTAAGTGGATCAAATTGCCTCTATTTAAAAATAGAAGTAATGTCACAATTAATTATATCAAGAATAGTATAAAAAAATGAATGCTTCCCTTATATAACAAATGGACAAATATTTTGAAAAAAAATAGTAAACTTCACATATGGAGTGAAAGGAATATAGTAGCATTTTAAAAAGAAAAAAAACAAGCAAGAGCGAAGCTAGACTCTTTTTTAGGGAAGGCTAGTACTAAGAGATAATATACATACAAAGAGTAATGATATATATCCTATGATTTTTACCTAACCCAAAAGTATATATAAAAAAGTAACAATAAATAAAAAATAACAAAATCCTAAGTTGGTCCTCGATAAAAATAACATGAACAAATTGGCATCTAAAAAAACACATTTTGTGGTTTATCACAATTAAAAATGCATGATAAGTTAGCTCATTCTTAATATTTTGATGGACTTATTTGTCCTATTTGTGTTTTATTAGCAGTAAATTTGAATTATTTTATAAATTATTAAAGATCAGTTTTTCAAAGAAATCCTTCGAAAATCCTAAGGAATGTACTAACTTGTCCTATATTTTAAATTGTGAGATATCACAAAATGTTTTTTTAGTGTTATTTTTGGGTAAGGCCAAATTAGGAATTTGCTCTGAAAGAAAATACACATATTCCATATCCAGAACTCAAGAAACACACATATACATACAACATATTGCTTATTACAATATTTAAAGATCTAAATAATAAGTAAAAAGATTTAAAAGAAATAATCTCAAATATTTGAATTACATTTTCTGAATTTAAATAGAAAACAAGCAATAAAAAACTAAAATAATAGTGGGTGATAAAATTGGACTATTTAGATATTGGGCTTATCTAATTTCTTCTAGTAATAATATATAATCATACAAATTCTTCAAACATATAAAAAATTTGGAAGAGGGGATTGTGTGTGTGCCTGTGTCTATATATATATAATAAAATTATAAAATTTAAGTGGTGCTGATATGAGATGCCACCCCTTTGAAGCAAGTAACCATTTGAGTAAACACACGTTATCATATTATGCATGAGACTTGGGAACGTGATCAACACGTGAGAAATCCAATCCTCAAGTAAGTCCCGTGACTTCTGAGTCTCTCTATATTCATAAAATAATATACTTTTCATTCAGAAATCATAACCTCCTTTAAAACTCTATATAAATTTTATATCTGGAATTATAAAACTGAGATACTTGGGGGCTGTTTGGAAGTGTTTTTTTGTTTTTGTTTTTAAAAACTATTTCCTAAAACAATTCTAAGTTCAATTTTTTAAAACAAAAGAACAGAAAAACCTGTTTGGTAATTTAACTTCAAAAATAGTTTTATAATGATAAAAAATAGAAAACTTGCTTGGATAGTTTTTTAAAAAAACAATTTTTACAACTAATAAAACAAAAAACTGATTGGCAAATTAACATTAAACTCAATATCAATATCAAAAACACAACCTCCATGACCACCTATCACTACCACCATCACCACCAACCCCACTTTCACATCACCACTTTCACCACCAGCCATACTTTCACACCACCACTGTACATAACCCAACCAAAATCGAGTCAGAAATGAAATAAAACCAAACAGCACATCAAAACCAAAACAAACCCAAAACCATAACCCAACCAGAATCAAAACCAAAAGCAAAATCATGAAAAGGGAAGAAGAGCATCCACCAACAACACAGCCCCACCGCCGCCAACAACACAGCCCCACCGCCGTGACCATCGTTGTAACCACCACCATGAATCACCTCAACCAACACCACAAAACAATTTTTAAAATTAATAAAACAAAAACAACTTCCAGCAAATTTCTTCATCAACCATAATATTCATTTATCATCATTATCATCAATAACCCATCTCAATCCCAAAATCTTCAAACCACAACCCAAGATCAGAAACACAAACCAAACCCAAACCATTCAATAACCCATTCCAAAAACACAAAAGAAGATGAGAAGAATCGCGAACAACCTTAGAGCACAGCGAAGCATAGCGGATCGCTAGCCAGGTTCGTCGGGGTTTGGTCGCGGGGCTGGGTTACGAAGCTTGGTCCCAGAGCTGGGTCGTGGGGCGTGGGTCGCCAAGCCTTGGTTGTGGGGCTTCAGTCGTCGAGGCTTGGTTGCAGAGGAGCTTGGTCGAGGGGCGGGGTCATGATCGCGGAGGAGCTTGGTTGAGGGGCGAGGTCATGATCGCGGAGGAGCTTGGTTGAGGGGGCTTGGTCGCGAAGGCTGGGTGGCTCAGTCGAGGGGCTTGGTCGCCTGGGAGCAGAAGGAGAGAAGAAGGATGAAGGAGCAGAAAAAAAATAAACGATGGAGTTGAGCAACGAGATTCAAAGCCTGGCAATAACACAAGATCAACAATTTTACAAGTTTGCCACCGTGTTTTCCTTGTTTTTAAAAACAGAAGTGTTGAAAATAGGTTTAACTGTTTTGCCTTTTTTGTTTTTAAAAAGCTACTTCTGTTTTTTAGTTCTTAAAAACTATGTTAAGAAATTATTCTACCAAGCAAGTTTCTTGGTTTTTTTACTTTTAAAAATCAAAAACAATTTTTAAAAGTTGTTGCCAAACAGACTGTTAATATATTAAGCTTTGAAAACATCTTAATCATACTCTGAAAACATGTGATCTGAATCATGAATACATCTCTAGTGTATCACATGCACTCCAATCAAACTCTATAATTTCAAACCCATACTTGTGAACTGAAAACATATACATAACTGTCCAAATACTAAAAACAAATACATAATCTGAAAGTAATGCATAGCTCGGATCCTGCATGTACACTTACTGGAGCACTCTACTTTAACAAGACTTTAAACCAGGCCTTACTCCAAAGTAAGACTCACCACTGAGAGCAACTGCGTCTGCCAAACCGGAGTCTAGGCTACAGCTGTACCTGCAATTATGAGGAAGAATGGAGAGGGATGAATCAACGGACTCAATGAGTGAGCTCTCATGCATCACCCACATAGGACAACCAAGGAATATACTATAATGCAATATATATGCAACAATCATAAACTGTTTGATATTCATGTACACAATCTCATAGAAAATATATCTCCGTATTCATAAATTCATAGAAAAATATCTCTAAATTCTTACTCCAACAAGAAAATCATTTCTCATATATATAATATTTCCTGGATCATATATTCTCTGAAAACATTAATAATAGTACTCTAATAAAGAAACACGAATTTTAGTTATGCCTTGCATAACGATACGTTCTCTAGCTATGCATGTCAACCATGGCATAGCAATTTCTTTACTCTATGATCCATCAAGGATCTAAATCGGACACCTAAATAGGTTATATTCTTTACTCTATGAGATTGTCCTTTCGGGATAACTTGGTACCAAGGTTAACAATCGGGGTTCAGTCGTTAACTCACTGTCTGTTTCTCTATAGCTACCGTCTAGTCTCTAATTCAATAAACATATTATTTTCTCTAAATCTCTATCATATACTCTAATCTAGGTATCGAACTATTTCGTACATAGATACTCTATTCCTTGAAATCATCAAGACAATTCATAAAATCTCTAGATACAATCATACTCATACTTTAGCTCTTTATGAAACCGTTTAAATATGAAAACTCCTGAAATTCTAAAAGCTCATGACTCATACATCTCTAGCAACCTGACTTTAGCATAACTGTGACTGTAAAATCATATCCAAGGATCACCTGCTTGCAGGCATTTCAATTTCAAGCTCACAGAATATGTATCTGGCAATCACTACGAATCGTACTGAATTCCATATTTTTAGAATATCACAAAAACTGACTTTCTAAAATCTCATTTTTCAAGATAACCTCTTTTATAACTTAATAACTCCAGTATCAACTTTGAAATGGAGAAGTCCACTATCAAAAAATCTCTAGTATTATAAAAAAAAAACATCTCTGCTTTATAGTCTTTACCAAAATATCTTAACCGATACTCTAAAATCATCGTTCAAAATCTCTAGTCTTGAAGTATAAATATGTCATAACTCTTGAAACATGCTGGATATACTAACAACTTAGTAAATCATATATTTTTGCAATAAATCTCTTCATGAATATATATAAAACATTTTCATAGCAATCTATACATCAATCATAGTCCCATGGTTTTCTAAAACACATAATTTACACTCATTAAAAATCATGCCTTTTGTCTAGCTTGTCATACTTGCAAAATCATATATATATAATCATAAGTTCATCTCTAATGTCATATTTGACAATCATCATGCAAGAAACATATGCATAGTGATGAAACTAAGGCTATGAGATCAAACTCATTCATCGTTTGAAGCCGAGAGTATGTAAGCACTACCAAATTGACCTCCAAAGCATGGAATGGCACTAACAACTGCCATAGAGCAACATTGACTCAAGATTAATCTTCGCTAATCTCTAAATAACTCTAATCTAGCTCTAACAACATTGGAGGATCACCCTCACTTAACAACAATGGGAAAAATAATAAAGTTTAAACCATGGAACATGTAAAAGAGAGGAAGGAGATGACAAAACCAACATAAACTCTTACCTTTGATCTTGGAAGGAGAAGGATTGATGATGGATTGGCAAAGAAATATTAGGAGAAGGTTTGGAGATGGAAGGTTTCAATTTGGGGAAGACAGAGCCCGAGTTTAGGGTTTAAAAAGGGGGTAGAGGAGTTCATTAAGTGAAACGACGTCGTTTGAAACTGTTTTTGTCCAACTGACACCACTATAGCGGTCTGGCCGCCACCCACTCCCCCTACAGGCACACCCAAAATAGTAGGCAATAAGTCATTCACACATCTAGATTGTCTTAATACTCACTTATTTATATTTATTTCCTTATTTATTTTATTCTCCATTTACTTGAAAACATAAATGTAAATAAGGAAATACACCTTATTCGGATTCAAATAAATATCACAAAAATCAAAATCCCAACAAATCAAAATCCAAATTTTGGGTTTTAGTTCAAATTCAAATTTTTTTGAGATTTTCTAAACTTGTGGGCTAAAAACGAAACGTTTAAAGGTTTCATAAAATTAATTAAAAATCACTCTTTAACTTGTTTTGCTCTTAGGAACCATTACTAGGATTTTGATCCCAAGAAAGTGGCTCCAACATATAGCCTTCCAAGGAGGTGTAGGTTCAAACTTAGCAAAATCTAAGACCTGACAACATGGGTGGGTCCCAACATACCCTAGGGTCATACTGAACTTGTCCAAGGACACGTGTACCTGGGGTATCACACCTCTATTGATTAGGAAGAGTACAATTGAGTTAGATGATGTGACTACTATCTTGTGAGAGGATCAGAGAATGCAAAGGAATAACATCATGATATGATTTGGGAACGTGATTGGCACGTGGGAAACCTAATCCCCATGTAAACCTTATGGCCGTGGAGGCATACTATATGCATAATCAAATAATTTTCTTATCTAAATAGATCCAAATGTTAAATTCGAAACATGCTTAGCATATTTAAATTCATTTCGTAAACCAAGTTTAATATTCATAATCATGAAATAAAATATAATTGAGTTGCTTTACACCAAAACCATGAAAGTCATATAAGTGTAATTACATATCCAACAAAATCATAGTAACAGAATGAATATATGCATGGTCTGGGACACTACCCACATAGTCACTGGAGCACTCCAAGAAGGAAATAAACTGAATATTTGGCTACAAAGTGAAGCTCACCTAACTGAAGCACTACTACTATTGAGGAGGAGGCTAGGAAAGATCAAAAGCAACAATTGCATCTATAAGGGGGAAATAAGATAGGTGAGTTTCATCTAAAATTCAGTGAGCAAATTCTCACCTGTAACCTCTACATGGGACAACCAACAAGGATACATAATAATGATATTGCAACAGGCATAAATTAGTTTCATATTTAAATACATAGTAATTCAAAAACCAATAATTCGAGTATGGCATGTAAAACAACAAATTAATAGAGAAACCATAGTCATTGACAACAAATAATAATAATAACAATACTATGATATCTGAAGGACACCTAACAAAGTCCCATATTGGACATTTAACAATGTTTCATTCTCTGAATACTCTGATAGAATCGAGATTGTCCTATGATGGACAACTTGAAACCAAGGCTAAGGATCTTACAGTTGTTAACTCCATGCTTATTCCTCTATAGTTACCGTATGGCTAAAAATCATGTAAACTAAATAAATTCTCTATCTTGTATACTTGGGATCTAACTCTTATTCTTGGAAAACATTATTTCATAAATATAAAATTCCAATAAATGCTAAGCATACATAGCATCATTGATAAATCATATGTTTAATCATAATTGCTTATTAAATCATTTAAACAAATTATGGTCCCATGGGTTTTCTAAGACATGTTTTATAATGCACTTGAAAACATAATTATTAAACTTGTCATGATTCCATAGTAAATCATACTAATCATGAAATAATTTCTAAAACCATGTTCCAATATCATTATGCAAGGAAAATATCTTTAATGACAAAAAATAAAGGTCACAGGCTTTAATCCACTCACCTTAAGGGATGGAACATGAGGTGTCAGCATCAATGGAGCTTTGGAAAGCAGGAATGACACAAACGCCTAGTATGGAAACAACATAAACACATGAATAAACTATAAGCTCACTAGAACTACTTTATGAACATTAGGAGAGTACCCAAACTTGACAATAATCAAGAATAACAATACCTAATCACATGGAAAAGGAAGAAAATAGAAGAATCTAGCATAATCCATAGACAAATCCTCATATTGAAGCATGGAGGAAGTAGGATTGGGGGAGGAAAAGAGTGAAGAGTGGAAGAGGAGGCTTGGTTCATGTTTTTGGAGGCTTAAACACGTGGGGAAGGGTTTTTTTATAGTATAGGAAAGTCATTTATGAAACTACATCATTTTGACGCCTGTCAGTGTCAAAGGGATTTCACCACTCTAACCTATCTGGCTCATGTGCTTGTTGTAGCGTGCCTGACTGGCTCATCTGCTTGCTGCGGCAAGCATTTCTCGTTGTAGCAAGCCTGTTTGGCATAGAAATGCAGAGTTCAGCAACTTTTTGGTTTTCAGTGATCCCGGGGTTTCCAGGGTACCTAAAGGTTGTGCTAGACTTAACCAATGATACGTGATCCTGAGACATCACAAATGACCATACCAGTGATGATGGAAGATTCCTGGCTATGGATAGTTCTCATAGAGGAATGACAACTCTTGATAGATGAAGAGGTGGACAACAGGAAAAGTATAAAGAAAGAGGCTTCAGTAAGGTGACATGCCACTTTCATGAGGAGAAATGGCACATCTAATATCAATGTCCAACATGAAAAAATATTTGAAGAGTTTAAAATAGCTCAAAGGAAAAGTTCATTTAATTGAATCCTCAATGATTGAGATCTATATCATGTAGGGAGTGCTGATAATAATTCTATTGAGGGTCATTCTAAGTAAGTGCTAGATTCTGTTGTTGATGTGTTTGCATGTAAGGATCAAACCATGTTTACTGCCTTACATACAAATGGAGATTTGGTTGTATCAATGTGGGTAAGAAATTGAAGATGAAATTAAAGTTGAAGGCATAGGAAGAGCTCATTTAAAGCTCCAAAATGGTAGTACGAAACAATCCTAATGTGAGGTACATGCCTAATTCCAATGTCAGCATTATTACATTGAGAGGGATAACATCACATGGATACAGATATGTGGAAATTGGAAAGACATGCAAAGTGTACAAGGAGTCGCTTGATTCCATGAGGCAGAAAAGGCGAGAAGAACATTTGCTATTTTGAAAGGTCACTCCATAAGGGAAATGTCTAAAAATAGTAAAGATGATGAATACTACAAATGAGTTTAGAGAAGATTGAGATATTTTGAAACTTGACTTAAGAAAGGATTTGTGGTGTGTGAGCCAAGTCCCACATCTATAGATTTGACGAGGAAGGAGACTTTTCTTATAAATAGAACTTTTAGTATTTATTTGTTGCACACCATAGAGATTATACACTAGAAACAGTGCATTTAGCCTATTGGATGGTGAGTTTAGTATGAAGATTTGCAATTTTAGTCATGCAAAAGTTATAAGTTAAAGATTTTATTAGTAAATTATTTTTATCCTTTTGGGATTATGGACGTAGGTTAAAGTGATCGAATCATGTTAAATTTTTTTTTATATTCTTTCATTATATATACATATATATATTTGCTATGTGTTACTCCATTTGCTTTACAATAACTATAAAAAATCAACCAATATACATATAAAAAAAATAAAAATATATCTTGAAAAAGATAAAAAATTATATAAATTGATAAAATTATTATTATTTGATCATTATTACTCATCTTAATAAATATATTAAATATTTAACTAATATATTTATATTAAGAGTATAAATAAAAGGAAAAATTAATATTATTTAAATATTATAAATAAATAGATATTTTAAAATATTAAAAAATTAATAATTAATGTCAAACATATGAGGTTTTATTGCTTTCCCTTGTCACAACAAAAAAAAGCAAAGCAGCATTTAATTCTCCATTCTATCCATTTCCCAAATGGTAACTTTCCATCACGCATTTCTGGCATTTATGCCCACGTTACCAACTTTTTGGCCCACAATTCATGATCGTCGGTCAAACACCCTATAAATATCTTAATAATTTCATCACTCACGCAGATATCATATCCGATATGAATGCTCGAAAGTGATAATAAAATAAAAAGATTTTATTTTTAGATTAATAAAATTAAAAATAAAATTCTATTTATTTATTTATCAAATAATAAAATTACTTATTTTATTCTTTAAATTAAATTTTTCATTTTAAAAAATTTAAATCTGGACAATAATTTTTAAAGTGAGTATCTTATTTTATATAGTAAAATAAAAATATTTTATTTTAAATCAATAAAATTAAAAATAAAATATTTTTTACTTTATTAATATAAAAATAAAATTATTTATTTTACCTTCTAAACTGAGATCTTCAATTTAAAGAATTCAAATCAATCAAATGCCATTGCACAATCAAACACAAAAAGGCATTTTATTTCGTCTTACCTACTTTTTTTATTTTTTGAACCATAGAACGATATCACTTAGTACGATCAAAGCTCTAAAATGAACCTCCAATTTTCAACTAATGACTGTATAAAACTTTTTAAGTGGATTATCTAAACCACACGCGGCCAATCACATAATTGATATTAATAAATATTAGGACTATATCCCCCAGGTCCCAGCCAATACTTATCCCAATCAATTATCTATAATTGAAAATTGAAATTGTCTAGAAAAATTTTGGATGTTAATTTCTGCACCTCGACCAATGTATCAGTTCATTCCTAGTTAATTAACTTTGAGCTGCGTAATTAGTGTAGTGATGATCAATGTCATATAAGCACATAGCTATTGTCAAAAGGAAACCTTTCCATAGTGGTAAAATATTTTTCTCAATGTGTTTTTCTCAAATTACTATTTAGCATAGGACAAAAATGAAAAGTCAATTGGAGGGCTGGAAACTTAAAATCAATGGGCTTGAAATAATAGAGTGTATGTGGGTCATGAGGAAGACTAAAGACTGACAGGTGAAAGCCCGCTTGTCTGTCTATGTTTATATGGGGCAATGAAATTGGTTGGTCTGTGTCCAGAGAGGGAAACCACAGAAAGGCTCAAAGGTTCAATAGCTACAGCTACGGCATTCCAATCATTTCCTCAGATGACCTCTGAACCGACATTAAGACCTAGCTTCTCCTTTTTACAGGATTTCTTTTTCTTTTTTTTTCCTGTTACGAGAATGCGGAGGCATAAGAAATATCGCCACATTGATTTAATGGCGTATCTGAATGTCTAACACATATTAGTATTAAACACATATTTAATTAAAAAAATAATTTTATTAAATTCAGACACACAATAAATATAATTAGACATTATTCTAATTTACTGTGAATGAAGTTTAGACACCCTATAGATATATCTGAGGTAGTTTTTTAAAAAATTTTAATACTAACATGAGCTCAAAATTAATCCTAGTTATTTAGTTGAACCTGTACTATTGGATCATTTTATTTTATTATACAACAAAATAAAAAAATTATATATATATTATATATATATATGCAATATCTATGTCCTCTAATTTTTTGAGTTTGGTGTGCTTTCATATCCATATCAGTGCCTGTGTTTTATAGGATGAAACAGATAACAAATTAATGCGCTTTGATACTTTTTTTTCATATTTTTTTAATAATTTGTAGAAAATATTCAGTTGTTATTGTTCAAACGTCAGGGTTTTTAATAT
Source organism: Dalbergia cochinchinensis (assembly GCA_031216125.1). Lineage (NCBI taxonomy): Eukaryota > Viridiplantae > Streptophyta > Magnoliopsida > Fabales > Fabaceae > Dalbergia > Dalbergia cochinchinensis. Next base: position 39,421,598 of record CM062370.1, read on the forward strand.
TATAATAAGAATCGGCTATTAATAAATATGAAAAGTTCATAAAAATCAGCAATAAAAAAATTTAAATACCAAAAGTTCTCGTTATTTTGTTGAAAAATTCTCTTCTTTTTAGATATGGAAACTATGATGCATTTTTTATATTTTATGTCTCATTCATTTGCAGCAGAATGAAGTTATCTAGGTTTACATCATTTAGAGCTTAGAATCATCTAATCAAGACATAACTAATTTATTGACACTTATAAATTGAGGGTGATTTTTTTCAATATGGGTTATATGAGCAAAATTTTTCATAAAATGAGTTTGTTTGATGATTTATATGAATATGTTTGTGAAATCCTTCAAATGATAGGATTTCATTAAAAAAAAATTGTAATTTTTTTTAAAACTAACTTATTGAAATCATCAACCATATTTAATAAAATATAATTTTTTCAAAAGAAATCTCACCAATAACAACATTTTGTTAATAAATATTATTTTTTTGAATAAAGTGGCTAAAATATTAATTTTTTAATCTAAATATAGTCAACGGCCACATTTCACAAATAAAATATAATTTTTTCCAGATAAAATCTCACTAATAGTAAAATTTCACCATTACAATGTCTATGACAGATCATAATAGTATAATTTCTCCGTTAATATAATATATGAAATATTGATTACTTCATACATATACAAAAAAATAATTACCCTGAAATTGAAGTTTCAAACAGTTATGTGTTTTTAAATTTTCAACGACCTCCAATATTCTACGTGATTAATTTCATAATAAAGGTTTTCCTAACATCTTCATTTATCATATATTATTTGTTAATCAAAACCGATTCAATTATTGGAATTATAGCATGCTTGGATTTGGGCTTGGGAAGGTAATAGTATCAATTTTAATCCCCAAAATTAATGCTGCCAATTTGTTATAATGTTCTAATGAAAACCAAGTTTTGCCCCTATAATTAATTATGTGAGAAGTGAAATTTATTATATATGTCAGATTTTTTTGGAGAAATTAAATAATTTTATTTTAAAATTAATTTTAACTAAATTAATTCTACCTAAAATTAATTCTATAAACGATGGACCAAACACACACTTAAACAATATGACAATGAAAAATATTAGACTATATGGAATTTCTGTTCATTTTTATTCTGGTCTTTATAAGTTATCACAAATATCATAAGCCCATATATATAAGCCTTGCCAAAGCCTATTAAATGTTCAGACCATTTTATATATATACGGAGAGAGAGAGAGAGAGAGAGAGAGAGAGAGAGAGAGAGAGAGAGAGAGAGAGAGAGAGAGAGAGAGAGAGCAATATTTGACAATTTTTAAAAAAAACATGTTGACTCTTGACATTTTTTTATTTTTATAACCAGTCTTGACATATTTTTGTTAGTTATAAACAATATTTTTTTTAACTAATATTTACATTACATTTTAAGATATTTCTTCAATTATATTTTTTATAATTCCATAATTACATTACTTGCAATAACTTTTGAATCTAGAATACCTCATGCATTACTTAAATCACTCGTCACTAAATTAATTCTAATAGCATATATAAAAATATCTTTTTTTATTTTCTAAGGTATCTCCTAATGAATATATTGATTAACCCTTTTATATTGTGTAGACTTATTTAAGAGAATAAATACTAACTATAAATTTTAAATTTATTTCACTTTTAATATGAAAATCAAACTCTGAATATTTAATTAAAAAAAGAAAATGATACTTATCACCTTATGATCCAGTGGTTCTCTTCAAAAATATCTATAGTGATACAAACAATACTATTAATTAGTAAATAATTATAATATCGTTTAAGCAGCAACAACTGCCGGTTCATCTCTTGCCCTTGCCCTTAATTACACGTGCCCCCATCTAACACGGGCCACATATCCTTTGACTTGGACGACCACAGTCAGAAACCTACAACCCTTTTGTGTCTTTACATTGAAACCAGCCTTTAATTTTCCATCTCCCTTCTTCTAAGGGTATTAATTAATAATCTTGTACGACTAATTAATATCCCCATGTTTGTTTATTTGACCTTTCTATATATCTTCTGCTTTTTCTCTCCAAACAATTCACCAGATCCTTTGTTGCTTCTGTTTTCTTCCTCCTTTTCATGTATGTCTCCTTCTGTTTTTCCACTTTACCTTTCTCCTCTCCTTTTTTGATTGCCGATCTTCTTCTTCTGCACCATCTTTTCCATCCTCTTCGTTTTTTCTGTCTCTTTTCTGTGCATCTTCAATTCTATGGCGGTTTTACCTGGAAGCTCCTCCAGCTTGGAATTGACCATATCTGTCCCAGGCTTTGCTTCTGCACCAACTCTTCTTCTCGCGTCATCATCTGGTAAGCACCATATACAAGTTTGCTTTTTTGTCTTTTCTGTATCTTTTACCATCATCTTCTTTTCTTTCTTCATCTTTGTATTTTGATCATCCTTTCTTCTTTACTATTCATCCTTCCTTCCTTCCATTTTGGTGTTCTTGCTGTTTATGGTAACTTCTTTTAATTTTATTGACTTCAATAATAGTTTCCACAATAAAAGTGGCCCCTTTGTTAAATAGCTAGGTTTTTTCTTTTGTATGTGATCTATTTTTTCTTACCCTTAACGGCCTTATCCCTTTTTAAATAAACATTAAAATCATGATCATATCGTACACTGGCTAGCTAGGTTCTATTTTTTACCCTTAATTTTTTTTCTTTTATATGTTCGGTGGTTAAGGAGATCAAGTGATATCTATAAAACAATGTTTTTCTTAGGTGATATACTTACTGGATATCATAGTTAGAAGATAACTATTATTGGTCTGTAAAATATATAAAATTTTGGAAGTACATATATGAATACAATAGGTGACCATAATAAGGCACTGTTTGGTACAGTGAAAGAGTTGGACATAAACCAAGTACCCTCGGAAGAAGAATGGATGGCATCAAACATGGAAGACGAAGAAGAAGGCAGCAATGGAGACCCCCCACGCAAGAAACTCCGTCTCACGAAGGAACAATCCCGTCTCCTTGAAGAAAGTTTTAGACAAAACCACACTTTAAACCCTGTAACCTTCTAATCTCTCTCTCTCTCTCTCACACACACACACACATGCACACACACCCCCCTAATTAGATGCCATTTATTGTGGTTTGCCTCAACATTTAATTAAGACGAATGATGAGTGCGTAATGTATCATTTTTACTTTACTTTTTGGTTTCCTTTTGGTTCTGCAGAAGCAGAAAGAGACATTGGCAATGCAGCTGAAGCTACGACCAAGGCAAGTGGAGGTGTGGTTTCAGAACCGTAGGGCCAGGTATGGCTAATCTAAGTGATGGAAAATGCCATTTTTTGTTGTCATTTGTGACGTGACTTCTTATATATAATTCCATCTTTACCCAATTTTTGCGGAATAACTAATGATAGTTATGGTATAGGGCTCATGAATCTGAATCTGATTCTATACCCCTTATTAATTCGTACTATTTCTTGAAAAAAAGGTTGAAAGCGATCATTTACGCTTGCTTTCACACTATTGCCCATTAATAATAGGTCATGTATAAGGGACGAAATGTGGGTAAGTTGGGATGGAAACCATTTGTTCTCAAAAGGTATTTTCTTTCCTATTTTTTCAATCATGATATATGGTTTGGGGATAGAAGATTTCTATCCGAATCGATTATGTATATTTCACATATTAATAAATAATTAGAAGGCAAGAAAATAGGATGTCTTTTAAAAACAGAAAATTTCCATTCGAATAAATTGTTAGGATTTAAAATGTGTAATAGCTTCACATTTTGAATCTCACAATACCCGTACAACAGCTGCTTTATTTAAAATTCAAGAAAATGAGGAATAAAAGTGTGAAATAACTTAAGGCGAAAAAAAAAAGAGAAAAAGAATTGAATCTGATTGATTGAGAATGGTAGTATTAATAGAAACGAACGTGTATGGTTTATTATCTAATAGAAATTAGAAAATATAACTTAAACTCCGAAAATGGACATGTGCAATAACAAGTTAATAATAATAATAATAGGAGGTTAGTAAGACATAGGAATGACATGAGAATTGCTGGCCGAGCAAATATATGAGCAAATAATCATGTAACTAAAGTGTTACTAAACCATAATTTCAGCTGTGTGCTAAAAAACACAATCATGTTGCCCAAATTAAAGCAGACAACTAGATCATGATAGCACCGCATTTGTGGAGTTTTATTTGGCTTCGTGTGCTGCTCCGATCATCACTGTAATAAGTGCGCCTTTGACCACCCCGAATTGTTCCTTTAGACCAACCATGCATATGATTTTTCAACGATTTATTGGTATAAACATTCATGTATTTAAGTTACCGACACGTATCCATAAAAGCAAACGGGGGTTTGCCACTCTTTTTCCAATAATAAAATTTTGTTTCATAATAATTATTTTTGTCCAGTAGCAACTTTACACTTGGATCCTATCCTCTGTGATGCAGGAGTAGTTCTCATTAGTGCAATTACTAATATATTTAAAGGAAGAAACTTAATTCACGTCGTCTTCCCTCGTGAGAAAACGGTACCATAGAATATTCTGATCTTAAACCACGTTACTTTAATGTGAACAAATTATATTTTCTTACAAGCCACTTTTGTAGTGTTGTAACATATATAATATGACACTTTTGTAATATAAAGGAGTAATGCTATTTTGATCTTAGAATTTGGTATATATATGATTAAAAACTCACAGATGATTAAAAAAGAGATACATGTTGTGTTCTCTTTAGATAAGTGTTTACTTTTACATTCATTTTTTATGTTTTAAAAATTTGTAGAGAATTTTTCATTTGAATTCATTTACTACAATGATATAGTATACTCATAAATAAGTAAGGGCATGTTTGGTTTGCAATAATTTCCTGTTCTAAATTTTTGTATTTGTTATTTTTAGAATTTTATGAAGGAGAAATGAAAATAAAAAATAAAACTAGAAATAAAAATTTATCACTGTTACCTTTTCACTATTTTTTTACAAAACTCCAAAAATAGAAAATATCGGAAATCAAATCAGAAAACAAGCTGATTATAAATTAGTCAAATCATTTTTTATTTAATTTCATATAACAACTATCCTTACTTTCTGTTTCTGGGAGAGAAAAAGAGAGAGAGAAAAAAGAGAGGGGGGGGGATTCTTCTTCTTCTCTTATTAAGTTAGAAATTCTCTCTAGATGTGGTATTCGTGTTTAAATAACTTATATATTCTCGTGTGTATGTGTAACAGCCTCGCATCTTATCGAATTAAAACCACTAAATAAGATGAGATAGTAGATCAGACAATGATTGTTGCTTGCATTTGGAAGCAAGCATATAAAGTATAAACTAACGAAACTGAGTGTATGAGAGTGTGACCCGTGCAATTAATGGGTGTGTTGACTTTAAATGCTAGCTGCATTGGTTGATTAACAATTTTTTTCATCTGATTAGTTTGGTTGATTAACACTTATATATAATATATACACACTGCTTACGCATATATACGTACGTACATACATACATATAGGAGCAAGCTGAAGCAGACAGAGATGGAGTGCGAGTACCTGAAGAGGTGGTTCGGGTCGCTGACAGAGCAGAATCGGAGGCTGCAGAGAGAGGTGGAGGAGCTCAGAGCAATGAAGGTGGGCCCACCCACCGTGCTATCCCCTCACACCACCGACCCACTCCCAGTCCCAGCATCAACCCTAACAATGTGTCCCCGCTGCGAGCGTGTCACCACCACAACCACAACCACCGCAGCCTCCGCCGCCTCCTTGTCGTCTAAAGTACCCACCTCTACTGCTGCTCCTACCCTCTAGTGCATCCCATCCATCACCATCCTGCCTGCGGGTTTCTTATAATTCTACTCTTGCACGCAACCTAATTGGGACAGACATTAACGCTCAACGAAAAACAACAGCGGCAACAACCTGGGGAAAAAAAAGAAGAAAGAGAAACAAGAAAATGGAGATTAGTCAGAAAAATGTTTATAGTTTTTTTTTTTACTTCCTTTTTTTTCTCTTCTTTTTATGGAAAACGTGTTTTAATTTGGAGGTCTAGAGAAAGCTTTTATTATAGTTGTACTTTCAGTTTTAGGTGATCAATGCATGTTTGGTCTTTGGCATGTACTGTCTGGTATGTGTTACTTTTCCAATTTCGTTTCAACTGCAATTCTGGTGTACATTCTCTTTCTATTTTTTATTTTCTTTGTTTTTCCTTAACAAAAAGAACAAGGCCAATTGTACGGCGCAGTTACAGAACAGTGTGTTTGATATAGTTTACATCACAAAAAAGAAAGAAGGTATACTTGCTTTTACAGAGGAGAGAAAAATTTGTTTAGCTATACTTAATGAAAATAGTGTATTAAGTTTAATAGTCTGATTTATTTATATTAATTATTATTAGTAATATTGTTATTTAAGAAAATGTAACAATAATGGAAATATTTTAATTTATTTAAAAAGTTTTTTAGTTCATTTAAAAATATTTTTGACATATTTAGAAGTGATTTGATTTATTTAAAAATAGTTATTTTATTTTTTTACTAAAAAAATTATAATTAAATAGATATTTAAATATGTTTTCAAGTTAAATTATGCTTTCTAAAAGACCGTGTTAAAGCCATAAAAAATACCTATATCAGGTGATAGGTCAAGGCTTAACTATGTGTTAGAAATACAAGTCAAATTTATTTAAGTTAAAACTTAGCCTATCTCAATCTATTTTCACCCCTTATCCTTTTGAGAGGTAAATTACACTAAATGTAAATGTGCAATGACACTAAGGGTGTTAAAATGGATCGACTCGTCTTGTTTAGATCCGTTCTGCCAAAAGCCCACATAAAATGGGACAGAGCAGACTGGCCCGCTAAAATAAAATGGACTGAAATAGTCAACCCAGCCCATTTTAGGGTGGGCTTGCCAACTCATCAAAAAATAAAAAAATTCAAAAAAATTATTTTTTAATATTAGGATGAATTTTGTTAAAAAAAGTTTTTAAATAATACTTTTTATTTATATATATCCAATTTTTGAAAATCCATAATAACTATATATTAATTTGGACTAAAAAATATTATTATTAATAGTATTATTTGTGAGTTATAAGACTGTTTTACTTTTAAGTTTTAACTTTGAGTGAATAGTATTAACTGTATAATATTACTGTATTCATGACTGTACATATTTCTTTTTTAGGTTACATGTTTTTTACTTTTTTATCAATAAATTATAATTTTTTCTTAAAAAAAAGATTTGGCCTGCGAGTTAAGCCCGTCCCAATCCATCAAAACCCGTGAGTTAGACGGGTTAGAATTTTTTGGCAGGTTCAAAACTTCAATCCAGCCCACTAAACATGGCAGGCTTAGTGGACCAACATGGTGAGCTCAACCTATTTTAACATTCTAAATGACACCAACTGACCAAAGCATTCGCCGAAGAGTAATAACTTTGATTATATCTTGATGTTTGATAACGAGTAGTGTTAAGAAATGATATGAATTGAAATATAATGAAATTAGTATATACATAATCCTTTGCATTTTCATTCATTGAATGTAAAAGAAAAGAGAAGAAAGTGATAGAAGTGGAAAAAGATACAAATCACTTATTTTTTCACGAATTAAGATGATTCATAATTACAAAGTTAGAGAGTAATTAATAAAATTTTAAATTTTAGGGACTAAAATGATTTATGTACATAATTTTAAGAGTCAAAGTGAATATTAAGTTGAAGAACAATCTCTATTGTTGTAACTTATGACTTATTCGACAAAAATATTTGCATTCTGATAAATTTTTACTAAACTTTTAAATTTTTTATAGCATTATTAATACTTGCAGAAATTAGAGGCATTACTATGATTAAAATTAAATCAGACAGTTTGACCCGTGTTAATAGCATGTTTGGAAAACTCTTCAAAATTGGTGTTTTTTTTCCTTAAGAGCTGTTTTGAAAAAAATCAATCATGTTTGGTTGTGGTATGAATAAAAATTATAATCAAAATTTGATATTTTTAAGCCAAAAAAAAAATTATAATCATCAATTACATTTTGAAACTTTCGATTATAAGTGAAAGTTTATTACTTTTGAATTATAATATTTTTACCAAATTAACCACAATTATCAAATATCATATATATATATATATATATATATATATATATATATAAATATAAACAAATCATTTCATATTCTTTTTAATAATTTACTACCTGAAGCAATATTTTTCATATAATCCAAATAAAATAAATTATCTTAAAATTATTTTTTAGATTAAGCACCAAACATAAATTGATTTTCACTTAATCAATCATATAAAATATGATTATACAAATAAATGTTTGGATTTAGTCTAAAGTCCCACATTGGTAAGATGTAAAAGTTTTGTTAGTATATTAGCCTATAAATATGAGTTTTAGTTGTTTAGGTTAGATATCTTCTTAAAGTAAAAGTGATCCAAATGAGTAGCATTTAAGAGTTATCAATTTGATAAAATATTTGTAATGATAGTTTGCAACTTCAGCCTTCAAAAATTGTGCGTAGTGAAAGATTTGGAATTCTTTATGGAAATAATAGATGTAGACAATTAAGATCAAATGACGTTAAATTTTGTGTCCTTTATGTAATTTTTTTTCCTTGTGTATTTCTCTAATAAAAGAGAGTTTGTTTTTGTATTTCATTTATTTTTGCTACACAACAATAAATGATTATATAGCCGATAATCTAAATCTTACAAGTCTTCAAACACAGACTAAGTGTGAGTTGAACACTAAATCTTTTTTTTTTCTTTCTTCAGTCTTTATAGCTGAATTCATGACCAAACTACTTTACACCAGTAAAAACAAGTCAAAATCAATCAAAAACAGTTCCGCCGGTTGTATATAGTGTTTTTATTGCGATATATATGGATTATTCTTGTGACATTAATCTAATTCCAGTGGTTGAACTGGTTGAATATGAATCAGAAGTCTTACTTACTGACTCCGGTTTTTGATCCGGTTCGAACGACAATGAGATGTAGACCCAGGTTCTTTCTGTTCTTCATATTTTTCGCTTGATAGACCGAGCTTCTTGTGTGGAAAGGAAACTAAACAGTAAAAGACAATTTGGTATGTTAAATTTCATGCAAGATAGAAGATAAAACCCAAATGTGGATGCTCATTGTACGTCGAAAGCTAAGCCCAATAGGTTGCTAACTGGGCGAGTAAAAAATGTTGAGGCATAACAATAGGATAAAGTTGCCGGAGCACGAAACCACAAAATTCAACAGATAATAGCCCAAGTATTTAAAAAGCTTACTAAAATTTAAAAGAGATATCGACAGCCCAAAAACCCAATACCGGGGGCCAAGGATGAGAGAGAAGTTGGGGCGTCGGAATAGTTAGGGGAATGGTCTGACCGAAAATGAAATTTGGGGAGTGATCAAAATCCGTTCGTGGAGCATTTTCCCCCCATATCTTTTAGCCACTTCGGATTAAATTTTGGATTCGGAAGTTCAAGTAGGAGAAATAATTAACTTATTCGAATAAGAGTGGTGTTATTTTGATATACCAAAATGTGATGAACGGATAAAATAAATGTCTTCATAGGTGCTCACTTGTAGGTATTAAAATAATATTTTTATTCAAATTAGTGGTGAAATCCGAAATTTATTACCTTGGTTTTTCCGGTTCAATTCTCTATTTAGTGCTTAATATGAAGCGCTTAATATTGGTACTCTGGTGGCTCATTTTAGGTACTTTAAAACATCAACAAAGGGAAATATTGCTGCTAGCTTTTTGGTGATAATCGATCAAATTGAACAATTAGGAGACACAATCAATGTTTGTCATTTGCATTATTTTGAAGATATAATAGTGTTGGGAAATAATTCCCCAAACTCTCGTATCTAAAATCAACAAAGCAAAAAAAACATAGTAAAATTAACGTGGTTCGATCTTCATTGTCTATATCCACGACTTCATAAATCAATCCACTAAGTTCAATCAGAAAATTACAATCATCAATCTCAAATATCAACAAATCGCAAACACATCTACTACTTTCACGGAATACCCCGCTTAACACCGCGTTGATAGGAAAACTTTTGATACAAGCTATCCCTCACTCATGCCACCAGTGATTCACAGGACATGTCGCCTAACATCACACTACCAAAAAAAATTTCGATACAAGCTATCTACACTTGTACCGCTACTGTTCACGCAATACGTCATCAATGATTCATGAGACAGGTCACCTAACACCACACTATCAGGAAAACTTTTGATACAAGCTCTTTTCACTTGTATTGCTACTAATGATATATCATGCAACATCAATATAACTTTTCTAGACAAAATTGTAAACCCTATACCAGTGCAATTTTTTTGGATAAAATTTCAAATCTTCTGTCAATGCAACTTTTCTAGCTAAAGCCATAAACCCTCAATCAGTGGCAAAACTTCACATTAGTCTCATCACTTTTCTCTTCATCATCCTCATCATTACCCTCTTCCTCTCCATTATCCGTCTTTAATCTTTTAATTCTATTTTTCACTCATATCTAAATGATTTTATAAACTATTGTTTATAATAGTTTACACAATCAATAAATTTCATCACAATCATTATCATAAATAATTTTGGATTCTAAATAAAATCCTACAAATCTACCCTATATATTTTTCCCTCAATTTTTTTTTTCAAATCCTCTGGAAATCTTTCTAAAATAAAAAACTATAGATATCAATCTTCAATTATGTATTTGGATCAAACCCAATAAATATTGACTTAAAAAGTTCAACATAACTATTAACGTGTGTGTGGTCTAGGGTAGAGGATTGGAAGCTGGTGGGTGCTGAATGTCCTTTTCCTCCTGAATTTGTGGTTGCTGACTTGCCTGCTGTTAGAAAATGGAACCTGCAGAGAATAATGAATGTGACAGAATAAGTTCTTCTCTTTGTTGGATTCATGCATATTCAGGTGGTTTTGTTTCAAATATGGATCATTTTGTCGTGACTGTGAAGTCCTTTTTTCTATAGGCTTGCTGTGGTTGATAAATCTGTTATATGCTAATTTTTTTTAATCTTGCTATGCTTCTTGCTTTCTACATGTTTTTTATGCTTGTTTATAACTCTACGAGACACTACTCTTTGTTGGGTCCTTTTGCTTGAGCCAGAGTAACAATATCTTATATTTATACAAACAAAAAAGAAAAGAAGAGAAAATGTGTATATGTATTACAGTCAATCAATAAGTAATGCATTTCACACGATTTTCATGATTTCAGGGCAATTTTGGATTGCAAGGGAAAATACAATGCAAGGTGATATATAATTAGTCCAATTTCGTTTCCATCACATTTGGTCATCGTAGCAAGCAAGCACAATACGATGTTCTCACGTCACTGTCAATTATCACACTTTTCCTCTTCAAACTCGAACACGCTGCTTCTATCAAAGCTCGATGAGGTTAGGTCACATCAGTCATTCTTGCCAGTATCAGAGTCGGTCTTGCCTTCTCATCAATCAATATTCAAAGAAAGCAATATGACACGAGACACAGAAGAAATAATAACAAGTCCGACATTAATTGAGGAGATGCCACAGCAGCTAGCTAGAAAACAGGTCCTAGCAGCCCAAATGAGCGAAAGCCCAAAATCAACTTCAAGCCGTGGGGGGTAGCAGGACTGGTCAGTTTTTCCTGCCCGATGAGTGGAAACAAGTGCCATGGCATACCCCACCAAAGGCATTCTTGGAAGATCACAACTCATAAGGCTGTATCTCAAGCAAATGGATGGGTGAGTACAGTTCAAAAAAATTCAATTAGTGCCACAAAACAAGATAGTCAAATAGTAGGAGCAACCCAAATCCACAGAAAGCCCAGGGGACACACCATGATCCTGTCCCAGACAAAGATCCCACTCAACACATGTGACAACTTATAAATTGGGTCGCTTCTTTTATATTGGGTATACAGTATTTTCATCTTCATATTAAAAAAAAAAATCTTCTTTTCATTCTCTTACTTATGGCCTGATGTATTATATAACCACTCATTTATTTATTTTTGGCAGTAGACACAGTTTCCTTAGGTGCTTAATTAATTCAGCCTGAATTTAATTAGTAAATAAAATAAAATAATCCAACAGCTTAAACATTGCTATTTGTATCACAGGCTTTGCTTACACTCATATATATAGATATTCATGAAATATAATACAAAGCAAAGGACTATTCCATTTAAGAGTTTGTGTTCCGTAAGTATTGCACATGGCTGGGTTTCTACAATGATGCATAAGTGACAAGACTTACATATGGGTAGCCAACTCTTACCAAACTCTATGCTCTTATAGATAATGGTGGAGCCTTGCTTGTTTGTTTCCTGGGTGATGCTATCTGAACACCCAAAAAGTGAATGTCTAATGGGATACCCACTTAATAATCATTGGATGTGATGTGATAGATGAAGTGTGTGGGATTCTACCATCACATCCAATGGTTGTTAAGTGAGTGTCCCAATAAACACCCACTTTTTGGGTGTTTAAATAGCATTTTTGTTGTTTCCTTCGTAGGTGAGTTACACTGTATATGAGTTGAACAATTAATAACTTGAATTATTTCTCTTTTATTTTTTTTGGATCAAATTATAGTAGAATTTAATCATTCGGAACCACCAGCAGAATTTAAAAGCTGCAGAGTACGTGGTAGAGGTGAGGGGGGAAAATTCCAAATCTTATGGCAAGAAAATGTGAAAAAAGAAATGGTTACAAGTAACAATCTTAAAGGCATTGAATTCGGATTAGATATTTTCCTACCTTTTTCTCCATCCTTTGGTTGGGAGACGAATCACGAAGGAAAAAAGCAAGCAAGGGGAACAAAACAAGCAAAAAATTCTAATGGGGCAGTTAATATAAACACCCTCTCTACCGAACAAGCAGAATAAATTCACTTAAAGGCACTTCAGCAATATCACATGGGCTCACATCTCCTTGAGCTTTATTCCAAACGAATGGCCACTGATAAATCACTAAATGAGGCACTGTCAGAAATTTTTGTCACGGAGTTTCTTTTCCAACCTAAATTCTTGTCCAAACATATACCAAACATGTCTAGGAAGACCCATTGAATTTGTCCCCAATTTTGATCCCCCAACGGTTTCGCGAGATAGAACTATTAGCTAGCAAATTCAAAGAGGTCATAAGATGGTGGAACAGTGCCTTAGCTGTATTTTGGAAGTTGCTCCTTCTTTTGGAGGAATTTGAGGGATGGTTCAAAAAGCTATGAGGAGATCGGAATGGCCAAATTTGAGTATGGAAAGGGACGAGGAATGAGAGTCCATAAGGGACACCCTCTAAAGTTCGAAGAATGTTCCTACCCATGCATGGTAGGGCTATGGGTGTCCGTCCATAAACGTTTACATTTCGAGACTTTAAACATAATCTAAGCAACCCCTAAAAAACGAAGACTAAATCCGAAGGATATCTATTGGTAATAGCGAAATTCATAACAGTTTTTCGTTCATTGGGATGCACAATAGCGCAAAGTGAGTGAAATTTTTTCTTGTTTTTCGGTCGTGGTGAGTCAAAGTTTCAGTCTTTAGCTCAAGCGATATCTTTAAGTCATGGACCTAGGAAATAATATTGAATTTATTCTACGTTGGCTAAACCCTAGAAATAAAAATATTCAATATCTCAAAAACTTATGAAGGGTTTAACATTGGTTCAAAATAATTAAGATAATTTAATGAAAATTGTTGCATATTACTTAAATGGTATTTTTAATTAGTTTAATTCAAAACCCATTTTCAACAATGTCCCAAATTTATCTCTATTAATTGGATACATACTCAGCTAGGAAGCGTTTGTTTTTTTTTTTTTTTAATGTTATAGAATTGATCACACAATTTTAAGGCAACAATAGTGGTTATTAAGTAAAATCGTTTCTAAAAGAACGACTTTAAGATTCGATCATGTTTATTGGGAATCACTGTTCAGTGTTCACTTTTACTTTGTTCACCTCCATTGAACTAATTCAATTTAAATGGAAAAAAAAAAACAGAAACACCCCTCCTTTTTATTTTGAAGAGTTGAATTGGTTGCTCATCCAGCAACAAGATTTCTTTTTTCCCCAAGTATTCATGCCAACAACAATGAGTTCCTTCGAAAAGCAAAACTTCCTTAAGGTGAGGTAAATATTTGACCACGAAACCCTTTGTATATAAATCATTAAGAATTGAATCTCTAATTAGATATTTAAGGAACTCAACTAACTACCTATTGTGTTAGGTCTCATGTTTTTATCCGATGATAAGTAACATAATAGTAATAGATACTATTTTATGACAAAAACAAAAGGCTCTTTTGTGGCTCATCCATAAGGAATTAAGGATAGAGTTTTCTATGAAAATACAAATAATTGCGTTGTACATTTCAATTCGAATTAGGAATTTTCCTGAAAATCCAAGTGGTTAGTAACGAAATAACCCTAAACCCTAAATAACCATCGATCAAACAATTTTTGGTCGCTTTTGGAGACCATTTTTTATAGTGAACCATGTCAAATTCAACCTTGAAAACTGGACAGTGGACATCAATCCCATAAATTTGGCATTGAATGGGGTTATGACTTATGCGTTTATGGGATTAAGTAATAAACATGTAATGCCGAATCATTTTTACTTCCTTTTTCTTCTTTTTGAAAAAAAAAACATGGTTTTCATTCAATTATGCTCTTTAACAACTTCGGATTTACATAGCAGTGTAATTTGACATTTAAAAAATCGAATTTTGAAAAATCTCTCAACAAAACTTATATTCCAACTTCCGTTCACTTGTGTTGTTGCTCTTTGTTCGTGATTTTTATTTTTTTTTATTGTTGGACACTCCCATGATTTTCATTTTTTGGGTCAACTTCAAGATTTCTATTCTTTTTTTTTACTTTTAGTTTTTGGCCGTAGTTTTTTATTTGTTAATAGGAGCTTGATCAAAGTGGATCTTGATCCAAAAACTTTCCCATAGGCCCAATGAACGAGAGAAGCATTCCTTAATGGGCACGTTGATCCACAGCACATGCGCGGGGGAACATGGGGTTTGGCTAATTGCTGGTCCCAAAGCATGAGAGAGAGTTCGACGGAAAAAAGCAGCAGCATGAGTTAAGACTAAACGATTCTTGTGTAATGTTACTCTGAATGCTACGTGAAATCCAGAAAATGAATTGCTACCAATTTTACTTACTGCTAATAATTTATCGTCCAAATTACAGTCAATACGTGATGAAAATTTTCGAGCTGAAATGTGCGGAAGGTTCGTGGAAGATACAAAGCCTCTGCCGCAAGTAATTGTGTGGTGGCAGTATGAAAGAAATTACTCCAAAATTTTGAAGAACCCAAGAACAAAGTGGCCAAACTCAACATCAATCCAAAAGATCTTTTCCATACCGAACATAATAGAAGATTAGAGCACCTTAATTATACTTATTTAGCATTACTGCCAATTAGAGTATATATATCTTTTTGTCAATAGACCACAATCTTGAATCTGTTCCCGCTCTCAATTACGTTGAGACTTCGATTCTCTTGACACATATATGACAGCAAATTGTTACCTAGACGCAAGATGACCGAAACTCATAAACCATACCACATCGTCGGATAAGACTGACTTCCCGGCATTGTTGTCCCACCTTCATGCCACTTTCACTTCCCATGCGTTATGGTCCTAGATTCTTGAATAATTAGGTTTTTGCAAAGCCCTCTTTTACTACTAAATCATAAAGTGGGTCTCTGAAATTGTGCACCTTATCCTTCTCAAAAAGACGAACCAAGAAAAAAGAAGGAAGAAAAGGGGTTGTACTGTTGCAGAATTTGTTGGGAAAGGAGTGTGTGGGACTCCTTAGAACCACCTAAATGGTTATGAAAAATGCCATCCAAGATGTAATTGCATTTAAAGTTTCTGCATGACTCTTACTAGATTAGTAACACAAAATGATTAGTAATACAAAATCTAAAAAAACATGGTGTCAATATTCAATTTCAATAATGAATTAGATATCTGGACTTCAGAACCAATAACATTGAAACATTGATCCTACAAGTGATGTGCATCATTGAAGGCATATTGGCAATGTAAAAGGGTGGAAAATGGTGGAACCAACTGCGTGGTGATTTGTGGAGGTGGGGGCATTTGGGCAGGGTCCATTGGGGGCGACAAGTTCTCATATCGTGATTTACACATGCGCTAACTCTGTTTACTATGCAGTACTTGCTTACTTCAAAAAAGAGAAAAAAGGAGAGCCACTTTGAACCACTCAAACCTAATAGGGGGACCATACATTTTGTGTATGTGAAGACCTTTAACCCTTTTCTTTTGCCTTCACATGTCTCTCAACCCTTTCTTTGACCCTCTTAATTGGCCTAACTATTAGTCTGACTCAATCTGTGGGTCTCTATTCAACTCACTGATAGCCACTCTTCATCTATACAACTACTGTACCCCTTCTTTTCCTGTTTGTTACTCATTCAGCAATATGAAGCCAATACATTACACATAAATCACCAATTACAGCTACATGTACTGATTGATGTGGTTTCTCCAACTCCAGATCTAGAATAAGACTTTTCCAAATTTTTTTTTCCCTTTTCTTCTTCTGTTCAAAGCATTTTGTTTCTCACATCTATAAAGCCTTTCTTTGGGAAATTACTGATTGCTCCCATATATAATGGCATTTTATTTACTGTTCAAAGGTTTAAGCCATATTTACTGTTCAAAGTTTGTTATGATCGCTAGACTATCTTAAAATAATTGGCACCCCTTGAATTTCTCTTGATAAGACATGAAGGTGTCATTCCAGATTTTATATCAGAGGATTGCCACTCATCTGGACTTAAATGGGGTTGGTCATTTCACACTTTTACCATTATGATATCCATTAAGTTATTAACCAAAAAGTGGTTCGTGAGGTTAAATGACTCTGCTTTCTTAAGTATATCGTTCGGGCTCAAATTTTACATTCACTTGTATGAAAAAAAAAAAAAAGAACATTATATTGGAAGGGTCTTCATTTGAGCATCTGACTGTAACTTGAGAGATTAATCTTTCATCCATCAGACAAGATAAATCGACAAACTTTCTTAATTTAACTTTTAAACTACCATAACTATGGTAATGAACTGTTCGATCCAATTTGCCAAATTAATAGTCCAACTAGGATAGTCTATGACACAAATTAACAATTTTATTAGCTTGAATGAGAATTGCCCAGTTTAGCATGTCCAGTAAGCCTGAATTGGCCTAGACATGCGATTCTCAACGATTCTCGAGCAGCACATCACAGTGGACGACACCACCTAATTCCCGGCATTGTCGTTCAGCTGCCTACAACAACGGTGAGAGGCTGTTAAATTTGGACAAAATCAAACATGCGGAGGACATCGATCTCTGGTTAGTTACACGGGAAAAGGAAAATATCATGTTGATTTTTGGTTGCTCGTTCGTTACTTCAGGGTGGCTTGCTTTGGGGCAATGCAATGTGTGGCCATCAAGAGGAGTATTGAGCTCAATTTAGGACAATTGAAGTCCGGAGGAGTAAAATAAGGTATTAGTTTCAAATCAAACGATTAAATTACTTCCGAGGCAGTGGAATACGTACTCTGTATGCTATGTATTTATTAAAATAAAGTACACGGTCAAATTGGTCCTTCACAATTTTTTTAATGGATAAATTAATCCCTAAAAATTATAAACATCCAAATTGGCCCCTCATAATGGTAAAAATAGGATACTATAAGTCCCCGACCATCCTGTCAAGGCTCGGTTTGGAGGCAAAGATGAAAAAGAACTCGATTAGGAGAAGGTGGAGCTCATCTGAGAGAAAATAGAGCTCGGCTAGAATTAGGTGGAGCTCGGCTGACAGGTGATCGAGACTGATAGGTATGTGACGAAGATTAGTCACCTATTAGCTGAGCTCCAAGCTCTGCCTTTTCTTACCTGAGCTCTATTTTCTCTTAGACGAGTTTCACTTTCTCCCAGCCGAACTCTTTTTTCATCTCTGTCTCCCAGCAAAACCTTGACAGGTCGGTTAGGGACCTATAATATCTTATTTTTTACAATTGCGATGGACTAATTCAGGTATTTATAATTGTTAGGGATCAATTTGTTCATGAAAGAAATTATCATGAACCAATTTGGGTGTTTACTCATAAAAATATTTATAGAATCTTTAACAGAAATTATGATAGTTATTAGACAAATAAAATTTATCAAATGATTAACAATTATTTTTTGACTGAAACCAGGGTATCTATCACCAACAGCAGTGATTAACCCATTTGTCGTGAGAGTTCTCTCAAAAAGGTAAATGACTGGCCACGAAAAGCACTATCTTTCCATAAGTGAAAATCAAATTTCGACTATATAGTTAAGGCCGAGATGAGCTGTCACTATGTCATATCTTATGATTAATGACTAATCATTATAACAAATTATTCTGGATATAAATTTCTAATTGTTGAACATTTTTTATAGTAGACATGTAAGATATTAGATATCATCCTTAAATATAAGAGTAATAATATTTATAATCATAATATATGAAACATTATGTCGAATCACATATCATCTATTATTGGATTAGAGTCCACACCCCATCCAATAATGGATGAGATGTGAACTGACTTAGTATCCAATACATTGTGAATACAAATAATATTTTTAAAAAATATAATATATCTTAATTTATGTAAAATGTCGTCACGTACGACCGATGGATTTCAAGTCTCTATCCATAAAATTCATGCTATATGCATTGTAATTATAGCAGTGTCATAAACACTAAATTAGGCATAAATTGAAAACCAAATTATAAATTGTAGTAACTAAATAGTTACATTTCTATTTAATAAAAAAATAGTTAGTTTTCTATTAAGGGGAAGCAGATTTTAAATTGTAAATATCTTTCGTGACATCTAATGACAAATATTTACATTTTCTCTGTTCCATAATATAAGTCCCTTAAAGTTATGTACAAATATTAAGTTCATAATTAAATTTCATTGATCTTTTAAAAAAGTGAAAGAAAAACTTGAAAATATCTTTTATCATTCATCATCAATTTTTTTTGTAATTAAATAATTATATTTACATCTATTCATTCTTACTGATCACAAAATTAAGGATAGAATAGATAAAAAATTAACTAATATTTTCTTAAAATGTAAAACAATTTATATTTTAGACCAAATAAAAAATCCAAAAACGACCTATACTTTTAAACCCAGAGGGAGTAGTTCGTTTGATAAGAACACTTAATTTCATGACTAGAAAATTGGTAGCAAGGATGACAAAGTTTTGGGCCCTGCAGCGCATGTTCTGCATTAATGGATGATGAGACAAATTAAAAAGATTAAAGGATTTAATAGTTGCCACTAACGATACTTCGTAATAGTTGTACTTATTAATTAGTGTTCCTAATCAAAAGCCTGCTCAAAAATATTAAATACATATTGTGTTTTCCCAATGAAAAATGTCACTTACTCTTTATGTTTATTTTCGTTTTCATAGCGCATGCTCAAAAAAAAAATCTCTTTATTTATATTTGGACTTATTATTATTATTATTATTATATAAGTAAGGTATTAGAAGATAGAGGATGGAAATAAAAGTTAAATTTGTAATTTTTTATAACTTATTAAGACATACAAACTTACTATCACGAGGCTATAAATGCACTTGCTATTTAGACTTATTATAAATGTAAAAGTTTTCAAAACATATATAATTTGTTTACCAAATTAAGAAAAATGGTAAGAGAACAATAAAATTATATAATAAATACACATCACACATATTTTATTAGATGTGATAAGTAGTCATTACTTATCTCACTCACTTATCATATCCAATGATAATAAGATGTATGGTATGTATTAATTGTGTAATTTTATTATTCCTATAACATTACTCCCAAATTAAACATCCAGAAAAAAAAATCGTACGACCTAATATAGTTGATGGTTAGTTGAATTTCTGAGTCATCTAGTCTACTTATAGATTTGATTTATTGTGGTATATATAAAGAGAATTTCATAATCAAATACAAAACTCATATTTATAAGTTGTACGTGACAAAGAGATTAATGACTGATTTCGACTCGTGACACCTTAGATTCAATATACAGGGACGTATAAGATGAGAATTGATCTTTTAGTTAAGAAGTGACACCGAGTATGCCAACCATCGGATCAAATCGTGGGGTTCAGATTAGATTACTAATTAAAAAAAAAAAAATACTCACGTGACATCTTAACCCAACCCCATCTCCCTCCTCCCTCGCTACCTCCTGTCCTCCCCAATCATGAGACGGCAGTCACGACACCATCTTTGATGCCCTTCTCTGTCCACTCCACGCATTCCTCCCTCACATCCCTTGCCCTCCAAATTGATCCTCCCTGGGCTTATTTGATTTTGATGCATACTCTGCCTGAGATTCTAACTAGCGGGTTAGATGTTACCCAAAATGTGTTATTGAGATTTTGGGGCATCTTGTGAATGGTAATGTGTGTCCAATGATGTTGGCTCGTGGGTGTGTAAATTCCGCAAGCCATATGAGTTGCCACAGATTTTAATTTAAATGAAATGGTAGTTTTGATGATAGAATGGATGGGCAGGTTCATGACTTAGCACTGCCACTCTTAATTGATGATTTCCTGTACGTGAGAAGGTCAGATTGGACTCCCATCCGTGTCTTATATGCCCCATGAAATTCAAACTCTGCGATTTTGGAGAAGAGAAGGCGCCATGTCCACTACTATGTAGCGTTTGGGTGGGGTGAGGAAGAGGGAGAGAGAGCTAAGTTGGGATTTGGGTGTCACAATAGTGTTTTAATTGATATTTTAATTTTAGCTGCACGAGTTCATCGGACGGTTGAAGTGCTCCTTCTCACTTCTCAAATGAAAAAATCCATATATATATATATATAGAGAGAGAGAGAGAGAGAGAGAGAGGGAGAACAAGTCGTGCGTTTATTTTGATTTAAACTATCAAGTTTATTACTAGTGTAATTGGAGTCAATTTAATATGTTTTTTAATATAAAGTAGAAATACTGAATACTAGATTTTGTTCATTTAATTTGAATATAAATTTTAGTTTTTCCTTCATACTCATGGGATATCAATACCTTTTTTATTTTCAATAATTTTGATTGGATATCTAATTTTTATATTTTAAAAAAATGAGTTAATGGAATACATGATATATTCTTAATCACAAGTAACTAAGAGATACTTATACCTTTGAATTTTATAAGAGTACCAAAAAAAATCCCATAAATGTTACTTAACAAAAACAAAATTTAGATCATTTAAACTAAATGAGTGGAAAAAAAAGGGGAGAATAAGTTGTGTATTTATTAATTTTATTGACTAAAGAACTTTTCTTTAGATTTTCTTTGAAGAAAAATGCACAGATCAAAACTAGATACTTCTTCCATCCTTGAATAATTACCTCGATATAATTATTCATTTTAAAATTTTTAATAATATTAATTATTTATTTTTAATAATATTCTTATTAAATACTATTGACTCATTAGTGAAGAATGCAAGAGAATGTTAGAGTATTAAAAAAGATGATTTTTGTTTTGATACTCCAATAATACTGGTATCTTTTTGAATTCAAGAGTTGTGAGTTAATCATAAATGCTTAAAATATTAATAATTTTAGTTAGTGAAACACGTGATAAATTTTTAACCACAAGTTATTTAGAAGGTATCGATATCCATTAATTTTATAGGGTATTAAAGAAAACCCTAAAAAAAAACAAGAATAATTTAATAAATTACTCTTAATTTTTTTAATATTAATATTTTTAAATCATTTTTTAATTCCAATAAATATTTAAAATTAAATAATTAATCAGGATCGAGATAAATAAAACTTAAAAGTGGGTCATGCGAATGTTTATGTACGTTGGTGACATAGATACGCACGTGTGCAGTGACCCAGAAAAGCTTGATTGCATTTGCCCAAGCCTAACGTACTGTTTTTCGAATGGAATGAACCGCAGGACATACACTATCAAGGCCGAGAGTTAAGAGCGGCTGCTGCTCCCATTGATTATCACTGAGCCTATATTTGGTTATGGTAAAAATAAAGATAAATTTTTTGTGATTGAAATTTTTGTGTGATTTTACATGTGAGATTTAATCACAGAAAACTTATTCTTATTTTCAGCCTACAGTCAAACATATCCCGGGGTCCAAGTTCTTGGCTTGTTTTTGGTGTTGGAGTGGTGTGGAAATTCAAGACACAAATCCTGAAGTTGTTTTGGCTAGAAGCCAAGAATAAACAAAACTGCTGGTTTGGTGACAATATAGTGCGATAGTGGTATTTTGGTTATGTTAGCGTCTAACTATACCGATGTAAATAGTGCGGAGTCTCCTTATTTGTTCAAAGTCTAATTTGTTTCAAAATCTTCTTATTTTTAACATACTATTTATTGAAAATAGCTTGAGAAAGTTAGTAAAAAGAATATATGAATCTCTCATATAAGAGAAAACGATTGATAATGGAACTCAACAATATTTATTAAGAATTAGATATAGGTAAAATTGACTGAATCAATATAAATAATCTGCATGATATTCTTCTACCGCAGCCTTGTGTGCCAAGTGGATGTTTGGAGTGTTGTACCTTGAATAATGTCTTATGCCTTTTTTAAAGCATATCCAAGGGGCATTTGTTTAAGGTATATTAATAACTTATTGGAAATAATTATTTAGGAATGATTTGTTTTCTTGTTTGTTATAAATTTTGTAAAATTATTCATGTGCATTAATTATTTGCAGGATAGAGAAATTCCATATTTTACTAGGATTTCATTCCATGTTAAATTGTGGGAATAAAAAGCTTTCAGAACTCAGGAATGGTAATTATTGAATATAAATAAAAAAATATCCTTAATAATAATAATAATAATAATAAAAAATATGTTTAAGGGTATTTTAGAAATTATAATATATATATATATATATGTATATTTGGAAATATGTATCATAAGACAAACAAGTTTTAAATTTATTTCTAAAAATCTCAATAAATAATACTAAAATTGTTTAATACCAATAAACAATTCAAAATTTTCATAATAACATTTATGAGTATTTCATTCCCAAAAATGAGATTCCTGAAAAAATAATTTTAAATCTTGAAACGAATATCTCCTAAATATGTCTATATTATAAGACCATAAAAAAGAAATATCTACAAGGAAAATCCTAAACACTCATAAATGAGATTAAAAAAAACACCTACAAAAGGGATAAAAAATCCACAAGAGGGACATGTAAAATATAATTAAAGATATAAAAATTAAGGAATGAAAAGAAAAGAAAAGAAAAAAAACGATAGGGCTAACGGGAAGGGAAAAAAAAATTAGCGTATAGTTAAATTATGTCTAATGAATAACGATCCAGCTTGCTGACATACGCGAGCTCTCCTAATGTTCTAGACAAAGTTTCCACCTTTCTAAATGTGTTTTATTTTATTTAGATATTATGTATATTATTATATATGAAATTCCATGGTGGGTGAGTCTCAATGTCAAAAAGGTTCTTTCTTTTGTGCGATAAGATAATGCCTTTTGAAATCATGCAGGGGGGCCAATCACACTGATAATTTTGGTGCATGAATATGACCGATGTGTAGCATTCAAGAATTTAACTCTGGTATCTGCCCTCGTTGCTTTCCCTTCTTTTGATTATCCATTTCATTCGCAGTCTTTGCGCCGTTCCCTCTTCTGTCACATATTTAGTCACCACTGGTCCTCGATGAACATCATTAATTATAGTGTAAAAAATAAATTAAAAAAAACTTTATGTAGTTTAGCTATTTTGAACTCCATTAAAAATTGAATCATCACGCGCGAGCTTGCAAAATTTGATTGCATTTGCTATATATTATATTAGCAAAGCATACGACGGTGAAGTCACTTAAGATTAAAATTTAAAAGCCTATCAATATATACATGGGTTCAGCAACAAGATTATCTTTGCAAACGAGGTCGGACATGAATGTCTACGATGGTTTATGGAGGATATGACGAAGGGGACAGAAAGTGAGGAATTAATTTTCTCTGCCTTTTATATGAAAAAAAGATAATGAATATTAGTATATATTTTTACTCCCCAACAGGAATACTCTGGCCTGCTTTATTTGCTGACATACAAATATTATATATATATAGGAGTTGTGTTATTTGCATTTATAAAATATAGAATATTGTACTGATTTACATATCATGTATTATTGGATGAATTATAAATCCTCTTTGAATTAAATTCATATCTCATCCAATAATAAATAGGATATAAGTTGATACAGTATTCCATACTCTATGAGTATAAATAATATTTTTCATATGATAACTAACTGATTATCTTATGAAGCAATATATATATATATATACACACCCCTTTATCAACAAATCCTAACTTGATTTTAGTGCAATTATATATGTTATTACATAATAATATAAAATAAAATAATTCATGATATTACTAACTATTATTAAGAAACATTTTTCATAAATTATTGTAATACTCATAAATTAGATTTATTTAGACACTTTTAGTTTACTAATTTCTTACATTTCCATTTAATTATATATTGCTATGTTATTAAAAGTATTTAACTTTCGTAATAAATATTTAAAGTCACGTATTTTAATAATATGTGATTAATCAATGATATGAAAAATTAAACAAACAATATGTAAAACTAAATAAAATTTTCGCCGCAAGATTTCTTTCTTGTATAAATAACCCAGCAGTAAAAGTTATTTCTAGCCAAAAGAAAAAATATATTAATAAAGCACAAGGGTATACATGTCTTAATCTTTTCAATTGATAAATATTAAGAAAATGTTTTTAATTCAAATTACGGTCCGTAATAGTAATCAAAGCATAGTTGAGGTCTTTAATTGGCAAGTTATAAACTTGAGATCTTTAATTAATTATAATTTATCACACTAAAATTTAGGTCCTTCAAGAATATTTTTCTCCTTTAACAATCAATTTAGTTTTATTTTAGAATAAATTACATTAATCTCTTCTAATACTTATTAAAACCCATCCCAATTTAATCTGGCTCTGGCTCTATTTATTTGGATGCCACTAACTTTTTTGGACACAACCAATTTATAAGGTGTCATGTTTAATGTTTAGTTTGACATAGTCTAATTGAAAAAGTCTATGATAGGTTAGTTATGTGAGAATGAGTCTTTTCTCTCTTGTATCAGTTGGGAATGAAATGAACTCAGGAGAAATATTTTTTGCACACTACCTTTTTGAGACACTCAAATTATGTTTGATTTTAGAAAATAATTTTCAGTTTTTATTTTTTAATTTTTAATTTTTGTGAAAATATACTAAAAATTGTGAAACCTATAAAATTCAGTTTTTGATATTTCCTTTAAAAAATATTAAAAACATCAATATTAAAAATAAAATTGAAAATGATTTTTTGAAATCAGATACACGTTTAGACACCCAAAAAAGAAAAGAG
This sequence comes from Dalbergia cochinchinensis, assembly GCA_031216125.1. Taxonomy (NCBI): domain Eukaryota; kingdom Viridiplantae; phylum Streptophyta; class Magnoliopsida; order Fabales; family Fabaceae; genus Dalbergia; species Dalbergia cochinchinensis. The sequence continues at coordinate 39,447,170 of CM062370.1, forward strand.
ATAAGTTGGAGGGAAAAAAAACGAAATGATGGTCCCATCCATTTTTTATGTCTGGGGTGTTGGATGTCTTAGATTTTCGTGGATTTCAAATAATAGTGTTCAAATCTCAAATGCATCTTTTTAATTCTCTCCCTATTTTCTCTTTTTGACCTGGGCTTTTTGAACAAATTTTAAAAATATGAATGAATCAAAATAAATTTTACCAAATTTCAAAGGAAATAGATATATAATTTATTCTTACATAGCTCCTATTTATTAGTATTGAATATTTAAAATACATAACTTTACTATTACTTTAATCTGTCCAAAGATTGAACTTGTATCGTCTCTCATTAAATTGAAGTTAAACCAAAATAATACTTAAATTAAACTGCTAGAATTGAATTAATAGTGAAAATTTTGAGTAATTTATATAAGGTTATAGGATCAAAAGCTCATTATCACTTGCATAAACAAAATGTTTGAATTAATGAAGTGACTAATTTACAGTTTCAACCAATTAGATTATTTGATCCGAATCTTAAAGATATTGTTGTTATCCTTTTGATTGGAGGAGTGAGAGTAGGATAGTATGAACAGAGATGCAAACAGTGACTACTTATTGCTCTTTGTTAAATGCACAATATATATATATATATAGTAAAATGCACTAACCCTTGAGCGATTAAAGGAATAACAATCTGCTGATCTACACTTCCTTATCATTTTATTAAGAATATGTTTGATGTATTCTTTTTTATAAGTTGATTTTTATAAATTATATAGAAAATAATAAAAATAATTATAAAAAATAATGAAAATTTGGATAGGATTGTAAGTTTGTTTCACTCACGTTTATTACTCTCATTTAACTTTTTCTCTCACCTATTTAACTTTTATTTAAAATAATTACATATTTACTTAAATAGCCCATGCTTTACGTATAATTTTAAAATTATAAAATTAAACTAATAACAATAGTTATTATTTATTTATTGAATAATTGTTAAAAATTATTATTATAATAAATGATGAATTTGAAAGATTGATACAGACATTGAAAAAATAAAAATTACTAAACAAATAAACAATAACAAAAAAAATCAATTGGTTTATTATTACGATTTACGGTAGTTTAGGATTTGAAATTATCAATAAAAGTACAATCTTGAGTTATAGTACGACTATTATTGAATTCATTAATATATCATAATCAATGTTAATGGTTATTTTTCAATAATAAGCTAATTTCAATTTCTTAATATATGATTAATAAGATATTAAACTCTAAAAGTATCATAAAGATGAGAGAGAATAATTATTTGGTATGAAGAAGGCTTTGATGCTCACGCATTAGTCATTAACTGAATATCGATTTACTATAATTAATTAGTCTCATCAAGAGCAGTGTATGAGCAGGTCAAAGATTTCAATTGAGACGCAAAAAGAACAGCTGAGATCGATGGTGAAGACTGAAGAATGTAATTAAACTTTTCTTGCACGAAACTACGACTCTGACTACTTTATGTACAGTCCTTCGGTCTACATGAACATGACTTGCGTTGAACGAAGTTATGCTCCGTACTATGGAACCGAAAACTGGTCATATAATCGGTCTAATTAAGTTCTAAAAATTGAAAGAAGTTACGATCCGTTAAAAATTGATCAAAATTAGAGAAAACTGGCAAATTGGACGGGTTTTATTTTTTAAAAAACTTAAATATTGATATGTTATGGTAATTATAGAGCAAAAAATAAAAAAAGAAAGAATCAAAGAAAAGCATTAACAAAAATTATTAGGTTATTATTCTTTTTTCTCCATCATTCACAGGTTACTTATCATAAATCTTACTAGTCACTAATAAATATTATTTTTAAATACTTTATGACCGTGTTATGAAATTGACATTAGAGAAATTTTATATTTATTATATTTATTTTTATATACTTATGAATATATTTTTTATTGATTATGTTAATGTTAATGATTTAATATATTTATTTATATTCTAATTAATCATATGTATATATATATATATATAATATATATAATATATATATATATATATATATATATTATTATATTTCGATTGAACCCCAGTCAAACTGATTGGACCTTTAAATCTTTGAATCAGTACCTTGACCAATTCGATATTCAGTCTGATTTTTCTCTTCCCTGCTCTATATATAGTAATGAAACTTAAGTCTTAACATTTTGTAAACTAATTAGATCATGTTCGTTGGGGGAAAAAAAAGGATTAGGTTTCTCTTATATTTATCACAAATACGAGAGTGTTATGTTATGAATATATATATATATATATATATATATATATATATATATATATATATATATGAAAGAAAATTGATAGATTAATGTAAATAATGATAAATTTTATCAAAATAAAGTTAAATTTGTGTCTTTTTTCCCCTTATATCATGAACTTTTCAGTGACAGATACGAGAGAATCATGATGAAAAAATATCTATATAGGAGTCTTATATTATAGGATTAAAGGTGCATGAACTATGCTTAGTCTTCATGTCAGAGATTGCACTATAGTTATGAATCTTTTTCCAGTCTATGGGATTCCCTCACGTTCTTTAATTTGTATGGTGTCGTTTTTTCATGTTTTACACTGTGTCGCTATCATGGAGGCAAATTAGCTCGCTCCTGATCGATAATGGTTTCTCATTCCTGGATCTGTACCCAACAGATCAATGGCCTCCAGGACTAGTAAGAGTTAAAAACAAAAGAAGCTTTATTCGGTATACAAAGAAAGGACCGAATGAGGCTGAAATTAAACCAATGGGAGAAGACCAAACCAACAGTAAAATTAGGAAAGGTCAGATCGAGACATGGAATTAACGAAGGCTGTTTGGTCTGAATTTTCAGTTTTTACTTTCAGCTTTTTAATTTTCTAGATTTTGTGAAAGAAATATTAAAAATTCTAAAAACCATAAATTTTAGTTTTCAACTTTTAATATTTTCTCCACAAAATCTTAAAAATTAAAAACTTAAAAAAAAATTAAAAATTGAAAAATGAAACCAAATAATCCTAAGTTGCTAGTTGTTGCAGGTAATAGAATCTGTAGATGCTGTGTGTGACATCTAATCCTAAGGTGCGAAAAGCATAATTTAGTTAGAACAAGAATAGAAAGAACTACAAGAAGGGGATTTCGGTTTAATTCTCCATGAGGTTTTCAGCAGTAAAATAGAATATAATATCTTCTCGATGTTAATAACATGCTCTGTCCACATACTCTGCATGCATTGCCATATCTACTTCCACCTCCGGGATAACTCTAGCCATTGGGCGAAGAAGCACGAGTCAGACAGTGTTATTGTTTTGAAATGACTACGAGCCAAATGCAACGCCCTGCCTCGTTTGAAAATACTTCCAACTTTAAAAGTCAAGCTGTATAATATGCATTACAGAATCCCCAATTTAAAATTTTCTAGCTTTAAAATTTTAATATATTTAAGAGGAAATAATATTATAGTTTTTTATATATATTTTGTCAAAAGAATACTTTTCTCTGCACACATTTATTATCTAATTAAGAATAGCTTCATCTCCTAGTTGACATTGATGTGTAAAGTAGCTGGAAGAGCGGGCATTTCCAAGGATATATGAATTGATTTGTCTTTGTAATTCCCTCTTTTTTGCTGTATAAAAATTTAAGATGAAAAGATGGTGCCCTAGTTCAAGACATAAAACACTCTGGGAATATTGAGCAATTACAAAAATCCTTTTATTTATCTCATCACAAAAAACTGAGTGAGAGGTCAAATTTGGGACATGCTAGATGCAATACCCTAACATGCTTGAGTTGTGTTTATAATTTGAATTGATTTAAAAATTAACTATTATCTTTGAAATTTATTTTATAATGTTTGGAATGATTAAAACTTGACATTAATTTGATTTAACTTAAATTTGAACTTAAAATCAAAATTTTTTGGTTTAATTTCAAAAACAAGATCCAATTTAAAAATTAAATCAATAATAAATAATATCAATTTCAAAACACTACTTATGTGATTGCAAATAGTATCCAATTGATATAATGATTATTTAGTTAAGGTGTTAGTCTATTCCAGAAAATCTATAATACTAATATTTCAGAGTCATTTGAGAGAAAATTTTACATGTGTCGCAATGAGAATATTTTATGGCCCACATCTTTTAAGAAATTATTCATTAATTTTTTTGAAAAAAATAAAATCGTAATTATTACATATCATTAGTATATCATTGATAATCATCCGTATTTAATAATAGGATTGCATTATATTAATTAAATATCTTTAATTATTGTAATGCTGAAATCATGAATTATATTGATAAATTAATTTCATAATTTTAATATTAATTTCACATATAAAATTTTTATATTTGAAGAGGATGATGATTTTCTTTTGAATACTATTATATTAAATTTATGAAATTAAGTATATAAATTATAAGAAAACTACAAAATATATGCACTAGGTTATATCATTTACCTTTTTTATTAATAATAAGATTATGATAAATTTAATTATTTAAAGGAAAAATATTTTTTCATGTCATTAGTAATGACATTATTTGAATATATATATATATATATATATATATATATATATATAAATTAATTTAATGATTTGAAGATCAAGAATATGTCAGTTCAATAAAAAAAATTATATATGTGTGTGAAAATCCTGGGATCATCTAGGATGGTTATAAAATTATACCTCCAATGACCTCTAAGCTTTTGCAAATAATTTTAATAATTTTATACTTTTAAAGATTTGAATGAATTTTGAAAAAAAAAATCAATCATACAATTTATGACAATTTTGATGATTTTATACTTTAAAAAATTTGTATAAATTTTGAAAATAAAAAGTTAGTGTTGATAAAAATTAAAAACAATTGGAGAATATTTTAAAAATAAAAATATGATAGAGATTTATTAAAATCTGATTTATAATTAGAAATTATTAATGATTAAGATTTCATATAAAATTTATTGGTTGTATAAATCTACTATACTAATATTTCAGACTCATTTGATGAAAACTATTATACATGTCATTCATATAATGAGTTAGGCTTCACATGATATTCATACAGTGATTTAGACTCATTTTTCTCAATATTTATGTCTAAAGATTTTTTTGTAATTTACTTATTAATTATTTTTATATAAAATAAAATTAGATATTACAAGTATTGAAGAATCAAATATTATAATCATTAAATATTATAATTTACACTAAGAAAGAACTTATGTTAATATAATTATGATCTACAATTAAATTAATAGCCTCTCATTATGTAGGTAATATAAAAAATTATAAAGAAAATATTTTTAAAATAAATAAGCTTTAAAATCAACATATTTTTTTAAAAGAAAATAGATAGGTCAAATTGTTAAGGAATTGATAATTGATTAATTTTGACATGATAATAATTTAAAATACAATTTATACCAAATTTATTCTTAATCAAATATGATACTAATTAATATAATACTAATATTTAAGATTCATTATATAAAAAGTTTTCCATTTGTTATTTATAGAAAAATTATACCCAAGTAAATTTTTGAATTTAATTTACTTTCTAATTATCAATTATTTTTTTCAATCATACCTTCATATCTCTCTACCATTAACAATCAATATAAAAAAATAAAAAATAGCATAAACAAAATTATAATTCAATATATTATACCATAAAAATTATATATATACTTATAGTATAAATGGCGATAAACCTATTATAATTGTGTTGCATTAGTTATATTTTTTATTATAGATGTTTATGTTTAGAAGCTCAAAGTATTTTTAAAATTTTTTATTTTTAAATTTTTTTAATAAATCCATAAATATCAACAGAGATTCAAATCTCCATGTGAAATGAAAAATGGGGACTCATGACCGGGATGTGAATGAGAATGGAGGTAAAATTCTAAATGAAAATGGGATTAAGAAAAATTTTCTAATTTCAAATATAAAATTTTTAAAAATCATAATAAAATAAAATTATTTATCTACATGTATCATTATATTCTATTTAAATTTTTACAACCTAAACATTCCAATCTATCAATTTCATAATTTTTTCATACTAATTTTTTTGAAAAAAATATCTTTAATTTTTTTAACATTAAAATATTTAAAAAATTAATTCTATAATATATACTTTTTTGATAATGATATTAACTATTTATTAATTTTTAAAAAGTAAATATTATATTATTTTTATTAAGGAAAATTATAATTGATATACTTCTCTAATAGTTAGATTATATAAATTAGAATTATAAATAATTTTTTACTAATTATTACACATTAATTATAATATATATTTTAAAATTGATATTTTAATTTATTAAAAGGATATGCAAGGAAAGAATATGTAATTGAAATCATATAAATTAAATTTATGTATTATTTTTATTAATTAGAAAATATATTTTTATATTTTTAAATTAAATATTTTAATTTACTAAAAAGATATAAATGGTTAGGGATAATAAAAAAATTAAAAATGGGTACACATAGGAATTACCTAATAGGGAAAGAAATTGACACATATTTCACCTTTATAGGGATGATCTATGGGGGTTAAGTCTTTGTATATTAAACGAGATAGGGCCAGAGAGAATACATTATTATTTTTTAATTATTTTTATTATATTTATATTATGTATATATTTTTAATTTTAATTTGGATTATATTGTGTTAACAGTATTTGTTATTATGGATATCTATATTTTAAATTATAAAATATTTTTAAATTTTTTCTCTTTTTAAAATTTATTAATAAACCTTTAAATACCATAAGGATTCAAAATCTCTATAGGAAATGGGAAATGGGGAATGGGGAATGGGAAATGAGGACCCATAACGAAAATGGAGATGAGGATGAGAGACAAAATTTTAAACGGTAATTGAAGGCGTATGATATATATCCTTTCTCATGAATATTTATTATCGTCCCTATAAATGACACATAATATAATAAATTTATCTATTTATTCTTTTTCTTTATTTAACAATTTCAACTTTCAAAATGTATAAATTTTCATAAAATAGGCATTTTATTGTTATTTATAGGTCATCTATCAAGATATTTTCAACCTTATAAACATGATATTTAATATAAGATATAAAATAAAATAACATATTTATATTTTATCCACTCATTTAATTATTTAACTATATATTAACTTACTTTAAAAATAAATTTATATACTTAATTTTTTATAAAATATATATAAATATATTATTATTTATTTTTTATAATAATTAAAAAATTATTTTTTATTATTTCTCTGTGCATCGCTTAGATCAAACGACTAGTTAGTTATAAATGAATAAATAAAGGGGGAGTCTTTGGATATGTAATTGACAGAATAAGCAATAAAAATATAAAAGTAAAAAATAAAAATATTTAAAAATAACTTACAGATTATCGTTTACTTATAAAAAGTGTTTGTTGATTTTCTTTAAATAACAGCTAATAAATCCTTTTTAATAATTTTAATATAACCGAAATTTTAATTAATCATTATTAAACGTTATTATTAACTTTTTGGGTTTAAATGTTGGGCGGGTTTAAAAAAAGTTAAAAGATGAGAATACGGAGGAGAAAAGAGAAATGGAAAAGAAATGAAGGTTTCCACGTCACCGAAATTAATACCCATTATTCCCCACCACATGATCTATCGCTAGTTTGCAACTTTCAGCTTTATGCACACATCTTAACCCGTGTAGGGTAACCTTTACCACAGAAGGCGGTCACTTCCTAACTCAACTTCACCGTGCGTGGGCTTGCTTGCTGAAAAATATTATATATACTTATAGGATACGTAATAGTATTAATTTATATTTTATTTATTATTAAATGAGATAAAAATTTTATTTAAATAGAATTTATCTAATCTAATGGTATCTGAATATCAGTCAATATGATATTTCATATATCATAAATATAAATAACATAGTGCCCCCAACCTCTCCAAATTTAGCTCAACATTACTCATTAACAATAAATATGATATAATAATAACAACATTATAACAAAACACTTTATTTCCGTTTTCAATAGCGCCCAAAGAAAAAGGCTAAAAAAATTACAAATCATGATCATATAATTGTAGGATTTTTTTTCTTTTACAAATTTTATACGTATGTGTCCTTTCTTAAACATCTTTTAAACTCACATGAATGAGATGAAATCACACAAATAAAAATAAATCGAATCTCTTTAAATATTTTTGCTAGTTCTACTTTAAATGTGTGGTAATCATATCCAGTACACGCATAAACAATGTACAAATAAACCTCTTGAATTGGTTTAATGAACGACGAGAGATTTGATAATTTGTATAACATTATAGGTTTAATTTTTTTAAAAAATAATAATAACTCAATATTTTTCTACTCATGTACTGCTAGTATATAAATAGAGAGATTCTTATGTAAATATAAGTTTATCATGTTACATTTAAACGCATTTACAATAAAAACAAATTTTGTTTGGTTTTGTTTATGTAACAATCATTTGATTAGGAGACATACCATTTTTACTCCACTGAGTGTGTGCAGAATTTTTCATTTAGATAAATATTATTTTAACATAAAATATGATATTTTAATTTATTATCATTAAATAGGATAATAACCATCATTTTTTTCATAAATTCATAATATCTAATAATAATAATAGTGATAAAATAGACATTCTAATTAAATATATATTTTTAAATATTGAAATAATAACACTCATTCAACCTGATTTTATACATACATAACACATATGTCCACCTCTACTCCCTCTATGTACGTATGAGTTCTCATCTCATTTTGCCCGTCTATGCCATGGCCTATATATACTCTTCAGAAGTTACACCTTTGCCTTTGTAAATTCCACTCCCTCTCCTCCCTCCTCCTACTGCTCTCACTCTCTCTCTCTCTCTATAATTTCATCAGCAAAATCAGCACCCCACAGCAGTGAAGCAGGCAAAACCCCTCTGATCCACTGCAGCCTGCAGGGACACATATCCCCTCCAAAATCAGTTGCCAGTTAGTTAACTAACGGTTTTTCCTATTTCAGATCCAAATTTTTCTCCCCACTCTACCCTCCACCCTCTCCCTAATTTACCCCCTCATGCCATTCCCCCACTAACACACCTCCACCGCCTCCTCATCAATTCACACACTCCAAACCCAAAAAAAAAAAAAAACAAAACAAAAAAAAGAAAATGATTAGTTGGGGCGACCTATACAACGTATTAACGGCGGTGATTCCTCTGTACGTGGCGATGATCTTAGCGTACGGTTCGGTGAGGTGGTGGAAGATATTCTCGCCGGACCAGTGTTCAGGAATTAACCGTTTCGTGGCGATATTCGCGGTGCCGCTGCTGTCGTTCCACTTCATCTCCACCAACAACCCCTACGCCATGAACTTCCGGTTCATAGCGGCGGACACGCTTCAAAAAGTGATGATGCTGTTCGCTCTGGCCATCTGGACGAACTTCACCGCCAACGGCAGCCTCGAGTGGATGATCACAATCTTCTCCCTCTCCACATTGCCCAACACACTAGTCATGGGGATCCCACTCCTCATCGCCATGTACGGCGACTACTCTGGCAACCTGATGGTACAGGTAGTTGTCCTCCAGTGCATCATATGGTACACGCTCCTCCTCTTCCTCTTTGAGTATCGTGGAGCCAAGCTCCTCATCATGGAGCAGTTCCCTGAAACCGCCGCCTCCATCGTCTCCTTCAAGGTCGACTCCGACGTCGTTTCGCTCGACGGCAGGGACTTCCTTGAGGCCGATGCGGAGGTCGGCGACGACGGGAAGCTCCACGTCACTGTCAGGAAATCGAACGCCTCGCGGCGGTCCTTTATGATGACTCCCCGGCCGTCGAACCTTACCGGGGCTGAGATTTACAGCCTGAGCTCCTCCCGGAACCCGACGCCGCGGGGTTCGAACTTCAACCACGCCGATTTCTACTCCATGATGGGGTATCACCCTCCCCGCCACTCCAATTTTGGCAACGCTGATTTGTACTCCGTTCAGTCCACTTCCCGGGGACCCACTCCGCGGCCCTCCAATTTCGAGGAGAATATGAGCTCGCCGAGGTTCGGGTTTTACCCGGCCCAGACAGTGCCCGCTTCGTACCCGGCTCCGAACCCGGAATTCTCGGCGAGTTTGAGCAAGAGCGTGAAGAATTTGCAGCCGCCACAGCCACAGCCACAGCCACAGCCACAGCCACAACCACAACCTCAGCCACAGGTGCAGGTGCAGCCGCAGCAGGGGCAGCAATTGGTTCAGGCTCAACAGGCTAGTGGTGGCGGTGGCGGTGTTGGTGCTAAAGCTAGCCATGATGCTAAGGAGCTTCACATGTTTGTGTGGAGCTCGAGCACGTCGCCGGTTTCCGAAGGTGGCGGACTGCACGTTTTCGGCAGCGCGGATTTCGGAGCGTCCGATCAATCTGGACGGTCCGATCAGGGTGCCAAGGAGATCAGGATGTTGGTTGCTGACGACCACCCTCAAAATGGGGAAACCAACAAAGGTGAGGGCACAGTTTTTTTTTTTTCCTTTTCTTCTTTCTTCTTTATTTTTTATTGGTTAATTGATTGAAACTCATGTGAGATTGATGTGATTTGGGGCAGTGGAGGCAGAGTTTGGTGGGGAAGAGTTGAAGTTTCCGAGTAAAGAAGGAGAGCAAGCAGATGAGGAGGGAGAGAAAGAGGGTCCCACTGGGCTTAACAAGTTGGGCTCCAGCTCGACGGTGGAGCTGCACCCCAAAGCCACCGGAGCTGCCGGGGTTGGGGTCGGGAAGCACATGCCTCCGGCGAGTGTCATGACCCGTCTCATACTGATCATGGTGTGGAGGAAGCTTATCCGCAACCCCAACACTTACTCCAGCCTCATTGGCGTCATTTGGTCCCTCGTTGCCTTCAGGTTAAAAAAAAAAAAAAGGAGAAATAATCCAAGTCAATTACAAATCAATGAGTGGTTTTGACTTTTTAAGATTTGGTTGTTACCGTGGTAGTGGTGTAATAGTAAATATTTAGTTTAGTTAGTGTTGACGTTGGCTTTTGATGATCGTTAATTGATAATTGATTGCAGGTGGCATGTGCAAATGCCCAGAATAATAAAGCAATCAATCTCCATACTGTCTGATGCCGGTCTTGGAATGGCTATGTTCAGCTTAGGTGAGTGGTCGCCATTCTTCCAAATTCCTGCCTGCTCCTTCGATAATTTCATTCCCTCTTTAATTTTTTTTTTCTCCTGTTATCTGCAGTTCCTTTCCTTTTTTTCACTAAAGCAAACATTTATTTTAATCCATTTCTAGTGTACATGCGTATATTTTATTTCCTTATTATAGACCAAGAAAGTGAACTGTGTATATGGGTTTCTCTTTCTATATATATTTTTCCTTCTTACTATTGTGCAGATCTTAATTGTTCCTCTTATAAAAAAAAAAGGATCTTAATTGGTTCTAATGTTTGCGATTATGCTTGAATAAAATTGATTCACATGCTTTTTTTGGTAGTTTTTTTTTATAGTGAAGTTAAATATACTCAATCATAGAAAGAAAGATATAAAACCACAATAAAATGGAGGGAGATGCAAGGGCACTTGATAGAATGTGATGGTAACATGGGAATGAATCTATGAAAAGTATGGATTTGGGGGAAAGCGAGCAAGCAATTCACTCACAGCCGTCCATCGGGGTGAAGTTTGTTACCACATAACATAAGCAGATGAGCATGTTCACTTGACGATAATATTGGGGGGGTTGCATAGTGACAATGCAAATGTGCAATGTCCCCGACATGTGGGGTCTCGTCTTCAACCACGTCGCTTTGCGGTCCAGGGACGGTGGTGGTGACGGGTGCCATTTTTGGGCCCATATTAGGCATAGGTGGTTGAATTGGACGAATCATGCTGTACCATAAATATCTTTCACAATAGAAACTGAGTGAGAAAAGCCTTTTTTCCCCCCCAACGATTGTGTGACTGTGAATGTAAATTGTGGATGCGTGAAGATGCCCCTTATTTTTTTATTTTAATCTTTCACCTTTTTGGGAAAAAATTTATGGTTTACCTGTTTGAATTTGACCTTTGTAGGTCTGTTTATGGCTCTTCAACCCAAGATAATTGCGTGTGGTAACTCGGTTGCTACATTTGCTATGGCCATTCGATTCCTTACTGGCCCAGCCGTCATGGCAGCAGCTTCCATCGCTGTTGGCCTTCGTGGTACCCTCTTACGTGTAGCTATTGTTCAGGTAAATTAACCGTAATTTCTAATAATGTTTTTTTTTATAATTTCCAAAAATGAAAAATAGGTCCATATCGTGTAAAATTTGCGAAGCACACTGTTTATCTGTACATGTGATGTGTAGTTGTGTTGTTAAGTTTATATATATTGGATTGATGCTAAATTTACGGAAATTTTGAAAACTTGCGAACAAAATGTGCTAGCTCTATACATTCTCATTTTCTATTTTTTTTGAAGCATATACCTTGGTGATTTTCAATTCCAGTTATCATCATGTTAAACATGAAAAATGAAAAGACTCGTTGGCTTACGGAAATGTAATTGTTGACTTGAACACAGGCTGCACTTCCACAAGGAATTGTTCCATTTGTGTTTGCCAAGGAGTACAATGTTCATCCAGCCATTCTCAGCACGGCGTAAGCAATTAAACTTGCCTATTTTATTTTCTGTCTTATTCTTTCACTTCACAAAGAAGCTGACCCTTTAATTATGACTGAAATGTATGAATTTATCTATCTGCAGGGTTATATTTGGGATGTTGATAGCACTGCCAATTACTCTAGTCTACTACATACTGCTTGGTTTGTAAAATTTCTGTACGGTAGTTGCCAGCATACAAGGAGAGAATGAATTACCAATTTCAGCCTTTTATTCTTTGGGAGTTAGCATTGCATGCATGGATTTGGAGACCACACCACAGTGGATTGGATTCTGCTGTTATTAGCAAGCATAAGGATTTTCTGGGAGGATGGAGGAGAATCACAAACTAGTATCCTTAAATCCGAGCGGATCCTAGCAAGTTTCCAAAAATTTGGGAACTTATAAAAATCTGACCCATTGACCTATATCCTCATGATTCTAAGCTGGTGTCCCAATTTTAAAGTCCAAAAACCGACGCAATTTTCAAGAACCTCAGATGAAGGAACAAGTACAGCATATGGGAGACACGAGAGAGGAAAACAGGGGAAAGCTACCATAAGCTGACTCAACGATATCTAGAAATGGTTCCCTCTCTATCTGCATTAATGTAAATTTTTATTAGGAAGTCTTGTCTGGGTCATCAAGCACCAACAATGCTTTAGCAATTGTTTAGAGGAAATGAAATTGGAATATAAGAGGAAGACTTTTTCTAAATCCCTTTTGTTTACTTATACTTCAATTTTAATATATTATAATTATTGGTGTTTTTTGTCTTTGGTCGTCCGCGGATCCGGCAATCATCTGCCATTGTTCGCTTTCTTCTGTTGCGTAATTTAAATGGCATTTTTTTAATCTGAAAAAAAGAGAACACAGGAAAAAAAGGGCGAAAAAAAAAAGGAAAAGGCTTCGTTAATTTTCCGGCGTAAAGAGCAGCAGAGTGAAGAAATAAAGCTGGAGTCGTGGGAGTGAGAGTTGAACTATCAAAAATCTACTGAGTAGGGATTACGTACTTTTCATGTGAAGTTGAGTGATGGAATGGAAAGAGATTTTGAAAGGGGGGGAAAAAAAAAAGAAAGGAGCGAAAGGGAGAAGTCAAAAGCACAAAACTTACTTTTCTGCTTTTTGGCTATTGATGTGCCCACAACTCTAACTAGCTAGTAACTCATAGTCAGCACCCTTTATGGAGAGCTAAGGTAGGGTGGGCATGGAGGTGGGTTGGTCAGCACTCAACTTTTTTTTACCAAAAATGATGGCACTTCAACCTCATCTCATCCCACATCTCGTTCAATCATCCCCTAAAGGGTCGTTCAATTATGTTCATTGTTCATATGGTGACAGTTGTATACAGAAAAACAACCAGAAAACAACAAAAGATATCGTTATCTCAAACCTTGGATGGGGCATAATGACGAGTGTAGGCGTCTGGGGCCTTAACAGAGCAAAACACGGAATCTACCTCAAATCAAAGTATAGAGTTAGGTTACCATGAAGATCAAACAGTAAGAAATTAAAGTAATTGGCATTAGGTGGTACCACTGCTTGATAATAATTAAAAGAGACAGAAATTTTAATTACTAATTGTGATCCGATTATCTACTCACACGTGTCTTTTATGTCTTTAAAATTTTATATCCTCGTAATCATAAAATTATTTTAAAAACTTTTCCTAACTATTCCAAAAAATTGCCATCACAGCTCCAAAGCTCGATTATGCAAACAATAATGATAATGAAATCGACACGCGTTATTTTTTATCAGAGGTCTAGAGGTCTATGTACACATCAACGTTTTATTCGTCAAAACTCAACATGGACATATGTATGTAGACTGTTGTCTAATAAAACAATAGTTGTGGGCGTTACTCTTGTGAAAGACTATGATAAATGTTGATCATCATGTGAATATTGAGTTAAAAAAATACTAATTTTTTTCGATAATTAAAAAAAAACTAATTTTATATAGTTACTGTTGTTAAGGACTCATAAATACAACTTGAGCAGGCAACAAATAGTCAACCATTCCAAGTGACATTTTTCCTAAAGCGTGAGGTATAATCATAATAATAATAATAAAACTGTCATTGGGCAGAAGTAAGAATTCCTTGGCTACATAGGGTCCAGTTGTTTGAAAATTTTCCTCTTGGCATATGAAAACTAAAAAGTGAGTTACTTCGGAGAATGGAGATAGTTGTACATATCGAATAGTATATATCTCAAAAAAGTAGCTTTCCACATGATATTGTATTCTAGGATTTGTAATCTTGTGGATATAGATCAATTTACTATTTCATGTTAATCGCGATAAATTAATTCAACGTGTTTTTGTCTAATCATAAACTCCTCTTAAAGTGATTTATCATTTTACGGAATACATACTTAACTGTTCCGCTTTTTTATGTTATCTTTTATGTCTGAAAAATGCATGCCACCTTTGATAAAGGGAAAAAATTAAAATTAAAATTGGCCAAATTTTATCGGACTTGGACTTCCATCATTTACTTCCCATTGGCTAATCGCACTCTTTGCCTTCGAAGCCCAGTTAAATCTCAATCTTCTTTACATCTTTCACTCGGATTTAGCTCCACCAAAATAGAAGGAAGGTACGTTGTAAAAATTGAGAGGTTCATCACTCATGACTCACATATAATAGAAGTTATTCATCTATAGGTGGTTAACCTATTATTTCTATACTTTACCTCCATTCTCACTCTAGAAAAGCCCAGTCCCATTAAGAGCATATCCACTGTTGGGACTCAAGTTGGATTCCGACTTTGATTCATCACTTGCTGTATCTATAATACATTATAAAGTAAAGAAGGTTTCTAATAGAAGGTCTCAACTTTAATCCCACTTTTGGTTCTATGTTTTTTTAATAATATTATTTTTTCTATTATGAATTTTTTAACTTAAATTAAAAGTAAAAAATTTTAAGCTTTTTCTAAGTTTTTTCTCCAAATTGGGACGGCCCTTCATCAGGGGACTGGTCCCTTCTCTCTTTATTGCTCTGAAGGGACATCCCTTCCTGAGTCCCTATGCAACTTGGGACGCTGCTTGGCTTGCACCGAAGGTGCTCTTATGTATCCGCCGCAAAAAGGAAATTTCAAGGATGCGTTCCAAGAATAAAGTTTGCATCCTGTGACCTTTACTTTTTCCTCTTGATACGTGGGAAATGAAAACTTAGATTACGTGGTAAGATGAAGCTCCCAATTAATGATTTCAATCAAACCTATTACATTTGCCCAATATTCTTAACAATCAAACCACCATAACATTTATTACTCCTTTCGGTATGCACTATCTGTTACTCTGATTTTTTTTTTCCACACCATCCATCATTCTCAAATTTAGTTCATAATTATCTTTTTTTTTCAATTTTATCCTGTTACACATTATACAATTTAATATGGGATTTTCTACCCATTTAAAATGAAAAAATGACATTATCTACACAAATAAATTATTTTGAATTTGCTACAACTTTGAGCCCATTTTTACTTTTATTAGGGGAATTCGCAAGGACCCTCACGGATTCAATGTAATTCAAGTTTATAAGAGGAAAATTAAATTTTAAACTAAATTAAAATTAAAATTAAAAAAATTGACAATTTGATATTGAATAAGAACTTGCTAGCCTCAGGTGTGTCAAGAACAACATCGCTTGCACTTTGAGGAAATATAATCTGGTGATATACAAGACAAGATGTGTTTTCCTTATCCTTAATGAGGAAAAAAAAAAATAAGATTCTAATGAAAGGTATGGCTCATCTTAAACCATACCAAGAAGTCCTTTACACCAAAGCATAATTACAAATCATGCAAATTAAAATTTCAATCCATAGGTTTGTTTCCACCATGCAACTAGGAGCCAAAATAGATTAAACAACAATCATTTCCTTGGCCACAACGTCAATCTACTAAACAATTACAACACAAATAAAATTCTAATTACCATTATAGTTGGTCTCAAAATAGTACTCCATGTAGTAACTTTTCATCGGATTCTTCATTTCAGATTTACAAATTACTAGAATTTCTCATGAGAATTGCACATTTTTCCTTGAATCAAGTAAAAAAAGGAAGTTCATTCAGGTCCAGAAAGAAAAAGAAAAAGAAAAAAAAAGGCATAAATTTTTGCTCTTTTTCAACAGGCAAAAGTATAACCCCGCACATAACATACCACTCAACCCACCAACACCATATCACACTTAATACACTGTAGCAAACATGATAGAAATAACAAAAATTTACAATAAAAAAATATAATTTTAATACAATGACATAATATAAATTTTTTTTACACTACCAATCAATTATATACACCTATTTGTAAGACTTTATAGTTGGTGGTTGAGTCAATCACTTTTATCAACTTGATAATATATAGTTAGATGTATGTATTTAATTTTAATTGTAATCTAATTTAATTTTTGTTTAATTTTAATTTCTCTTTTATAGACTCAGATTCCATTGAATTCATGAGGGCATCTCACAATTGTGGGGTGCCCTCACTAATCCGCCTATGAAACTAGAAGCAATTTAAAGTTGTAGCAAATATTAAAATAGTTTATTTAATTTGTGTGGGTAATGCCTTTTGTTATTTTAAATGGGTAAAAAAAATCCTTTAATATGATATTAAAAATCAATTAATTAGATGTTTAAAATTAAATGAGGGCATTTGTAAGCATATTCTAGAATCAAATATTAATTCTGAAAATTTAAAATTCTTGAGCATAAACTTAATTAAGTGATGCATGAAATGAAATAGAACTAATACTCTCTTCATTATTTAATAAATCTTCATTTTTACATATTCAAATATATTAAGGAAGGATAAGTTTTAATGTCAGAAAATTTAAATGTATTTTATAAAACTAACCTTATCATTTAATCCCCTTTTCTTTCCTAACATACTTTCTCCTACTTAATCCCTCTATACTTATTTAATAAGGGTATATAAAAGGAGAAAAAATAATTAATGTTGTTCAAATTTCTTAAAACAACATATAATTATGGAAAAAAATTTAAAAATTAACACTTATTAGAAAATGAATACAGTATTTCTTACAAAATAGTTATACATACATGTATAAAATTTAAAATTAATTTGCTCCTAGACAAATGCATCAAGAGTTGTGACTCAATTATATGTATCTCTTAATACTTTCTTCAGATTTTTAGAGTATTTCTCATCCAATGTTTGAGAAACTAATCCTTGAGGTATAATGATTGGACGTACAGACAAAAGAATCTCTCTCAAAAGTATTTTTCGTCCATACATATGAATCTTGGTTTCGAACCAAGATCGTATGCTTGGAAGAACCTGAACCCATTCTTCTACTCAAACAATCTTATTATCTCTCAATACTTGCTTAAATCATTAATTCAGTGCGAAAAAAAATTAATAGCAACTAAATTAAGGTTCCATTATTTTGAATACATTAGAAGTAGCTCTGGATATTTCCTAGTAGTATACATGAAGAGGGTCTCATGGTAAAAAATAAGACCCACATCTTAAACTCTATGTCACAAGGGGATTAGTTACTGATTTCGGTGGTAAATATCACAAGTTTGCAAAAAAAATTATTTAAATTGTTAAACAATTTTCTTAGTAGCCATTAAATTTTTTTTTGGTTAACAACAATATCATTAATTTATAATGATATTAAAATGGAAGTTATTCAACCTTTAATTTTGTGCATATCATTAACCAAAAAATAAAAGTAGCCAATTCTTTAACTTGATCAATGAAAACTAAATATGTTGTTGGATTGATATAGTTCTCTCACTCCTCTGATCGATTCATCAGGCCCAGTAAGATAAAAAATCTCCATTGGTATATGAACGATCTTCTCGTAAAAACTCTTTAATTATTCATGAATGAGGAGCTTCATTATTCTAGAACTACAATAATTAACCATTCAAATTTAATGCATGGTCTTGAAATGTTGATCAGCAACTCCTATGAGAATGAATTCTTCAGGTTGAATAGGTAATGTTCTTGGCTTAGTTTAAACACATTTATACTAGAAAACAGCCCATTCATAGCATAGATGCCGATTAGAACATCTATCTAGAACAGTTTGCTTTATACACTATATATAATTATTTCTTGTACAGATATATGAATTGATATAGTGTAAAAGAAATACATATTAAATCATTTATCATTTTTCTATCGTGTTATATAGTATATTATATTATATAGAGTAAAATATAATCTCCTTTCTTGAGAGAAGGCTTAATTACACCTCTTCCCTCTATTTTTATAACATACACTCCCCTCCCCTATATATTTAAGAGTAAAATATAACTCACTCCCTTGAGAGATAGTGTTATTACACTCATTTTCTCTCTATTTCTAAAACATATACTATTCTCCACTATAAATTTGAGATAATTTACACTTTAATTTATTTTTATTTTTATTTTCTCATACTTATTATTTTGTTATCAACTAAAATACCCTTTATTAATTTATGCATATAAATATTGAGTTATATATATTAATTTTAAATTATTATTTATATTAAGAAAACAAATAAATGGAAGTAAAAATAATTAATAGTAACAATAATTTGTAATAGTTATTTTTAAAGGTAAATTATATATTTTTCAACTATTAAGTTGCAATATTAAAATATATATTTTTACTGTAACATCATAAATTTTTTTATGATTTATATTTATATATAAAATTAATAAATATTTTAAATATTTTTTACATATATAAAAATTAAAAATAAACACCTGAAAAAATATGTAATTTTTTTAAAAATAATTAGTATAAATTATTGTTACTGTCTGTAATTTATTTTTGTAATATAGTAAAATTTTAAAAATTGAATTAAATACATGCATATAAAAATATATCAATATTTTGTATTATTATATGAACATATATTTTATATTGTAAAAAGAATATATATAACTATTAAAAAAAGGGTATTCTGGCCAAAAATAAAATAATATGTACGAAAAAAATGAAAAGTAATAAAAACTTTTAAAACGCTAAAATGTATTATTTTTCAACTTTTTGGAGGAGGGGAGTGTATGGCTTATAATAGACGGGAGAAAAGAGTGTATATTTTAGTAATAAAAGGGAATGAAGTGTAATTAAGTTCCCTCAAGGGAGGAAATTGCATTTTATTCTATTATATATGTGCCTAAATTTAAGTTTAGTACCTCCTCTGTTTCACAATAACGATAAAAAAAAATCATACAGTATACATATTAAGAGAAATAAAAAAATCTTGGTAATTTTAGAAAATTATGTAAGTTAACAAAACTATCATTTTATATTTATTATTATTCATTTTAGTAAATATATTGATTACTTGCCTAATATATTTACATTAAGAGTAATATTACTCAAATATTATAAATGACGAGAAATTTTAAAAGATAAAAAAGTAAAAAATCTATTATTATTGTTAAGAGCATTGTTATCTGTACTCATGATGTATGGAACACCATACTGATTTATATCTCTTTTGCTATTAGATAAAATGTAGACTTTATTTAAATGATATTCATATTACATTCAATAATAAATGAGATGTAAATTGACATGTTATCTCCTGTGTCATCAATACAAATAATATTTTTTCATTATTAAACGGATGGAGTAACATGTATCATTCGTTGACAGGGAACACACGGACAACAAACCAGCGTTGAAGTTCCCTATTTATCATCCCCATAAGTTGAGAAGAACCATTCATCCTCTTCAGTGTAACTTTTATTTATTCTGGTTTGGTTGGAAGTCACAAATTGAACAAGTTTCCTGTTAACTTCATGAAGCTTAAACTTAAGCACAGGATCTCATTTCACAGAAACTGATTCGAACCACTAGGTGCATACGGCATATATACCGAAATACAATTTCTTCACGAAACAATGCTAGCTAGTAGCTAGTCGTCGTTTTTAAGCCATGCACGGCCAAAGTAATGAGAAATTAATACACATAAAAACAGATATTGGTGTTGGACTTTTGGTTAATTACTTTGTAGCTTTGTGCACGTAGTACATAGAAATTGGAACGTAACACACGGGCTTAGACAAACGGCTACTTGACGCAAAGACCAACATGCTCAACCGAGAAACAAAGCGATTGGTGTTGGTGCATCACCACACTCCAAGGCTCAATTTGATCACCGTGAGTTGGCTGGCTAGTAATTAGTGCACTGCGTGGTAACACCGTCACATGGCCCTGTAATGTTGCTACCACAGCATAAGCAAATGGATCTGCGTCCGTGTGGCCACTCCACATCTCCACCTCTCACGTACGTGTGTTTCAGCAGTTTTCTATCCAATTATATTTACTCTCAGCCATGCGTTCCCTTAGATATTGGCCAACAAAACAAACACATCTATCTAAGCACTATATACGATCGAATTTCCTTGCGTCTATAGTTCGCAGCTTTAATTTTCGAAAGTGACTTCGGCTATCTAATTCTCACATAATTAAACCTGTAACGGTTTTGACCCGTGATTGTAGTGTGATTGATGAAGAATTCCTTTTAATCAAGATCACGAGCTACGTGTGCCTTGACATTCTTTAGATGTTTGTGTGACTGTTGATTGCATATTTACATTATGTAAAGCATTGTTCTCTCTCTATATATATATAGAAAAAAAAATTATGAGAGTTGCTATGACACTTGATAGACTACCTTATCTAAATTAAGTTATTTAATAATTATAGAATTGTTGGTTTTACTACGACCTACGCAATTCCAAAATATTTTAATTTACCGGAGGCATCCACTCACGTGAAACCTCCTTAAAAGTGGCTTAAGGGATGGGAATGTTGTCTAATTCCGATCACAACAAATCTTGTCGAGAGTTTGTGTACCAGTAATTAAGGAATCATGAACAGAAATGCTGAAAAGCAAAACCCTTTTCATCTTTCAGCACTAGTTGAGTTAACATTGATAGGCTCATCAAATTTGGGTAAGCCAGAAGAAATTAAATCGTTGCTAATGAATACTTGCTGAGTCATGATTCAATCGATCATTTTGAAAAAAAGCTTATATTGATTCGCTGACACAAAAGAAAGAAAATCATGCAAGATATTTCTTTTATTCGGTGATATTCTTTGTGCAATTAGTTCGGACTTTCTTTTTTCTTATAGCGAGCTTTTTGTACAAGTGTATTTTCACATGTTCAAACTTTTTATACTATTGCAGAGATATTTGAACTCAAGATTATTTATCACTAGTTAAACCGTCTTTCGGATATACTGATGTTGGATTTTGGTCCTTAATACAAAATTTATATTTAATTATATCACCAAGTGAAGTGCAGGGGAAAAAAGAGAAAAGCAAAGAATCACTTTAAATAAGCATCTTTAATCAATTTTAATTCAGCAAGTGTGACGTGGAATGATCACAGTCTTTCAATGAATAAACATTCCTATGCTTGTTATTTGTTAAAGGGACAAATTTTGCATACTTATGGGGGAGTTATATATGCTTAATATCAAGGATGCTAATAATAGAACAATGATGGTGATTTATCAGACTTGATACTTCTATCACTCATCTAATCTCAGCACAAGGACACATTATATTGCCAACACAAGCCAAGTCACTTTCCTTTCTTCAAGAACAACCTCTTTCCCATCCATTTCCATGATGACAAAGGCGTACAAACATGCATATTAGGTCCAAGTGCACTAGACACTTCTATATAGTTACTGTGTTCCTTGTGACATATTCTGATTTTCATTTTCTTTTTTTTTTTTTGGGAAGAATCAGAGATTAGAGGAGAGATATCCTTTTAAGCATATATGAATAAGAGATAACACTTACTCTGATCTATTTATTAATTGACTCATAAATTTTACGGGTCATTATTGTCTCCCACTTCTTCTATATTTTTAATACAATAGCTAATTTATCAATTAATAAATAAAACAGAATAAATTTTTTATCTTTTTTTCTAATAGTATCTAAAAATTTCTCATGTGTATATCTCTATCTTCTTGTCGATTGCTAATTATAAAGTTCATATAGCATATATATTCTCGCTACATTGCCTTTTTCAGGATGCTTCGCAAAGGACACTGATCAGGTCCCTCTCACAGTGTGACTTTTCTGACTTTAGCTCTACATAAATAGGTATATTTTCTAATTTTAATACATATAATAATAATCAATGGTATTGGCTACTATGGCAGGTGTAAGGGTCGTTTAATTCCTTTTTCCTTCTATCCCCATCATTATGTTTATATATCTATATATGTATACAGAACATACTCCTCATATCTATGTGAGGATTTCCTGTAGTAATTTCAGGGCAATAGATTCTCAAAAACAGTTGTGACCTATTATAGCTAGGACAAGTTTAATTTGTTGGAGAAATTTTTTATTCAAATTAAGGTGGCGTCGACTTATGTTAAAGTTTTTGTTGGTTGTTGTGAATTGAAAAATAAAGAAAAAGAAAAAAGGGATTAATTGGTCGACGTGTTGTAGTAAAGAAAATTTTGATAATTAGAAAAGTGACACTGATGGTATTATATAAATCTTTTGGTTGCATAAATGGACTGGTCTAAAATTTCAAAATCTGCTCCTAAGTCCCAACTAGCATGTTGTCATTTCTAAATGGACACAACGTATGTTACAAAGTGGATCCATGAGTATATACATCAAACACTAATAAGCATGGACCAAATCTAGGTTGGCATTGGTTTGACATAGACAAGAGATCACTAGCTGGTAGTAAAGTGTAATAAATCATAGTACATAAAGTGTACACGTGGCAAAAGCGATTGCTTGCGGTCCATTCTCATGTGGATGCCCATACCGCGCTCATGTGAATGCTAGGGCTGTGCAACAGCGATGGAAAGCCAAAAGCTGAGTGGTTTGTATTATTGCATTGAAATAAAAACGAGATGGAAGAAGCTTTGGAGAGAGTGGACACGATCGGGTTTCCAACTAAGGTAGGGACTATAGTGAGAATGAGCTTGATAAATAATAATAATAATAATAATAATAATAACTCACATGCTGTGTAGGCTTTGATTTGAGGTTACTCATTTCAGGGCTTTTGAACGAGTAATGTTTGGCGCACATCAAAGTTTTGCAGTAATCTTATATCAATACTCCGATAATATTATTTATTATGAGAATGAACATTGGTGCACTTGAGGTGTGGAATAATTGGCAAACTAGTTTGCTTCAATTGAAGTGCACGCGGATTCGAGAACCACCACAGCTGGTGTGTGGAACCCATCCCCTTACCAAAA
Source organism: Dalbergia cochinchinensis (assembly GCA_031216125.1). NCBI lineage: Eukaryota > Viridiplantae > Streptophyta > Magnoliopsida > Fabales > Fabaceae > Dalbergia > Dalbergia cochinchinensis. The sequence goes on from CM062370.1 coordinate 39,471,112, forward strand.
TAAAAAACAAAGAGTATAGTGAATATTCATATAATATTGTAGTATAATTTTATTATTCACAAAATATTTTTCCTTACCAATTCTTCCTTCCTTCCTTTTGAATAGAAAAAGTATTCAGTCGACCCAATCTCACGCCATCCACTCATAAGGTCATATAACATTGGTCAGAGACTGTGTTGGTGTGTTTTATGCCTATCCAGTGTGTGTCACATTTTGAGCGTGTATGTACTGTACTCTTCTGCTGATGATAGGTGATCCCCACACTGTGTCTTACAATGGTGTACCTGAATTAATAGAGACTATATTCGTTACTGTAATGAGCAAATTATGAGATGGACTCAAATTTTGAGGTCAATTATAGATCCTTATTATTAATTATTGAATAATTATTATTTTTATTATATGATTTGATTTAATGACTAATAATAAAGGATTCAAAGATAAAAATTCACCATTAAACCTATCATCATAATGAGCTATTTTCCTGTTGCATGTGTCTGACAGTATAAATAGAAAATTATTATTTATATTCATGAAATATAATGATAAATAAAATGTGCATCGACACGGTGTCTCACACTCTATAAGTACAAATAACAAAGCTCGTATAAATAACAATTGTTGGGACCTTATGTCAAAACATTTCAATTTTAATATATATATATATATATATATAGGTATTTGTCAAGTGCTATAGCTTTCTACTAAAACGAGAATTAAAAGGTGATGTTGAAAACAGAGGATTTAATTTAATTGGTATGACTATACATGATGTAGCTAGCAAATTGTTCCCAAATGTTACAGGTATTAATTAATTATGAGGCAAGGAAGAAAATGGTAGGGTGTGGTTGGAAGAGCATATGGTGCTACACTCGTGTGCGTGGCCTAACCTCGGAGAATGTACATTGGGGGCCGGACTCCCAATTGCAGTGGCACCAATCAAAGTACACCAAGCAATCCAATCCGTAATGCAAGAAACCCCTTCAGCATTAAATCTGTCTAACAATCTTTTACAATATTTTTGGTGTAGAATTTATTCAGGTGAAAGAAATATGCGTATATTTTCCCAATGACATCGTTTTCTGGATAGGATATGTTGATAGTAGTAGTAGGATATATACTGAATAAATTTTGTCCAAGTTGGGGAGGGGAGGGGGTTGAACCAAAAAAATATGTTGAAGCTAGCGGTGATCACAAGGGAGTAAATGAATGCAAACAAAAACCAATCAAAGCAGAGGGAGATAGGTGATGGTGTGTGTAGGGCGAACCACGGACATGAACCGGATGGGCTGGTGTGGACTAGCGCTGCCTGGGACCATTAATGGTGGCGGGTTGAGATTGACAAGGACAATGAAAATGCACAAAAAAAAAGGGGATGATTATTATGGTAAGAAGATCCTTTACGAACCAAGCTTCTCTCCTATGGAATCTTGTATTCCAAATTATGTTCTCTTTCACGTTCCATCAATAATATATTGTTATATACGAGATGAAAATTGAAAAAAATTTAAAATATTAAAAGAATTGTTAAATATATAGTATTATTTTTCATGTATTAATATATGATTGGTGTAAAAAAGGTACGAGACATACTTTGGACATGAAGAATTCAATCCGCTTTTCTCTCTTTTTGAGTCATTGAATTGAATGCATCGTGCCAATAAACAAAACTTGGATATTCATCAATTTCTACTTTCTCCCTCTATTTTTTAAACTCTATTTAAACGTGATGATGAGCTATTAATAGTTGCGTACAGCCTGGCCTAGTTTTTGGGCCTAATTTGTTCGAAGTGAAGAGGCCGGCCCATGCTTGAGACTAAAATGGGCCCTAAACTAATTTCCCAAAGGGCCTGCGCTTGTTGTCCTCTAATGAGGCCCTACTTATTTTTACAATTCTAGCATAAGACCTGTTCACAAAGTTGCTAATTCTTCGACAAAAAAAAAGCTAATTCTTCACATATGGATTCCCTTCTCAAATATAACCTATGTTCAGGACCAAAAAATGTTATGTAACAGATTTTGAAAGAAAAAACACGGTCAATGTGACGGATTAAGTTTGCAGGGCCTCCTCTCTATATCACTTTATAACCCTTGAGTTAATCTCTCCAGATGGGTGATTTACCCAATAAATAGAAACTTTGTAAGTGGAAGCCACTACCTAAGCAAATGTTTGATTTACTAAGATATTTGTAATGTCTCAAATTCACATGTTCCGAGATAGGTTTAGTACAGCCTTAAGATTCCCCAAAGATTCCCCAAGATCTACCGGAGTTGCCACAAAGATTCTAAGCTCATGAAAACGTCAAAAGTACAGAACTAGGATTTTCTGACATTGCTATGGCGATCAGAGACAGCTAAGCAGTGGAGGCAATGGGAGGGACCACTGTAGCAGTTAAAGACTGCTATAGTGGTCAAGCTATTTGGTTTCTTATGCATTGGTCTTTGGAGACCGCTATAGCAGTCAAACATGTGTACGAGGTTAGCTTTTTTCCATGTCAACCGCTGTAACGATGGCCCCAATACCAGTATGTATCATAACAATGCAGTTTCATCAAAATGCCCCCAACACTAGATAAATCCATCCTTAGGCTTAGGATTCACACCCTAGCCGCTACCAACACTCTATGTTTCTCCCTCACTTTTTTTTTTTTTGTTCTTACTCCCCTTTAAGCTTCTAGTAAATGATTTTCAAGAAATTTAGCCTGTTTTCTTTCCCTTTTTACCAAGTTTATAAGCTAGGACATTATCAGGTATGGTTTTCTCATAACATTTTTCCTCCCCACACCATTCCAAATTTAGTTCTTAAGGTTGTTGTCAATTGTTTATGCTTTCATTATACTCTTTGACAATTATCGGTGCTATTCCTGTTCCCCAGAGTTAAGTTGTCAGTGGAAGCGCACTCCTGACTACTAATGATGAATGAGTTTAAGCTCATGGCCGTACTTTTACTTATTATTAGTACTTTTCTAGTATTACAAAACTGTTTATGAGATTTTAGAATTATTTATATCAAGAAACATGCTTTTATGGATTATAGTAATTTTAGAAAATTATTGTTTTCGTAGTTATCATGAAAAAAAAATATTATTTTAGAAAGCTCATGGACCATGCTTGCTGTATGTATGTGTTAGAATTATTTTATTAGTTGGAAAGTTGCACGAACCCTAGTTTAGTACGAATAGCATGAACAAACTTTGAATATTAGTTTATAACCAATAATTAGTAAGAAACAAAACAATGAGTTAATAATTGCAGGATCATTAACCTTAGTACCAAGTGGTCGAACAGAGAACTAGCTCAACCATAGTTATAGTAAGGAACCCAGTGCGGTGTCCACCTATGGGATGAACCCAGTTAGGTGCCGTTTTAGTATTAGTTAATAGCTTAGTATAGTCATTTTATTCAATTCAACTCATGTTTCTCTACTAGTTATTGATATGAACTCAGTTGAAATGTTATTTTCAGTATAGTTAAGTATTTAAGTATTAAAATGTTTTATATTAGCTACATGTATACTATATGTATTTTGTTGTTGTCCCATATGAGTTGTGAGTGGAGATCCGCTCACTAAGTTTTAATGAATTCACCCATCTATTTCTCCTCTATAGATATAGTTACAGATTCAGTTATATCACAGGATCTTCCTCAGTAGTGTTGCAATTTCTTTTAGTAAGTTTCGCTTTGAAGTGAAGCTTATTATGGTTTCATGTTAGTTTAGCGGTGCTCTAAGCATGAGCCGGGACATGCACGTTACTATGTTTAGTTATTTTTAACTTCTAGTTATTTAATTAAATATGTTTGGCTTCACCGTAGATAATTGGTATTACACACTTTCATATTTAGGATTATGAAATTTAGTTGAAATTAAATTATTTGGATAAAATATTTTTATTATTTTATGCATATTTGCCAGTCATATTATCAGAGACTTTTGTGGGGATCCAATCCTTCATGTGCCGGTCACACTTCCAAGTTGGTCATATGACAATATTTTCTATTTTTATTTCTTGTTTCTATTCTTTGAAAATGATTCTCATTTTCAGATTTCCAAACTTAAGAAATGTGTTAGGTTTGTAAAAATAGATCATGTTTTCAAATTAAAAAAACAATAAAAATACGTTTAGTATGTTTGTTTTCAAAAATAAAATTTTCAGAATTAAATTTAAAATAATAGAGTTATATTTGTTATTAAATAATAAAAATTATTTTTTATCAAATGATAATTATGTTTATTATTAAACCATAATAAATAGAAATGTATGATTTGTACATTTAATTTATCCAAAAAATCTATAATAATATAATAAATAATTTTATAAAACAAAGTACCACACTAATAATTTTACAAGGTATTTCTAATAAACTATTTTTTCTCAGCTATTTCTATTTTTTTTAATAATCTCAATAATTATAAATCTTAATAATTAGTAGCGGGGATATACACCTTTTAGTCAAAGAGTCTCTTAAAAAAAAAACAGAGAGATAAGACCAACTGAAGAAAAAGGAGCACCGGCATCTTTGACCAAACCCTCGCGACCCATCCTCCATGCCTCCTTCGCCACCACCATTCGCAATCACCTCTACTTGTGATGGCTATTATTCTAGCTACTCCATGTCCACTGGCAATGACACCTCAGCCATAAATCGAAGCACACTGGGAAAACTGTGCTGCCTCGGATGATAAGGCATGAATGAGCTCACCTCGATAGTAGCAGGTAGGTACAAGGTGCGGTTGTCCAAACTCGACACATAACCGCCTCTGTCGTAACCATCGTCGGTTCCTCCTCCTCTTCCGGCACCTTCTTCCCCCAAATCGAACCCTCCATCATTATATAGCACTTCCATTGATGAGACCTTCGAAGACTCTTCGTTTACAACGCAGCGGTGACAACAGTGCAGCGAACAACATCAGTGCAGGGCAGGGTCGCTGGTGAAGAGGTGTAAGAGTGAGAAAGAGGTTCTGGTGATGTTGCCGCAAGGTCGCAGGCAACGGAGGTGCTGATGGAGGAGAAACGCACTGCTAGATTCTCGATAGGATGAAGTGCGCTGTGGGTGACCTGCAAAAGTGGCAAAAGAAAAAAAAAAAAGAAACAAAAGTTCTATATAATTACAAGAGAGCTGCCACGTTTTCATTGAAAATATTTCAGTGACCACCACAACTCTTTAACCGAAAACCAAACATGTTTTTTTGGTTTATTTTCTGTTTTTATTGAAAATGAAAACAGAAAATGCTTATGCCAAATGCACTCTAAGTTTTTCATTGCGATTTGCAAGTGGTGTAAGGCGTTGGATCAACCACCACTAGGACTGGAAAGATCGATCAGCACTGGTCCAATTGGATCATTCAGCAGTTTGCATATGGTTTAGTGATCACCAAAGACGAGTATAGAATGTTATCTGGCGCTCCTTTTGTAAACCACTTTTCCTTACACTATCTTTCTCTAATGGACTCAAGTAGTTACGAGCCTAAAACAATTATAAGTACCTTAAACTCCATCTACTTAGGTATGTTCAATTTCCTATATATCCTTTTCTAGACTTACATATATTATGAATTTATGATGTCGTTAACTGGATGAGTATTAGAGTGTCTTTTGCATATATACCGCTCCTGGTGATTCAAGAAGACTATCTATGCTCCAATACTCAGAAATTAGAATGGTAACAAGCCACTATCCAATCGGCCTGAAACCCAGACAAAAGTAGACCTAAAATTATTTTAAAAAAGAACATGCAAGGCATAATAAAGCTTTATTATTTTCATTTTTGTTCACATAACATCAATGCCATTGGCGTGGAACGCTTGAGCGCTCCAACAATGCTCTGTAGTATTTTCCAAAAAATATATATGCGTTTTTAATTCTTATAACTACAGATCATTTTGATTTTACATATATACTGTATCTAAAATTTTTTATTGGATTTTGGTCCCAATTGTTTCAAAGTGTGAGTTTTCGTCTTTTTCATTAGTCCAATTCTATTAAATAGTAATATTATAAGAATAAAAAAAACTTAAAATATTTCAAAAATCAGAAAAGCGATTTTAATTAATATTTGTAAGGACTAAGTGTATATTCTAAAATTTTTATAAGGACGGACAATAGGGACCAGAAACTAAATGCTAGAAAAAAAGCGACCAAAATTCAAAAAAGAATATTAGAAGGATTAAAATAAAAAAATGATATATATATATATATATATAGAGAGAGAGAGAGAGAGAGAGAGAGAGATTACTAACAAATTCAAATTTTAACCAAATTATACATTTTTTTTTTGTCAATAACAGACTCATTTTTGGTGAAAGAAAAAATCATTGACGTAGTGCCATGAAGGCTTCTAGAGTGTTTTTTTTTTCTCGCTTTTCTGGGTTAGGAATAAATCACACAAAATAAAAATTTATAATTATTTTTAACAATTATTTATGTTAGAGTTATTTTTCTTGATAATACTTTTATTGTCATTTAAATATGAATAATAGTTAAAAATAATCTTTTTTCCTTATGGTGACAGCATATACACCAAAAAAAAAAAAACCCAGCCTGCAGTCCTGCACAAATGGCGGTCCAAACAGAGAACCCAAGCTGAGGAGTGATATGGGACTACACCTTACAATTCATATTACTTTCTTCTTCGAAAATAAAAGAGAAAAAAAAATTCATATTACTTTCTAGAATTAATCAGATGATATATATTTAGCTATAGTGGCAAGCGTACAATATTGAATGAGGAAGTAGTGGTAGTTATTACCGTTAAACGCACGATGGCGAGTATAAACGCTTTTATCTCCACCGGTTGCTCCTGAGAACAGCTTAACCACCAATACCCGCATTTGTTACCTATTAATATGCCTGTTCTGATTACGAGCAAAACCTTTCAATCATCCCTCTAAACAGTGTAAATTAACAACTCTTCTTATCAAATTAAACACCGAAAGGAAAGAAACGAAAAGAATCAAAACGTTTAATGTAATTTAGGTAAAAATGCCTACAGATGAGATCAAAATGGAGGAAGGTGGAGCTGTTAAGCCACCGCCGGGGCTGCCAAGGGATTCTGGGTTTTGTGGTTCACCTGAGGTAGTTCAAATCATGCAGAAGGTAAATACATATATTAATGGAGCCTTTTTATCACGCATCAAGAAAAATATAGTCAATTTAAAAAAAACATGAAAAATTATTAAATGAAATAAAATAATATAATTCGCTTTACTTATCAAAGTGCTCATGCGCATATCGGATTCTCTTTAGTATATTTTACTATATAGATGTAATTTTCATTGATTATTTTTGGGCTTTATGTTGTTATATTATATACGTAGGTAGAGTGATATTGACCACAACAAATGAAGAACCAATAAAATCTTTGTGCAAGTGCAGGTAATTGCAGAGGTGATTGGGACATACTTCTTAGTATTTTTAGGATGTTCGGTGGTGGTTTTGAATAAAGTGGAAGGAAGTAAAGGGACTGTAACTTTTCCTGGAATTTGTGTGACATGGGGTCTAGCAGTAATGATCTTGGTTTATTCTCTTGGTCACATCTCCGGTGCTCATTTTAATCCAGCAGTCACCGTCAGCTTTGCCATCTATCGTCATTTCCCTCCCACACAGGTGTTAGTGTGTGTATATATATAGATAACTAGATTTCAACTGCGTTACGCTTTAGTCTTCAATTTTATTATCATGTGAATTTTTTTTTCAAATTTTAATTAGATGGTCAATATAAAACACATTTGTCTTTATTCTCGAAATGTGAATTTATTGCACACCACGTGTTGTTAAAAGAAAAAGAGTATTTTTTATTTTAACGTTTAAAAGTAGTTGTCTATTCGGATATCTAATTTATTATAATTGAATGTGATTAATGAATCAGTTAAGTGAGAACTATTATTATATATAATAATAAGAGAGTGATTTTCAATTAGACATCCATTTTTAAATGTTAAAATAATATTTTTGAAAGAAAAACTGATGAGAAAAATTATATTTTCTGTGTGTAGTTGGATTTGATTTCATCTGAATTGAAGGTGTATGCCCGATTGTTATAGGTGCCTCTATATCTTATTGCGCAAGCGCTAGGAGCTATACTTGCTAGTGGGACATTGTACCTTCTTTTTGATCTGGATGAAAATTCTTATTTTGGAACGGTACCAGCAGGACCTCACCTTCAATCTCTTGTCTTCGAGATCCTTACGTCGTTTCTCTTGATGTTTGTTGTGTCTGCGGTAGCCACGGACAACAGAGCAGTTAGCATTACAATCACTTTGCTCTGTGTATATGTTACTTTTTCTCTTGCATTTCTCTTGGTTGTGACACTCACGCCCTTTCTTATATGATTTTTTGTAGATTGGAGAATTGGCTGGGATTGCTGTTGGTATGACAGTCTTAGTGGACGTCTTCGTTGCTGGGTAATTTAACCCTAAAATTTATCGCTAATTTATTATCAATAATTATACATAAAGAGAGAGATATTTCCTTTGATCATGTCTATGTTGTTATTTAATTATGAGATTAATTTTAATATATGATTCGTGTAAAAGAGTTTTACTGAACCAAAAAACAAAATGTAAAAAGGTTTTATACTATAATGAAATCTTATCTATTTGTAAGATTTTTAAAATAATAAGTAATTGAATAAAATATTTTACTGATATGATAATATATGGTTAAATATTTATATAAATTTTTTTTATATTTACATAATATAGATAAACTAAATTCTTTAAACATATGTGCTGTTATGTGTGTGTGTGAGATTTTTTGAAGAATTGACAATAAAAATTAAACACTTTTATCAACGTAACAATAAGTAATTAGATCACTGACTAATGGTACGATAAAATTAAATTTTAAAATGTGACAGCAACATTGTCTCGGCCATAGGTTTAATTTGTTTACCATTGTTAAGTCCACAATACCAATTTGATCCGAGTTTGATAATGGCATGCATTCAGGCCTGTGTCAGGAGCGTCTATGAACCCAGCCAGAAGCCTTGGACCAGCTGTGGTGATGCATATTTACACTGGGTTTTGGGTTTATATAGTTGGACCCTTTGCTGGCGCCATACTTGGAGCCTCAGCCTACAACTTAATTAGGTTCACTGACAAACCACTCAGGGAAATCAGCCAAAGCTCTAGTTTCCTCAAAAGCGTGTCCAGAGCAAGTTTTAGGTAGACAACATTTCTTGGCGTAAATAATGTTCAGATGCAGACAGGAATCGCGATGGTTGTTTCTCTAAGCCACCAATATTGTCGCGCCTGTTTAATTTAGGCTTATAGAATGTGGTCAGGAAAAATAGTTATAAAAGAAATCAATTCGTGTACAGAAAGTTATATATTTAATAATCTTTTATATTGTTTTTTCAGGATCTGTGTGCAATTATATGCTAAAATGACATAGTCTTTCTTCGATTTCAATTTGTACAACCACCTTCTTCGACTTTAGGCAATGTTTTAAGAGGAGACACAAATATATATATATATATATATATATACACACACACACTAAGGGGTATTTCTCCTGCCATATCCATTATTTCAGTCATCCATCCGAGTACAAATGATAATTCACATAAATTCATCGTCACTCTTCACTTTGGCCTTAGGTTATCACCATGACCCATTGCCTATAACATAAAATCCACATTGTTGATATTCATTCAGAAAAAAAAAAGAATTATAATTCATGTTTTCACGTTAGTGGCGTGAACCAAATATGGCGTAAATTAAATATATAGCCTCAAAAAACTCTTTTTTGTTTTTTGTTCCTTAACAGAGCTGTTTTTTTAAATAGAAACGACTGTTTATTTTTGCCAAACTTGAGACTAATGTTTGGGTTCGTTAGTTTACGCAATAATTTCAGGGAGCTTAATTATGAGATCAACTGGCTAGCTTCAGTGAGAAGCACATGGTGTGACATGTGACCGCTTGAGGTTTTGTAGTATTTTTGTGTCGTGATGCTTATCCGTGTGTTTTTATGTTGTGTTTCGTTTTGCCCAGTGTCATCATTGTTGAACATTTGGTGTTCTCCTCTGGGTTTTATCTTCTTTTTTTTTATTCATTTTCTGATAGTTAAGTATCTTTAAGTTATATATATATATCTATATATTAAAAAAAACAACAACAAAAGAGAAAACAGGGGGATAACGTGAGCTTGTCACTTTCCTGTGGCAGCCACGCACAGAATTAACAGTTGTTACTGAGTACAGTTTTGGCATTTTTGTAATTACAATACCAGGACCCATGACCCATCTCACTAATAATGAATTATCCATGCCATATGCTGAAGCCCACCTTGTCCTTTGGTTCCTTCTTCAAGATTACTGGGTTCAGCCAAATATTATCGACTTAATTAATAGATTGGATATTGACCAAATTGAAAATGAAAAAAAAAATTAATAGATTGGATCTTTTTGACTCGAGTTTTGGTGCCACATGGGTGGGATAGGGACTCTTTCTTTGCTGTCGTTGTCTTTAATTAGTAGATATTAGCCACACTGCGAGACTCTAGTTCCTTCTTTTTCTTGGTCATTCTATCCAATCTGTTGTAGAAAACAGAGAATTCTTCCATGTTAGGTGGCAGGGATTTCGGGACAAACTAGGTAATTTGGTCGAGTCTTTTGTTTATTTGTTTGCTTTTCATATAAGGGTTAACTTTGTTTAGTGGAATTGGTTGGCTGGAGTTCATTCGCAAGTAGTACATCCCAGATGGCACTATTTTTCGGCGCAAGAGTTACCTTTTAAAATTTGTGAAAGATATGTTCACACACAGAAATCACTATAGATTTGAATTGAAGAGCAGCTACCTGAGGCATATACATAGCCAAGGTACAAGGTGATGCCGATGCGAGCGACTGGCATGGCTTTAAACACAATGGTATACCAAATGACGCTCACGAGAATTCCTTTTTTTTTCCCCTCAATAATTGTAAAGAGCTAAACTCCCAGAGAGTAACAGAGATTGCAAGATCAACAAACCAAAACAAGATGGAAAAACGAAAAAGACACAACATCCACAGTTCCACACCAACAAAAGGAACGGATCTGAACAACGTAACAAAAACGTGAGAAAAAGGGACGGCAAAAACAAAAACAGGGCCAAAACGCTAGAAGGAGACATCCTCCTTTTGCTTAATTCATTTCACCGTTCTCCGAATGCTTCCCTATTCTCATCTTCTCAATCCCAGCAATAATATGTTCTTTCTGGAAGTGATGTGGCAGATCAACAACCGGGTCCCAACTTAAACACAAAAGAAGATGGATGAGGGCACGGCTAACACTAGGCCAAAGCAAGCACAAAGCTCAAAGGCTCCTTCGAAAAGGGGTTGCTGAAATCACACAAAAACAGGAGCAAGGCTAAAAGATTGGATCAAATTAACAAAAGGTGCAGGCAACCAAATGGGCTTCATAGTATAGAAAATCAGCCATTAGGTACCAATTTTGGTCGCTAAAAGGGAAATATCGGTCGCGAAACTCATTAGATACCCCTTTTGTAACGGAATGCTACCACGGCTAGATTCAATGTTGCTAAAATCGATCGCTAAATCAGCACAAAGCTACCTCCTTTGAAAAGGGGCTGCTGAAATCACACAGCTCAAAAACAGGAGCAAGGCTATAAAAGATGGGATCACATTAACAAAAGTCAACCAAATTGGCTTCATACTACAAGAAGACCAGTCATCAGTTACCGATTTCGGTCACCGAAAAGGGAAAAAAAACACTCGCGAAACTCATTAGTGACTAATTTTGCGATCAAATGCTATCGTGGCTAGATTCAAGGTGGCTAATATTGGTCACTAAATTTTTGTAACTGATTTAGTGATCAAATTTGTCCCCTTTGTGACCAATTTTCGGATAGTGGCTTAGCTCGGACTAGAATTAGCGATCAATTTAGTAGTCACTAATTTAGTAACCAGTTTTTCAGTTACAAATTTTACCCATCAGTGACCAAATTTTGATCGCTAATTTTGGGACTGAAGTTTCAGTCGCTGAGACTACTGCTATTTCGGCCACTAAATCGGTTTCAGAGTTGTAACAGAGTTCAGCTGTGACAAATATAATGGCTAGTTATGACAAAAAATTTGGTCACTACTTTTGTGACGGAATTCAATCATTAATTCAGTCTCTAAAACCTTTTCTACTTCCTCCTCCATTTCCATTTTCTTTGGTCTCAAATTCGGTCGCTCTTTTTGTAATCGATCACTAATGGTTGTTACAAAAAAACAATTGATTTTTTTTAATTTCCATTTTACATACCTGATTTACGTATACATATCACCAGCAAACAGTAAATAAACATGAAATCATATATGAATCTTACTATACGGGAATATATATATATATATATATATATATATATATATATATATATATATATTGCTAATTAATATACAATAAAAAATTGAGTAAATTAGACTGTTTTTCTCTTAAAATATGTGAATTGGATGATAACTAGTATATAATTATTTGAATGTGAAACAACAATATTTAGAATTTTTTACATGTATAAAAAAAGCCAAAATTACTTAGATGTCTTAATTCCAAATTCGTTACAAATATGTCCCACTTTTATTTTAATAGAAATCAATTTAAATCGACTTCCCGAATGGGCTGCTACAATCATTTCGCAAAATGATAGAATTCTTCAAAAGTCAATTTAAATCAACTTCCAATAATGCTAGAATCTAACTGAAAGTCGATTTAAATCAGCTTTTATATGCATAGGTTCAAGTACTTAAAAGTCAATTTAAGTCGACTTTTCAGTGCTGAAAACATATTTCAGACTTTAGCTTCCCCCCAATATATAAATACAACTGAGATCTCAGGCACCAAATTGTATCAGTATTGGAAAAATTGTGCCAAAATTGAGTGAGAAAATGACATAGCGTTATGATATAATTGTTAAATCAAACTGAACATAAAAGCAAACTAAATCAAACTTACAACAATCTATAATTAAATTAAATGAAAAAAGGCATAGTTACACGAAACAATATCATACTAAACTAAAATTATCTACTAAATCAGACTAAAACAAAACTATATACTAAATTACACTAAATTAAATATGCCACAAAAAATTACTATGTTAAACTAAATTAATTATATCTATTACAACAAATAAATTGACATACTAGTTATTCTAAACAAGTTAAGCTTTAACAATAAAAACAATCATGATAAATTACACAATGATAGTAAATTAGTTATTCTGAACTTTAAATAGCTATGCTAAAATGAAATTATAACCTTAAGAAAATTAAAGTGAACAATAATATATATATATATATATAATATTCTAAAATAAATAAATTGTACTATTGAAAACTAATAAAGTAAATTATATTATCTGTGTAGCTAGTCTCGCTCCAATGTGATCAATCTTGTGAAGAGTGTAGATATTTTCAGCCTCCATCAATATCCGGAGGTGACTTCACATATGTAGATATAAAAAACATCTGCAAAACTACATATCCTTTGTGTATCCATTGGTTAGATGACACATGTAAAATGTGGAATCCAAGTGAAGGTAAATTTAAAATATTGTTAGTAATTAATTGGGGTTAATTAAAAAACAAAAACACACGTAGAAATCCCATATCTGAGTACTGTTCTTGTGCTTTGAGTTCTTCCACCATCTCCACCGCCCTACCCCCATCCCCGTCACGGCCACCGCCACTACTCCAACCAAAATTGTACCAAACCTTCCCCAACCCTCCCTCTCTTCCTCCTCCTCCATTGGCGCAAGCTGGTCGGTCCTCCAATCCCAATCTCAAGATCTCCGTGGAAAAGCTTACACACACCACCAACAACTTCTCACCTCTCGTCATCGTTGGCGATAGCAGCTTCGGCTTCGTCTACAAGACCCGCTTCTCCTCCTATGCCCTCGTCACTGTCATGAGACTTCCCTCGATACCTTCTAAGGCTTCCACAAACTCAAGGCAATTGCTATGGAGGTGCATTCGATGGTGGCGGTGGATACAGTGGTGGACGAGGTGGTGGTGGTGTGGTGAAGCTTGTTATAGTTGTGGTGGATACATATGGTGAAGCTGTAGTGGTGGATACAGTGACATAGGTCATATGGCTATGGATTTCAACCAAGGCGGAGGTGGTCCAAGGTAGGGTGTTGATGTAGGTGGCTACAGCAATGGAACCTGCAACATCAGTTGAAGCCGATTCAGACTTCAAGCTGTTTCTGTTGATCTATTTTATTTTTAATGGGTTATTAGTTTTGTTTTTCTCTATGCCTTAAACTAATTATGGTCATAACACTAGTTGACCTACCCACTTTTAAAACTCCATGTGTGCCTTTTCTATTTGACCAACGCATATCTTCATTGTATTGATAAAAAATTCATCTGTACATGAGCAAGCACCCAATATCCATTCCTTGATCAACTTCTTTCTCTCTACTTTTTGTTATAGGTATTGTGAAGAAACTAATGAAACCTTGAAAAATCATTTAGAATCAACTCTTGTTCATGGACTTAGCTTGTGATGAGGATTCTGACACAAATTGGAAGTCACACTATAGGAAAAACATGAGCTATCGACAAATTTTACTGACGGATTTTTTCCATCAGTATTTCCAACAGAGTTACCGATGGAAATAAAGAAATTTGGAAATTTTGTGTTTCAGTCATTACCGACGGCTTTTTCCGTCTGTAATCCATCGGTAAAATTCAAGCTAACAAGGGATGAAATTGGTGCGCCCATTACAGACGGTTCTTTCGATCGAAAACTATTTTGAACTAATTTTTTATGTAGAAATTAATATTACCGATGGATTTTTTGGTCATTAATTATTATTTTTTTAAAAAAATTTGAAATTAATTTTACCGATGAAAAATTCCGTCGATAATTGTCTTAAACATTTTAATTCCTAAATTAATTTTATCTTAATTTTTTAAAAATGATTATCGATGAAAAAATTCGTCAATAAATGTTGAAATGAAATTTTAAAATGGCACCTTGGTGGTTAGTAATGATGGATTTGGTAATTCAAAAATCCGTCGGTATTGGTGGTCCTTTTATTAATAAGCACTAGTCTCAATATCTTCACTTACTTTCTCCCTTTTCGAGCATCACATTGTGCCACCCCCCACACGTCCCACTGCACGCCGTGCCGGCGACCCAGCCAAACGCCCAACGCCGCGGCCTTTCTCTTTCTGGCTTGCCTTGCGGCGAACCCGACCCCTATGCACGATCAGGGAAGATTGCTCCTCGGCGCACCGTTGCTCTGTGATCTCCGCCCAACGACTCGGAAAGAAGTCCCCCCAAGACTGTTGTCCTCAAATATCTCTCTCTCTCTGCGAGATCTCCGCCACTGCAAGAAACTCTCTGCGTTGTCGTCGGAACCTTGCTGAGCTGCCACTGCTCTCTCTTCCTTTTACCTCGGTAAGCATCATTTTTTTGTTAGTCTGATTTTGGCTATAATTTTTTTTTTAGTCTGATTTTCGCTATGATTTCGGTGAGCATCCTCTCTGATTTTGGATGGCTCCTTTCATTAGTTGTTTGGTTATGATTTTCATAGCTAATATAATGTGAAATTTTGTTTATACTTGGGACAAATTGATATATTCTTGTATTGCATATTAGCCTTGTTTGAAGAAAACTATTAAGTAAAAGTTTTGGGCAATTTGTCTACGAAGATTTTGATTATGAACTGAAGGTTGGATTGGATGGGTCAACAAAAATATGAGTTAATAAAATATGAACAAACAGTGGTTTTGCAAGCTAGCTATATTTTTTTTCTCAATTTTGATGGGTTAGCACATGTATTAAAGGGGCAGACAATAAAGTTAGAATTGAATTTTTCTACAAATTAACATCCATGCTTCTTCTTCGAAAGAAAAAGAAAAGAACAGTTGGCAACCTAACAAAGAAGTTGTCCATTCATTAGTTTAGGATATGATTTTCTCATTTAAAAATTGTATATCTACTCATGTATATAATGTATGAGAGATGTAGGTTATATTTGAGGGATTTTTTATTAATTGATTTTGTTAGAGAACATCGAATCCGATTGGAGCATTTCTTTGAAGGAGCATATAATTCTTTTGCCGACGTTAAGGTAAGTAATTGTTTCTTTTCCTTATTTAACTACATTTTTGTTAGGATAGAGACTTATGATTTCTAAGATAGAGTTTCAGGAAATCGGGATTGCATGATTAGGGGGAAGGGCGTAGAGGTCCTTTCCCGATTTGTTTGAATTGTTTGCTGCGAGAATTAATTATGTATGCGGAGATTACATGATATGCATGTAGTGATGTTATAAGGGGGTGTGCTCTAGAATTGTTTTAAGATCTTTAAATGTTTGTTTAGTTGTTTTTGAACTTTATTTTACTGGATTGATATATGTATGTATTAAAATCAATTTCTTGTGATGTCTTAATTTAAGGGGAGGTTCTGTCTTTTTTTTTTTAATTTAAAAAGTGGAATCTTAATTTAAAGGGAGGTTCTATCAAAATTTTATTAAGATAAAGATAGGAGTATAAATTGCAGGCCAAACTGGAAATTAGTTTTAATTATTGTTATACTGGGAACTTTAGATACAATTTTTCATCTTCCAGCTGTTTATAATACTAACCATATATCAAACTCTATATCACGATATGCCTGTTTGTCTTTCTCCATGCTTTCACAATTCATTGCATTGTCATACTTTGAGCTTTTGTAGCATTGATTTCATTTCTAAATTTGGGTTTCATGGAAAGATATAGTTGGCTTCAAAACTCCTTAGACTACAATATTCATCAAACCCATATAAACATGCAGCATTTATTTACAATGAAAACTTATATGTTTGTATACTTCAAAGCATATATATCCCTTTAACATTATGTCTTGTTTCCTCATCTTGAATTATTATGGCAATTGATTCACCCAAATCATAAACATTTGATCCTAAAGGTTTTTATTATGGAGAAGCTTTTTTTGTTTCATTTTGCAGGCCAACTTTTGTTGACAAATGTAAAAGGGAGTTTGATGATATCAATCCACGTTATATATTTATCACCTTTAAATATTGAATGGGGCCAAATATCTAAAGTTCTTCAAAATTTGAAGGATAAGCACACATATCAGCGTGTTGGCTTATTAAACTTTAATGACAGTGAGATTGACAACTGGAAGCAGCTCCTGCCAGAAGCAGAGCTAATAGTCCTTTACCATAACTCTGCTTCAGATAACATTACTTGGGAAGTCCTGTTTCCTGAATGGATAGATGAAGAAGAAGAGTATGAGTTTCCTACTTGTCCAACACTACCTAGAATTCAGATACCAGGAAAACCTTGGCATGGTCTTATTGCTGTCAAGCATCCTTGCAACAAGTTAAAGTGCTAGTCTAGAGATGTAGCTCGTTTGCATTTGCAGATTGAAGCTGCAAGACTTCTCCTGATTTGAGTTGTAATTATTATTATTATTTGTTATATGTTGAAATTTATATATTTGTGTTTGTACACTTTCTAACATTTTTATATATTTTATATTTTGAACTTAAATTCGTTGCGTTTATTATTTATTAGGATTTTTTTATCATTTTTTATTATTAAATATATTTATATATTTATAATTAGTTTTAAGCAAAAAATAATCTCATAAATGATCAGGCAACACACAAATTACATAATATCTATTTTAAAAAATAATCACCAATGAATTTTTCGGTCAATAAAATAAAGAAAAAAGAAAAAAAATTTAACGGTTACCGATGAATTTTTCCTTCAGTAATATAAATTAAAATATTAATAAAATTTAAATTTTTAACTTAATCCGTCGGTAAACTAAAAAATAAAAATAAAGTATTTATAAAATTCAATAATTACCGACGGAATAATTCGTCGGTAAAAAAAATTTAAAAGAATATAAAATCCAATAATTACTGACGGAAAAATTTCGTCAGTAATTTTTAAATTAATAAATTATTGACGAAAAAATCCGTTGATAACAAAACAAAATCCTTCGGTAATTCCTAAACACTGACAAATTTGTTGGCGAATTGTCCAGCTCATTATTGACGGATTTTTTTTTTCAAAAATTCATCGGTAAATCCGTCGATAACTTTTTTCGATGGATTTTTTCCATCAATAATGATTTTCAACTACGTTATTACCGGTGAATAAAATCCATTAGTAACAAAAATTTCCGTCGATAATAGCATTTTTTCTGGTAGTGCCAATTTTAATGGACTTTTGAAGGATTTTGACACTGCAAAATGACCATTGTAGGAAAGTCAATTTAAATAGACTTCTATTAAAATAAAAGTAGGACATATATGCAATGATTTTGAAATTAACACAAATTATGTAATATCAATTTTTTTAATTTATATATGTAAAAAAAATCCCAATATTTATTGTTATTATTATTTGATAATTGTGAAAATTATCATCTTAGGGGCTTGTTCATGTGGTTATTAAGATAAGGTCTAATAGTATAAGACCTAATAAAAAATTTTATTATACAATGTTAAATGTGAAATTGTGTAAGATAGTATTTTTCATATTATATAATATTAGCATTTAATATAGATATTTCTAATTATACATAAATTGTAACAAAATAACAAAAATCAAAAAATAAAATAAAATAATAGCTTTTATCAATTATTTAAACATAATTTAAAAATCTATAATATTAAAATTTGTTTAAAAGAAGCTCTAACTATGAATAAATATTAAATATAAATAAAATGTAAAAATATTCTTTTTCTTTTATATAATTTGATAGTTTTCTAGTACTTTCTATTAGAATTATTAACATTGTAATTTAATAATAAATACTGAATTAAAATATTTTTTTATCATTAATCATTACTTTTATATATCGCATAATATGTATTAGATTAAAATATCAGTGGCTGATTTTGTGGCTAGTTATCTAAGTATGCAGTGAGAGGTTAGCAATTATAAAGGTAGTCACAAAATTTATCACTAATGTTTTACATGGGAGAGCGATTTAGTGACAAAATACTCTAGACTAGAAAAACTTTATCATATTTAATTGACCACAAAATCAATCACTAATTTATACGCTAACGACCGAGTTTGTGACCGGTTGTCTAAGTATGAAATGAGCGGTAATAGTTAAAAAAGACATAGTTCCAAAATCGGTCACTTATTCTTTACATTAGTGACTGATTTTGTGACAGAGAAGCTTATAATAGAAGAGCTTAATTATATCGCAAACGGTCACAAATTCGATCACTAATTCTAAACTTGGGATCAATTTAGTGGCCGATACCATTGTTGCAACTTTACTTACATAAGCAAAGGCAAAATATCGATCATAATAATGATTACTAAATTTTGAATTAGTGACTGCATTAGAGACTAATTATTTAAAGGTAATTAAATGTTATCTACACCAATCACGATTATTAAAATGGTCACTAGGCTATTATTTAGTGATCGATTTAGTGATTGATTTGCTTAGGAGTAAGTTAACCCTTTTGAATAAAGGCCGTTCACAAAATCAATCATTAATGTTTAATTTAATGACTAATTTAGTGATCAACATTCTTAGACAAAAGTTCTCTTCTCCACAACAATGTTAATGACAAAATTAATTACCGATTTCATTTGCAAATATGAATTTCAAGTATGGAAAATATAATTGGTCACTATTTTCTATTAGTAGTCGATTTAGTGACCATTTTTTTTCTCATGAGCAAGGAATAATCTTTGAAAATAATATCAGTCACTAAATTGGCCACTAATAAACAGTTGGCTTCTTGTATGGAATATTTTTGGTCACTACTAAATTGATCATTATATTACTTAGTGACCGAGTTAGCAACATATATTTTCCGCCCCACTTGTGCCTTAATTCAATCACTAATTCGGTCTCTATACCACACATTTCTAGCCCACCAACCTGCCTGGGTTCCAGAGGCAGATAGAATGGCCCATCTTCACTGGTAGCAGCACATGCATGTAATTTCTCAAGGACACGCAAACTGAGGTGACTGCAACACCCAGCAAGACAACTGCACATATCTCAAAAGGGCAGCTCCACTTTTCCTCACGACCCCACATACTCGCACCATTGCCGACCAACTTCCCCTCAACTGATGGCAGGAAGCTTTTCTCCATAACTTCTTGGTAAGATCAAAGAGATCAGGTGTTATCGGCCAAACACCCTTCTCACGTACGTGAACATAAAAATTTATCCAAAACAAAATCGATACCATCCCTCTTAAAATCTCAACTACTCATTTCAACTAGTAACAGCGAGAGCCAAACCCAACCCAATATGCTTCGGACCGAGCCATGAACACCCTAGTGTCAACAAGCAATACTGTGCGACATGTATGAGCTGCAAAACCCATGAGTGAGGGGAAAAAAAAGAAGACCCTTTATTACCAGCGCATTATTCTTCAGGGACTCCGCAGATAGATAGGGTCATGAGGACCCATCAATATTTGGATCGGGCCGGACCCATCAACACGCCCGGACCTTGCACGTGCAATGACAGCTTCCGTCTATTTTTTTTCTTTGGTCAAAGCTTCCTTGTTTGTCTCTAAATATCAGTCATCACCAATCACCAATCCTTTGGCCCAAAACTAAAAAGGCTTTCTTGAAAATGGCATAATAATAAAAACATTATTTCTCTTGTAAAAGGCATGGACCCGAATGCACGAGCGGGTCATCATTGATTCAATCCAAACTCCCATCATAACTTCTTTAGTTGAAAAGCGAAAGAATATGATATGTGCATAATAATTTTATATTCTTATAATATAGACAAAAAAAAACCAAATAAGATGGTGGGCCCGAAAAAATAAATTTTAAAATGAGTCCACCACCTTGTTTGTTTGTAACCCGTGCTATAAGAATGTTGAACAAAAATATTGTATACATGTCATCCTTCAAAGTGAAAACATTCAAAAACCTTTTGGTGCCTCTCATCATTTTTACGTTTTCCATGCAAACAGATCTCCTCCAAAAGAGACACTGAATATGATGCGAAAAAAACCAAAAACAAGAAGAAGTGCGCTATTTGTAGTATGCACACTTGCAATTACACGTGTTCAATAAAATTTCAATTCATCTCAAAGTTTATGTATTGGGCTGCCCAAAATACCTTTAAATTGTGATCAAAATTATTCTAAGTGCTGAAAGAAATATGCAAGACCCCGAGAAGTTCTCCCATTAAATAAAGGATTGAGGAGTAAGCAGTGATATACTTCTTCCCCTCCTCAAGAATAATGCTGCGTGCTGCCTTTGATCTTTGACAAGAGCTGGCTGCTGTTTTATGCGCGTGTCTGGCTTCTTTTGCCCAAGTTAGAAGGGGTAAAAGTAGGTCAAATCACGGGTCAAGTGCCTTTAATCTAACCTACATTATATTCAATCTAATTAAGCATGATCTATTTAATAAATAAGTTAAGCTAAAGCTTTTCAATTTTTTTTTTAGCTAATTAGACTAGTCTTGACACAATAAAAATAACTTATTAAGCTTAACAGACTGGCCTATAAATATTATTATTATTATAGAATTATTTTAATCTATTTAAAAATATATATTTTTAACTTGCTTGAGTCTTTTAGTCTATTTAAAGATAATTTTTTTTTACATATTTAGTAATATTTTAACGTATTTAAGAGTAAATATTTTGATTATTTTTATAATATTTTATAACCAATTAGATCTTTAGATAGGCTTTCAGACTAGGCTGGACTTATAGGAAAACTAGGCTAAAACTATAAAAAAAAATACTTATATCATTTAATAGGTCCAGACTTGAGCTTCTTTTTAAAAATATGTACCCGACCCATTTAAGCTAAAATCTAACCCAGCTCAGCCTATTTCCATCCCTATTAGTTAGAAGGGAAATAGTTCTTCAAATTGATAGTTATAAGATGCATAGAAAAATTAAATTGCAAGTTATAAATTAGTATTGGATAAAATTGATTTTGATACCTTAATATGTATTGGTATTCAATTATATACTCTTATTTATAAGACTTTTTAGATATCGAGTGATTAAGTACATCAAACACTTGTATGAATGTCTTTTATTGATGTGACAATGTAATTTTTATACCATCAATATAGTGTATATGAATTGAATTCATAAAAGGGATTTCTAACTTATTAAAATTTAATTTCATGAAGAATATTCATACAATATTACTTACTCTCCCCTGTTATACTCTATTTTGAAAAGAAACAAAAAGAAAGCACCAAATGAGAGTAGGTAGATGCATTTATGATACTCTTTTTCTTAGAAGACAATAAATTATAAGTTTTGGTAACTAACACCTTGACGATATTGGTTAAAGAGTTAACTATAAACATTTTTTAAGCTTTACTAACTAGTGTCATAAGGATGAGAACATTGACTAAGAAATCAAAAGGTAAAAGTTTTGACAGAAAAAATATTTTTTTTTTTTAAGTTTTTGATTTATTCATGCATAAGAAATCAAATTTTTTTTCGTTTTTTGTTCCATTGCTCTTAATGAATTCATTAGGCAAAACTCAAGTTGTTTTTAAGTGAACAGTAAGATTTCTAAGTTTTTAATATATTAATAACTATATATCAAAAACTTCAGAAACCTTTCACTATATATTAATTTCTTAACCAGTACTCGAGATTTAATTTATAATTTCAAAGTATCTTAAGAAAAAAAATGTTATAAATACCTTTTTTTATGGTATAAATAGTATTTATTTTTAAGTTATGGTACATAGACAGTAAAGTTTTCTCAGCAGTACAAACATGAGATTATCACACAATCACTTTATTTTCTTTTTATCTGTCCTTTTTTCTTCATCTCACCTATGGTCCGTCCGGTGCATATGTTATGTCCGTACAAAATATTTGTGTCAGCGACACTTTTATTTGTCAACTTGTGTAAAGTTCAAGTGAATGAAAAAAAAAGTGATTGGTTGAATTAAAATGCCAAGTAAGAAAAGAAGATCAATAATGAACAGAATAAAAACAATTTCTTTGAGATAAATAAAAAAGAATCTCACTTGTGCAGGAAGCCCCCTTAAATGGCAATGAATGATATTGTTTGAAAATGGATGTACTACCTAACAAATATTTATTAAAAGATAAATGCATTAATTGAAGTCCCCATTGAAATGAATAGTAATCTTTGATAATGTATATCGTACCAAACAAATTTTAAAATAAAAAATTCAAGGATTGACACTGGACAAGTAAATACATAAAACTCTTCGGCTACGTACGAAAATGTAATTTGGTAGAGCTACGGCTATACGAATATTTTTCTTTTTTGATGATTGAACGGAGCCAAAGCCCAAAACAAAAACAGAAAAACGTAATTAAGTTACAAACTAATGAAGAAATGGTGAATTAATCACCATCAATAATTTATATTGAAATCGAAAGAGCTTGTTGAGAAACATTAAAACCGGTGGTTCAAATCATATCCAGAGGGAAAAGATGTAATTCCTAATTGTTGTATGAAAAAGAAACATTCATAAACAATATATTTACCAAAACAAGAAGTATGAT
This sequence comes from Dalbergia cochinchinensis, assembly GCA_031216125.1. Lineage (NCBI taxonomy): Eukaryota > Viridiplantae > Streptophyta > Magnoliopsida > Fabales > Fabaceae > Dalbergia > Dalbergia cochinchinensis. The sequence goes on from CM062370.1 coordinate 39,494,589, forward strand.
ATTGTTTTTCCAAAATAATAAAATAATAATAATCTGTAAAGTCAATGTCTTAGTTCATGAAGTTGACTTGAAATCCTTTACTGATTTTTTTTTTTCATTATTGAAACATGATGTATACCACCAATAGCTTGCACAAAGTTGAAAAACTTCATAAGACATAGACAAAAAATAAATAGGACATATTATATAAATTTTTCAAAAAATAATAATAGTAATTACATTATACTGAACCAAATTTGTTAACAACTAAAAACTATGCTCGAAATAAAGCAAAACGTATCGTGGATACTTGATATTCCTTTAATAAAGTCAGTTGTTATAATCAATTATCAGTAGCACCTAAAAATCACACTCCATAAAGGTCCCCAAAAATATTCACACTTTATTTTGGGACCACTATTTCTAGTTTCTAGTAATATGAATGAATATCTACGATACCTAAATTAATATATATATGATATATTATGATGAACGCTAGAGAGAGTCAACAGTATAACAAAAGCCGACACGTGGGTTCACACAGCCACCGCATCACCGTCAGTCACTTCCCGTGCCTCTCTCTCCTTTCTTGAGCCATGAAATGAAAAATTTTATAAGCATGGCAACATGGCTTCAATTATGAAACACTGAAAATACACACACAAACACATCCTTTCTAGGCTAACGGTGCGTTAACTATCCGTTAGAGGGAGCACTGCATTGGCCATGAGCGTTGCACATAACATAACAACAACATAGATAGCTTCTACACTGCTGTGTCTTAAGCAAAAGAAGACAAAATAAAGACGCAACCTGCACATGATTGTGGCTTATATTATTTATAACCCTTTCTATAAGCAACTGAACAACCTGCATTAGATTAGATTTGAGAGTGCACTTTTTAAAGCGAAGTGTGAAAGAAACCAAATTAACCAGGGACTACTTGGGAGCCAAACTTGGGATCTGAAGGCATCTTGGAAGCATTATTGAGTTCCGTGGTGTCATGTGTTTTCTGGATTCCTAACATGCTTCCTTACTTGGTTTACTAGTTAGATTCTCTCGGAGACTGTTTCATTTCCAAGGCTTGGAAACTAACTGGGTTTCTTCTTGTTGCATCTTATATATGCTTGTTGTCTTCTCTTGTTGTACAAGGTTGTCATTCTGAAGCTTTTGGTTCTCGCTCAGTTTTCTCAAATGGGGTTCTATTCTTTGTGTGATTTCTAGGTAGAATTTGCGGTTGTGTGTGTGTGTGTGTGTGTGTGTGTGTGTGTGTGTGTTTCTGATTGTTTGGAGGCATATGCAGGTCTTTTAATAATATAAGGGTGTTGTGTTGTTGGTTTCCATTTAGGGTAAGGATGATGGTGATTTGGCCCAGTTGTTGATTCTGGATGGTGATTTAGAAACCGAGAATCATGGCTGGTGAGGTTGAAGAATCATTCAGCATTAACTTCCAGGTTATTGTTTTCATCTACTTGTTGAGTTTTACAATGGATCTATTGTTCTCAGTTCCAATTCCTAGCTTCAATCCATTACCAGAAGAGTACAATCACATAATTTTATATTTTAGAGGATAAGTCTCGGCACAACGATAAAGTTGTTATCTTATAACCTAAAGGTTACGGGTTCAAATTTGAGAAACAGCATCTCAGTAAAATGGGGATAAAACTATGTACGTCTACCCTTCCTAAACTCAGCCAGGTGAGAGCCTCGTGAACTGGACCGCCCATTTTATATTCTTCACTTGTCTAGGCTGGTTCCATAGGAATCCGTCTAATGAGTTAATATTCAGTAACGGGTGATAATGATGTGCTAGAGTAATTTTATGCAGTTATTGTGTCTCAGATAAATAGTGGTGTCGATCTGAAAATCGTACAAATAGAACAAGGTAAAGAAGATTGAGTGGAGTTGGACAGTGTAATTCTACTTGTTACTATTTGATTTGATGTTCCCTTCAGTTTATTATACCAATTCATCATCTTAAGGATTGTTCTGGTTTGCATAGATTTTGTTCTTTTAACGACCAAGCATTTTCCCACAACATGGGGTCAGGTAGATTTTGTTGTATACCAAGATTATGATTTATATCTTATTTCATAAATATGATCCATTATACCACATAAAAAATGTTCGCCATATATGTAACTATTTTGTGCTGCCAGAAGCCTCTTTCCTGAAATCTCTGTAGAAGAATGACAGAATTGAATGAGAAGGTGGACGTTTGATAATTATATGTTTTTTTTCACCCCAAACATCCGCAATTTGCTGCAACATCTTCCATGTTATTAATATTATTAGAATTGACTAGATTCAATAGTAATATTTATCCTGAAAGTGGAAGTGTTGATATCTACATCTGACTGTTGCTGCTTGGATTCTTCCTTGCCAAAAATGCAGGCAGATTCCATACACTCGGGCTCTATCTCATTTGGAAGATTTGAAAGTGAACCTTTATCTTGGGAAAGAAGGTCCTCTTTCTCTCACAATAGGTACTTGGAGGAGGTTGAAAGATGTTCAAAACCAGGTTCTGTTATTGAAAAGAAAGCATATTTTGAAGCTCATTTCAAGAAGAAGGGCCTTTTTGGTATTATCCCGTATGCGGGCCAAGACAGATCAGATAGAACAGACAGTGAAAATGATGGCTCGGAGAGAATTAGCAACCAAGAAGATTTTGAGTCAAATGATGGCTATTATGTTCAATTTGATGAAGGATCCCGAGAGGATTTTGAGGCAAACGATGATTGGCATTATGTTCAAATAGAAAAGAAGTTCCAAGATGAGCCAAATGAAGATGACCATTATGTTCAATTTGACCAAAGGTCCCAAGAGAATGTCGAACCAGATGAAGATGGCCATTATGTTAAAATGGAACAGAGATCCCAAGAGGAGTTAGAGCCAAAGGAAGGTGGTTCAGGTTATCATGGAGAATATGCAGTGATTAGATATGAAAGAGAATATGTCATCAGAGAATGTCCAATAGTTTCATTTTCAAGCGTGCAGAAGGAATCTGCCATGAACTGTTCTAATGATTTAGAAGATGCCACTAACAAAAGTATTACTTTGGATGAAGCTCATCAATCTGAAAATGAAACAAGCAATATACTCTCAGCTAATGATGAGGCGATTACAGAAGTGAAAAAAGATGATGTAGATACTGCAAATGCTGATGAATCGTCAAGAAACATGAGTAATGCTGTGAATGAACCAGCTCAGGGCATTGAAAAAGCAATTTTGCATGACCATGCAAATCCTTCTCCAAAGGTATACATTCCTATGTGTGAAATGGCATTCTTTCTTCTGTCCATGGAAAGATCAACGATAGAATGGAATATAGTGAAAACATAATTATGGCACTACATCAACATTATTCATATTCATGATAATATCATATGTATTTATGCTTAAATTTTATGTTTACTTCGAACTGGAGCCTTATTTCCCTTTAGTATCTTTTACATTGTAATATTCTGAAATTAGACAAACTTGCTTCTTATACTCTGGGTTGACATGAGTTTACTTGATTGATATGCATAGAAAACAAAGCCTGAGTTTGGCCTGAACTCCGAAGTCAACAGGATTCAAGTCCGGAAAAGTACTTCTTCTAGATCATCTAAGGATCCTGCAAAGAAACGAGATAGAGAGAGTCCAAGGAGAACATATATGGAAAAGAATTTATCAAAACTTGAAACTCCAACCACCCAGCCAACAAACAGAGCTGCCAAAGAAGTAAGAATTTATAAGTATTATCATAGTATATGATTGCTACTGTACTAAATGGCAAGTAGTTGTCATCTATCTGACTATCCTCTATAATTTTTTGGAACTCTGTATGCAGGTTTCTAGAAGTGTGGAAAAACTAACTTGTAAGAGCAGAAGGTACTTCTTGTTTCTCTGCTGGAAATGTTGCTTACTTCACATTTTCAGACCTGAAATGTGCTTTAATTTTTTATAGTGAGAAAGTCTCAAGAGTGAAAAAGGATGCAGAATCCCAACCTTTTTTTCCAAAAAACGATTCCAAAGGAATTCAAGAAGCAGAAAGGTTTGTAGACATATGCAAGGATTAGTATTTTCTTTACTTCTCTCTGATCTGAAATAATGTTATATAGGCTGAACCGAGCTTTCAATACAACAAAGTCTGGTGTTAGACCTAGGGCTGTAGCTTTCAACTTTAAAAGTAGTGAGCGGGCGGAACGGAGGAAAGAGGCAAGTGAAGTAATATCATTGTATAATCTTATTTTGTTTGTGTTTAAAAATTTATAGTCATATGATTGTTGATTTTTTGTAATGATTGTTTTTACTCAGTTCTACTTGAAGTTGGAAGAAAAAATGCATGCCAAGGAAGCAGAGATGAATCAAATGCAAGCAATATCACAGGTAGTATAAGTCAGCCAATGATATCTTTCCGGCTTTTATGAACAGGCATGCATATTAGATTATCACGTGGCTAGCTCTTAATATAAGTTTATGTTATACAATTTTCAAACTAGTAGACCTTGAAACAAATTTATGTAGGTTCGAGATGAGTTTCTGTTTCTTTTTGTCCAAGTCTGTAAAGGAAGGAAAAGACACATTAGTGTGGGTGAATAGGACAAGATGTTATGGTTGCATGCGACACGATTATAGTTTCTGTATCTCTGCCATTTAACTCTGGATCTCATAGTGCTGTTGCCATGAAGTTTTATATACATGTGATCTATGTGTAGAATCTGTTGGATGCTAATTGAAGGTTAAAGAAAGACTGTAAATGATTGTAACATATGAGGTTGCTAATGTGTGCTTTTTATTTTCCGTTGATTATTTACTATTACTTCTACTATTTCAATAAGGATTTTCTTCAAAGACTGCTCCAAGTTTTTCAAACTCTATCAAAGAAAATAACTGGGACTTGTTATGTTTATCAATTACCAGTGCTTATAATATTATCCCTATAGGATCACTATGAATTACTAGCTTCAGGGCTATTCTAGAAAAGAAAATTATCCCAACCATGCGTGGATACAAAAGAGTGAAAAAAAAATAAAAATCAAGTAGGCTAAGCCATTTATCTGAATAATCTAGAATGTTTTGGTTGCCAAAGGATTGGATGAGAGGTGTAGCCAACGATCTAAGAAGTATGGACACATCACTTGGTGTGTCAATATGTCGGATACGTGTCAGTGTCTAACAATCACACGACACGTGTTGGACACGTGTCTAATTAAAAAATTTATTTTTTGAGCTGGGACACATACCAAACATAGTTGGACACTGCTTTAATTTATTATGAACGTGACTTGGACATCCCACAGACACGCCTGAGTTGATTTCTTTATTTTTTTTCAAATTTTAATATCAACATGAGCCCAAAATCAACTTTAGTTATTTAGTTGAACCTGTACTGTTGGGTCATTTTATTTTAAAAATTCTTCAGTTGATCACGAAAAAACAAAAAGAAGAATTAATTAAATAAAAAATTATATAAATACGAACAAAAAAAATTCAGACGAAAAAAAAGACAAAAAAATTTTTTATATATATATATATATATATATATATATATATATATATATATATATATATATATATATATATATATGTGCCATATCCGTGTCCTATAATTTTGAGCTTAGTGTATCTCTATGTCTGTATCCGTGTCGTGACCCGTGTCTGTGTCTGTGTTTCATAGTCAACTATACATACCGGAGAAACAAAATACGTGTAGCTGACTGCGTTTAGTTTCATTTATTATGGAGCTTGAAGGAATTCATTACATTCAAGATCTGTTTTTGTAGGAAAAGAAAGAGGCTGACATTAAAAAACTCCGGAAAATCCTTAACTTTAAAGCAACGCCAATGCCTTCCTTTTATCACACGACTTTGCCTTCACAATCACATGGGAATAAGGTACATGCTTTCTGACTCTTTCCTAATGTGTTTTAGTGAGTGAATTAGTGCATAACATGTGTTTTGATTCATGCCAAATGAACTGCAATGCCTTATGTTACGCTGTTCCAACTTGTGAGACCTTCCTCTCATTCTTTCCTGGTTCTGTTTTGTTTAAGAAAGTAGATCAACATTGTTTTTTCTTTGTTGTCGTTCTCTATTTGATTGCAACTACTCGATTTTTGTGGATACCCCCCCCCCCCCAAAAAAAAAAAAATCAGGCCGTGTCAAATAACACCAGAAGTAAGAAAGTACAGAATCAACCAAAATGTCAGGGGAGTGGAGCAGACACAGCATTACCTTCGAAATTGAAAATGGGAAATGATCAAGTTGCTGATGAATCCATAACATCAACTGAACCACGTAATATCTCAGTTGAAGATTGCCCTCAACCTGATGTGTCTCCTGCTCCATCAACCGACCAGAGCTGCCTGCCCAATTCTGCGACAAATAACCACACTTCTGGAAAGAAAGAACGGGCAAAGGTTACAATGCAAAAACACGAAGTATCTGAGAGTTGTAAAGCAGTCAAACGACAAAGCAATGAAGGAAGTAAAACTGGTGAAAAAACAAGACACGGAAATGAGGTAATGAGGAAAGGTGGGAGGAACTCTGGTCCGAGAAGCAGCTCTAGAAGTGGTAATCTCACTGTACGTGTTGCTTCCTGAAGAAGATTGCCTTTTCACTTTCCATCTTGAGTCACTTCAAGGTTGCAGCATAAAAAGCAAATCACCATACAGGTATTTAATTAAAGCATGGTGCTGAATGCAGAATGCAGATTTGAAGTAGCAGCAGCAGCAGCAGCATGTTAGTATTTTATTCGCGATATTTAATTGATGGTTCAGCTGAGGCAGGTTCCAGCATGTAAGAAGTTACCTTCCGTAAATAGTAAATTGCATGCTTTTCGCTGTTGTTCTTACATCTTCTAGGCAACCCTCCATGTCGAAGTTTAAATTGCGTTGATTTGTTTATCAGATAATAAATGGAATTTTATGGAAATTTTTATGTGTAAAATACATTATCTTTGAATTGATCTTTCTTTTAAGTACTCGGAAAATAAACAATTTTCGGTCATGTACATAGTGAATATGCTTAACGGAACTTACTATGGCAGCAGTGTCTGCAAGGTTGTCTATTTCTGAGTTTGAAAGCTCCTGCTGTAAGTCTCATTTCGATTGGTCACTCTTCTGGCTCTCCTGCTCTTATTTTGTGGAAGAGCCATATTATAAATTGCTAGCTGAAGAAAATTCCCAGATGAAAAATAAGTAATGATAGTTTTAATTGGAAATTTCGTTAATAACATCACATGTGATACATGTTCCTATGGACGCTACAGCAGAAATGGCTTAAGTAGCTGACTCAAACATTTAATGTTAAAACTGAACGAATTTAACGCTTTCTATTCCAATCCAAATTTCAAAGAAATTGTGTGTTTCCCATACGTATACAACAATTTCCACTAGGCTGAGTCATCTACATAAATGGGACATCGATGTCCAACCAATATGCATGAAAAGGTAAAATGGCAAAAACAATAGAGTTATTAGTAATTCATTTACCCTAACAATAACAAATACAAAATTTTTTACACAACTAAAAGGAAATGCTACTATCAAAATCTATAGCCTTTTATTTATCAAATCATATGAGGCTAGATATTTGTCCAGCTTGAATCCTGCTGTCTCTGCCTCCTTGCATATCTCCTTGCACTTTGCCATTCTCCCGGAGGCCATGTAAATTCCAAGCAAGTCCCTGTATATCCCATAAGTGGGAGAAAATCCTGCTTCTTTAAGTTTTGAAAAATACCTTACAGCTCTGGGTAGATCGTTCAGAGCAACAAACAGCTTTATTACCACACGATAAGCTGGAAGGTCCAAGAGACAATTTGAAGCCTCCATTTCCCAAACTACAGCCAGTGCCTCTCTGTATTTCTTCTGTGTGTAACGGCTGTGAATCAAAGTTGCGAACATGACTACGCTTGGTTCATAACCAGACTGTATGAACCAGCTAAACAGGCTCTCAACTAACTCAAATTTCCCTATCTTGTTGCAGACTTTCATTATAGCTGTACAATCTTGCTGGCTTAAGTTCAGTTCATCTCTCTCTCCAAGTTCATCTAACAAAGGTTCCACATGCCTGTGTTTATCAGGGTTCTTTCCAAGTTCCAATATTAGTTTCGCATAAACGCCAGGATCCAACATTCTTTTGTCCCTTCTGGCAATGACTAGAACCTTCCATGCAAGTGTAAGGCTTCCTCCTTTTGTAAAACCTTTAATCATTGCCTCCAACACGGGGCGACTTGCCAATGCAGTAAACTTCTCTATGTCGAATGGAATTTTCAACTCATGGTTCTTGGCCAATACCTCGACGGTTGAGGCCAGAATCCAATCATCTGGGAAGAGATGAGGTTGGTCTTGCGCCCAACAGAAAGTTTGCAGAGCTCTCTCAGGGCATCCCATATGGCCTAATTCCCGTACTGTCATTGATAGGGACCCCTTCCTTAGGAACTGCACCCACTTTCCAAGAACTATAGATACATCTTCGTCCGGATTAAGTTTACTAATTTCTCTTGCTAATCCAACAAGGAAACTCGGGCTCTTATACACTTTCTTAGTCATGGAAGCACGGGAAGAAACTACACTTGGAGCTGTCAATTTCACTAGTCGTTTTGGTGTAGGTAGTCCTAAAGGTCGAAGCTTGTAGGGAACCGGAAGAGGAAGAGGCCTTTTTCGATCTAATTTCCCAGGCTTTTGTGGGATTCTCCCTTGAAAAAGGGATGAAATGGCTTCAATCTCATCTGATTCCCAAACAACATCAATATTGTCTTCCTCCTTCTCTTCTTCCTCTTCATCAGCAACAAGAGATCCTCCACTGAAATCCATATCTTCCTGAGTGGGTTCAGGGGGAGTACTAGGCTTCTTCAAGAACAGATTAACACCAAACTCTGGAGGTTGCTTCTCTCGCCGTGGATAACGGACGTTCTTTGTTGGTCTTCTCTTCCTATTTGAACGAGCTGCTGAAATGACTCTTTCATATCTGCACAATGTTCTTCCCAATGGAACAAAAGGCACACTAGGAAATGACACCACGCAAGCCATTCATTCAGAAGTAAGAATCAGATATGTTGAGGTTTCATTATCAACTTTCATTGAGAACCTGCAGAGAGAATGACATACACACACATTAATGACTGAGCAGGACTTTCATCAAACACATGGTCTACAATTCCAATGACTTGGAAACCTGAACCAGTGGATTGTGCCACCCTCTCATTGTAAAGACTGCATTTTGACAAACTGGGGAAACAAATATCAATTACCGGGTCACATTGACAGGGTTTATTTCATTTGGGTCAGGTTCATTACACCAACCTCCCCGTGTTGCTCTTCTTCCTACTTAGAACAGGAAACAGCAAGCATGCCACGGAACTAAGCAGCAGCAAGACTAATTTTTATTCTTTAACCAAGGGAATTTTGTTATCCAGTTCACGCATTGCTACGGATGAATACATTATTTACTGGGTTCATTGCAGATAAGTACTGTGTAGAGAACTAAGCGTCACAAAATCAGGGATTGAAAAATGCCAAAAATGAAGGGAGGGTGTACCTGAGAAAGAGCGTGGATTTTGTAGGGGGAGGAAGAGACGCTTCAAGGAATGGTAGGACGAGAAAGTGACGAATGGTGTTATGCCACCGTGCTAGGAAGGGAACAAGTGGCTATCAAGTTGCGGTACGGAAAAGGCGGCTGAACTAAGTTAATAGATTTTCATAGGCAAGTTACACTCGCCTGATTGGAGTTTCTTATATTCTTTTTAGTTATCACCTTACATTTATATTTATCTGCTTGTCAAATTTTAGCTATTTATATTATAGTTACATTTTTCATTTATAAAATATTATTAGTAAATTTAATAGAATAATATTTTTATGATATTAATTATTTTTAATTAATAAAATTATAAAAATATATTTCTGCACTCTGTTAAGTTTAAAGATACTTTTATAATTTTATTAATTAGGAACGGTTAATATCAAAAAAATATCATTCTATTAAATTTACTAATGATATTTTGTGAATGAGGGGTGTAACTGTAATATACATACTTAAAATTTGATGGACAGAGGGGGTGTGAATGTAAGGTGGAAACTAGAGAGGTATGAGTTATATTTCCATAACCTCAGGAGAGGTAAGAGTAATTTACCCTTTTCGAAATTATTAGAAGGGAAAAAAAAAAACCTATTTCATTCCCTCTAAAATTTCAATTTGAATAAATTGATCTATGTAAAAAAAATTTAAATTTATCTTTACAAAATTAAATAATTAGGCAAATTAGTTTCTAAAGCAACTCATAAATTAGTCTCTGTAAAAAAAAATCTTAAATTGATTCATGTAAAATTGAATAATAGGACAAATTGGTTCCTAAAAAAACTCACAAATTAATCCATATAAAAATTAATATTGGATAAATTTGTCCCTCCAATCCAAATTAACAGAGTGATTAACTTGTCTGATTATTCAATTTTATAGAAAGTAGTTTGTCCGATTATTTAATTTTATACTTTTTTAATGGATCAGTTTGTCAAATGATTTAAGTTTATAGGGGTCATTTTGAGAATTTTTTTTATGAGGATTAATTTATTCGACTTAAAATTTTGGTGGGACTAAAATAGAGGTTTTGTTATAAAAAAAGTACTATAATATATGCTCTTTTTTTTTGGGCTAGTTTTGATTAGTATATTTTGCATGCCGAGAGAACTTAAATACGAAAGAGAAAAATTGTTTGACCCCAAAATTTTAAGCCTAATCAAGCATGCAACACGATACATAATTACATGATTCAATTTCCACAAAAAGATCACAAATTAGTCATCTCTTGTTATTGTGTTTTTTAAGTTTAGTTCCTAGGTGAAGGATTTGTTACCAACATTGTTACTTTTAGGCCAAGCAACTTTTTGATAAATCTAGAAAGTTTGAATTGAAGCTTTTCTTATTTATCTCATTCCGGGCAATATTCACCAAATTGATTTAAAGTTTACACACGAAACTCATTTATAAAAATTTACTCCTCTTTTTAACTCTTTAATCAAACACACTTTAGAATAATTAATTTTGAAAATAATTGGAGGAATTGTTTGGTTTGAATATCTCAAAAGTAAGTTTTAAAAAATTATTTTTGTTTGAATCAAAATATGAAATAGAGTAAAAATAATTTTGATAGCAAAATTAACCAAAATGATATAATATGAAGTAATGAAGTAGGTGAAAGAATGTAATGAGATATCTTCCTAAAAGTGAATCTTAGTTTGATGGAATGATAAAAGAGTAATATTCTGCCCACTTTACATTAAAGATGTGTTAGGATGGGATAAAAATGATTGGAGAATTTTTCATGAATAAAATTACATGTAAAACTCATCTAAAAAATATTCTTCCACATGTTTACCCTCATACTAAAAGCTCTATACATGTTTAGTTCATGAAATTTTTTAGGATGTGTTTAGTTAGAGATAAAAATAGACTTGATCCACAAAAATTTTCCCTGCATTTTCAAATACACCTTTAGGATATATTTAGTTAGAGGATAAAAATAGAGATAAATTTTTCTAAATTGAATTATATGTATAAACTTATACATAAAACTTAATCTTAAAAAATTTATTCTTATTTTTACTTTCCAATTAAACATACCCTAAAAGTGATTTTTCTGACTACAGAACTAATTTTCAACTAACTTATGTAAAAGTCAAACAATTTAATTATGTCCTTTTTCATTCGGAGGTCAACAAAATTAATTTAGAAGTGCTCAAAAGTATGACCAAATAGACACTACTAAGATTATATCACTGACTATTATATCACTGACCTACTATTCATGTATTTGTAATTACCTTAATAAGCATTAATTGAGCCCAAATGCATTGCATGTCTCTACATTAAGGCACAAGTCTGCCCCTCAATTTATATTTTTATTTATAGAAAAAATAATTGTCCCATACTAAGATAAACCAGTTCTTTCGATATTGTTTTCTTGAATCGTTCTCATATTTTTAACCTCACAAATAGCAAAACCTTAAGGTTTAATGAGATATAAGATATCATATCTTCGTTCATTGTAACACTTAAATGTTCATTTGGGAAAGAAAAGAGGTGTCATTATCACTTATCAGTGATGAAAAATGATCGAACTGCAGTACACATCACAAATAAATCTAGAATGAAATATATATGTCTATTTTACTTTTCTGCATGTAAAAGTTTTTATTACTGAGATTGCTTAAATTACTTTCAACTCATGATAGAATAAGTTTTAAATTTTGATGAACAAAAAAACTTCATTCTATTATCCAATCATATACTAATACCTTTTCCAATGCAAAAACACATCATTAGATACAAGTGTAAATTTTTTTTAATAATTACATAAAAATTAAGGTTCCTTTTTTTTCATATATATAATCAAATCAGTGAGTTATAGCCTTGCGAGGATAAAATATCTTTGCACATAACAGAAGAAAATAATTTCTCCCTAGTTGGTCGTGGGAGACGTGTCCAAACAAATGGACCCAGTTGGGCTATAGGCGCTCATGGGTTATTAACTATGGCCCTGCCACGCTTGGGTCGAGCCCTAGTAAACTTTCAGCGACTTCCGGCAATACATCATGTTCTCTGCTTACACCAGGTCCCCTTTATCAACTGAAACATTTCCCTAGCTAGGCTAATGGCCTCTGCCACTTCTTCAATTGATTTCCATATTTCAATTTCTCTATAAAGCACTACGTGATAAGTGATGACGCGAACAAGTATCATGCTTTGTACTCCTTGGAGGTATAATTGTCTAAATAAAAGAATGCCTTTTCCTTATTCCAAAACAAAGGTATTGAATTACAAAACTGAAGGCAGAGGAATCCCAGTATTATAGGTGGCATGACTATATTGAGAAAAAAGTATGAGGGATGTTTTGTTCTAAACTTAGAGCCTGTTTGAATAGGTTATTTCCCGTCTTCATTCTCACTAAAAACAGAAAACAAAACTGAAAAATATGCTTGGCTCATTCTTTCTCAAAATGTTTTTAGGAAATATTTCTAGAAAAGGGTGAAATTTTAGAAATGGTAAATCCTCATGTCCACCATTTCCTTTGCAAGTTTTGAAAACAAGAAACAATTGAAAAAAATGTCGCAATCTTGAAATATTAATCACATTCCATCCCTTCTCTCTCTCTCTGCGGTCCTTCAACACTTGGCTCCCTACACCGACGCCGTCCCTCTAAACCCACTAGCCAGCTCCTTCACTTGTCCCCTCCGCAAGATCAACGCCGCTTCGCGCAATCAAGGGATCACTTCCAAACCAATTTCTTCAACTCCTTCCCCTCTCGAGTTGCTCAGATTGTCCTTCAATTGCAAGGGACAATTCTGATTTGGCAGTAGTTGAGCTTCATTCACGGGTCTATGACTAAACTTGCCTGTTCTTGTCTTCGGGAGTGGCTCGATTTTGCATCATCTTTGAGAAAGTCTAAGGTCAACAGGATGCTTGATCTTTTTCACTAGCCTTGCGAAGAACACATGCCTTTACATTTCAGTCCCGGTTGCATTCGTTGTTTTGTTTTTGAGTTTAGTTGTGATAAAACTATTTTACACCATTATCCAATCAAAATATCTTATTTGGATGATTTTTCAAGTATTGAGTATAAAAATCGATTATCATGACTTACGTAATAATATATAATTGGATGACCGTATAAAAAATACTTACACTGTCAGTTCATCACAATTAAATCTTGTGTTTTTTTTTGGTACTTTTTGCTACCTCTGTTTCGCTACCTTGGTCGTTCTCTTTTGCTCCCAAGTTGTTTGAGTTTTTCGCATCCAAAAAAAAAAAAGAGTGAATATCCTGTTTGGTCGTTCAAGAATTTTGCGTCAAACTATTTCATCTTTTAAAAAATAAATTAATCTCATGGTCCCTCGAGATTGAAAATAATGGACACATTAATTCACCTGTTAGTTTTCATTAGTAGATTTATACACATAGCACAGTATAATAATGTGTCATTAAAACGTTAGAGACAAGCTAAATAAAACTATTTTAGAATATATTACACTCATTTTTGTGTCTAAAATTGTACAAAATGAATAATCAATAGAGATTTAAATAACTCTTTTTTGAATTTCAATCACCAAAATGAGTCATTTTAAACTCTATTCCACTTCAAATGACATATACATCACTTACCATCATATTAGTGGGTCAATGTCTAATTCTATTAGTGTTTAAAAAATCACATATATATAGAGGGACTAATATGTCCTATTATTAAAATCTTGAGAGATCAGGATTAATTTCAATTTTTAAATGACTAAATAGTCTTACGAAATTTTCTTGAGGGACAACATGAATTATTTACCCAGAAGAAAAAAGTACATACCAGTAGTACATATGCACATTTTCTATCTTTCGCCAAGGAGTCTAGCATGCCTTTTGGCTAGGTATTTAATTACTATTAAATGAATGAGTTAGATGTAAAAAGAATCATTATAATCAAATATACATAATTTAAATTATTTAATATAAATATAATTTTATTTTTTAAAATTTGATATTGAAAAACCCAAAACTAACAGCCCGTTTGAAAAGTGGTGGAATTCAATTCCACCCTTTGGAACAAATTTCACCTAAGAATTGCCAAGGAATTGGAATTCAATTCCACTCTCACCCTCCAAAATAAATTAGACCTGTTTAGGCCTAAATTGGTGAAGAAATTCATCTGAAAATTTGAAATTACCAAATTAGTCATCCTCATATATGTAATATGTGTGCTTCTTCTCCCATTTTGCGCAGCCCCAAAACCTCTTCCCCGCTGCAACTTAAGGCCTGCTCCTACACTGTCGCCATCAGTCCACTGCTGCTGTCAGCCACTGGAGCTCAAGCGCACCTCCATCGCCGCATCATCAAGTTAAGGTATATCAAAAACTGAAGACCTGAACTTCTTCTCCCATGTTGTTGTTGGTTTTGTGCTTTGGTGGCTGTTCTAATTTTGCAGGTGCTGGCAGTGGCTGGTCGCGTTTTGAGGGGTGGCGGCTGGTTTGGGTAGAGGCATGGGTTACTCGCGCGCTGTTTAGGTGAGGGTGCAGCAACCGCGACCTCTTCTCATCTTCCTCTCTTTTTTATTGAAGTTTTGAGAAAAAATTTGGTTTGTATGAAGATTGGGTATTTGATTTTGGTTGAGTTTAGGAAGTGATGTGATGGTAGGCTAATGGCTATTGGTGGTGGATGATGAGTTATAATGATAGTTTGTGAACGGGGTTGTGATGATGATGATAATGTAGTTTGGGTTTGGGTTTGTGCTATGGGAGATGAGTTACAATGATAATGATGGCTATGGCTTCTAATGGGGTTCTAATTGGTTGATATACAAATCAAGGACAAAATGGTAAAATTATATAAATCAATTCATTTTCTGATAGATTTCAAATCAAGGAATTCAATTCAATTCTGTTATTTACTAACTTATTTCAAACGTAAAAATTAAATTCAATTCCTGATGAAATTCAATTCAATTCCATTACTTAAAAACTTAAACAAACCAAACATATTTTAAAAATTCTGAAAACAGTATTTTCTTTGATTAACCAAACACAATTTCTAAATTTTAAAATTCTGAAAATAAAAATGGGATATACTTTCACAAATCAAAGGCAGCCTTAATAATCCATTTTCTTTACTCATAGGATCTGTTTAGATGGAACATAAAGCTCAACATTCGGACATAACTTGAAGGATCCCCATTTTTAATTTTTTTTTTCCTGACCCCATCTTTAAACTCATGATTAAGTGCAAAGGAAAAAGCATCAGTGAATGAACTTGTCAACACATGAACTTACCTGAAGTTCAGAGATCAAGTGTAAAACCATCATGTGCACTTTCTTTGCACTTGACACAAGTAACTAAATCTGAGTTTATGAAGCAATGTTTGTGTTGAAACGAAAAATAGAAGTATACGACGTCATGAATACATTCAAACAGCCAGAAACAAATCCAGAGACGAAAATAACTAGACTTTCCAATACACAAAACAATCGCCCCTGCAAATAAAAAAAGGAACATATGAGAACAGAGCAACTCGTTATAGTATTGTTACCTGAAAAGAAGATGAAAGCTGAGAACTTGAGATGTGCTGCCAATGCCATGGTTGCTCTTCAGCGGCGCCTATACTAAGTTGAAAAGTTGCCGAATGACCTAGAAAGAGTGAAGCGACGTCGCTTTGTTTTACTTCTCTCTCTCTCTCTCTCTCTGTTTTTTTTTTTTTGGGTCAGAATTCTCGCTTCTTTTTCTTTTTTCTTAGAAAAACACTGAGAATTTTAGAAAGAGGGCTGCCTTGTATTTATTTTAGTGTTTCCCAGGCCCCATTGTCGTTGGTTTCCTGCTGTTTTGAAATTCACTCTTCCCGCAACAAAAAAAGAAAAAAAAAAGTTTGCTTTAAGCGAAGCTGTTTCTTAGTAAAAGAAAGTTGTTTTAGTAAAAAATATAATTTACCACAAACGAAAATTATATTTTTTAATAATTGAAACAATATAGATTAACTTAAAACCACATAAATAAATTATCAAAAAAGAAAATATATTAAAAAAATAAGCGATTATTGAAATAAGTAAAATGTTGTAGCTTTTCCAAACATACTCAGAGGGGAAAAAGGTGAAGCAACGACATCATTTTGTGGGTCTTGGTTAGATAACCCACCAGATTTCACAGTTCATTTGTTATTTGATGATTTGAGAGTTGGATAAATTTATTTCAAGTTCAAAAAAATTATTTAATTTGTATAAGTTATTTTATATTTTATAAATATAATCTGTTATTGTCTCTTCTCAGGGTAGATCCATCTGTGGGCTAAGAAAATGTCTTCCCCTCTCATTCCTCGTCCTTGGGTATATACCAACCTAGACCTTGGATTAGGGGCTGAATATCAGGGCTTCGCAACTGAGTTAGTGGCCAGCTGACCCAGTGCTTCTCGGATTGAGCGATATCAGCTGAGGCATCCCAGTGAAAATTGGGCCAAGTAGATGGATTGGGTTTGACCCAATCGATCCACAAGCCCTCCAGTCCTGAGTCATGAAAGGCCGAATGGACTAAGCAAAGAAGGCTGGGCTAGGTAGATGAGTTGGTTTTCCACCAATTGGTCCACAAGCTCTTTGGTCCCAAGGCCCGAAAGGCCGATGGGACTAAAGTAGTGAACGCTTGGGTAAGGAATCAGTTTTGCATTGGCCAGTCCATAATTAAAATATTTTTTGTTGTAAATTATTACTTATAAAAAAAAATAAAAGTTAAAGTGTTAATAGTTTATTTACTTTTTAATTTAATATTAGAACTCAAAATACTATCAGAGCGTAATGTGAATATATCAAAACGTATCACGAACCGTAGCAATTAAGTATTCAACGTACCAAATATTTGATAAAGTTGCATACCGTGTACCCGTACTGTATCAAAGGGTATTGCATATCAAGTAACTAGCAATGAGTAAGAGTACCTTCAAGCTAAAACATTGGGTTTGGGACTAGAGGGGATTAAGTGGTGAATTGCATAGGGATTTGATTGGTGGGGCTGAAAGTTGAATGCTTTCAACCAAGGAATTCGAATTTGGGATGTAGATGAAATCGAGAAAATTAGAGTTAGCAACTAGATTTATCATTCTTTGAAAGAATAAACAATGGAGAATGTTTGGTTGGAAAGTCAGAAAATAAGGTAAAAATTTTATGGATGAGATTCATATATTATTTTATATACGAAGCTCAATTGTATAATTTTATCTCATTTTTATTCTTCAATCAAAAGAGGTTTTTTCAATATAAAAATGCTCTCTATTTTTCTAAGAGACTGTGGGTCAAGTCAATCAAGATTGAAAAATGTGAGTTAGGAATTTTCTTTTGGGCCAAAAGATGATGAACAATGCTCTACTCCAGAGATTTTATAAAAGTAAAACTTTATTTTGTCAAGAGATGTCAAAATAGGTTAAATCTATCAAGTTGGCCTGTTATTTTTAATAAGGTGGATTAATATTTCTAACTTAAATAATTAAAATAGGTTAATTTGTCATACCCCATTTCATGCTCAATCCACACTGAGATAGAGTGAGTTGGCAACATAACTACAAATATAATAAAAAAAAAAATAAGTCAACCCATCAATTGACCATTTTTTAACCCGATGAATAGGTACCAAAACGAATAACCCCACCAATTTGATGTCCAACAGGGGCGCCACGCTTTCATCCTCTAATTTTACCCTCTCCCGTAGATCATGTGTATTTTAATTGTTGAACTAAAAGAGAGTGCACCATGATTCCTGAGCATTTAAATGTGCATTTTAGTCTTTTTATTAAATTTTAGTCAACTTTTAACAAAAATAATATAAGTTTACTAAAGTATAGGAGATAGCTGCATTCTAAAGAAAGAAAAAAAATTCAAGGACAGAAGTGCATAAGATCCAAAATGCATGGAAGTAAAGTGCACTTATTTCCTATTAAAATCCCAAAAAAAATATAAAATACATATTTAAAAATGTTTAAGAATTATAACTAAATACTTTTTAAGTTTAAGGATTATAGCGCATGCGAATTATATTTGAGTGAGATACAGTGAAGTTTTTCTTTTTGTAAAAAAATAATTTGATTAATCAAAAAGGGTATTATAAGTTTTGAGGTTTCTTTCTTTTTTCTTCGGCCTTCGTTTTTTGCGATCCTTGAGACGCCAAACGTTGAGAAGTGAGCAAAATACGCTTTTGTGTTTGATATTCCGTATCTTTCAAATGAGAAATCGTGCTATGCTTTTAGCCTTTTTGGATCATTGGTGGAGGTAGGGCAGAGACACGCCCGGCGGACCTGCTTCTTAAGTTGCTCAAATAAGAGAAAAATGGTGCAATACTGCGAAGGCTTATGCTCCGGTACAAATGAAATATGGTGCCTAACGGTGCCAAACTCATGTGGACAAATGAGAAAAGGACACGTGTTCTTTTTTTTTTCACATAACTGAGGTTCCATATTTCGTTGGCACTGGAGTATGCACCTGCTGCGAATAGATGAGAATGATATTAAATAAATGATAGTGTTTAATTAAACCATTAGCAAACAAGGTTCGGATTCTATTATAAACTGCGCAGACAATCAGGTGATTGGTAATTCCTTCAGAAACATTTTTTTTAAGATAGTTTAATTTTTAATATGAATTTTAAACCATGATTAGAAGTGAAAAGACTACATAAAACATTATAAGTTATCGTAATTTCTTTTGAGAAAATTTAATGTATTTCGTTCACTAAAGGAATTCTATACCTTCGAAGTTAAGTTAATTTCTTTTCCAAAAATATGAGAGTTGAGTTGGGAAAGTGCTGCTAAAGTTATTTTTCTTCCTTTACAAAAATCTTTCTTATCTACTCAACTTTAGTTCTTTGCGCCCCTTAAGATAGGTAGGTTGATTTGACGGTAGCTAATTGTGCTCAAATAATAGACGTTTACCAGAACCTTCCATGGGCTAGTTGATTTGTAGTTTTGAAATTTCCCAATTCTTTTAATACTTTGTCATTAATCTATTGGTTGTAGTTTTGAAGCTAATATTGTATCTGTCTCTTAAATATTGTCGAAAATCTCTCAACGAAAAGCTGGATTTCAATTGAAAATTCTTAAAACTAAAGCAACTTCATACTTTAGGACTTTTACTCTTTCCGAAAAGGAAACCATATATTTAAAATTAGGATAAATTAAGCTTTCTTTTTCCCAATTCCTTTTTACTTATTCAAGTAATACTAATCTCCCCTAAATATATAGTCCATTATGCAATTCATTATGCGATTCAGTAAAGATCAGTATAAAATTTTATAAACTCAAAAAATATGAATATATTAATTTTACAAACTCCCATATCTCCTAAATAAATTTTTAAAGTAGAGGGGCACGGTGGATTTAACCGACCTCAAGTTCAGTGTAATGTATCCATTTAAGAAAGAATGCAAACTTCAGGAACTGAAGAAAGTAAGAAGTAAAGAAGGAAGAAATTGGAAGGATTTCAGTCCAATACATAATCATCCAAAACAGATGATGCATGCATTTACACCAGAAGTCCAGGACTATCTTAGTATCTTAATAATCCACAGCATTAAGACAAAAGGCCCAAAATTACTAGCAATTTAATTTATATATTAATTTACACTAACAAACAAAATTTCAGAGGCCTTATCATGTTTTAAATTCTGATACTCAATTTCTTTGCTTCATCTCCTCTGCTTTTGTCCTTCCCCTGCAGTCAGAAGATTCTCTTCAGACAGAACAGAAACTAGAATGAATTACTACTGAAAATTTAACAAGTACTAATTCTCATATGAAGTCACAGTTTTCATTACATCAAGATTCTCAAAAAAATAAAATTATACAAAAGGATGAACCAAATACAAAAGACTAGTAGAAGTGGCAATCATCCCTGTCCATTTCAGCGTAGTGGCTGCTAATGATGCTGAAGAAGAAGAGTCTTCTGGCCTATGAGGAGGCTTTCTGAAGTAGAATGGAAAGTAAGGTAGAATAGGATCCGGTGGTGGTGGGGCGCCAAAAGTACCACCACCGTTGTTGCCATCGTCTCCGCCGCCGCCGCCGCCGCCGCCGCCGCCGCTACCATAAGGTGGTGTTGGATTAAAAGGGTAATTCCCAGAAGGTGGTGGATATGTGAATCCTGATTGTGGTGGTGCTGGCGGTGCTGTAGTCCCTGAAGGAGGTGTAGGAGTTGAAGGAGTTGTTGGAGTGCCACTGCCTATGGGTGGAGGGTAACATGGATAAGGGCAAGTGTCATCGGTTCTTGTTGTGCCCAGAAAACTAAGAAGTATTATTGAGAGCAAGAAGAGAGTGGAAGTGACTGGTGTGGCGGACATGTTTGGATGGAAGGGAAAAAAAGGATGAGAAACCAAGAGAGAAAAAAGGAAAATAAGGGGTGGAAATGAAAGCAAGTGGGGGGTGAATGAAGGTACGAGGAAACAACTTGGTAGCGAGTGATGTAGGGGTGGTCTTATTAGATGGCTACGGGTGTTTTTGTCATATCTCAATAATGAAAGAGAAGGCCAAGGATTGAAAAGAAAGTTTCAGCCACTCTCTGTGCGTCAGTGTGTGTTTGATCATGAGCAAGGAGAAGTCAAAGTAGGACTTTAGTGTAATTAGAAACTTTGGGTCTTAGTGAGGCTACTTAGATGTGTTTTGGGGGTTTAATTGCATTTAGTTGGACAGAGGAAAAAACATAAAAAGGAGGGGTGGGTGAGTAGGCTGGGCAACATCAAGGCTTTAGCTTGGGATATTAAAAATAAAAGATAGGAAAAGAAAGCCTCTATTGTATTGTTGGCAAACAATAACAATGATTGCACATGATGTATGCCTAAAACCACAAGAAATAAGGTCTTGTAAAATGTAAGCTACGACCCAACTCTATTCATAGGCTATGATTTAGAGAATGGAAATGGAGAAAATGAAAGGAATAAGAAAATTAAAATTAAGTGATTATTATTTAAAATAATTTTAAGAGAGAGATTGATATGTCAAGTAAAGAATAATATGACTATTTCTTGCTATTTAAAACTAAGCTTTTTTAATCTTTTAAATTAGAAAATCAAAGAGGAAATGAAAATAACTTATAAATAAAGAAGTAGTATAGTTTCTTCCATTCTACTCATCATTTTTCTCTTCTATTTTATTATAAGTCAATCCCTTCAATCATATACAAAACTGTGGATTATAGCCTTAAATTCCAAACATAAAAGAGAAAAAAAGGTTCACTTTGATCAATAACATGGCAACTCGCAATGCTACTTCAAGCATCCTGAAATGAAATACTGCTTAATTTGACTGCTAGGTCAACGTCTCTCTGATTATGTATAGATATATCTAAAAAAGAGGAATAACAAAGGATACTGCACATGCAGAGGTTTTCTTCTTTCTGGTATTAGATGCTGTAAAATGAGTTATTTTTTCTTCAAAATTAAAAGTGCAACAAATATTTTAGCCAACCTACTTGAAAAAGGGGGAAAATTTCCAGTAATCAAAACCTTGCTTGCATTAATCATGGTTAAATCAAATGGTATTAAACATTGTATTCTTTTTTTATTTTATTTGAAACAATGGTTAATATAATTTCTGGGTATATAAACTTAAACTCAACCCCTTTGCCAATCCACTCGGCCGTTTCAGCTAAATGTAGAGTTGACGTTGAAGTCTTTATGAGGGGCCAGCATATGCAGTTTTCTAGTTTTCTTTTTTTTTTTTATTAGTAGTCTTTTTTTTAATTAGGTTTTCTAGTTTTCTTTTCCTTTCATTAAGTGATGGACTGGGCAAACCCAAAGTAAAAGCGGCTCCACGTCAAATCAGAGGAACCAGGTAGGTGGCACAAGTCTCCATAAGTCTTTTTCTTTTTTTTTCCCGTAGATTACTCTGTAAGTTATAAAGAAATTTTTAAATATTTTCAAGGTAACACAAAATATTTATTCTATTTTATTTATTAATTAATGAATTAATTATTATATTAAAAAAATAAAAAATAATAATGATTCATAAAATTTATATATTAATTAATAAATAAATCAGAATAAATATTTTTTTTTACTTTTATACACTTAAATAAGTTTTAATACAAGTGCCTAATTGCATGTCCTATTCATATGCGAGACCAAGATACTTTTGTAACTAGTTCATAATTTGATGTATGTATATTAATTGATTACACTGAAAAATTTGTTGTGCCATCCTAGAAGGGAAAAAATGAGTTTCATGTTAATACAATCCCTGCCAATACAAGCTTAGTCAAGGTGGCATGTGTCTTGATTTTTTAATTAAAAGTCTTAAAAAAAAATTTATAAGAAACCCTTACACCATCAAGGACCTCAATCATACTAATCGAGTTCCTAATAGAAGAATTCACTTGAAAGTGATTACATTGAGACAAAAATAAAATCGTTACTTATCCATTGGTTTCTTATACATTTTAATGCATATAATATGTATGAGATCAACGGTGGTAAATTGGTAATACACAAGAAGACAAAGTTACCTGCTCTGCTTTGCGAATGACAGTGGATGGACATTGGACAGTGACACTTTGGAGTATATACTTATTAAAGTTTTAATCAACAAAACAACAAAACTTTATGCACCATAATCTGTTTGCAATCCGCACAACATCCTTAACCTTTAAGTTGCATTAACTTTGCATGATTAATCTCTTTTGCAAATATTACAGCCATTATAGCCTCAAATCTTAACTTGCAAAGTTAGTTCCAGAAAGTTAGTCCAGGGTTAATGGGGGAAAACATCAAATGTAGATGACGTCAAAAAGACATTAACTGCTGGTGTTGGTTGCGTTGGATTACTATGTGTCTTCTAAATGAAAAAGATGCTTTCCTTCAACGAAATATGAATGAAGTTCTTTTTTAATCCCTTTCGAGAGAATTTGTGAAGATTTTGTGCTTTGATAGTTTATGTATAGGATCTTGGAAGCCTTGGATATCTACAAGATTTGTCACCTACCACTCTTAAATCGTAATATTCGTTAGACTGGCCAATTTGTCTCCAAATGAAGACCAAGCAATGATATTATGAAAGATATTGCTAATGTATTTGCGTTCGGATGAACTTTTTGTAAGAAGTCCGAGTTATGTTATTTCAACAGTAAAAAAATGGGTATCTTTTAGTGTTAAAATAATATTTTTACTAATAGTTTTTTATATAAGAAAACTTTTGAATGAAAAAATCTTATAGAATTCCTGCAAACCTCAAACCCTGTTTTATGGCCCTCTGTTCCTTTTCTCCTTTCGAAGAAGACTATTCTTCCCTGAAAATTACTATTCTTTCACAGAAAATCCTACTTAATACAGAGACCATAAAAAAGTTATAAGGTTCTAACCAACCAATTTGTTCAGATACTGCCTTCACATTTTCAAATACTCTGACATATAATTGGAAAAAAATAATCACAAAACATCACGCACAAAATTTGATCCAGTCTGTCCCAATATATATAAAAGAAGGGATAAAATCTACTAGAAAACATCATAAATCTTCTACCAGTACAAATGTTTGTGAATGAAGTTATAAAAGTTTCCCCTCATATATATTATAGTTCTTCTACATCATTGTCATAAATATCCAAATTCCTTGATACAACTAATCTTAGACAAGAATTTGTTTGACAAATAAAAAATAACTACTTCGCATCACTTCTTAAAATTAAACAAAGCCATATATATATATATATAAAATCACAATTTAAGAATGAAAATTACTCTAATTAATGTTTGAAAGTACTTTCTACTTTTAGGAGGAAGCTAGGGGAGTTGAGTTCTCTCGTCGTCGTAGCTTATCTAGAGAAACATAGTTTTAAAGAATAGCTTATCTAGAGAAACATAATTTTAAAGAATAGCTATTGTTAGTTCTATATGTCTAATGTCACTCCCTATTAATTATATATTTTTATATTATTTGTTAAATGTCCCTAAGCTTTTTTAATAATTTGATTTTTTTATTTGTTTTATTCTCCTAATTAAATTAAGAAGCCTTACGTACAATCAAAAAATAATAATTAAGCAACTTAACAAAAAAAATGATAAATAACATAAATAAAATTAAGTGTTAATATTATCTGTAAAAATTGCTTTTAAAAAGAGCATTATGCATCATTTTTTCTTCTGAACTGATTTGCATTGCAATGTGAATGTGTTGAGCTTCGTGTCATGGTAACATAGTGTGACCTTTTTAATAATAATTATCATGTTTTATTTTCTTAACTTATTTTATTTTGGATCATATTTATGAAATATTAAGATAAAAAGTGCAAAAAAATTATTATGGTTGAAAGAAGTTGTTTGAAGTAAAAGAAAAAACTTAATTTAATTTGAAAACTATTATTAAGACTAAGAAAATCAATTTGCTACATAATTATAGTTTTTGTATTTAAATAATATGTTTAAGAAGAAAATTAAATAAAAAATATTTTAATAAAATAAAATATTTTAACAAAATAAAATATTACATAAGTAAAACATTTGATGAAAATATTTACACGAAAAATATGTGCAGACTATAAATAATATAATTAATTAAGTAATTTATAAAAGAGGATAAAAAAATATTATTTACAAAAAAGTAAAATTAATCAAAATAGAGTGACAATAGGTACTTTTATAATTTTAAACCAAGCAAGGTTGTTTGGAGGACATTGAGAATCAGAGGGGTCCATGTGGTCAAGATTGCAAGTGAAGCTACTGTCCAATATGCTGACTTCAGAAGTGTAATTTCCGACCTCGAAAATCCATTCCATACGCAACAAGAAAATTGAAGACACAGCTGTAGGAAAAAGAACGTTCGAGAGAATGATTAAGACGCGTGGGCCAAAACCAAAACAATTCAACATCTCGTATTTTATATCACATAGCCTCGTCTCACTTCAGTGCCTGCGAATTGCTAAAGCTACAATGTCCAATACTTTGATGTTCAATCTGAACCACTCGTTTACGTCCACATAGTTAATTTGGTTAGCTTGAAATGGTTATTTGTTACACTTAATCCCAAATACTAACCAACACCGGTTTGGGTTAGAATTAGAAATCACGGCATCGACGAAATCTGAGGTGAATTAGGTATGGTACTATCAGTTTTACTGAATCTCATTGTGTCGGTGGAAAATGTCATCTAGTTGGTCTTTGTGTTCCTGTACAGGCACTTAATTTGATGTGCGATAGTAGTTATAACAACCGACATATGACTCAAATCGGTTGAACATTTCAAACAATTATATTAGCTTTTCTTTTGTTTTCTTCTTTGCGTTCATAAACTCGTCCGCGACTGATCAAGATTCCCATGCCAATTAAGCGACACTATTCTAGTAAAAGATAGCTAAATTATAAGCGATACAGAAGTGGCAACAAATATTCATGGGATTATGTTGCCCAAAATTGATCCTTGTTTGAGAATTCATATTTTTCAATTAATACTTTTCTTAAATTTTAAACGAAATGTAAAGGATATAAATCCTCATAATAGGATTTCAAAATAAAATTAAGGGCAAATTATAGATGAAATTTATTCTAATTTCCCTCTATTTGTATGGGTGACTTTGTTTTTTTCATAAATATATTGTTCAATGTAAAATAGTGAGAAACGTGTGTAATAATTATATAAAATAAGAAGAGGCCAATGTAATGATTATATAAATTTTTGAACTTTTAAAGTAAATTTTATAGATAAAAAAAAGTTATAGTAAATTTCACCCAATATAGAAAAAAATGTCGATTTAATTCGCCTAAAATTAACAAGAAATCTGTCTACCATATACAGCAGATGAGTATTATGTTTATAAAAATATACTTAGAATAATATCACATGGAAGACAAATGAGCAGCACAGGTTATCAGAAGGGCTCTCTAAGAACCTTCTATGAAGATGTCCTGAAATGCTTTCACCTTCCAAGCCCATGTAATTCTGTGCACCGTCTTCTACACCAATCCAGAGAAAAATTGGGATTCAAAATGCCTTTTGCCTTTTTGGCTTTCATTATTGTTGCTTTACGTTTTGGTCCAACATTACAGGCTGTTTATTTCCAATATTGTCGATGACAAACTTCTGAAATTCATAAATTACATGAGCTACTTTTTCTGTCATCATTTTACATTGTATTTAGACCTCCCGCGAAACCAAATTAAGAACAGTGCAGAGGAATACTGTTGGAAAAAAAAAAATGCCCGAGTCCTTTTCCCCCTTTCGACGTGAACGTGATCTATCTTTAAGTCCTTGTTATTAAGCAGTACATGAATCATCGAAGCAAATCATTATTTGGTGGAAGCTGTTGTGGCTTAATATCTTCACTATTGAACATAGATGCATGATTTAAATTATGATTTATTGATTTACAACTGCAATTTCAGCTTGGAAGTTTCCATAACCATATTATGATCGTAATTACAACCGCATTAGCAGTAGAAGTGCAGTTGCAGTTCAAAAGCATGTTGGTGCACTAGATTTAGTTATAGCTAACACCTACCAACTTGGTGATGTCTTCTCAAACAGAGTACCCCTCAACAAGACTAACAAAGTCAAGGTACAAAATCATTATAGCGATTGGTGATTTATAAAAGATGATAGGATTGCAATACCTAAACCATGTAACCAACCGATGCTTGTTTTGTTCGAGTGATCCAACTGCATAACGAAGGAAATTCTGAACTTTAAATGATTTTGAAGCATGAGTAATAATTAACTGAAATTCTTCTTAAACTAGTAGATTTAGAATTTCTTTTGGGTACATTCTTAGTATTTTTTTTTTACATAAATAGCAGCTTTAGAGTTTGGATTCCTATATTTCTTTAAAGTTTATTTAGTTACAGTCCACTTATTTTCATTATTATAATAATTACTTTTGAGTGATTAAAGATGGATTTAAACTCAATCTTATTCTAACATCTAAAAATAGATGTTCAATTGGATCACCCATTTTATTATTGTTAAATGTGATAAATGAGTAAAAATTATAGAATTACCATTACATTCAATAATAATGAAGTGAGAGTCCTAATTCAACACTTACTTTTAAATGTTAGAATAACATTTTTATTTAAATAAGGTTTAATTATACCACAGGTCCCTATAGTTTTACTTAATTTTTAATTAGGTCCCATAATTTAAAAGTTTCTAAGTAGGTCCTTATAATGTATAAAATTTTTCAATCAAGTCTCTATTGTTATAAAAACATAGAATATTCTTTGGAATATGGAATATTTCATTTCCACCTCTCTAGTCACATAATGGCAGGGACCTTATTGAAAATTCACATACACTATAGAAACTTAATTGAAAATTGAGTGAAACTATAGGGATCTGGAGAATAATTAAACCTTCAAAATATGCATTTGTCTTTCAATTGATGCCTCAGTTTCAAGAGAAATACAATTTTAGTTTCTTAATAGAGTGCAAATATTTTATTGCATATTTTATATTACTTTTGGTATTGGATCTATTTATCCCTCTATACATTGAGTTTTAAAAATAATTATTCTACCATTCTCTAAGTTTATAATATCATTACACTGTCTTTTCCTTCATTAACCATAGAACAAATAAATCCCACAAGTGATTACTCAAGAAAAAAATAGTACCTTCAAAATCTAAATTTCAAAAGGAGTTAATAATAGAAAATACAGTAACTTCAAACAACATATTTTTTTATCATGTATCAAGTTCTTGAGAAAATCCTACACAATATACACAATCAATAAAATGGCACAATTTATCACTACAAAGAAAGACTAGGTTGTAAGAAAATAATGAAGATGATTGAATTTAATAATATAAACCTTATCCAATTTTAATTTAATAGTAAGGGGAAGACAGTAGACACATAAAGAAAATATTGGGTGATATAACAAGAAACTAGCATAATGTAACATCAAAATTATAAAGGTAATAATTAGAATGAAATCGGACATTAACTAAAACTAAACAAGTATAATAAACCAAAAAATATAATTCTAAAGGGATAAACATATCTAATACCAAAAGTAATGTAAAAGATACGATAAAAAATTTATACTCTACTAAGAAACTAAAATTACACTTTTCTTAAAACTGAGGTATGAGTTGAAAGATAAATGTATATTTTGAAGGTTTAATTATTCTTCAGGTTCCTATAGTGTCACTCAATTTTCAATTAAATCTCTACAGTGTATGAAAATTTTCAATCAAATCCTTGTTGATATATGAAGAGGGAGATAGACATGTGTGAATACCCGATTTTATTCGGCCCAATAATAAAAAAATCTTTTGTTCTTGTTTAGTTGTTGAAAAAAATCATCGTTAGCCCAATTATTTTGGCTTGTACCCAATTTAGTTTTAGGTCCATTTATGTTTCAGCCCATTCAAAGAAAAAAAGAGAGAGAGAGCCCAACCATTACAACCCATTTCACTTCTTTACAGTAAATAGAAAAAAAATGACAAAATTGAAAGGGAGCCCGAGGAGTGTCATGGACTCCTTCCCTTTCTTTTCCCTCACCCCCGAGATATGCATGTGAGTTAACAGTAACCATGGGGAGGAGAGAAAGCATAAAAGTCAAACAGAGGCCATGATGATGTCTTTGAACTGAGATCTCTCTTTCGGTGGAATTGAAAAAAAGAAAAGAACACAGAAGGTATACATGGGGACGGAGACCATAATCAAAGGACCCGGGGAAGAAAATTCTGGAGATCAAAAAAAAAGTTTCAAACACAGAAACGTGAGACCTGCAAAGAAATCAGAAGATCCACCCAGCTTATACAACCCACCCAGATAACTTCAAGAGAATAAGGTAAACCATCAATTCATCAACAACAAAATCATCGAAATTTTTAAAGGAAAAATTTTAAAAGGAAGAGAAAAGAAGGTGGCCACTGGTGGTTTGCACCACCACCGCGACTTTGCATCTCCATCATCAACATCACCCAAAGACCCTTTCCATCAACCTCGAACCACCATCGCCATGCCTTCACCTCTTCCTCCTTCTTCACCCCATCATCATCACTCCCATCCATGAACCACCACCTACTTCTTCCTCTCAACCTCCACGAACTCCTCCCTTCCACCTTCATCCCATACCCCTTCGCCACGAGCCAACCGAGCCACCACACCGAACCGCGAACCTCCGCACTTGAAACCCAGCCAGCCACCGCATTCCCGCCATGAACTCCGCCGCCTTTCTTTTCAACCTCCTTTCCTTCTCAACGATCTTCACCATCGCCGGTTCCCAAGCACTCCGCCATCCGCACCGCGCTCGTATCTCAAGAGCCGATCCACTCGTCGCGCTTCCATCTTCCTTCACAAGCTTCACGCTGAAGCTCCACGGTAAGGCAGATCTTCCTCTCGCTTCTTCATCTCTCTCTGCCACCGCCCCACCATCATCAACATCCATACCCATACCCCCCGGTTACGCAAAGAATGCACGCCATACCATATGGTCAGCCGACTCCTCTTCCTCTTTCCACTGTCGTGCTCAGCCTTCCGTGAAGCCGATCTAGCCACTACCAGCACCAAAGCCGCGGCGGTGTCTTCCTTTCATCATCGCCGCCGCGGCTCTCTCTCCCCTCTCTCTTAGTTTCTCACTTTCTCTCTCTTACACTCCTCTCATCTCTCCGTGTTTCTTTATTTTCTTCGCCATTCAAAAGAAAGAGTAAAAGGAAGGAATCAAATGATGAGGTCCTTCTTTCCTTTTTCGTTTCCTTTCCAGCCTTTTTTTTTCTTTTTTTTTTTTAAAAAAAGC
Source organism: Dalbergia cochinchinensis (assembly GCA_031216125.1). Lineage (NCBI taxonomy): Eukaryota > Viridiplantae > Streptophyta > Magnoliopsida > Fabales > Fabaceae > Dalbergia > Dalbergia cochinchinensis. The sequence goes on from CM062370.1 coordinate 39,524,777, forward strand.
AAATATTAGTGAATGGGTGACACCTGGGAATGGTAAAATGTTGGATCAGCTGGGGTGAAGGAGTGGAGTGTGTTGCTTAGTGTGTGGAACGTGTGTGAGTGCCGAGCGCGTGTGAAGGTGTACAAGGTGTAATTGTTATTTTTAATTGCAGAACGTGAGGACCTAAAATTAATTTAGAAGATAATGTTAGATTAAGTAAAAATTAAATTTAAGAAATTAAGAATAAATGTGGGTTTTTGGATTTATTTTAGTTTGAGTTAGTTTTATTTTTTTATTTTTTTTATTTTTTTAGATTTGAGTTTATTGGTTTGATTTAGTGTTTGTAGTTTTTATTTTTACTTTTTAAATTTGTTTGGTTTAGAATCAGTTTAGTTAATTTTATTTTATTTTATTTTATTTTTTTTATTTTTATTTTTAGAAAAAAGGGAGTTTGTTTTCTTTTGAGTAAAATCAATTAATTGGATTAGAGATTGATTTAGCCATTGATTTGATATTTTGGTGAGTTTTGTCAAAAAACCTTAAAATACAAAATGAAAATATGAGTAAGAACGGTAGTTAGGATTTTTGGCTTATTTTTAGTTTTTTTTAATTACCTTTTTTTTTAGTGTTCTATTTAAATCAATTTTTTTTTTATCTTTGAATTAATTTTGTTAATTTAGGATTGAAATTAGATTTTATTTATTTATTTATTTATTTTTTTAGTTAACCTTGTTTATTTTATTTATTCTCTTCATCAAAAAAATACATGATAATGAATATGTTTGGATCGTGATTATGGGGGGTGTGAAATATACTTTGTGCGTGTCTAGAAAATTTGTTCTTGCCCCTTTAAATGAGAAGAAAATGAATTACAATTAATCAATAAAACTTCTTGTTAAATAGATTTAATTTAGTATGATTTACTTATTAATTTTATATCTTAAGCGATATTTTAAATGATGATAAATTGATATTCTAAAACTCCCTTTCAAAATTAGATTTTCATAATATTATTTCGTTTGTAAATATTTTATTATCACTTCGTTTTTTTTATCTTGAGCTAATTATTAAATTGTAAATATCTCTTTTTAAGAATAAAGTTAATTTAACTGACTTATTGTTAACTTTTATGCTTTAGAATATTTTACAGGATGTAAATTAATATTCTAAAATTCTTTTTTTTCAAAATTAACTTTTCACCATTTAATTTATTTGTAAATAATTTTTGTAATATTTTTCTATGCTATTTATGTATTTTGTTTCATTTATAAGTTTTTTTTAAATAATCTTATTTCAAAATATTTTATTTAACTTTCGTTATTGTAAATAAAGAGTTAATTTAAATTACATTGACGGCCATTAACCTCGATATATTTCTAACATTCGAAATAAGTGACAATGACTTGAAAAATTCCTTAAAAATATTTGAGTTTCTCTTATTATTTTTAATATATAAAAAAAATCAATTTCTTCTTATCTTATTTGTAAATATTTATTTAGTTATTTTAATTTTTGATTTAATTTTCTTTTTTTTTATTTCAAATAATACACTTAAATTTACTGTTAACTTGATATTTGGATATCTCGAGCCATGACACTCGATATTCCAAATATCTCATAAAGATTTTTATATTTTCTCTTACAGAAATACCAAAAAACAAATTTTCGCTTCTTTTTAGATTCTATTTGCAAGTATTTATTATTTAGAACAATTCCTTTTTTAAATTATATACTTATTGTCAAACGCTTGCTTCAAATAAAGAATTTAATTTAATGCGATTTTAACTTGGCTTAATTTTTGGTGATATCTCAATTATAATGGGTCACAAGGCACTAAAAATCTTTTCTTTAAAAAAATAAATTCCTTTTAATTGTCTTGAAACAGAAAAATAAATGTTTGAAAGGTTATTTGTTTAATTTGGTACACATAATTAAAGGCAGACCCAACGACGCATTTAGGCATGCGATTAAATTCCTCAGCCTTCCCTATACATAACCCGACCGAACTCAAACTGGTTTCAAAGACTATTCTCTAAAAATGGGTTTTTCCAACGTTTTTCCAATTTTAAATAAACTTGGTGGCGACTCCAATATTTTCAACATAAATTCTTTCTCTTTTCATTGGTCCCTGTCATGATCCTTGCTATGATAATACTAATATTCCATATTCCATAAAAAAAAATTTTAACAGCAGGGACCTGATTAAAAAATCTTATACATTATAGGGATCTACTTAAAAACTTTTAAACTATAAGGACCTAATTGAAAATTGAGTGAAACTATAGAGTCTACAATATAATTAAATACGATATAAAGATCAAATATTTACATGAATAGCAAACAGCTTGTCAGTAAGATTCTTGTGTAGCATAATCTTAATGTATATTTAACGCTTATAATAAAATTGGGTCTATCAGTCTTAATAAACTTACACTGAGTCTCATTTTTTTTTTATGAGTGTATCTAGCAAATAATTCTTATCTTTGTATCTATATAAGAAGTTTTGGTAATTTGGTTTAGCGACATTATGTTTGTCGTGATTGATTAAGGATAAGCACTAGAATACTGTAACTTAGTACAGTCCTACATAGAAAATGCATTGTTTCCAGGCCCCAAGCTCACGGTGGAAGTACTTTGAGTAGAATAAAGGGTCAAGGAAATCACGCAAGTCAACTGATTCTACCATTTACGCACAATAAAACTAGAAGCCGTGACCCACTGAAATTTTCTTTGGTGGGATCAAACGGTGAAAGGATATAGAGGCTAATTAAACAGGTGATTGCTCTAGCGAGGGTGAAGTTCAATGCCCAGTGATATCTTTGTCCTGTGGGAAATGAACTTTGAACGCATTACATCGACGCACACACCCGACTCCTCTGTGTTACGGTGCATGCTCTGGTGAAGGATTAAAAAACAACACCACTGTGAAGGAATGAGTTGAACCAATAAAAAGATTACACGCGTTCACTATTATTAGCAAGAAGAGTATGAAATAGTCCTTATAACTTAAGGAGTATTATAGTCCTTAACTCACAATATCACCCTCTCGCCTCCAATCACCCTTTTCTCATTCCTGCCCTTCTTCTCGGCGCCCTCCCAGTCTTCCCCATCACTACACCGCCGACGTCGATCACTCCTTCACCGACGACACCACCAAGAAAACCTGCCCACGCATCGTCGCCATCTTTGGCGTCGATTTCTGGATCCTTGACGTTGCCAAAATGCTCCAGGACGCCTTCATCAGTGACCTCGCTGCTAGTGTGAGTTGAAACTAGCCACTCTTTCTCCGCCCTATGAACTTCATAAGCATCAGAAACCAACCAAACCAATGCCACCAACAAATTTATGAGATTGGAACTTGACAGCAGCTAAACCAAGGATCGTACCAAAAATTCATGTTGACAAAAAAAAAAAGTTGTTGCGTGTTTTGACACTAGAAGCGGAACCTAGGAGTTTCATAGAGACACAACCAACAACTTTTCCAACCCACACGATGTTTGCAGAACCTAGGTGGTTTGATTCCCTAGTCACAACGCCTTATAACAATAACTATGCAGCAATTAATAATGCTTAATTGATGGTGTGATTACCTTGTTAATTGTCGGGATTGATTGCTGGGGGATGCACAGTCCATGAAATGATAGGATGGAGATGGGTTGATGGAGGCAAGAAGGCGAGGAAGAAAGCTATACAATTTTTTTTTTTTTTTGGAACAAAAAAGAAAATTGAAGATTCTATCCGGTGATCAGAAAAAAATCAAAAGTGCCCATCGTGATCACTCATTCAATAAGTCTCCTATATAATTCTCCCACTACCTCTTGCTTCGCTACGGTCAAAATGGCTTGGTCAGAATAATTGCATGTGTCATTTACTGAAGGCGTCCACCTCATTATTTCACCTGCAGGTGTAATCTTTTTATTGGTTCACTTCATTCGTTCACAGTGGTGTAGTTTTTTAATCCTTCACCAGAGCATGCACCGATACATCCTCTCTCTCCCTTGATTTTTTCTCGTTTCTCTTCTTTTTCTTATTTTTTTTTATCTCACCCCTCTCTCAGTGAGTCGATGCCCCTCTTGTCCTATTGCGCAATGAAAACCTGATATGTGGTTAGGTGGGGTCCAATCTTTATAAAAGAATGATGTTTGGAGTTTGAGTAATTTTTTTACTAGAAATAAACCATTCTTAACTCTATTCTAATTTTCTAATCATTTGACACACACTTTGGTGGATCTATTATAATATAGAATATAATGCAAATATTATAAAAATAACAGTGTCCCACCTATGAAAAATGGATTGTTATTTCTATATGGCCTATGGTTAGAAGTTTTTATAATTCAACTATTCAAGCTTAAATATTAAAATTATTATATTAATATATAAGAAGAGATTATTGAAATGTGATTTTTTGTCCCAACTATTTACAATGACAAATGGATTGTTATTTCTATATGGGTTACGGACGTAAGCTTTTATAACAGGAGGATAGTGGACACAATTTTTATATTCATGTGCATGAGTAGATTGATGGTATATGCATTATATGCGTTCATTTAGAAAGATAAAATACAAAAAAACAGGTGAAAATGTACAACGAAATGAAATAAATTTACCCACTCATTTCAAAAGTTTTTTTTTCCAAGAATCACTCCATCATAATTTTTTAGTTTTTTGAAAATAAAAACTTAGTATAATTAGAATGGTTAAATGCAAATTTTTAGTAATTTATTTTACATTGGCACTTTGTTTAATGATGAACTGAATCCAAATCCAAAGCTACGGTGGACCAAATCCCCGATTTGACAATGTTGCCCAGCAGTCTGTTCGTTTTCCTCGCAAACTGGAGTTGGCTCAGTCAGTAGACAGAACACAAGGAAGGCACAATGCCCATTAGAGAACACTCATCCAATGTTTGTATATTGCTAGAAATGTTTCCAGTGAATTTATATTACACACTTTAATGGGCTCTCATTAGACTCTCATTTCAAACATCACTCTTCTACAAGATTGGATCTCACTTGGCCAGATGTCAAGTTTTCATTGCATAATAGGACAACGGCACCAATAGACATTTACTTTCACCCTCACCAGATAAGATCCCAATTAAACCTGCCAAACACCATGGGTCCCCCTACTCTGCGTATGTTTGGTGTAACCGAAGTTGATGTTTCAGGCCACTGACAACTGACACTTTCGATCTCACAAAAGATAAATTGAACTCTGACATCAGGCTCCAACAGATTCTTATTCTTGCATTTCACTATTCGGCTTTCAACTGCTCGGCGGATGATAATGATGAACTTCCACACTCACACGTGGCTTCTCTTAGAGTTTGGCCTTCGTGTTTGGGGTGTGTATATACATATATCCCGAGATATAATCAGCACCAAAGTAGAGACCCTCCCAACGGTTTTTTTTTTCTTTGACACCGAAACCAAGACCTCATATTTAAGGAGTATGAGTTTTTCTATTCGAATTAACAGCTTGTTCATAATTTATTAATCCTTATTAGCTTTCCAATAAACATATATTAAAAAATAATGGCACAGCACTACGTCCGAATTAACACTAATTAATCTTATGCAACTGTCAGATCTTACTGCAAATAATTCAAAAACTCAAAATTTTCTCTTACGCATTTGATAGCATATTGACATTGAACAAACTTTGGGTGTATGATTCTCAACCTCTCCTATTTGTCCTTCACGGTCACTGTTTTATTTCTAATTTTTTTTAAAAAAAACTAAGAAATTAAAAGTTAATTGGGTTGAGCTTGATGCTGCGCTCTTGATCTAAAATCTACAATTTGCCACGTGTTCCTATAAGGCAGCGACTAATCTTGAGAAGCATTCATAGCACCGACGGTGGACCCATCAAGAATGAACTTTTGTAGAATTGAGACGGCAATGGTGGTGGAGGGTGATCCAAACGCATTCATGATAATTTAATTTTAGAAAGCAACAATTCAACATTATTAATCTCACTTTTGCAAAGGTGCAAAAAAGTGAGATTATTGTTACTGAACAATTAACAAATACTTTATCCGTGCAACAATATTAGTCACCTTTTAAGACAGAGAGAAATTGACATATTGAGATGTCAGTTTTCCAAGCTAACAATATCGGACGGAGGGAATTATAACAGAGAAGAAGCATTCCTTTCATATTTGGCAGAAAATTACAGAAGGAAGATTGTTATTATTGAACAAATTGTGATCACATATTAAAAGGAAGAAACATAGACATACATGCAAGTTAAACACTAATTGCTGAATACAAAATTCTCCTGTCCCATTCTTACATCTTAACTATAGGTACAAACCATAGACATAATGATAAAATTCTTCTATCGTCTTTAGAATGATCTGAACGGTTGTAATTACCTTCTTCATCACGGGCTAATCACCAGAAGGCAACCGTGCTTATGAAGCCAACCAAGAGTGGCAACAAGAAAGTGGCGAAATTCCTTTGGTGGCTGTTGCTGACTCCACTGAAATTCTCATCAACAGGGTACAAGTTCCCCGGAGGCCCTGTTATGTATATGAAGGATGATGGGGGTGGGGGGCAATACTGTTTTGGGGGTGTTTTCTTCGGAGCCGGCGGCGGTGGTGATGGCGGCGGAAGTTCAGGTGGTGGCGGTGGCGGCGTATAGGTGTTACCACATGGTATGCACTTTTCATCAGTACCGTTTGTGGCAGGCGCAGTTGTGTCTCCTAGCTTCCTTGATTCAAGGCCGTTGACTGGGGCAGTGACATAAAAAACAAGCACAATGATCAAATCAAGGATCAATGGTGCCTTAATTTGATGCCCTTTTATTAACATGGTGAATTGGTGATGATACTTGGTTGGATGGGAATTAAGGATTTGGAATTCACTTATGGGGTTGGTTATGTGGCTGTGTGGGATATTCTAGTTTGTGTGTGTGTGAGGATGAGTTTATTGGATACGGAGAGCAGAGGAGTTAGAGGATCCGGGGGGAGAGAGGTGAAGGATGTCTCGCGTTAGGTGCATGGGAAGAGGGAACCATAAAAGAAAGGGTAATATATTGGTAAAATGCCCTTTTGGGTCACCGGTGGAATGGTTGTCTAGATTGGTAAACAGATTGGAGTGAGCTAGTGAAAGAGTGAGACTTTGCTGTTATTGGCTCTTCTTGTGGTCTAAGTAACTTGTGGAATAAGGGAACGTCAATTTCACGTGGCTTGTGTATGTATAGTGTGGGCTCCACCACGCATATACATAATGCACATCCATAAGCCCTCAATAATTAGGGCACTGTATGGATGACTAGGTTTCAGATCTAATGGGTTTAGTCTTTCATCAGATCCTAATATTCCGTTTTGCTGTTCTGTGGTGCTCAAATCAAAGCTCACCCACATATGAAAACTTTTTAAATTCAGTTAAATGTTTCAGATGGTGCTGTGCTTCAAATCATTTATTAATATATAAAAGAGGGGTATTATATATATATATATAATAATTTAATAATATTTAAATTTATTTTAATTTTTATCGTTATACGTGATAATAAATTATTAGAAGGATTTGGAAGGAACCATTTTATGAGGTAAGGTTTCCATTCAATATATAGACAGCAACAAATTGAAGCAGAGTGCAGTAGAGCCTTCACCAGAAGTTTGGAGTAAAAGTGATTCACTCATATCTTGCAAAGAATGGTATGCCAATGCCATTTAATTTTGTTTGTGAAAACTTCATTTTTATTTAAAATAATAATAATCTTATGCATATTTTGATTTGTGAAGCATTTGTTAGGTCACATGGAGCTTTCTCTAGTGGCCGTGTCCTGCATGTTGCCACATGATCGCTGTACCAAAAGGAAAAATTAGCTAATCATTGACATTAGCTTTCTTAAATTTCTTGTATATATCTTTCGCAATATCTCATTTTCAAAAATTTTCTTTTTCACTTTCAAAAGTATTTGAGATCAACGTCTACTTTATTTATTTATTTTGCAACCAAAAGAAAGGTCTGCTTTATTTGATACGTCGGCAGCATCGAACACAATGTAAACAAATAAGGAGCAGAAAGAAAATCGCAATCGACTAAGGATGAATTGGTAGCTAGTCACCAACCCATTCACATGTATTTGATTCTAAATCTGAAGAATTGACGCGTGTGACAACATATGCTAAATTACAGTACAGAACAAACACACCTTGACATGCCTTGTTTTCATAGGGCTTATCCCTTCTAATACGAGACATATCCTATTTTTCTAACCCCAATCAATGGCCTGAAATAGGCGTCATCTTGGACTATTGTAGCTTTTGAGTCATCAACGCCACACTGCACTACACTTGCTAATGTATTATTGCTTTTTCAACTATCATCTTCGAGAGACCTCTTTCTTTAGGAGCCCGGACAAGTGTTCAGAGGCGTGCTGGCAGCACAATCTTCATTTTGGTGAGGCATATAACTAGAATCCCTTGTCCCTAAGGTATGTGCGGAGGTGCAACATTTTAATTCAGGGATTGCTCTTGGAAGGTTCTTTTGACTATAGTTAAGTATTATCCAAAAAAATGACAAATAAAATCCATCTAATTATTGTACTACTGTCTGCAAGAGATGAATTACTATTTTAGCGGATTTTTTGTTACCAGTAAGACATTTCTGTGTCGCAAAAGTCATAACCATTAGTAATAGAGTTTAATTTATATCCATAATTTTTTTTTACACTATTATTCAATGTATTATTGTGTAAGTAAATGTGATTAAATCTCATATCCACTATTTAAAAAATGTCAAGCAAATAAGATAATTTAATTGAATGACATTGTCAATACATTAAAATTAAACTCTTAGTAATGCATACTTAAACACAGTCACCACATTTGTTTAGGGGGAATTTGTTACCAATAAGACATATTTCTATATAACTTTATGAACAAAAACAAAGTGCGTTTATTAAAGAAAATGACACTTGCGCGGCGGCACAAATATACATATCACCGCTCATTATCACTTAACTACCAACAACCACTCTCTTCCCTATTTTGAAGGATTCAAATGGCAAATTGTATCACTTGGTACAGGCACAGGCACAACCAGGCACTGCAACTGATCACTCAGCAGGTTTAAAAAAGAATTACAACTTGTAGTTTAACTTGTCCAGGTTGACAACACATTAATTATTCAGTCCCTGCTAAGGGACTTATTATAGATTACATTGCACCAATTACAGTGACAGTGTCTCTATCCAACCTGGTGTACTGTTGTAGCAGCAAACATATGAAATTGAACTCTCTATGTCATATCCACTCTCGAGTCCTGATCAGTCTACAGCTCAATCATGTTCTCAGTTTACACTGCTTATAAACAAACTCAGGGTTATGGAACTTCCAAAATTAAAGCCTCAATATTTACACAGAGTTTGATGGTGCACTGTTAGGTTCGTACATCACTCTACACCATGACCTGGCATGGTTTCTTATATAGTTTTAGGGCATCAGTTAGTTGGAAGGGTTCGTACCACAAGTTAATTAACTTGTATATTACGTTATTCATCATCATTGTAAATGCAATCAAAGATGCACCTTTTGAAAACTAAATTCTTTTTTTTTGAAAAAGTTGTGTGTCGGGAATAAAAAGTCCTTTTTTTTTTGGTGTGAGGAATAAAAACTAAAAAGTCTAAAACAGCAATTGCATGTATTGAAAACCAAATCTGAAACAAAAATATGGACCACTAAAACGTAATTGCAATGAGCACCCTTTGGGATCAAGCCCCAAGACAGCCAAAAAGTGTAAGCCGTAAACTTGTTTTGGACTTATTTTTCTTTTGGGAGCGTAGAGGTTTCAAGACATGTTTGTAAATTACACCAGCAGGAAAAAAACGAAAAAAAATAGAGTCAAGATATGAGTTGTCCGAATAGAAACAGATTGGGCCATAACCCAGTAACACCCTGTATCCAAGGAAAAATATCCCAACTGTAGAAAGTATATGATATGATAAGTAGGATAAACTTCGACCAGAAACGAAAGAAGCACAAACTATTCAGACAATAAAAAGGCAAAAAGTTGGTTAATAGTAAACCGATAGATAGTTAAAAAAATAAAGTCCCAGACCAAAAAAATAAAAAACAAAAAGGTTGAACACAAGGGGAAAAAAATGTTTACAGTTAAAAGTAAAACAATTCTTAATTTTCTGTTTTTAAGTAAAACAGATAGGTTAATTCATGTACCAGCATAAAAGAATCTCATACTAACGGCCGATAGAATTTTAAGACAAACACAATTCATAATTTTCTCTGTTTTTAGGTAAAGCAAATAGTTTAATTCTTGAACTTCAATTAATTGACCGTATAAACTTTACAACATCGTTACATAAAAATTGTGCTCGAACAAATAACATTATAACTACGTTAATACGATAATGAAGTATTACTTGCATTTAATGATAAACAACCAGAATAACTCGTAAAAAGAAGAAAAGACCAACAATAAGTTTTACACGCAAGATAGATTTAATTAGATTTCAACATTGTGATTTCAAAAGCTAAACAAAGTATGTAGCTGCCAACTGTTATAAATCATATGGAGTTTTATACTCTCAATTTTTTATTTTATTTGACTGAAATTCAAAATCATATCTCAACAAATATACTTTCATAAACTTAATAACTCTTAATACCATATTTCAAAAACGACATGTTCCATAATCTTGACGGCTCTGAAACCATAATAACATGTTTATTTCTAAAATAAATCATACTCCGCTCAATATTTTTTCCAAATAACATAACTTGATATCTAAAAGCAAATATGAAATCTCAATTCGCGAAAATATGGTAAACCTCTTAAATCAATAAAAATACATGTTTGCCAACTTTAATAACTTGCTAACTCATATATTTTCCAAAGAATCTCTTCAAGAATATATAAAATATTTTAATGACATGCAATAATCTAATCATGGTCCCATGGTTTTCTTAAAGCACATTTCTTTCATACTATCATCATAAATTATGAATTTTGCTAGCTTGACATAATGTGTAAAATCATATTTTGTACATATTCTCATCTATAATTTCATGTTTAACAATCATAATACATAAACATATTCATAATAATTGAAAATAAGATCATGAGCTTGAACCCACTCATCATTTATAGTTAGGAGTATATTGGTACCACCAACTTAATCTTGAAAGCTTGGAATAACAGTAATAACTACCATATAGCAACATAGACACATGAATAATTTATAACAACTCTAGAATAATTCTAAATTAACTCTAACAATATTGGGGGAATACTTCTATTTGACAATAACTAAGAATATAAACACTCTAACTCATGAACATAGAAAAAAAAAGAGAAAGGAAGCATAAACCATGAATAATCCCTAATCTTGGAGATCGGAGGAAATAAGAATAATGCAAGACGGAAGTCAGGAGGTAGGAAAAGGAGAGGAAGCTGTTAAGGGTTGAAATTTGTGGTAAAACGCATGTAAAAGAGTGTATATATACAGGGATGGAGGTCACCTAAACAAAACAATGTCGTTTTGCACTATTCCAAGTGCGATGGGTACCACTAGAGCCATCTACAACGATTGGCGGGTATTCACTAAAACAGAGGATAGCTATAGCTATCTCTAGAGACCCTGCTCCCGCTTGACCTATGACTTGGCCATTATAGCTGTCCTCAACCACTATAACATTATTAGATATGACTTTTTTCTAAATTTTTTTTTTTGCACTTTACATGATCTTTAGGTTCCGAGGCCTTCCCGACAACACGGGTGGATCTTAGGAAACCCTAAAGCCGTATTATACTTGTCCAGGGACACGTGGACATGAGGTATTACAACTGATAATGGAATTTGTGATCAATCATCCATGAATCAATTAAAATCAATATATTATGAAAGATTAGAAAGAAATATGTTTTTTATTTTTAATTTTACACAGATATATGATATTCCAATGTTTTAAAAGAAGGATGTAATATTAAACATTAAGGATCGCTTAAAATAATTAGTAATCAAATATAAAATGAATATAATATTGAAGAATAATTTTAAAATTGACATATGATATGTTTTTAAATAATATTAATTTTGCAATAAAGAAATCTTTAAAAGTCACTTATAAGAATCAACTACCAATGATTAATTTTAATTTTAAAAATAATATATTATTAAATATTAAGATAATTTATATTATTTAAAGTGTTATATATATACAAAATGAAAATTAATAATTTTAAAAAATCTATATACATATATAATGTCATATTAATATTAATATTCGATTTAGATATGAATTCATTTTGTAATTCATTTAATATTTATGATAGAAAACAATTTAATATTTTATCTACATAGTTATAAATAATTAGTTAATACAATCATTAAAAAATTATTATTAAGATTTGATAAAAAAAAAATAGATGAATTTTTTAGGCAGAAAATAAATTCAAGTGAAAATGACATGTGGAGTTTTTCTTATCTAGAAAACTCTCTTTTAAAAAATATCAAATATTTTTCCTTAAAACAAATATCAAATATTAACTATATTTATTAAAATTATCATAATCAATACATTCTTTGAATAAATAACTAGAATAAAAATATCTGATCAAATGTTTTTTCAATCCTAAGTCGAATATTATTATCATCTAAAAAACAATTACCATTTCATGTATATAATCAATTCTATGAAAAATGAGTCTTGGATATAAATATCAGTAATGAATCATATGAAATAAAAATTAAACAATCTATATCATCATAGAAAAAAAAAATTTGTTCACCAAAATTAGAACTCGTCCATCAACCGCCAACAATAAGATCAACTCATCAATTTGAAAAAGGAAAAATAACTTTCTAAATGAAAAAATAAAAAAAAAATCGTTTCTACTGCACTACAAATGATAAATTAAAAAAGTGCTTCAAAACCAAAGTAGCAACATCAATAAATATCCATAATGACTTGAAAAATTCTTCTTGTTATAAGCACAATAAAAGTTCAAGTATCTCATTTCTTCAATGAGCTTAGTTTGTAAAATACTATTTATCCTAAGTCATAATCACTTAAAATGGGAACGAAGAAGATAAAAGAAAAGACATGAAATAATCAAAGTAAGAAATGGTAACAAATTAGCATAATTATTAAGACAAACAGAATGAAGTGGCTAATATATAATGTAAAGAATAAAGAAGATAAAAGGAATGACATATAATAACCAGAAGGAAAAAATCACAAATTAACACAATTACCAAGATTAATAGAATGAGATAGCTGTTCAACATACCATATATTCTATAATTCACTCACACATATATAATGACAATAAAAAATATAAATCAGAATATTTGATAATAAATCTAATATAATAAATTATAAAATAAAATTAGATTAATTTAAAATATTTGATTGGCAATGATTGCCGAATAAATGGCATAATATAATTGACTTAATTATTGATTTTTCATAGATAGAAAACCAAATGCATAGTTAAATAACAAGTCATCCATTCTTTTTTTACAAAACCCGATTTTAGAATTATACATATGATGATATATGATACGATATGACTTTTTTATTTTGTCAATTAATTCTAAACAAAACATTTTTTTAAGAATATCCCATAGATAAATTTATTGTATAAATTTATATGTTTCTTTATTGGATAAAAATATAACGGAAGAAGAAAAGATGAGAGGTGATGGTTTTATTTTCTATTTTTCATATAAGTTTTTGCTAAAATCTTTCAGAAATATCTTACTTAAATGAATTAAAGAGATTTATTATATTTATATTATAAAGTATTTTTGAATTATTTTTATCTTATAAGATGTTAATTATTTATATACAAATATAAAAATATAATGAAAATAAATATAATTTATTCAAATATGACTGTTATGAATTTATTTAATATTCTAATTATTATACAAAATTATTTTTGCAATTTTTTTAAATTTTTGTGGGTTTTGAAACTTTACTTGAAATGTAATTAAAATAAAAAATATATGTAATAAAGAAGTCAATATTTTTCTTCTACTGGGAGCAGCGAGTTGAATTATTAAGAAATAATAATTTATAACAATAAATTTTTTAAAGCTAATTATATTATCTTTACTATAACATGGTGTAGAATTAAAAAAATATAATCTTCTTTACTTATAATTAAAATCATTGAAATATTAATTCATATCTTCTATATTTTAATTATTTATTGTGAATATTCAAGCACATTTTCTTACTTAACAAAAACAAGGGAGAGAAGAGATGAAAATGATAAAAAATTTTAATCATAAAAATCATTTAATAATATCAACTCGAATGAATCTATTTTATTTAATATAAATTTTTAGTCATTTCTTTACTTTAAAAAAAGACATAGGAGTGAAAGAATAAAATATTAAATTTTTATAATTTCTTATGACCGAAATTTGGTGTATCACCTACTTTGTTAATCTTTATTATTATCACCACCATCATCATCATCTTACATACTAACAAACGATTAATATTTTTGTGAATCACACTAAAAATGATGTTAGCTTAATTTTGAAAAGGTTTATTTTTGGCTTGAATCACTTGTATGCTACAATTTTTAGAATTACCAATAATGGCACAATTTCTAGAATTATCAATAATCGGACAACAATGGCTACAATCTTAGTTTTGATGTGTGTGTGGCATGTCACATCAATGCTTTCAAAGGGAATTATAATAATTTAGCTTTCAAATTTACTGATGTCAACTTAGTTTAACTTCAGTATTTATTGCTCGCGAAAATTATTTTCTATGAAATCGGGACTGATACACTATCTGATTACCTTAACGGATTAATATTAATCATATAAAATTATATTCCAGAGTATGAAATATAACAGATACAGACAAGCCAAGTTTCTTTTTAATGACTTCACAAATAAAATGTATAAATAACCCTTGATACAATGAGCACACATGAAAATGAGTAGCTGAAGACAACCTTCAAGCCAAGGACAAACAACAAGAAGTTGCTATTTGAAAACAAATTGAACACTAAGGACAACATGCGCAGGTGAGCAAATGCAAAAGGCAATTAGAGAAATATCTTTTGTAAATTTTTTCTTTTTCCTCTGCTCAAAGATGCCTAACTTTGATATCCAAACAAATCAACAAAATGAACCCTCCTCCAATTCACTGGCACACCCGAAAAGCAAAGAATCCTTTAATCCGTATGTCCCAGTGAGCAATAACCAAGGGCAAAACCGTAACAACAGTTTCCTCTCCTCTCCTCTTCAGAGGAAGGCTATCATTTACACTAAGAAGAACAGTACAACAACCATGCAAGCTGGTTAATTTCAACACCCCCTGGATTCTGGAAGTTGAGGCCAGGGGTTTGAAAATGTGGCCCTGTGTAGTCCATCATGTTTGTGTCCAAACGCATCCTCTTTGAGCACAGGGATTCATCAAGCACCGAAGGCACCCCACAATGCATAGAAGGAGACTGATCAAATCCTTCAACCATTTCCATGAACATGGACTGCAACTCCTCCATACCATAATCCTTTTCCTGCAGTACATATTTATTTTTCCAATAAATGAGCGCTAAATTCTCTTCACCAAATGCTATCTGTCACTGCCCAAAAAAAAATCCAACATTTTTCCTCCTAAAACTCCACTAAGGATCCAAAATATAAATAGAACAGTAGGGGAAAAAGATTCAGAAGTTTTTTCCCCTCCTCACAGTCCCAGTAGATTAGTCCATTCTACATAAGGTGTACTATTTGGTTCAACAATGCCCTTAAGGTTTGCTTGTCAAAGAGCAGGTAACAGTTATAAAGTGAACACAATTCCACCAACTTATCTTTACACAGGCTCGCAATAAAATTGATAGGATCCATAGACAAGAAAGTGTACCATGAATAGAATTAATGGAAGAACTTCTCTGACAAATATGAAAAAAAAAAATTACCTCTCTTCTCACTTGAGCCATAAGGGACACCATCTCCTGCACAAAATCAGAAAAGCCCTGACAGCAAAGATCAAGCATAAATAGTATTTCAGCACCATATACAATCCAACAGGCAAAATGAAGAGAAGCAAATTCAAAACTCCACGAAACGAAAACAAAATTCCTGTGAAGCACTCACCTCATCCTCCTCCTCTTCAAGATCATACACGCCTGCATCATCCATCATTCTTTTCTTGTGATCAGATAACACTGCATCAACAGAACAGAAAGAATCAGCATTCAATGACCTCCCAAAAAAAAAAGGGAAAAAAAAAGGAACTGAAGCACAAAGCAGAACCCTTAAAATGCAAGAATATCCAAAGAACCGTACCTGAATAGGCTTCTCGAATTTGCTGGAACTTGCGCTTGGCTTCACCCAGCAAAGAAGGCGTTCTAGTCCACTTATCTGGATGCCATCGCTGCATTTAAAAAAAAAAAAAAGCATCACTGTCAGCACCTCACTTGCAAAACCCAAATTCAAATTACAAGACAAACCAAACGTGCATCCGACCTGTTAGATGTAAAAACATTCATTGCCTCTATCAATGGGTTGAACTTTTGGAATAAATAGTTTCATGAAATAATAGAAGAAAAGCTATAGATAGAAAACGAGAATCTTAATACTGTGATAAAATGAGGAAGCAAAGTTAGAGTAGAAGTGGAGTTCACCTACTAATATCAAATAACTTTTTTATTTTTATATTAGGGAAAAACAAAAATGTTATTTCTTATAGTATTATCTAAAAAATTATTAAAAAATTAAAATTAAATACAATTTTATCATAAATTTATCTGTTAAAATAATATAAATAAATATAATAAAAATTGAATTTATACATATTTATAGAAAGCATTCAAGTTAATATCTTTTTTTTATATTTAATAATTTTATTAATTAATATCAAATATAAAATTTAACTATTTTTTAATATAAGAAGTTTACAATAATATCAGACTAATAAACAAAAAATATTAATAAAAATAAACTAATCAAATTTATTTAAAATAAAAATATTAAAGACATGAATAATAGGAATAGGAATTTAAATAATGAGTATGAGTATTTTTGGATTATGCAAATATCACCCTTTCTTTTCACACTTTTTCGTCCATAGGAAAAAATTTAGATGGGTTCATATGCTTTTTAGCATTATTCAATCTTTTCCCCCTCAATTTTTTTTGGAAAAGAAGAAAAATCTCTTCCTTCCCCCAATTTCCTTCCTTCCTCTCTATTTCCTTTCTTTCAAACACAGTGTTAGAATGGAAGTGGAACCGGAACCAGAAAGAAGAAAACACAAAGATCCGAACATGATAGATCTAGAAATTGTTCCAAACCTGAAAAAAGGGAATGAAATTTGTTTGGGGGAACAATGTTTGGAAAAGAAGAAAAAAAAAACGCTAGAAAAGGGAAGAAAAGCGAGTGTTTTCCTTATTTTTTAGGGATTTGAAATAAGGGAAATGTGAACAAAAGACAAGGTGTTCAAGTGTTAGGTGATGAGAAAACCAAAGAAAATTAAACAAAAGAAAACGAGTTCAATAACTCAAGGCAGCGGAAAAATGTTGATATGATACCACATTAAATACTATGATAGAGCACGGAAAATCTGAAGAATTTTACTATTAAAAGAAAAATTACAATCCAAATGGAATTCATTCGTATATAGAATAGTGGGGGTAACTAATAATTAACTAACTCATAATTAAATCATATGCACACTCTAATACAAATGGTCAAATATTCACGTTCAAAACCAAAGAGACATTTGCATTAGAGATTATTAAATGTAAACCATTCATATGCCTGTAAGCACTCGGTAAATGTTTCATGACACAAATGCATATGATATATATCAAGATCTATGATTTGATTTTAGTCCTAACCAGCAAGCATATCTTGAATTCAGGAAACAGAAAACACACAGACTAATATGATTAGAGAACAGTGACCAAGCCTAACCATAGCAAGCTTCCTGTAAGCACGCTTTATTTCTTCAATGGAAGAATCTGGACTCACACCAAGAATGCTGTAGTAAGATGGCGACGACCCTTCTCTATCAGCCTCCATTATTGTCCCCCTCAACTCAACTGCACCACAACCAACCGACCTCTTCAACCATCAAAGAAAGAACACACTCATCAAAATTTAATAGCTTCCTTTTCTTTTCTTTTCTTTTCTTTTTTTCCCTGTGTCGTAAGTGTGCCAAAACTTCCAATCACCCGCACAAAGGATTATTGCACTCAATTTGGCTCTCTCTCTCTCTCTCTCTCTGCTCTGGACGGAAGAACGAAGCGGATACGTGCGCTTGCTGATTTTTATGGTGGGTTAAAGGCGGTTCGGGAAATGATTGCTCTAGAAGCTTTAGAAAGGGCGAAAAATATCTGAGAGAGAGAGACCCTTTGCTCCTCTTTAATATATCATGTGATTTGAGAATGTGGTGTTGAGCATGCTAATCCTGGAATGTTCGGGAAGCGAATCGTAGCAGCGGATATTTTACATTGGGTACGGATTCCGTGGTCCGGTTGTGTTGTGGACCATGTCATGGTCCCTGGGCAAGGTATTACAAAATGTACCCCGTGCACAATTTATTAAAATTGCAAGCAGACTCTTTATGTTTTTTCATTTGCATATAAGGTCAAAGTGTAAACCGGCCTTCCTCGTCCGGTTGGTTACTGCTGTTGTGGAGAGCTCCCAACAAGGCATAGATGCAAATAAGTGATGTTATTTCAACACCCAGACATCCATGTGAACTGATGTGAGTGTGAAAGGAATGATACAGAGGAAATAAATTAAAAAAAAAATAAGTAGTAAGATTCATATATTTTATGAGTGTGTTTGAGAATATTATGTGCTGTTCAAACCTCCACAGTCACTCACTGTTTCCATCATGGTTGTCTCAATGCTTAGCTTCGGACATTCTTTCTCCTGCGCGTTGTGAAGCCAGATCATGGCAAGGCGGTCTTAAGATTTTTCCCTTTGAACTTTTTCCCCGGCTGCAAGGTTCATATGGTCACATGTTCTGAATTTAATGATTGATTTGTTGTGTGAATTTCTTGCATATACAAACAGTACACTTGAATTCACAATTGGAGCAACACCACCATCACCTTAGATTTCCTCGTTGACGCCCAGCGGAGGGGGATTGTATTGAGTTGACTACCACCGCAAATAAGAAAAACAAAGACCCAAGATGCAATTTTCAAAATGTTATAAGCAGGTGTTTTTGGTGATTATTTACTCCCGGGACCATGATATGGTCCCAACCTATCAAGGACTATGTCATGTTTTGCTATTTTGATTAGTTGGTGGTTGCGTGGCAGGTAGATATTTTCGTGTACTTGTGGGGCTGAGGTATTTTTGGTGCGTGATGGGTTTTATCATCACTCAAGTTTCCTGAACTTTTTCGGTTCTTTCTACATTTTCTTTTTTATTTTATTTTTTGGTCGTACCCCAGCATGATGTACTAATTGGAGAAGATTTTCGCTGGACCATTTTGTGACACGTGTGTACTTGTTCTTGTTCTGTCTTATGTTCCAATTTTCACTTCGGTCAACAAGTTTTTGCTTTTTTGTCGGGATGGAACACCTTTTCTTGTGAAGATGGATTGTGGGACTCGTGATTGCGGAGATTGTTGGGCTTGCAAAGTGGGTAGGTTTTGTGGATTAACAAGGAGTTTAGAGGCCCGATTGGTTTTGGTTCACATGATCCATGAACTATAGATGAATCAAATACACCACCCCCCCGGCCCAAAACAAAAGACAAAACAACAATAGTACCAGACCAAAAAGGAAAAAATATAACAAAAATAGCTACTACTGTGTTGAAATAGCAAAAATAGTTATTCTCAGAAAATTGGTAAATTGCACTGACGTCATAAAATTTGATAAAATTTATCTCAATTCTGTTTTATTTGTTTCTAGTAACACTAATTTTCCCTAAACATTATTTATTGTGCAATTAAGAGGAGGACGGCATATGATTTTACAACTTTAAAGAAGATCGATATAATGATTTTACAAACTTAAAGATCTCTAGAAAAAAATTTTATAAATAGACCAGAGTCAAAGTGAATTTCAACGAACTTAGAAGGAGATCAACATAATCTAAGGAAAAAAGAAAATAGCTACTACTTTGTAGAGACTATTTTGTGATGTATGTGCTCGTGTTTCTAACCGTACAGGCAAATGCCTCAGCAAATCTTTTGTTCTTATCTCTATACTATCTGTTTGAACCCATTTTGTGGTTATTTTTGTTCATCCTTTCAGATTTACGATGGTTATTCTTACAAGCATTTATGCTCTAGCTTGTCTGGAGAATAAAAGTGTACCCTTTACTACAATTATAATTTTTGATCTAGTGGTAAGTAATTGATTTGACAAATAATATGAAAGCAAGGTCATTGGTTTCAAATCCCATGACTACCACCAAAGAGATTGTTAGCTCTATTTTTTTAATTCTTAATAACTGTTTGTTTGATAAAAGCACTTTTTAGTTATTAGAAAAATTCAGCAAGAAAACTAATTGTAAAATTTTGTTTATTGTAAATGGCTTAAGGAAACTTTTGGATATTTTTAAAAATATCACATCAAATTAGTGTATTAAATATTCTACAAAACTATTTTTTGATAATGCCCCTTTTTTTCCGTTGAAAAGTTTAGCAAGTGTGCTAAGCATGTAGCAAATAATACTCAATTTTGCACGTATGAGATGAATTACAGGTTCACAATCAATTGGCTTGATGGCTGATATATAGAACATGCAAGAGTCAGCTAACTCTGTCCTACATGTGCTACAATAATCAAAATCATCATCGTCATCATCATCATGTTCGTCATTTTCTACATGCACAAAGTAATAATGAGCCAATCAGAAAACAACATATGGCAATTTCATTTTTTTAAAATTTTTATAGCATATATTTCTTTCATTTTTTTAGGATGAATTACTAAGATTCTCTTCTTTTTGTCCAAGTGACTCTCCAAAGTCAAAAATCAATAAAGGCTATTCAGTTTTTTCAAAAAAAAAATAATAATAATAATAAAGTTATCATATTATGCGCTTAACCATTTTACTAAATGACTACAAACCAATGCGTATATATATATATATATAATGCAATTTTTCCTGTGGAAAGGACACAGCATCAGTTTATGATCTGGCAAATCAAGATGCCTTGGTGAGAGTCGGATTCAAAATTTAGCTAATGAGGGGTTAAAATTATAAAATTGGAAAATCAAATATTTAAATAGAATTTCATAAGTTCAAAAATTAAATAATTATATCTTTATCAAAGTTGGACCTTTTGTTTTGTTCTGAAACTTGGACCTTCCTCTATCCTATAAAACTCATCCATGATTATAAATAACAACTTAACCCACTATTTTTTTTTTCAAGATAGATGGATCATTTCAAAGGATTGGACTCATTTTGTTATCAAAAATTATTTTGACACTCATTTGATCATCATTAAATATAATAGTTGTTATCATTCACCTAATTCATCTATCATATCTAACAATAATAAAAGTAAATATTCATCCTAGATATTAAAATAACAAACATCTTTTGTTATCTCTATTATGAAAAATAACCAGAGCATATGTAGTATATATGTAAATTTTTGTTATTGAGTCCCAGCTAGGACATAATTATTTCCCTGATCATATTTTTACAAAATATTCTTTGATACACCGAACACATTTAATTTTAATGATTTTTCTAATGAATACTTTAAGGCCATTGGTAAAGAAAGAGAAGGAAAATCTAAATCATTTTTAATACCTTCAGTGTACAAGTGCTTGTTTGGTTTGCATTTTGAGCTAGCCAAAAGTACTTCATATAGAATGAAGATGAGATTCTATAATATTGATTGTATTTGGTTTAACTTCTTGTTATTAATGAAAGTTTATTCTACGCTGATTAAAAGTAATTTTGGTAGAAGTTGATAGAATGATGCTTTTTATTATAGAAATAGTACTTTTGAGATAAAATCTTATTATTACTCTCACATTAATACTTAAAAGTAATTTTACTTTATCCTATTCAAACAAAATCATCCTCTTAAATTTACTTTTGATACACTCAAATCAAACACAATTTTTTTTTTAAATTAATTTCTCTAAAAATAATTCTTTTCAACTTAATTCTTTCAAAAGTAATTCTACTGGAAGTTAAATTAAGGGGACCCTAAATAGCTTAAAAATTTTAGTTTTTCAACTAAAACGTTTTAACCGGTGCAGTTAGACACTTATTAGAAAAATTCTAATTACATTGCAAAACAACTTTTATGTAGCAACTGGAAATGCTGATGACTTTGTTGAAGAAATTGACAAAATTTAATATTTGAGCTGCAATTAATAATATCACGTTTCTCACACTTCAAAATAATGATAATATCGTGTCTATGTGATGTGATGACTAAAAATGATCTTCCCTTATAAATAGGGGCGGATCCTCCCTTCTTTCAGGGGTGGCCATGCCCCCTGGAATTTTCAACTTTATGGGTATGTGTGTGTTTATATTTATTTGCCCATTTCTTAAAGGGTTTTGTTGTTTCAACACCTCATTTTTTTAAACACCCAAACACTCCACTCACAATATATATAAGTCTCATCACTTACTTTTTTTTCAACTTATTCTCTCTATCACTTCTCTCACATTACATGGGACCCACACCCATATGGGTGTCAAAATATCATTTCTCTTTTTAAAATTTTTATGGGCTATAAGAATTTGTAGGATGATATATTATTATTTTTATAAGACATTATATAAGTTTATTTTTATCACACACTTTTGTTTTATTTTATTCATTATTTCTATATAAATCAGAAAATCCAATTCAAATATTTGAACCCAATTTTTATAAACCTTTTATTTACTTAGATATTTAAATATTGCAATATACAATATGTTGTGCATATACATATTCCTTGAGTTTTAATTGGAATGTGTATATTCTTTTAGAATAGCATCTAGCATTGGACAAATTAGTCCTTTAATTTAGAGAAAAAAAATTTATGATCTAATAAAAATTATAGGACAAATTAGTCTTTCCTTATTATTTTTAAATGATTTATAGAACAAATTGATCTTTAATAATTTATAAATAATTCAAATTGATTGTTAATAAAAACACAAATAGAAAAAAAATTGAGAGTAAGCTAATTTATCCTATATTATTAATTATAAGGCCTGCAATTTTTCTTTTTTGTTAGAAATCAATTTTTATAGCACTATTTTTATTAGAGACTAACTTGAGATTTATTATTTATATATATATATATATTATTTTCTAGTGCTCACCCTCTATAGTTTAGGTCTAGCTCCGACTCTGCCCATAAAAATCCAAAACGTGATATGTGTTATGACTTCGTCATGGCAATGAAATATATTGTGTTCCGCCTAACTCCTGATTCCTTTCTTTCTTCCTTCTTATCCGCATGCAGCAGTCCTTTCCCCTTTTCATTCCCATCACGGCTCTATCTTGAAGGCCTTTAATATCTTCAAATTCTGCGGTCTGCCGGATATAGCTGCTTTTCTGATCTCCAAGTACTTGTTTTGTTAGTCTAACCGCAGCTTTGAATTCTATGTGATCAATTTTTATCATTTTAAAGCAAGTGGAAGCGTGAGACATGTTGGATAAGGAGTTATTATACGAGCTCAACTTGGGAGAGCTTTGCATGCCAAACTTGAAGAATCTATTACCTGATTGGACCTAGTAGGTAAAAGATCAAACTACAGAAATCTACGTGATGTAAAATCAACTCTGATGCGCATATATTTCAAAATAATCAATGTACTTACACTGTATACATATTGGATACTTTGCCACTGCTTTTATAAACTTCTAATTATATTTTATATGTTTTTAATTTGATTTATAATATATCTCTTAATTGTACTCATATTGGTGATATCGGATACTCTTATCATTATCCGTGTTACATAGAAAATCAATGAACCAAAACATCCTTCTACTGAGCTAAGTTCACTTGGGAAAAAAAAAATGAAAAAGTGGCAACCAAGATTTTCCATTTTGCATCATTGAAATGGGCTGGTATGGTCTCAGCCTCCCCTTTAATGCCAAAGTTCATTTTCATGACTCATCTAGGGGTGAAGAATACAGTGGATATGTTTCCAGTATTCACCCGCGGTGAGGAATGATGAGCAAAGCCTAGGAAAGAAAATCACATATTATACAATCCAAATTGACTATATTCCTTGCGTGTATTATTAGTAGTTAGGTGGCATTATATCAACATCCAAAATATTGATATTCATAGAAGCCCAATTAAATTTAAAGATGAAAAATCAAAGTTAATATTTTTAAACAGGGATCACATAAAATTTGAAGGTGGTAAATTAGATGTTAACACGATATTCAAGGTATCTGTGGTTGCAAAAACATATCTCTTAATCATTTGCATTAGCTTTTTTTTTTTCTTTTAATAATATTTTCGATTGATAAAACTAAATTGATGGACTGACCATTGAATGGAACGGCCATATGGTTGGTCTGTAAAGGCATTTCAGGGAGACACAAAATGTGCACCATAAGCTGCTGTAACCACCTCTCGTCTGCATTGATATCCTCCATATAAAAGAGGACAAAAGCTCTTAAATAACAAGAGCAGGCCACTCATAACTGTCTTCTCCCACGAAATAAACACACTGAACAAGAACTCTCTGAACTGATTATTTATTAACTTCGTGTAGGGTATGGGCACCTGCTCATGGAGCTGTGAGCCATTAGTATAGAATCCTGGAGTTAAGATTTGGAAAATTTGGGGATTGGAATTTACTTACTCTACTGTACATTCAGAAACATACAACAAAAAGAGAAACATATGAGTAAAGACGATAGTAAGGCCTAGGATACCAAAGCACCAGTGTCTACCAACTACCATAGTAATAACAAAAAACCACCATTTTAAAACAGTTGTTGAAATGACTCATATGCAGTAAATCTACATCATGGCTGTTGGAAGAACTTTCAAAGGAGCAACCAAACTTTGTACCATAAAGCAAAGGACCTATTATTAATGAATTGATTTAATTTCTATATATTAATTTTCTAAAAAAATTTATATTATTTTTTAATCAAATCATCTGATTTATATAATTTTTCAAAGAGTAGATATGAGATTTATATATCCACTTTTACTATGTGGCAATAAATAATAAGATGATAATATAAAAAGTTTTACACTATTAACGCATATTAAACTTTGTATGTATCTCATAGCAACAATATTTTTACCCCATTGAAAGCCTCCATACTATCCTCCCTCAATTAGTTCCACAATCCTTTAATTGCCTTTTCAAATGCCATTATTACCTTAAAATTTCAAAGATAAAAGGCAATGCAAGGCTGATCAATCAACACTACACATACATATTGGCATCAGCATTAGCATTAGCATTAGCATTAGTACGACCTATGATTGTGATATTTACCAACTGATTAGTGAGAAACCTTTTGAGTGCGACATGACAGAGATTGAGGGTTAGTGGGGGGATTTGTCCTCAAGTCATTGGGAATATGGTCAAGCCGACCAATGTAGGGAGACATACATGCACAACAAGGGCCTTCTTGTTTTATTTGGGATGGTTTTATTAGTCAGAGAATTGCCAAAATATACTAAATAGCCGGTTTAAGGTCCTAATGATAATCTTTATGCTTAGGGACTACATCGATCCTGAAGTGAAGTGGATGATGATAAGATAGCAAGCATTATGCCTGACTAGCATTTCACCTCATTGTCACTAATGAATGGAAGATTCTCTTGTAAATATAAATTTGCACCTTTTTTCTTGTTGCCGTGTTAATAGCTCATATTTAAGCATATTATTTACAATAGAATCAAAAGACTCCTTAAACAAGTGAGTATATTTTGATTTGAACAAAGTCGATACTTGACAGAAACAATTTTTTTTATAAGTGTATTTTGTTTATGGGAAAGAAAATTTCATCCATGAAGGAGTCTAATGGCAATTTATTTGTCAATGATTTGTAGTTTTACTCTATTCCTAGGGACCATTGATGTCTAAATATCTTTTATATGTTGGAGACAACACAAAAAATATTGTAACTTCAAGAATGTATCATATCTCTTTTGAACATAGATATAATGAGTATCCGTGTATTTGTAACATCATCAACTTAGAGTCCATTTAGAATTTGAATCAACTTAGAATCTTCAGTTTGGATTTACTAAAAAATTATAACATGGTTATTAGAAAATAAATGAAAAAGGGAAGAACTATATAAACTTAATAAGGAGATATATACTTAATTAGTCATAGATATGTGTTATAAATTAAGAAAAATTCATTTTAGTTATTTTTTAATTCTATGAAATTATATTATGAAATTATAATTTCAATTCTATATATTATTCCAAACAAGAAAATTAGAATTGAGTCATCTAATTTCAATTGCATGCTTAGTCTCAAAGGCCAAACAGGACGTTAAAGAAAAATCACCACAAAAAATATGTCAACTTGTGAGTTTAATTAGCATGCACTATAATATTTTGTTATGTATTGTAATTTTATTAAATAAATTTAATAATTCATAAATTTTAAATTTATTACATGATATAATAATGATATATTATTAAATGTTAGTGTAAAAATACTTTATTATAACAATAATAAGAATTTAATTGAAATTTATTGATGGTGTAAAAAAGTTTTATAGTATCATCCAATCAAATATTTCTATTTGTATGATTTTTCAAGCAATAAAAGTGAAAAATCAACCAAATTTGTTGAATGATATGATAATATCAGATTAATTAGATGATAATATAAAATTATTTTATATTATTAGTATTTCGAATTAAATCCTAATTGAATTTAATTTTAATATATTGATAGCTAGATTTAAGTCTTCCAAGCTAAATCAAATGGAGTCTATCAAACTCTTTTTGGTTAGCTTGGTATGAGTTCACCAAACTCTAAATACTGATGGCTGGAACTTTTGCCTAAAATTAATTTTGTGCATAACTTAGAATTCGGTTATAGGTAAATTCATAAGTAAACTTAGTAATATCAAATTACACATGTACTTAAAAATTACATATGATGTTCCACTCATGCATCGTCATGATTTAAATTTGATTTTCAGGTTTTCCTTATCAATAGGCAATTTATAAGTACTCTTGGAAGCGTTTAAAAATATCAGAGTTATGCCTTAATTCTATACCGGGCAAACCTTCCTCCGAATCCAACCGTTTGCTTATAAAATAATAATAATAATAAGTAACTTCTCAATGTGCGCGAAGATCATAGTTTATCTCGAAGAGAAGCAATCGATCGAGGATTGTGATAGGTTAAAAGCTTTTAAAAAATTTGTAACTTGGTTATGTGCCTTATCCTCATGGATTTGACTTCAGATTTTAGCTACAAATTTCAAGTACAGCAACAGTTTGAAGCTTCCTAAGAGCGAATAAACAAATCCATTAAAAGAATATAATTCAAGCACTGGGGTCCGACTTTATGCCCTCTTAAATTTGACAACCATCATATTAAAACAAAAGGTTGGATGGATTCCTCGCTCTATACCAACCAAAATATAACACACAAATTAAAGTATAATACGCCCCACATGGCTATGATCATGGATATAGAACAAGATGACCAAGAACAAGCAGATTTGTCCGCTTAATAACATTAGGGGCGGGGCGGTTTCTTTCATTCTTCTTTCTTATCATTTAGTGACTATTTGTGTGTAGCAATGATGTAACTCGCGTATGCATATATAGAGCAAAAGGAAAGCTGATAGGCCTATAATTATATATCCCAACTTGTGTTTAATTAAATAAAATATTTTAAATTAGGAGTTAAAAAAGGTGATTGAAAATTCCAATTTTGCTCACGCGAAGAAAATGGATATCTGAGAATTCTGGTCTACCAAATATAAAGGCCAACAAGACATGTATCAAATAATAGGAGAAAGAAAGTCTTAAAAAAAGGCATTGTTTCTTTCGGCACGACTTAGCTGATGCCTCTTCACCTCTGCAGATGTTGTCTGCCTACCAAACCCTTTCCAAACTAATGCTACCAAACCCTTTCTTACCTGTTGATATTGCATGGGACATGTCTTTTCATCTACCTTGAGTATACACCATACATATACAATATTTTGTACATATCACATTTCTTATTTTCAAAGTGATTCCATAGTAACCAGTGAGCCAATTAACTAACAAAATATTTATCTATAAAGAGATTGAGAGAGTGCTATTAGTTTTCATGTCAATTAAAGCTTTAACTTGGTTTTCCTTTTTGTTTTAATCAGTTTCAATTTCCTTTTCAACCTATATTCTATATATTATTGCAAGAGGAATAATGTTAATACAAATTTTGGTTATTAATGATTTAATACTATTTTACTTTTAAATAAAATCTAAAATTTAAGTCTTATGATGAATTGAAAAAACAGATATTAAAAAGAAAAAACTTATAATAGGTTAACCAAATTCGAATAATATCAATTAGGGTTTTTCTAACTAGCTTATTAGAACACACTTGTTAAGGACTCCATAAAAAGTAAGTCCCTAAACTTTGTAATGAATTTCACACTTTAAAAACTTAAAGCAATATATTTTTCAATGCAAAAATTATCTCTTTGTAATCTTTGGCTAGTGTTCTAATGACAATTATTAGAAAAACCTTATCAATTAAAATCTAATTAATAAGTCTCGTATACAGCAAGATGCTGATTTATTTGCCCGTAATCTGGACAAATTAAGGAGTGAACAAAACTTTTGTTGTTCTCGCAATATAGCCAAGAAATATTGTATTATATACCAGCTACTCAATTGTCTAAATCTATCATGAACTAAGCAGACAAGGATGGATTGCATGGGTTTAGAAATTGCAAGTTGCATTTGTATTTAATAAGTAAATTGCCAAATGAATTCAGATATAATATATTTTTTTCTGTACTCTATTTAATTTGAATTCGGACTTTCAAGGGTGACTTGATGAAATAAAGGAATTGCTCATCATCCAATCATGACAATGATCAAAAGATCAAAGCTAGAAGGATGATGGAACATCAATTCTGGGTAATATTCCAGAAAGGGAGGTCTCTGTCTTTCTCTCATTATTCTTGCAATGCGTTTACTACACCAAATAGAATTTCAACTAATTTACTCAAGGTAGATTCTTTGTTGCTATTGCCCTTTTGCATCTCGATCCTCACATTTCTCCATCTTACTTGTTTACTAATAGGTGCCTTTCATATATTCTTTTTGGGTAGGGTTACAATGTTTTTTGGTAGGGTGCCTTTCATATTTGTGTTGCAATCTGTATGCTTTGTTTCCTTTGGTGAAAGGAATTTCCCACTAATCGAAAAACAATTCAGTCTTGGCCGTAATAGAAAATATATCCGCCGGTATATATCATAAAAACAACACGTTGTAATCCCATTGTGTTCATCTGGCACTAAAGAATCCATTAATATACGTAAATTTGATATTGAAAAAACCGAAGTTAATAATAAAAAAAATGTAAGCTCAATATATTAATAAACCAAGCTTATACTCATTATCAGTGCTACTGTACTGTGAACATAACTGTTCACATTATGTGAATACACCAAAATAAAATGATAATTATTTAAGTAGAACGTCATGCAGCTATGGATGTCAGAAGCTGTATTAAATTTTTGTATAAAATTGTCTAATTCGAATGAATTATTACCTTAATCCTGTAATTATTCTTTGGTTAATTCTTAAATTTTGAGCTTAACAAGTCATGAAGTCAATGACTCACGTGGCGAACACATGCATTAATTCTTGAAATATAATAATGGTGTGCTTTAATTTTTCAAGGATCAAGTATTTTACTGATTAACCTTAAGAATATTCATTCGAAAACAACTTTTAAATTTAAGCCAAAAAATAGGGAAAAAATGCGTGGTGTTTATAATATTATTCTGCACCAGCAGTGCTGTGTCTTTCTTTTGTTTAAGATATTTATCTCTTTGAAAAATTGTGCATTTTATAGCTATTATTAATTTTAGAATTCTAATATATTTATATATCATATAAAAAATAGTCTCTAAATAGTTAATATTATATATAAAGATGAAAATCATGGAAAAAATAATGAAAAAATTTCTTTATTTTACCTGCACATAATATTTCTTTATCGAGTTCTTTCCTAATTTTTATTTATCAACTAAACATGGGATTTTCTTTACTTAGGATACGCTGGAAAGAGGATAAGAATACGGCCGATGTATCACATCAAGTCATGCAAGGATAATTAGGGAAACGTAATTATTGCTCCTACCGCAGATATATGCTATTTTGTTATACATGCGGACCTATATATACCTACGATTAAAGCTGTACCAATTAAAAATTTAATTCAAGCTTTGTTTTGTTAACGTAATTTTGTACGAAAGCCTGGATAGAAAATTCTAAACGAAAAAAAAGGAAAAGTAAAGCCGAACAGGCCAAACGTATGGGCATAGGTCATGCTTGGAAACAAATATTGCTCACTAAGTCAACACGAACGTTTCTTGATAGGTAGTGATATAATTTTATTCATTTGTTTATGATTATAAAATATTAGACATTAATTTAAACTGACTTTCATTTGTATAAATATATGAAATGCGAAATTAAATAAAACATATATTCAAATGTAGAGATTACTTTTAATGTATGATATGTGCAAAAATATTTCACGTTAACTTCAAAAATATTTGAAAGATTTTAAAAAAAAGTAGATAGTTGATGAATCAAATTGTTTTGCTTACATATATATTTTACACTAATAATATATTAAAATTTAATTCTTAATTTTTTCTTATTATTATTTTTAAATGTTTATATGATGTAAAATTAATTATTAAATTTAATTTTGATGCAATAATATTATGTAAAAAAAATTTTAATATTATCATCCAATCATATATTATTATGTATATAAATTTAATTAGCTTTCACATTACTACCTAAAAGATCATATAAATAAAATAATTTGAGTGAATGATAATACAAAATTTTTTTACACTATCATTACATTAAAATTAAAGCTAAAATTTTAGCATTAATTTAAATATTTTTTATTTTTCAAAATTTTCCTCTTACATTGCCTTTTAACCTTGGCTAAAGTTGATTCCATTGGCTCGATAGTGATTTAATAGTTTAGCTTACATTGTATGTCAACTCCAAATTTTAAGGAAAAAAATTATGAATTTAATAATTTACAAAGTCCTTATTTTGTTAATTTTTATTTAGTGTAATATTTTTTGTTCGCATATCTATACTCTTGGAACTTAATTAGACCTAAATTCATGATAGTTTTTTGATCCAAATTAAAATACTTTAATTGGCATAAAGTTGTGTAGTTTTCAGAGCTTTCATGTTCTTCCAATGACTAAATTGATGTTTAACAATTCTTTTAAGAGCCAAATTGATTTTATAATTTACAAATATTTCAAAATCAATTTAAAACTTTATTCTTTTAAAAAATAATTATTGACTCATTTTAACTTAACAAACGTTAGTTTTTTTTTATGAAAAAAATATTAAAACAACACTTTTTAACAATAGAACTTTATTTTGTTTCCCTTTAACTAAAATAATTTCATAAGTATTTGCGGAACGTCTGATGATACAAACTTTTAAATAAACTTAAGGCCATATATACCTTATTTTATTTTTAGTTGAACGATCCTACTTAAGAGTTTGAAATGGCCAGACCCACATACAATAAGTTAACGTAATCTATTCCGAAATGCCATCCCCTTTTTAGGTTGGAATGTAATGAGTAAACCCCTCCCATTAAAAAACTTTATTTGATTGATTGAAATCGAATCCTCTTCTTAAAAGGCACAAACTATCATTTGTATCATCAAATATAGTGCCAAACTTTTATTTATAAATAATCAAGTTTTTTTCAAGCGAACCCAGGGTACCATAGCAAAAAAATAGTGACTAATCCCATCAAAACATAGAGTTTATAGATATAGATTTTATCTCTGATCATAAAATTCTTCCCATACACACAATCAAAAAGTGAATCTGTAGTGAGATGTCTAATATAAATAATTGAGCAATATTAAAATCTAAAGTATTTTATTTAAAAAATGTTAGATTTATTTTGATGATCTATATGTTTTTTGGTTACATGATCATCTATATGTTTGATTCACTTAACTTATTTTCACCTCTATTTACACGTTTTTTTTCAGCTTCGCTATTTGATATGACATTATTTTGTAATATCAAAGTATATATGAAACACTAGTGTGTTGAGAAATAATTCTCCTGTCAATCCAAATATAGCAAATCAACAAATGAAAAAAAAATCTTTATTGTCTCTATTAACGATTTCACAACTCAATTCACTAATTCAATAACATATTGCAATCATTAATCCCAATTCTTAACAAATCTAAAAAAAAAATCAAGCATTATTCACAAAACACATCATCTAATACCATATGAATAATTCATGGGCAGAGGCGAAACCTCCTTATGGTCAGGGGGCAATGGCCCCCTAAAATTATTATTTTATTTTTAAATTTTTCAATTTGGCCCCTTTAAGTCATTTTTATTTGGATGATTCTTATCAAATTTTTTTATTTAATTAGATATTTTAATATCTATAATAGATAATATATATATGCGCGCACACACACACATACATGTGTGTATATCTTTTTTCTAGTTTTGATCGTTAAACATTTCTTTCTTTAATTCACATATAATCACTTTCATTTAAATTTTTAAATAACAACAAAAATTATTAGATATATATTTTTGACGTAACAT
Organism: Dalbergia cochinchinensis; assembly: GCA_031216125.1. NCBI lineage: Eukaryota > Viridiplantae > Streptophyta > Magnoliopsida > Fabales > Fabaceae > Dalbergia > Dalbergia cochinchinensis. The sequence continues at coordinate 39,557,527 of CM062370.1, forward strand.
TAGCCCCCTCCCGACAACCTGATCTAGCTTCGTCATTGGTCATGGGACATGCCACTGATAGATTGCATTCATGCACCCCTCTTCCTCTATAACTCTAGGCAAATTGTATCATTTTGTATGCTAGAATGATTGACATTTGATTGACCTATGTTTGATCTTCATTGTGTGTCATTGAATAAAGTCATGATTAACTACACCATTTTAATAAATAAATATGTTTTGCAGGGTTTTTTTACGCATATAAATTATTTAATATACAATTTTACATGATTGTCTCCGTTTGAAATAGATTACGCAAATGTCCTCTTTTAAAAAAACAGAAATCGACTAAAATCGACTTCCACGTGAATTGTCGTTGAAAAGAAGAGCGATTATAATCGACTGCATTGAAGCAATCGATTATAGTAGATTTGCAGTCTACTATAATCGACATATGATGAAGAAGTCGATTATAATCGACTTACTGCATAATCTGGTCGATTATAGTAGACCTGCGGCTTCTACTATAATTGGATTCCGTTCAGCGGATCGATTATAATCGATTGTTCGTTCAGCGCGAAAGTCGATTATAATCGACTTTTCATCATCTGATCGATTATAGTAGACTTGAATCTCTATAATCGATTTTTCGTTCGACGCATCCTTTGCCGAGTATAAATAGAAGGCTCAGACGCATGGCGTTTGCCATTACAAAAATTACGGTCAGTGTTGTTCGTAGAAATGGCGGAAACTATATTCATGTTCTTATACACTATAATGGTGAGATAATAAGCAGTTGAGGAGGGACATTTTGTAGTGAGAATCAAGCTTGGTTGGTTGTTCGTACCAATTAATGTCATTACAATTCTGAGCCTAATATTGGAGGAGTATGAAACAACACACAAGTTTCAAAAATCTTCTATCGGATGCTGGTGACATTGGCGAGCGAATCGATATAGAAGATGGCGACCAGGAAAGATGAGCACGTTGATCATATGTTCGATTATTTTAACTCGTTTCTTTGAAGCTCGCACAATAGAGCTATTTGTTGAGCTCCAAGATGGTCCTTTAGCTCTGGAGGTTGACTCACGGATCCATCACTTCCTACATCTAATGTTGGCCCATCGTTTGAAGTTTCCCGCCATGAGGTATCTTCTCCAAGTTTCGAACACTTTGCTAGGCAGAATGAAGATCCACCAACTCTAAATCCCGACCAATAGCGAGAAGTTAGTCAGGTTAGCGATTTTGATTTTATTGTGCGGCCACCGGCGATGATAATGATGAAGAGCGAGGACCCGATCAAGTGGAAAACTATGATATTGAAGAAGATCGGCGGTTGTTTCATGTTGCGAACTTGGGTGAGCATGTAATGTCTCGATCTACGGCCCGATTCTCAATCTCAGCTGACATCCTAGTCACTACTGTTGTGGATTTAGATGCAATGCGGTTTGATGTGTGGTGCGTCTGCGGTTCATGTTCAAGCATTGCGGGGGAGAATGATTTGACACTCGGTCAGGTATTTCGCAATAAAGATGAAGTCTTGTTTCTTTGTTAAGCATTACAACATTGAAGAGGCGTTCAATATAAAGTTTATGAGTCAGATCACCAAAAATTTCATTGCAAGTGTGAAGTTTGGCGTGTGCCGTAATTGGAGTGTGCAGTGACTCTTCGTAAAAAATTGCGATTATGGGAAGTGCGAAAGGCGGCGGGACCGCACACATGTGTGTTTCAGGTCTATGAACGACGTGCTCGGATGGATTATCATATTATTTGTGCCCATATATTCCCTCTTGTGCAAGCGAGATCCTCGATCGCCATCAAATCTCTTCAAGCATCGGTGGAGTCGAGTTGAGGTTCAAAACAGCGTATAGAAAGGTATGGCTAGCAAAACAAAAAGCTATATCTATGATTTATGGTATGGCGGGGCAGTCTTATAATGAGCTCCTAGATGGTTGGGTGGGCTTAAGTCGTATATACCGGTACCATTGTGCCGGATACAAGCGGGACCATATTATGTTGGTGATGTTCTAGATCGGGATTGCTTTATGTTCCCATATTTTTGGACCTATCCACCATGCATAGAGGCTTTCAAGTATTGCAAGCGACTTATTTGATTGATGGGACACACACCATGTAGAAGTATCTTTGAGCAGCTATTGATGGCAATTGCCCGAGATGGCAACTCAAATATTTTACGATTGCATTTCTTTGTGGTGGAGGAGACAAAAGAAGCGTGGTCTTTTTTCTTGAGAAATCTTAAACCGGTATGTAACACCACAAGAGAAATTCTCGTCATATCGATAGGCATCATGTACTATCAGCGACTCTAGAAAGCGGAAGGAGTGGTGGCATCCCCTGCTGACTTATCATGCATATTGTGCCGCGACATTGCTTCAAATTTTCTTTGTAAGGTTCAAAAACAAAGATGCAAAGCGATTGCTAATGAGCAGCATATGCAAAGACGAGCATAACTTTACATCTTGGTTTAGAGCATTGGGCCATGTGGATCCCGCAATGTGTGCATGGACTAACAACATACAGCGCATTAAGTGGGCTCACTATCTTTGATGAGAGGCGTCGCTTTGGCCATATGACAGCAAATTTGTCAGAATGTGAATCTTTGTTATGAAAGGCACTTTCGAAGTCTTCCATTCAGCCATAGTGAAAGTCAACATATTATCGGCTAATTGAGTTGTTGATTCGAAAGATGCAAGGCTAAAGCGCCCAACTTACAGAGTGGTCGAAGATATTCGAGAGACCTGTTGAATGCAATTGAGGAGAGCGGCGACACCTTGGTGTCATGAGTGCGACTCAAGTGACTCGGGAGAGGCTTTAGATTACTTGGTGTTTGGCGAGGCGACATAGGAAGTCGGGGTCAGCGAGGAATTTAGGTGCATTTAACGAGCGATGGTGTGGTGTGGGGAATTCCAAAGTTGCACTATCCATGTCGTCATGCACTTTCATTTGCGTGTTCGATGCTCGTCTCGGTGGAGCTCTTTTGTTCATGAAGTTTACACCATGGAGTCGATGTTCAGCGTGTACAAAGCGAATTCTCTGCGGTTGCTAATGAGGAAATGTGGCGCCATACCACGGGGGCCTCCTATGCGGCCAAACCCGCGCCGAACTCTTGGTAGTCCGGTTTCCACAGGATTCACAATGAAATGGGCGAGCTGATCGAACCGAGAAAGCGTTGTGGACTATGTAGGGTATCGGTCACAGCGGACATGCACGCCGCTCAAATCCTCAAGCAGCGTAAGCGATGTGTGTATGTGTTGGTCTTTGAGTTAGTTTTTCTATTGCTCCTTGCATGTATGTGTCTACTTTTCAAGTTAGTTTTTCTTGTTGATGTTCATTATGTGTTGTACTCAAAATCTCATAGATTAAGTTGATTTTGTATTAGTGTCTTGATTCTGTAAATTTGATACGTTGTAATTGTGAAATGCATGCTTACAGAGAATCAATTGTAACCACTTATGGCATCTATTGTATGGTGAAAAGAGTGGGACACAAGCAACCATGCTAAGCTCAAACTACATAATATAATATGCACCAATACAAACTACATAATAAAAGTCCATAGTACATAATAAAGTCCATAGTACATAATAAAAGTGCATAGTACATAACCACTATATACTTAGCAAAGTCTTAAGTACATAATTAAAAACCAAAATACATAATCATGATAAGCACTATCATGGCGCTGTTGTTCGTGCAGGGCGACAATGTGACTCACTGTGACACAGCGGCGGTATACAATTTATTAAATCAGAACTGCGATGTGGCTGCTCCTCCTCTAAATCTGAATCCTCGTCCTCATCGTCCTCGTCCTCATCGTCATCCCCCTTCACGCTCGGTTTCATTCTCCCACGATCGTCCTCCTGGTCAAATTTGCCCACGTGGGCGATGCTCTTGGCGAGAAGATCCTTGATGAGATAGTAGGATATGCTCGGTGATGGTCGATAGCACTAAGCGATCGGTGGTGAAAACTTTGAGATAGATCTCCTGTACGCATGAGTGTAAAGAATGCCACCACGTCTGGCCAGCGGGAAGCGTGGGTGAAAGATATATATCGTGCTATCACCTGCCCAGAGTCCGTCACTGGCCAGATGTCTTGGACTCGGGTGAACAAATGAATCTGAAATGAGCGATGACTGGGCGACCATAAGCTATTTGGCTCGGTCATCACTAAGCTAGCAGCTAAGTAGGGCATGAATTCTTCTTTGAGACGGATCGATCATGTAATCTTCTTTGTGAACTGGCATGAGCTAGCTGGCTAGAGACCCGCCATATCTTGATGGCTCGGGCTGACATGAGCTCAGCTAGGAGCGCCATATCGCGATGGCTCGGGTCAGTCATGAGCAAGTGGCGGAGCCAACCATGAGCTGGCGGTGAAGTGCGTGGGTGTCGGTGATGCACCTGAAATGGCGAGACTCGGGGTGGTGGCTCAGAATCTGCACTGCGGTGATGACTACGCTCTGGTGAAGGCGATGAGTAGGCTCTGGGCGCTCGATGACTGGGCTGCGCCTGGCGATGACTTCCCTGCGGTCGGGGTCGAGGTCAAAGGTCGAGGCGGGGTCGGGGTCGGGGTAGAGGCTCCGGCTCTGGCTCCGGCTGGGGCTGGGGCTCGGCATGATCATCATCGTCATCCAACCCCCCTGCATCATCACTACCAGCCTCATCGGGCTATTGGCGCTGCTTACTTGGCGTGCAAACACGCACCACGACAGCGCCATAAGATCGTCGATCACGGGACATCGGCCGAGGGTGTGCAATGTACGGTGGTGGTGGGGCTGATGCGGTACACCATCGCTTGGAATCTCTGAGCTCACCGGATCTGAGGGCTCTATCCAACGATAAAAATCTGTTAAGCCCAGACAAGTACCAGCTGAAATACTCAACGGATGGTCGATCATCGGCCGAGATAGTGAATCTTGAACCGCCGCTCCCCTCGTGCCTCCCATGCACGATGCCGTGCGTGAGATGATGCTCGAGCCACGCCATGTAGATCCCCTCGGCCATCCTTGGCGTGCAATCGATCAATATTTATCAGGCGATCGGTATGTCTTTGAGCTCCACCAAGCGTCGGACCACGCGGTCATTTGCATGCCATTCAACCACGGTAAAGTGTATGAGAAGCGATCCACAGGCCTTGACACATCGACCTCCTCATAAACAAAGGGAGGTGTAGCGTCCTGCGACGGCTTCACATGCATGCAGCGTCATGTGAAAGCAGTCCATAACAAATATTAGACTCCCAGCTGAAACAACTTAATAGAATAGTTAATAGCAAATTGCTTATATCACGGCTTACTGATAATGTCAATCGAATCAATGATGCCTATATTGTAGTAGCTTATTTGTGTGCCGACACTAAATCGAATACAGAAATGCCTCCACAGAAAATGTACATAATTAGTTTTCTAATTACAATTTGCCCGTATACAAATAAATAACAAATCTAAAATATTCACATAAATATGTACCTCGAATTTTGCCGATTGGAAAAAGTTATTGGATGGTATTGTTGGAGACTAATGTAGGTATTCTATACCATGCCCAAGGCTGTAGAAGAGCTAAACAACTTTGCAATCTACGGTGACATTTGTATTTCACACTTGCGACAAAACTCACGATAAAGGGATCCTGAGAGCTGGAGACTGACTAAAGTTTGCAATCCCATTAAAATGTGAGAAGAGGAGCCACTTCATATGCACCTAAATCTGATTTGCTCGGGAACAGATCCCACCAAATAGAACCATTATATGCGCTCTAGTGTATCGAACAATCGTTTGCTCATCGACATTATGTGGCAATCTCTTGAATGTTTTGAGAACGATTCAAATTTATGGAGAATCCTTTTATGTCTTTCTCAAATGCAGAGCTTGCTCCAAGCAAATTTGCACATAAAACCCATATATCCTGATTATAAAATTTCTCCCATGCTCTATCTGACCACTCACGGGAAGCCCATCAACACGAAGACCAGTTGAAACACAACATCCTCCAATGTAAATACATTCTCACGTATGGAAAGTGAAAAGTATGTGACTCGAGGCCTCCCATAGCTCCACAAAGTGCACTAATGGAGTGCCCAATCATAATCAAATCTTTGGGGACCATTGCATAACATACCAGCTTGACACTGCTGAGAAAAGGTTCCATCCTCGGATCTGGTGCTACCATTTTATTATAAGCGCCTAGCTTTTAAAATCAGTATCTATATCACAAAATATATATATATATATATATATATATATATATATATATATATATATATATATAAAAGACATTATTAAATCCTACAGTAAACATAGAAATATAAATACGCACTAAACTTTACTAACGTGAGAACATGCTACATATTCAATAAAATTAATCGATAATAAAATTAAATTTATTATAGTTACAAACACTAAAAATAAAATTAACTAGAACTAAATTTAACAAATAACAAAACTAAAATGCACATGTATCCTAGAGTTCTTTTACAAAGTCTAAAACCATGTCACTCTAAAATAAATTTAACAAAATAATAAAATTAAATTTATCAAGCTTGTATTCTGAAAGTCAAGCTTACTAATTTGGACGAACCAACAACATAGCTCCCTACGATAGAACTACAATAAAACTAAATATACATACATATTATCAAAAAAAATAAATTTCTAACCAAAATTAAATTAACCTCTACAAATCATTCTAAATTACACAAATTAAAATTTACTTACACAACATAAAATCATAAAATAGAATATACTAAAAAATTTAAAACTAAATAACATACACCGCATTGCTCAATTTACTATGCAATGTGATCTACAAAATTAAGGCAATATAAGTAATCCATGAAAATATTAAAACACTCTTCCTTAGCTCTCTCAAAAATTATCAGAGCCTTTCCACTCGATCTCTCTTGCTTGAAGTTGGAAGGAAGGTGCCATTTATATTTGCACAGCCAAAGCTCGACTTGCAAGAAGAAGTCGAGGCTAAAGTCGACTACATTGTCCAAGGAAGAAGTCGACTAAAGTAGTCTCCTTCATAGCCAAGAAGTCGACTTTGATTGACTTGTATGTTGGTGAAGAAGTCGACTTTGATCGACTTGTTTGTAGTCTCTGCCACCTGCTGCGTGTTCACTATTTACGTCAGCGACGGTGAATAGAAAGTCGACTATAGTCGACTGTTGTATTATAAAAGAAGTCGATTATAGTCGACTTCTATTATGTTAAAACCAGGACATTTCTGTAAACGAATTGAATACAGGGGATACACGTAATATTCGATACTAAATAATTTATATCCGTAAAAAACCCGTTTTGCAGTTTCCTATACTTTTAATCATCTTTTTCGAGTGTTATTTGCTTATAGGGACTTCCTATGTTAATGTATGAACCTTGGAGCAGTGTTCAATTTGGGAGAATTTGGAGAGCTAAATAGAAGAGTTTTAAAGCTCATTGGAGCACATTTGTAGGAAGTATTGTAATAGAAAATTTGTATCACTTACCACAGAGATCAAATTGAGACGAATAGAGATGTTTTGAAAAGCTCAAAAAGTCCTACATAACTTTTATATTCAGCTCAAAACCCAACTCGAAGAGCCTCTTGGTGAAAGCTAGGTTGCAAGATTAATAGTTACTGATGTTCTAATCCTGTCTAGCCTGACCTCCATTTCGTATTTTGCCCATATTTGGATCTACAATGTCTAATTGAGGTGAATTTTCTTGTTTTGGAAAGCTTATTCAAAGGGATATAACTTCTTTTTATTGGTCCAAGAGCTAATTTGAACATTTTGGGCTCAAAATGAGCTTGGAAGTGTTCAAATCGGTATTTGTACGAAGTCTTAAACTGCTATAGTGGTCACCAAAGAGGAAAAATTGGTCCTACACAGTTATAGTGGTCTTTTAATGAAAACATTAATTCGTAAAATAACTATTTCTTATTATTTTGGGGTATGTTTTTGACACTGTGATGATGTATAATACATACCCACTTAACTTAGGTTAATAGGGGTTAGGGTTGCCATCACTCTCTCTACCTTTTCTCTTTTCTCTCTCTAAAGTTTTTAGCTATGCCAATTTCCATTTTTGTTGCGATTTGGGATTTTGATTGCTTTCTTCAATACTTTCAGTTCTCCTTCTCCTTCTTTCTCTTAGGCCCCCCTTGATATATAGTATAAGGTCTGATAGTATTAGCTAATACTATAAGACCAAATTTTATCTTATGTTTAGTGTTACATATGATAGTATAATGTTATACGGTCAAACAATTATTATCCTATAACTATAAGATTAAGTTTACATGTCCCAATAAGTATGATAACATTTGATAGTATTATTTTTACTAGTCAATCCCAAATTAATATTGATTTACTCTTCCACACCAATACCTCACCCTACACATCATCAGTAACAGCTCACCACCCACTAGTCACCACCTGCCCGTCACCCGCCTCCCATCAATAGTAGCCGCCCGCCCTTAGCTGGTTGCACTACCACTCGTTTGATCACTGGTCGCCCCCTGCCACCTACCTATCGCCAATTGTCACCCATCGATTGCCTCCCTTCATCCTCGATTGCCTTCTGCCACTTGTCAGTCACCCTCTGCCCACTAGCCCTTGCCCTCTGCCCTCCTACTCATCCATGCCAGTCATGTGGCGTACCAAATAATGGATAATATAAAAATTTCTACAATGAATTCCTTATCCTATATGATGCACCAAACATGACCTTATTTTTTTTGGTTTATAATACAACTATATTTTTGAGAGCCAATTTTGATTATGTATGTATTTATGATTGTGAATGTCATGCATTCTAGGGTTTCCAATTGGCCATAATTTAACTGGTAGTTTAAAGCATGTTCAATCATAAAGGAGAACTGGAATTAAATTTGATAAGAATTAGGTTGCCATGATTGGTATTTAAGTTAGTGTAAGCATTTAGGGACTGCGATTGTGATTTCCTAGTGATCATGTTAGTCAAATCCTTGGTCAATTGTGCAGTTGTGTAACTACCAACTAGAAATATATCAATAATTATGCGATTGTGAATTAGTGAAAATAACCGTCTCCGTAAATTATTCTTTTAAGCCAGTGATAACATAACCCTAGATCCACAAGGACTCATTATGCAAATAATTTATTTAATGGATTTTCTTCTTTTATTTTATTAATTTTTCCAAACAAACGCCTAATCCCTTAAAAGATGATATGAGTTGTGTCCTTTATTATATTTTTTGTGTAGCTTAGTATCAAATAGCACTACAAGATTTTTTTGAAACAAAAATGGAATTACAAACAGATTTTATAAGTTTTACAAATGGATTTTTCAATTATCGACAGATTTACAGATGAAAACATGTCATCTATTATTCTTACGTTTATAAATGTCATCGATAGATTTGTAGACGAATTTGTCTATTTGTAGATTTACAGATGGATTTTTCGTGTGTAATTGGCTAAAAAAAGCTTGCAAAATTAGCATATGAACATTTTTTGTCTATAATATTACAGACGGATTTGCTTCCACCACCACTGCCACCACTGTGTATCATTCATTGTTTCTAACAACCCTTTCTCGACGCCATCTCAAACAAACCTAAATTTTTCCAAACAGACTATTACCACCACTACATACCGCCATCATTGTGTTCTCAGCCGCGCCACTGTGTCCTCCGATGCGCTATGCCAATAATAGTGGTATCGCCACCCTTAAACCAAACCAAACCAAGCATCAATATTCCAAATGTACTCTTTTCAATCATACGCATTAAAAACTAATAACTTAATGAAACCTACAACAAAAAATGGCAGAAAATGTAAAAACTAAATTGAGTAAGAGTTAGAGAATATTACTGCAAATACAATGACGCAAATCATTTGCAAAATGGATAGCTCTAGTGTCTGGCTGTAACTCAAAAAAGGGTGGTGACATTGGTTGTTTTGTATTGAGAGAGGGCAATGAAAATGGGAAATGGGGAAGAAGAAAGGGGCATCATGTCTGTAGCCATAATTTTAAGGTTACAAATAGATTTTTCCATCTGCAATTTATTTAATGAAACAATATGTTTCATTAAAAGCATACAGATGGATAATGCGTGCGTTAAATACACACTTTTTTAATTTCGTTCATTATAGACTAATTTTTCTGTCTGTAATGAATGCGTTAAATACACGTCTTGAATTTTAAATTACAAACATATTTATAGGTAAGAAAATCTGTATATAATATGTGCTTTAAATATGCGCCTTGAATTTCAAACTACAAATGAATTTTTCCATCAGTAATATATTGAATTTATTCTAAATCAATAATTTAATTTCTTTGCCAGTCGTGACAGCTTACATCAGCCATCTAACACGACATTGTCAGGATGACTTTCATATGAGTTACCCTCACTTGTACCACTACTACTCACGCAACATTAATACAACTTTTTAAGTTGCAAATCATCCATCAACACAACTTTTGTGGACAAAGTTGCAAATCCTCTCATCAATGCATCGTCATCATCATCTCCACCCTCCATAATTAGTATCTCAATTCTCATTCTACTCTCATCTCTAACCAATTCTCAAAACTATTATTTATGCAATAGATTATAGCACCAAATCATAATCACATCTAACAAATCTTTTTCATATTTTTCATCCTCAAGTCATGTCCAAATCTTTTCCAAATTTGATTTTTCTATCAAATTTTCTTTCCAAATCTTTTCATTTTTTTGGGTCAAATCTTCAAAATATATAAAATTATCTAAACAATATCAATTACGAATTTGGGTTAAGCTCTACATAGTGAACCAATCTTTGTTTGGTACACTAATGACAATGAATTTTCAATCTATATCCTCACGCAAACTTTCAAAATCTCTTACCACTTGCCTTATTCCACCATTCCTAATTACTTAATTACTTTGGATAGTGAACCTATCTGGAGCATTATTAAAATGATATCATCAGAACTGAGAATAAAAAAATGTTGTTTTAACACCCATATTGATATAGATACCTATCATTATGTGAGAGGGGTGATGGAGAAGGAATAAACTAGAAGAAAAAGTAAGTTGTGGGACACATATTTTGTTAGTATAGTATTTGAGTGTTTAAGAAAGTTGGATACTAAAATAATATTATTATTGAGAAAAATACAATTTTGCCAAAATTCGAGAGGGAGAATAACCAAGAATAATCATTCCCAAAATCTAAACTTAAAAAACACCACCAACACCCCTCCCCCCATGTATTTACACCCCATTTCTACATTAGCTATGGAACTTCATTTTTACATCAAAAATCATGTGTTTCAGTATATTTGTTTTGAATGAATACATTACATACTTAGTTCAAAATTCTCATCAAAGTTATTTTGGAGAAAAATAAAGTTATGACATCACTTTTATATCATAGACAACTTCACATCAGCTTCGCCCACCACATGTGCTAATTGCTATTACAAAATCAAAATGTATAGATCTAGAAGTATCATGGGTCGGATTTGTTGGACCCATTTACCTGACTTGACCCACACAAAAACCCGATTTCTAGATTAGCCAAGGAGCCGTGTATGTTGTGCATTTACAAGCTGACGCATGTAAAGTAGTTTTTCAATGTTTTAGTATCTTTGTAATCTTTGTAACAAGAGTTTTGTTATTTATACTCACAATATATGAAACACCGTGTTGACCCACATCTCATCCACCGTTGGATAGAGTGTGGACCTTATTTAAATAGGATCCACATCTTATCTAATAGTAAATGAGATGTGAGTCGACACGATATCCCCTACCTTGTGAGTATAAATAACATTTTTCTTGTAACAAAGTCAATTTATGATTCGAATGCAAGTAAAATAAAATAAATCATTTATAAAAAGAAAATCAATCTTAAAATCAAGATTTATCTTTTTACTATAGGATCTACTCTCATAAAATTAAATTTCTTATGACGCGATAATCAAATTAACATTCATGCAGAAATTCATATATATGTACTTGTGTCACGTATTTATTAGATTAAATTTTTTTTGAGGGAGATGAGATTAATTAATCAGATACAATAAGTTAAATGCAAAGGTAGCATAGACAAAAAAAGCTGAAATGGCAGTTGATAATAATATTGTTAATATTGCGAACGTATTATACAATAATTTAAAGAGATATATTCAGATATTCTTTCACAACTATACCAAAAAATATATACTTTATCATAGAAGAATGAAAATCAAATAGATTAATTTTTTAAACTCAACTTACTCTTATATAGAAAAAAAAAACAGAAAACAAAATAAAAAAAGAGAAAAGGTTAAATCCAAATGGATTTTTTGGATGTTACCTCCAATATGGATTTTTTTTTGGATGTTTTTATGTTGCCAAACAGGGAAGGATGGAAGAAGCTTTAGTAGCGGATACTGTTAAAGTTTGGGACAATGTCAGAAATAATTCTTGCCACTGTTGAAATTGAATCTGATGAGCTGCCAGAAGAGATCGTATGCATGGGTTGGTGGTAGACACCAGGGTGTACATTAGAGTGATGAGAAATTCTTGGATCCTCTTATAGCAAGATAAATTATTTGTTCTACTTCATTTATTGATTAACAAATCAATTATTGTATTAAAAATATAGGGAAAATAAAAGATAATAATAACCCAGAAAACTAATATATCAATTAATAAATAAATCAGAACAAATATTTTTTCTTCCTATTGATGCAGCTAAATATTGAGTTTTTTACTAATATAAAATAAATAAAATCATATGTTATATATTTTGTCCAGGAACGAAAAGAGTTACGCAAATGTCCTGATTTGTGTTATATGGAAATCGGGTTAAACTGATTTGTGTGTAAATGATCGAACTTTTAGAATTGGAGTGCCACAAATCGGCTTAAACCAAACGAAGCAAATCAAGTCAAACCGATTCTGCATTGGGCGTGTCATAGTGCTTGAATAATCAGTTGAAACTGATTTTTGAGCCAAGATGAAATCAGTTCAAACTGATTTACTATGCTTGTGTCAGTGACAGTACATGATTGGTTGAAACCGTTTTGAATGTCTTCTTCGCCTATTTAAACAGAATTAGCTTTAGCCGAAACTCAACCTTATTTTTCTTATCTTTCCCCCTATTCTTTCACCTCTTGAGAGATTTTTGTAAGAAGTAAAAATGGAAGGTGAAACTATGCATTGCTTGAATGCAGTTGATCACATTGCTGGAAAATTAGCACACCAGGTTAGTAGATTATTTTATTTAGTTTAATATATTAGTATTTGAATTTATTTGGTTTATATCTTTAGTATATTAATTGTGATGAGGTAGGCTTCTTTAGCAATTTTAAAATATTATAATATGTTTGAGTAAAATACTAAACATAATTGTAACACGTGGTAAGGTATTTAGAGAAATTTTTCTGTGTAAATAAGTAGTTACTGAATAGATTACACTTTGTTTTATAGGATAGGAAAATTTAATATATTAGTATTTTGCCGGTTAAGATTGTAAGATTTAGTGGAGGTTACAGCTTGTATGGAATTGTTTTAAAATTTTTAGATTTGAGAATAGTCTGTAAAAGTAAGTTTTATAGTCAATTATTAAAAAATATTGATGAAGAGATAATCTGTTTGTTAGATAAAAGAGTTTTTAACTGAAAAAAATTAAATATATTGTTGGGATCATTGATTTTTAAAAAATTTTAAAAGTAGCCAACCAAAAAATTTGGTTAAGAATGTGATAATAAAAAATAGAAGTAGATATAAAGTAAAGGCATCAAAGTAAGTGACATAAATAACTTTATAACATGATGTAGATAACATTTCAGAATCATAAGCAGGGATAGTAAATTTATAGACTTTTATAAATATTGGTTTTATAATTTACATTAGTTTTATTTATTAGTTTTGTAGTTTTGTGTGGGATAAATAATAGTGAGAAGTATAAATTAAATTTAATTAGGTTTATATAATATGAATATTATTAATTATTTCCCTTGGCAATATCTTCTTATTTTTTACAGCCTATGAAAATTATAAAAAGTAGGTGTTATAATAAGATAGTGGAGCCACATCCTTTGATGGAGCTATATTTGAGGCAAGCAAGGTTTTGGTATGGTGCGTAGATGGTTCTGGTTTTTTATTATGACAGACCACTTATTAGTACACTCGTTGAACGATGGAGGCCAGAGTCACACACTTTTTACCTGCCCTGTGGAGAGTGTACCATCACACTTCAGGATGTTGCATTCCAGTTAGGGTTGCGTGTCGATGGACAGGCTGTGAGTAGCTGTATTGGTACATGGGAGAAATTTTATGGGGGCCGCAATATTTGGACATTATGTCAGGAGTTGCTTGTTATTGTCCCGCCATAGGAGTGCATCTTGGGATCTACTATGAACCTACCTTGGTTCACAAGGACATTCCGCAATTTTAGAGATGATGCTGATGAGGCTACAGTTATCCGGTATACTCGGGCATATATTATGGTTCTACTTAGTGGGTTCCTGTTCCCGGATAAGTCAGGGTACAGGGGTCAATTGAAGTGGCTCTCGCTCTTGAAGAACTCTGCAGAGATAGGGCAATATAGTTGGGGCCAGCAATGCTTGCAACACTTTACCGCTCTCTATGTCGTGGTGTTAAATACAATGTCACCAAGATTAGAAGGTGTTTAGCACTACTGCAGTCCTAGGCATGGTACAGAATGCCTGAGTTATATACCGGTCATGAGTGTCTGATCCGCTTTCTACTAGCTCTAAGGTAAATTTATTTGATTATATATTTTTCTTTCCTTTTTTCCCATGTACACTGTTGATAATTTTGTTTCTTTGCAGGTGGAGGGGTTTTACTTGCACAACTAACACAGATACGCAGCGACTATTGAGATATAGGGATCAGATTGATGCGATTGGTATTAATGGGGTAAGTTGTATTCCACCATGTTATTAAGGTGTTCGTTTAGTGGTTTTTATATTTCAATTTGTAATATCTTATTCTCCATTATTGCAATTTCGGTGGACCCCATATCGCCATGATAATGTTAGGGCTGTGACCTCTGCATTTATTTATGAGGAGGCTACTGTTTGGACATTAGTTACGGCTCTCACACATTTTCTTGTGATTGAGTGGCACCAGGCTGATTGGGTTATTTGTTATTTTGGCGGACAACATATGCCCAGTGGCCCACTAAATATTGATCGGTTGCACGCAAAGGATGGGCAAGGGGATCTAGACGCATGGTGGCCTCAGTATCACGCACCATGGCATGCTTCATGGGATGGACGTTGGGATCGACAGGTTCATTACCTACTGGTCCATGATGATCAACTATCAGTTGAGTACTTCGAGTGGTACATGTATGTGGCGACTAGGTTTTTGTCAGCTCACGGACCCCCTGATGACCCTAGACTTATGGAGCTGCCAGAAGGCGTGGCAGCCCAGGCCCCACCAGCACTGGATATCCCACAGCCACCAAATGTCCTAGATCAATGCGATAGAGCTCGTCAAGTGCATCCCGATACGCATACTACACAGCAACAGTACGCTTCAGACCCAGATGATCTTGATGAGGGAGATATGGATGGTTATGATCATCATGAAGCAGACGATGCACAACCTTCGCCCGAGCCTAGACACTAAGGACAGGTAGGCTCAAGCCGCTAGACTCCACCCCACAGCCGCTAGGTCCCACCAGGCCATAACACACAGACTCAGCCAGGCCACAGCTGCTAGACTTAGCCACGATGCAGCCGCTAGTCTCAAACAGGCCATAGCCACCATAGTCAGTCAGATGCCAGCTGCCAGAAGCCAGATCGCAGCCACTATCCTCAGGGTTTTTGGGTATACCAGCCATCACTAATGTACCCAACGACCAGCTAGCCATTTATGGGAGGTTTGGCCCAACAGTTTATGGGAGGTTTAGGTCAACAGTTCATGGGAGGTTTGGGTCAGCAGTTTATGGGAGGGGCTGGTTACCAGTTCATTGGAGGCCCTGCACAGCAGTTCATGAGAGGTATGAGTCAGCAGTTAATGGGCAGTATGGGTCAGCAGTTCATAGGACTTAGTCAGCAGTTCATGGGAGGTCCCAGTGTCAACCCCACTTAGCAATTTGTCGGAGGCCCCAATCAGCAGTTCATGGGAGGCCCCCATTCTGACCCCTTACAGAAATGCATGGCTGGGCCCAACCATCAGGACATGACAACCTCCTTTTTGGACCCTACGGAGCAATTCATGGCCGGTCCCTCGCACCAGTTCATCTCGGACCTATTGACTCAGGGCAGCCCCGCATAACAGTTTTTTACAGGTTTGTCCCAGAGTGACATAGCTCGGCAGCTATCATTTAGCCCCATCAGCATCACATATTCTCAGGTGATGGGCTACCTTGATTCGGATAAGGTATATCAACCATTGATGGACCAGGATCCTAGCCAGATCAGGATCAGGACCAGGGTCAAGAGCTAGATCAGGATGAGGATCAGGAGCCGGATAAGGATCAGGAGCCGGATGAGGATCAGGACCCAGTCTAGGAGCATGCCGAGTGATAGGGACATCGTTGACCTGCACGACAAATTATATGCAGGCGTTGTCACACAGGGAGTCACTTTGTAGTCCCTAGATGTACTGGACAGGGGGATAAGTGATTAGGCCTATGCTTGTAGTTATGTACTTATGATGATTATGGACTTTATTTTATGTACTTAAGTTGACTAGTGATTATGCCTTTGGAGTCCAAGTCTTATTTTGGCTGACTAGTAATTTTATGCGGTTTAATTACGTATTTTAATTTAATTATATAAAATAGGCGATTGTATTTATATAAAGATCAATAACAGCAAAGTTAAAGTTATATCATTTTTTTTTCTTGGCCCAAAACTGAAGTTACAAAATATACAAAATGAGAAATATAAACTACCACCGTACAAAATATAAATACATGCATGCTAATGCTTTTTTAAAAGAAAGACAAATACACTACAGTGTTCACAACACCAATGAGCCAACAAGAAGAAAACTAAATATAACACATAATATGCAATGGATTTAGCTATGTTGGGATGATAGAGCGTGTGGGCATGATCGCCTGGTGTGGCTTATTTCCCGACATAAGCCACAACGATTTGGACGGCTTGGGTCAACCTCGTCCATTTCATTGTGAATTCTCGTGGAAAATGGACAACCCTCAAGAACCCGCTTCAATGCAGGATTTGGCCTTAAGGTACGCCCTGTGCGCGGAGGCCACATGTCTTCATTAGCAATAGCAAAAAACTCAATTTTGTAGACATTGAACATTGATTCCAAGGTATAGACTTCATGAACATAAAACTTCCACTCTCTGTGGGCATCGGCACATGCAGTAAGGGCATGATGGTAGGGATGGTGCAGCTTTTGAAAGTCTCTACAGTCACACCATCGCTCGGTTAAATCCACCCTGAATTCCTGTTTGACCATGATTGCCAGTGTCATCTAGCTCAAATATCAAGTATATCAACCTTTCTCGATTCATTGGAGTGGCACTCATATTGTTGAACTGTTACCTACTTTGCTCAATTGCATTCAATAAAGTGGATGAAAATTTTCGGCCACTATCTAGTTGGGCCTTTGCCTCTATCCCTGTTTTAACAAAAACCTGAATAAGACAAAAGTAAGTGGACTTACTATTGCTATAATAGGAAGATTACAGATGCCTTTGATGACAGCGTTCATACACTCCGACAAATTGGTAGTCAGTCATGTGCCTGAATCGACGGCTCTCGTCAGTATACTACGCCCACTTCTCGAATGGAATATTGCTAGCCCACATGCATATTGCATGATCAACCTGCCTCAATGCGCCAAACCAATACAAAAATTGTTGCTCCGTCTTTGCATATGCAGCATTCATCAGCAACTTCTTGGCATCTTTGTTCTTGAATTTCACAGCAAAGTTTGACACAAAGTGGCGAGCACAGTATACGTGATACGCAGACGGAGGATGTCAACCACTCCCCTTTTCCAACTAAAGCTGCTTTTATAGCTTGATGCCTATCAAATATCATAAGAATGCCCACTTATGGCATTACCTGTTGCCTGAGATTTGTCAAGAAAAAAGACCATATTTCCTTTGTCTCCCCATCCACCACGGCAAATGCAGCTGGCAAAATGTTTGAGTTACCATCTTGGGTAATTGCCATCAGTAGTGTTCTACTGTACTTGCCATATAGGTGAGTGCCATCAATTAAAATAAGCCGTTTGCAATATTTAAACGTCTCTATATATGATGGATATGTCCAGAAAAGACGGTGGAACATATGGAATTCTGTTGTACAACATCACCCACATAGTATGGTCCAGTCTATAACTGTACAATAGTTCTTGGCATATAAGACCGTAGCCCACCGAACCATCTAGGAAGCTCGTTCTATGATTGCTCCCAATCACCATAAATCATGACAATCACTTTCTGTTTGGCCAGCCACACCTTCTTGTATGTTGTCTTGAACCTCAGCTTTGACTCTACTAATGCTTGCAGTGACTTGATGGCGATCGTCGGATCCACTTGCATCAATGGATAAATGTGGGCATAGATAATATGATAACCTATCTGGGCATGTTGATTCGAAGACTTAGGAAAGGCACACGTGTGTGGTCCGTTGAGTTTCCTAACTTCCCACAGTCGCAATTTTGTGCGAAATGTCACACGTATACTCCAATTACAACCATCCCGGAACTTTATGCATTTGCAATGAAACTTTATGTGGTCAGACTTGTATTGGACGCCTCTTTAGATGCTGTAATGTTTAACAGCAAATAATACTTTTTCTTTATTACGAAACAATTGTTCGACTGCCAGATCATTTTCTCCTCTAAAACCCAATCCTGATGCTGATCCAACTAACTCAGACGGCAGTGTATCAAAATCAATTGCGGAATAGTGACTGAGACGCTCTTGAGACTGAGATTGAGATTGGGATGGCGACATAAACTGTTCTTCCAAGTTTTGAACATGAAATAACTCCTCATCCCCCTCTTCATCATCATTTCTTGCACGATCAAGCTCATCTTCTTCCTCATCATGGATACCCCTTGCTCAACATCAAATTCAAAATCATGGACTGGGCCAGAAATTGCTAATGCTGGGGGATTTGATGGTAATGACTCTTCGATTGCCTTGCAAGATGTGCAAATCTTATAAAATTCAAATCTTCATCTGCTGCATGTGAACTTTGATCATGATCATGAGACACTTCAAAAGACGGGGATGCATGATGTGCTGCTACAAATGATAATGTACCTATATCTGACCCACCAGAGCTGAAAGAACTATCTTGGAGTTCGACAAATAGATCAATTCTATGAACATCGAAAAATGAGTGAAAATAAGAAAACATGTGACTTACGTGCTCATCTTTTTGAATTCGAAACCTCCTATATCGGATCACATTGGGCCCAATGTCAACCGACATCCTATAAAATATTTTTACAATTTGCTTGTTGTTTCCATCAAACTTTTCCAGTATTCTGCTCTGCAACTCTAACAAACTAATAGGTGGACTGACAACCAACCAAGCTTGATCAGCACTTATAAATGTTTCACCCTCTACTGTGTTTACAATCTCTCCATTATAATAAATAAGAATATTTATACTACACTCTGCCATATCACTCAACTTCTTAGGTAACCACACTCTCTTTTTTTTCTTCTTTCCGTTTCATTCTACTGAATGTCCAGACTGATCTTTATATAATGGTGCATACATTTTCAAATCGGCTTCAGCAGATCATGGAATTCTAACACTTTTAAATCGATTTAAACTGATTCCACTCATTGCATGTCAGATTATGGCAGAAGCTCTCAAAAATCAGTTTGAACCGATTTTATAATCAGTTTGAACTGATTCTTCACACATTCTGACACTCTCCAACAAGCTACAGTAATCGATTACATTTTACGGCAACACCATTTTTAAGGGTTTCTTTTCGCACCTGAAGATTAGTATCAACATCGTCATAAATTCGATAGCTATAATTTAATTATTAATTATGAATTTATAAATATTAAAAAGCTAATTTAGTGAAATACGTGACTAATTTCTAGTCATAGCTAACTAAAGAGTATCAATACTCTTAAAAGATACAAGAGTATGATCCCCTATTTTTTATCACACCTCTCACTAAATATTAAAATAAATGTAGTACAAGCATTGACTTCAAATAGTAAGCTTTTCAACATTTTATTCATCTAACATAATTATTCATTAAGTTAATTTAACCTACTACTAGTGACATTTATTATTATTAATTAATTGTATGCCATTATATATAAATTTTAAATAATTCCTAGAAAATTTTAATTTTTTTAATGTGTCATTATTATATATATTTTTTACATAGTGATACAATTATTTATTATCATATTATTAAAACTATTTGACCTGTTGCAATAAATATCTCAAACGTAACATATAACATAATATATAGTTGATCAATGCAACATAATATATCTAAAAAATAATGTTTTTAATAATACAATAATATATAATTAAATAAGAATATAAAAATACATTGGAATTAACACTTTTTTTATTTCTTTATAATTCAATCATATAACAAGTCAACACACAAAACATGTAGCATTGTAACAAAAAGAAAATCAGGTAACATGTAACACACACGAATTTTATATCAATATAAATGTGCTTTTCTATAGTTGTCTTATGAAAATTATTTTAAGTTTTTACAAATGGTAAAAAAGTAATCAGCCTTCATTTCTTTTGTTTTATATATATTTAGATAGGAAACTATTTCTGCTTTATTTGTGCTTCTGTTTTTACATTTGGGAATGGTCTTCATTTATTTTGATTCTATTCAAATGCGTCCAATACTAATTAAATTAAAATTATGACCTTTATACTTTCCATGTATTTCCTTGACTATTTATAATTATAAATTCATTTATTAAAAAGATTTTTATACACCAATAAATAAGTTTATTACTGAAAAGATAATCGAAGTTGAAGTTTAAAAACATATAATTGTTAAGAGAGTATCTTAATTATAATAGTGCATGAGTTAAGTCTAAGCGCAAAATACATAAAATTATTTTTTAGGATATGTTTGATATTTAATTAAAATGGATAGATCTCAATAGGTTAACTCATTTGGTCAACATGAATTCAACTCCAAGTTTTTCTTTTGGTGAGTAGTTTGTAGATATTCTATACACATTTAATGAATTTGAAGAGATACCTTGACTTTAGATTGGAATAGACCTTCATTTTAGCTTTTGTCTTGTAAAAATTGTTTAATTTTTAAACATTGACCATGTAAAATAAATTGATACTGTTAAATAATAAAATCTTATTAAAATAATAAATAATGGTGTGCAATTGTAATAATTGATAGTTATTTTATATGATTTATTATTTTTATAAAATTTTATTAATTAATAATATAAATTTTTTTCTATACTCTCACTTCATAAAAATTAAATTATAAAAAAAAGATGACACATAGATTTTATCCATGAATTCTTCAATAAATTCTTTACTTTGAGTTTTTACTCCGTGACAAACACATCCTCAGATATAAAAAAAATTATAGGTTTTCATGTTAATTTCATATGTGATATGCATTCCAGGATACTACGACCAAAAAAAAAAAAATAGCCACTAATTTGAAGTACTTTTCATATATTATTTTGGTTCACGTACCTGTTACATGTTTTTGTATTTTGCTATCAATTTTAAAAGTGCTAAAAAGAGTCCTACCTGTGGTCTACACGCTGATGCTGACCAATGAACAGGAAAACTTGCAGACGGATATAACCAAGCAAAGTTATTTTAAAATAGAAATAAATAAATAAAAACAGCAAAAATGAATTAACTAACTAAGGTCATTACCAATAAAAAATATTACTTAACAAAAGGGTATAGTACAATTCAAGATAATGGTATTCTATTTAAACAACCCACCTGAGTATGCTCATGGGGGGAGCCAATGGGAACGGAGATACCATTCTAAAACGCAATTAGACTGATATTATTTATTTCATAGACCTAATAACATCTGACAAGGAATCATTAATTATTAATTATTATTTGTTGTTGTAAGAATACAGGAGAGAGAATAAAGAGGTGCCCCTTTGGAAAAACAGTAATAATAATATTTTGGAAACAATAAAATAATATAATATTTAATTATTACTATCATAAAATTATAAGATTATAAAGTATAAAATAATAATAAGGTGGTGAGGGAACAGAGGGTTGAAAGGGAAGAAAAGGAAAAGAAAAGAAACGAAAAGAAAGGAAAAGAAAATAAAGCAGTGAGGGCAGAAAGAAAGAAAGGAAGATGGGTATGAAGGAACTAGTGTTGTTGTTGTTGTTTGAGATGCGAGCCTGCTCTTCTGCTACAAATGGAACCTTCTCCGTACTTCTCTTCTTTCGCCTTTTGATTCTAATCCTTCCCATCATTTAAAGTTTCCTCCTTCTTTTACCTCTTTTTTCTTCTTCTTCTTCTTAATCTTCTTACTGTTTTTCTTCTTCTGTGATTGAAGGGGCTCCAAGACTTTACCTTTTTGCTCAGAACATAAAGAGAAACCGATTTTCCATTGGGGGTCTTCTTTGCTTTGTGATTTTTCCTTGCTGGGTGGTCAATGCTTGAATCTGTTCCTCAGTGCATTGCTGATGATGATTCAGGGATCGGTTAGCTTTGTGGGGGCCTTTTGCATTCCAAAGTTTCTTGCTTTTCTAAGTGGGTTTGAAGGAGATAAAAAAAAGGGTTCTTGTTTTGTGGGTCTAGTTGTTTTTGTTGGTAGGATTTCGGTGTAAATAGTGTTATATTGGTGAGTCCTAGATTTTCGTCGTCGTCACCTCCTCCTTTGATATTATTTGATTCCCAGGAGGATTTCCAAAAAGGAAAATAAAAAAAGGAAAAAAAAAATAGAGAAAACAAACCAAAAAAGGAAACAATTTTTTATTTGATTGAAAACAATCAAAATCAGCAACCCCCCCCAAGATTTTATGTGGGTACTTCTTACCATTACTCTTCACTTGGATTTTTTTATTTTTGGACAAATTTTAGTGATTAGTATTCTGGTGCGAAAAGTATAGGACTTTTTTCTTTTTTAATTCTTGTTTTTGGTTTCTTTTGGTTTTGCTGTGAGAGAAAGAGAATCAATCTCGTTATACCGAACTTAGGAGGAGGAGGAGGAGGAGAATAGAAACCCCTTTTTTGTTTTGGAGGCAGTGGCTGAGTTCTCTCTCTGTTGGGTCATTGCATCTTTATATGGGAATACCTGATAGTTCACTTCTAGATCTAATAGAAAAGGTTAGGTCTTGGTTTCTTGGGGAGGAAGTGATTTTTGTTGTTTGCCTGAGAAGTTTGACATGCTCAACAGTGGCTACAGCATGTGTTGTGAGTGCAATAGGAATCTCAGTGAAATGGAACAGAAAAGATACAATTGCAAGAGCTGTGGCCGGTGGCTGTGTGGGAAATGTGCCAATGGTTGTGATGTTCCAAATATTGAATCTGAAAACAATGGATTCAGGGAAACCATCAGGTCTTGCAAGTTCTGTTCAGATGCTAATAATAGGATGTCGTGTGAGGGTCAGAGGAAGTGCAGTGAGAAAGTGCATCCTTCAGCATCTCCACAAGAGAGTCCAAGACAAAGTCCAGAGCCACCTTCACCTTGTTTCAGTTTTGAGAGTGAAAGGATCAGTTCTCCTATGAATGCTGAATTGAGTCAGGGAAATCACTTTGAACGCTATCTCCCAGACCAATATTGTGGTTATTATCCTCAGTCCATGAGCAACAGGAGTATGACCTCATCTGGTACTCACCGTTCTTCAGAATCTACTCATCCATCTACCTTCAGGTAATCAAAATTTAATCTTTGTTGGAGGAAGTTACGTGGTTTTCACTTCTATGTTTGGAATTTCATTTAGAATTATTGGCCTGCTGTTGTGTGACAACAAAAAAACTCATTGGCATTTCAATCACTGAATACTAGAGTATTAATCATTTATAAGTTATTGGTCTGCTGTTTATAACGTACAATTATTGGTCTGCTGTTGTGTGCACTGCTTGGAGTTTTTAGAGTATTAATCATTTATGTCTTTTTTTTGAACTTTTTACAAGTTTTTTTCATCCTTGAATTGGTGAAGTAATGATCTTCTAATTCAACTAAAACTCCCTCAACTAGCCTCAATTGTACAATTATTAATATGTGGTGTATAAATGTAGGAGCGATGAAGAAGGGACACAGGATTCGGGCAAGCACTTTCATAGCCCATCACGTACATATTGTGATAATTATTCAGATATAGATTCAAGTAGTGTTAGTGCTAGACATGACACTTACAACTATAATTCTGTTGGGTCAAGTCCTTCAGATAGCCCCTCTAGGATTGATTTTACTTCTAGTAGGGGTGGGCTCCCTGTACAGAAGGGGCAGGAGAAAATCCCCATCTCTCTATATGATGGTCCCTTTGGTCAACAAAGTACGGCTGTTTTAAGAAAGCCTGAACAAGGGACTGAGGATGCATATAACACTGCTTATTTTTCTGATGATTTGTCGATTTTCTGGGGTCAGAATGAGAATTCACGGAGGCCTTTGGTTTTTGAAAACAATGGTCTTATCTGGTTCCCACCACCACCTGATGATGAAAATGACTATGCAGAAGATAATTTTTTTGCATATGATGATGAGGATGATGATATTGGTGACTCAGGCGCCTTGTTCTCATCCAGTAGCAGTTTATCTAACATGTTTCCTGCAAAGGAGAAACATAATGAGGGAAACAAAGAACCTTTAAGAGCTGTCATACACGGGCATTTCAGAGCTCTTGTTTCGCAGCTTTTACAGGGAGAAGGAATTCAAGCCGATAAGGAAAATGATTCTGAGGACTGGCTTGACATAGTTGCAACGATAGCATGGCAGGCTGCTAACTTTGTCAGACCAGATACTAGCAAAGGAGGCAGTATGGATCCTGGTGATTATGTAAAGGTCAAATGTATAGCATCTGGAAGCCCAAGTGAGAGGTAACATCTGTTCCGAATTTTGCCTTTGTATTTCATCTATCAGTGCATTGTTCCTAGACTTTTTTATGTTATTAACCATTAGATCATGGACTTTTGTTTTGCAGCACTGTTATCAAAGGAGTAGTTTGTACAAAAAATATTAAGCATAAGCGCATGACCTCTCAATACAAAAAGCCTAGGCTACTTCTTTTAGGAGGATCACTAGAATATCAGAAAGTACCAAATCAACTGGCTTCTTTTGACACATTGTTGCAGCAGGTGCCTTCTTGATTCACCTCTGTGTCTTACAGTTAAGATTGTTTCTTCTTGGAAAGAAATTCTGAATTTTGTAAATGCTGGCAGGAAAATGATCATCTAAAGATGATGATTTCAAAAATTGAGGCTTTTCGACCGAATGTTTTGCTGGTAGAAAAAAGTGTAGCCTCGTGTGCCCAGGAATATCTGCTGGCAAAGGAAATCTCCTTGGTGTTGAATGTTAAAAGGCCTTTGCTAGAGTGTATAGCTCGCTGCACTGGTGCTTTTATCGCTCTGTCGGTGGATAATTTATCTAAAGCACGATTGGGGCACTGTGAATTGTTCCGGTTAGAAAGAATGGTGGAAGATCATGAAACTGCCAATCATCTAAACAAAAAGCCATCTAAAACATTAATGTTTTTTGAAGGTTGTCCACGGCGTTTGGGTTGCACGGTAATTTCCATCTTTTTGCATGTCTCCTCATTTTGTAGGACTCACAGTGGAGGGTACTTTTGTGTAAATGCTTTCTTTAGTGGAGTAACTGCAAGCTATTGTTGTGGCCGGTGGAGCCTGTTACTGATTTCGGTTCTTGTTGTAGGTGTTACTGAAGGGTACATGCCGTGAAGAACTAAAAAAAATTAAACATGTCGTGCAATATGCAGTTTTTGCAGCTTATCATTTGTCTCTGGAGACCTCATTCCTTGCTGATGAAGGTGCTACCCTACCAAAAATGACAGCAAAACACTCAACTGACATGCCTGAGAGTGTAACAGCTGACACTGATATTTCTGTGATAACTAACTCCCTTCCTTCAACCATGTGCCAGTTAGATGCTGATGTTGCTTCTAGGGTGAAAGACATGGTTGATCTTGATTTTAAAATGCTTGACAATTTGGAATCAGCATCAGAGCATCTTGATGGCCTTAGTTTTCCTTCATATACAAGCACCATGGTGGATTATAGCATTGAGAATGAACTTCCTGATTCATTCTATAATAATTTAACTTCTAATCTCAATGAACAATCAGCCTATTTGAATCGGTGCAATGAACCTGAGGGGGACACTATGTCTAGTACAAGAGACCTTTTGCAATCAGCATTGCAAGAATCCATGGTTCAAAAGGAGAGGGATCACAGTGAAGTTGCTGACACCGTGAAAGACAAGATTAATGAGGATGAGTTTTCTGGTGAATACTTTTCTGCCACTGATAGCCATCAGAGCATATTGGTGTACTTTTCCAGTCATTGTGTATCAAAAGGAATTGTATGTGGACGCGCTAGGTTGCTGCGCATAAAATTTTATGGCTCTTTTGATAAGCCACTTGGGAGGTATCTTCATGATGATCTGTTTGAACAGGTAAGTCATGTTTGTTTTCCAATATTTGCTGCTACCTACATTATTGCATGTTAATTATGAAGTCAAATGATAAGACTGTCACTCTTTTGCAGGCATCCTATTGTCAGTCATGTAAAGAGCCGACTGAGGCACATGTCCTTTGTTTTACGCACCAGCAAGGAAATCTTACAATCAATGTTAGGCGTCTTCCCTCTGTGACATTACCAGGGGAAAGAGATGGCAAGATTTGGATGTGGCACCGATGTCTGAGGTGTCCTCTTGTGCATGGAGTTCCACCAGCAACTAGGAGAGTTGTTATGTCAGATGCAGCCTGGGGATTGTCTTTTGGAAAGTTCTTGGAACTTAGCTTCTCGAACCATGCAACTGCAAATCGGGTTGCTACCTGTGGACATTCTTTGCAGAGGGACTGCCTCCGTTTTTATGGGTAAAGCATCTAGACAATAATCCCTACTTGATTATTGATTATTTTGTTTATTTATGTAACTTTTGTTGGTTATTGATACTTGAAAGGTGGTAAACAACCTAATGTAACAGGTTTGGGAGCATGGTTGCTTTCTTCCGGTATTCCCCTATTGATATTCTGTCTGTCCATCTACCCCCATCTGTGTTAGAATTTGGTAACTTCCAAAAGGATTGGATTCGAAAGGAGGCAGGAGAGGTGATATTAACAAGCTACTGTTAATATTTGCTTTACTATTTTAAAAGTAGTGGTGAACAATATAGTGTAGATTGATAGTAAATTATAGTTTATCTACTCATTGGCATAAAAATTTTAACTTTCTTCTCCCCCCCTCCCTGAACAGCTTTTTAGTAAAGCAGAAACCTTGTATGTGGAGATATCAGATGCACTTGAATGTTTGGAAGCAAAGATTGTGTCCCCTAGTACTGGAAATGAGCCGTCAGATACTTGTGACATTCATAAAGACATACTGGAGCTGAAAGATTTGCTTCAAAGAGAAAGAACAGATTATTATGTGAGAAAACTAATTTATGTCGTGTCAATCTTTCACTGTTCTGTGCATATGAAAGTGCAAGTGTTTTGTGTTTGTGCTTATGCTCACATTTTAGTGATGAATATGCTTTTCTCTAATTTCCTCTTCTGTTTTTCCCTTTTCTTACGCATGTGTATGTTTAGAATGTGCTACAATCAGCCAGTGAGATCCCGTCACCAGGGAAGATGGCCTTAGACATTCTGGAACTAAATCGCTTGAGACGCTCACTTCTGATTGGTTCACATGTTTGGGATCATCGGCTATACTCATTGGACTCTCTTATTAAAAGAAGTTATAACTCCAGGGTTAAACAACAAAATGAATTACATGCAGAAGTAAGAGAATTGAGGGTTGATTCATTTCACAAGGATCGGAACGTGGACAGTGGGCCTGAGCAAAATAATTGTCAACCTTCAAAACTGCACGATCATGAGATTCACGTGCTTGGCGAGCCAGATGATTCAATTGGACCTTTTGCTTCTGAAGCATTTATAAGTCATTTTGATGGAGAGGAAGTACATTCAGATGGTGAATTTGTTGCCAACTCCGAGTGTTTTCCACCTGAGGAATCCAATCTCTCCGAGAAAATAGATTCGGCATGGACAGGTACTGACCAACCTCTGTTGAAAGTTGAACCACTTAATACTGCTCAAGCCAATGTCCCAGGTGGCTGTGTTTGGCAGTCTAACCAAAATGATAACCCTTCTTTTAGAAGGTTTGCGCAACCAACTAGAGTTCATTCTTTCGATTCAGTGTTAAGAGTTCATGAAAGAAACAGGAAAGTCTTGTCCCCATCATTATATTTATCAACACTTAGATCTTTTCATGCTTCTGGAGATTATAGGAATATGGTTAGAGACTCAAGCTCTAATGTATTGCAAAGTTACTTTCAAATGTTGCCATGGGAGGCACAGAAGCTAAATTTGATACTGAGCTCCCCACCATCATTCATTTCCTCCATGTCTCGCATAGCTGAAGGTGCTCGGTTGCTGCTTCCCCAAACACATCATGGTGACCGAGTTATCGCTGTTTATGACAATGATTACTCTAGCATAATATCATATGCCCTTAGTTCCAAGGAATATGAAGATTGGGTTTCTGGTAAGTCAGATATGCATGAAGTGAGTTGGACTGCTCGTGAGAGAAGAAGAGAAGATTTGGCCACTTCCAGCTTTTCTGCATGGGGTTCTCTGGACTTGGGTTACATCAATTATGGTAGTTATGGGTCTGAAGATGCTACATCTTCTATTGGTTCTCTTATCTGGGACCCCAAAAAATCTATACACTTGCAGATTTCTTTTGGTGACGATTCTCTGAGTGCTGGAGGCAAAGTGAATTTTTCGGTCACTTGCTATTTTGCAAAGCAGTTTGAAGCACTCAGGAAAAAGTGCTGCCCTAATGAAGTTGATTTTGTGAGATCCTTGAGCCGTGGCCAGAGATGGAGTGCACAAGGCGGGAAAAGTAATGTGTACTTTGCCAAGTCGTTGGATGAAAGATTTATTATTAAACAAGTCACAAAGACGGAATTGGATTCTTTTGAAGAATTCGCACCTCAGTACTTCAAGTACCTGATGGATTCATTCAACTCAGGAGGGCCAACTTGCCTTGCCAAAATCCTTGGTATTTATCAGGTGATAGCTCATTCTTTAGCTATCTGCAAGCTCCAGGCTGCTGGATAAATGCAATTTCATGTATATAATGTATCTTGTTTGGTTGCAGGTCGCTGTCAAATACCCTAAAGGTGGCAAGGAAACAAGGATAGATCTGATGGTAATGGAGAACCTCTTTTATAAGAGAAGTATATCCAGGGTATACGATCTCAAGGGGTCAGAAAGATCTAGGTACAATCCAGATACAACTGGGACTAACAAAGTAATGCTGGACATGAATCTGTTAGAAGCATTGAGAACGAAACCCATATTTCTTGGTAGTAGGGCTAAGAGGAAACTTGAGAGAGCTGTATGGAACGACACATCGTTTTTGGCGGTAAGCTTTATTTCAGTTTCCATATCAGCTTTCAATGTTTAAAGTTTACATCTACCATTTTTCTATAGCGATATTTATCATTTGAATGTTATTAGTCTTATGTAGGGTTACTTATGCCTAAGGTCCCCTGCTGTTTTTGATTGTTTTTAATCCCAATTCTGTGGGTTCCTCGGGCCTGATTGGTTTCAATCTTTTGTTTTCATTTTCAGTTTTTCAGTTTTCAAGATTTTGTAAAGGAAATACTGAAGACTAGAAATGAAAACTGAGGACTGGAATTTGTAGGGCTTGTTTGATTTGAGTTTTCAGTTTTTAGTTTTCATTTTCAGTTTTTTAGTTCTTAGGATTTTGTGAAGGAAAAATTAAAAATGAAAACTGGAATTTGTAGTTTTCACAATTTTCAGTATTTCTTTCACAAAATCTAAAAAACTGAAAACTCAAACC
This sequence comes from Dalbergia cochinchinensis, assembly GCA_031216125.1. Taxonomy (NCBI): domain Eukaryota; kingdom Viridiplantae; phylum Streptophyta; class Magnoliopsida; order Fabales; family Fabaceae; genus Dalbergia; species Dalbergia cochinchinensis. Next base: position 39,587,518 of record CM062370.1, read on the forward strand.
AAACAGGCTCGTAGTTTTTAGAATTTTCAGTATTTCCTTCATAAAATCTAGAAAACTGAAAATGAAAACTGAAAACTCAAATTTTCAGTATTTCTTTCACAAAATCTGGAAATCTAGAAAACTCAAACCAAACAGGCCTGCATTTTTTGGAATTTTCTGTATTTTCTTAACAGAATCTGAAAGACTGGAAATTCAAATCAAACAGGTTCTAAAGTTTTCATAAGTTCCTTCAAATGAGCCCTTGACAAATTTTTCTCGAACCTTGCATGCAAGTGTTGATGTCTTATGGTCTATATAGCACATGGGAAAGAGATAAATTCTAATACCATATGATTTCACTTGATACCTTGCACAAAACAAACCCTTGCCTACTATTATAAGACAAATCTGGCACAAATCTTTTTAACTTTGTGTTTCCTGGTTATATTTGTTCCCTTAGAAATATATAGGGGGGATGAATTAGTCTTTTAGGACTTGAAAGTCCTTTGTTGGTCCTCCCAATTGAAAAAAGGGCCAAATTGGTCTCTGTATAGGTTCGTATAATTAAAAACACTGTATGGAACCATAGCAAGGAATCGACTTGTTGTATTTTTTGAATTGTGAGGGACCAATTTGTATGAACCTGTACAGTAGGATAAATTTGTCCCCCTTTTCGAATTGTAAAGGACCAACAGGAGACTTTTGAATACTAAGAGTCGGACTTGTCCCCCCAATATATTTCTCAGGAACGGAAATGAGTATTTAGCCTTTGTTTTATTTGTATTAATAATACAATGTTGCAATTGTCTCTTTGCAATGTATTTTGCTCACACTACATTATCCCATTGTGTGGATCAGTCTGTTGATGTTATGGATTATTCTTTACTTGTTGGGGTGGATGATGAGCGGAAGGAATTGGTTTTGGGGATCATTGACTTCATGAGGCAGTACACTTGGGACAAGCATTTGGAGACATGGGTTAAGGCATCTGGGATACTTGGGGGTCCAAAGAATGCTGCCCCAACCATAGTCTCCCCCAAACAATACAAGAAGAGATTCCGGAAGGCTATGACTACATATTTTCTCACCTTACCTGATCAATGGTCATCCTGAACACAATTGTATCATTACTACCATTCTTTTCCTAGCACAGACACAAACTGGTTAGGGCCAACGTTGCATGGTGACTCGGAATAGTTTGCCGTAGCTGTCGGACACCTTTCCAACACCTTATAGCTTTGTTTTCTTCAATTTTTTGAATTTGTATACCAATGCAAATGGGAATGCTACAATAATTGTATAAATAATATCATTTTACCATGTCTATACTGTTCATGCCATCTTTCAGGACTTCTGCTTTCTATTTAACATTTGTGTTTTTATATGTTTATCATGATATTGAATTCATGTGTAACTTGTGCTGATTTTGCTGAACTTTTTAATTTAAAGGTCAAATTGTCAGAAAGAATAACGATTATAGAAGGTTATTGATGGTGCAAAATCTAAATGCATCCCGTATTATCAACAAAATTTTCCAATTTTCATTGTTCTGCTGATCGAGTAGTTGCTGGTGAAGTAGTAGTCGAGCAACTTTGAAACGTCAGTTTAATGAGTTGCATTTTTTACTGCATCAACTTGGCTACATTGACCATGGGCTTTTAATTTTCTCTATATGATTGTGTTCAAACCCATTTCAGATTATTGAATTTTCAAAACCAATGGTGTCTTTTGGGTTTCATGAATTAGCGTCTGTTTATTTTGATTGTTACGTTGCCTTTACATTGGCCCTGGATGGCGTTCTTCGAACGATATAACGTTCCTCGTAGCGTACGGAAGCTTATGCGTGTACGGAAATATAACATGTTGTGCACTTTTCGACACATGCTTAAGTGAGAGGAAATTTACTTGATGAGAGGTGTTCAACTTTTCTGCATGTGGGGTCCACGTTTTGGGAGTTTGCTTTGAGAGTAAAAATAGGATAAATTTTTTATGAATAAAGTTTATATGTAATTTTTCATATGAGATTTATTTATGAAAATTTATACCTTACTTTTATCACCTAACTAAGCATACCTTAAAATAAGAAACGTTCAAAATTGGTTGCTTGGATAACCGGAAGCCAATTTTCAGTGTGGTTGTGTGGATACAATATAGACCGTTAATGCATCTGGAAATCCAATATATACGGTTGCAAGTTGAAAGGATCCACTTTTTCGTCATTATTATTCTTGGTTTTCTTTTTGTTTTTTTAATGGAAATCAGACATGCGTGCGTTAGTTAGGAGAGAATATATTTTTTTGTCAGGTTAGGAGAAAATAAGTGAAATAATGTATTTTACTTCTGGTGGGTGGTGTTCACTGTTCATGGTCTAGACTGATTATAGTCTTACGTTTAATATTTAAACCAAACCTTATTTTATGCTTCATAAATTTTTCAAAACCAAATTACACCATTGTTCGTGGATTAGTGTAATTTTTTTAAAAAAATAACAACGAAATAAACATAAAAGCAATTAAAGAGTGATACTTCATTGTAACCATAACATTTTAACATTAATCAGTATAATATCGTCCCCAAAAAAAAAATCAATAGGAATTTCAGAGATAATCAATACTGCGTGTTTATTTTTTGATAAAATAATTCGTGTTTTATTGTGCTTCGAAACCCAGCCTAAGCTGGATTGAGAGTTGACACAACTATTCTTTTTATCCTAATTTTCTTTTTTTTAAAAAAGCTATCGTTTCATAACATTCATGACATTTTATTACATCCTTTTAAAACTAGTTTTATTACCTTTTTCTCATATCATTAGTTTCTTTACTGTACTTAACTAATTAATCTCTTCTCATTTCTCATCCTTTTCTCAATCAATAAATCTTGTTCTCTTCAATGCAATGTATTACATACTTTTTAAACCATTTATCCATTCTCTAAAAGCAGAGACAAGTGGAACCAACAAATGATTCTAAAGTTACTCTCATAACAGTATATACAATAACAAATTACTCATAGTGTAAAGTCAAGTACTTTAGTAGTTATAAGGTGATTTGAGAGTAATACTTGTTATTGAACAATATATTAATTTATTCAACAAGTTGCATGGTCAGACAGCACTGTACTCTGTAAATAGACAAAAACTTATATCCATGTAATCAGCCCATAGCAGTCAAAAATTAAATATATTAAATTAAAGGCCAAAACCTTGATGAATCAACAAAATTACTTTACCAAAGCAGACCAAGTCCGCTTTAGGGGATTATGATTTAACCAAAATTGACCATTCAAAATTTATCATCCGTGTCTCTATACTTGAGACCCACCTTCCCTCCGCCATATCTGACTTTCTGTGATCTTTATTTGATTTTGTGTTTATCGTTCATAGTTGATTGAACATAATTGTTCCGTTCTCATTGACGAATACCCAGCCAACAATTTACCATGTTTGACATAATTTCCTATACTTTCTCGCCACTTATTCTAATTCCAACAATTATCTGGGAGAAGCACAAGAGAAAAATGAGAAGTTAATAACTATTATTAATTTCCTATACTTCAATAAGGCCAGTATATGCACGAACCATTATAGGAGTAATGCTATTTATAAAACACATAGGTTTACAATTAGTCACAACAAAATTAAAGTCGGTGACAGAGAGCAATTAATCTTAACAAAAGATGCTTCCCCTTCTATGAAACTCATATACAAACACCAATTCGATTGTAACAATCTGTAATCCCAAGTATAGTATAAACAACAGGACTCTTATTTAACTAAGCTTTAGAACTCCTATAGTTGGTGCATGAATGAGAGACTCCCGAAGGAGGCTAGCAACACACCCCTCTGGATTCAATGTATGAATTTATGGATAATGTGATATTTTGTGGTCATGAAGCCACAGCTATTTGAATCCCTCCTTCGCTGATTGGCATAAAACTCACCCTCTTCTGCAAGAGTAGTTAAAAACAAACAATTTAGCTGCTATTTACAACTGTGAGAAACAATATTGCATTAAAATAACAATTTACGCACACTCCATATTCACACTCTTATATAAGCAATAATTAAATAATTCAGCCGGTCACACTTTTTTTATTAGTAAATTAAAGATTATGCAAACTTCGTGCAGCAAAATATGTTGGTTGTTGCCTGTCATTAATAATAGCATTGATTGAGCTCCCGTGTATGGTTGAATCTTGAGATCCTTCTGGGTCCCTCTGGTTCCTTTGTCCATTGTTTTTGTTATTTTTGCGAGATTATCAATTGAAAATTTGAGAGGCAAAGCTTTTTGATAAAACTCTCAGAGCTTTAATTGTCAGAAAAATATTCACTTCAGATATTTCATCTCTAGAAAATGGAAGCCCATTGGCCTAGAAGAGATTTTGCAAAGCAAAAGAGTGACAAATTTGATTACGTACTGTGTCCTAAAAGCCTTCGAATCGCTCAAAACACTCAAACTCGTCATTAGGACCACTATAAATAAATAATATTAGCTAAGTGCCTCTCCTTGCATTATCCGTTTGAGCAAAGTTCTATCAAGCTAGGGTAAAAAAGTGAAAAAAATAAAAAAAAAATGGACAAAGAGGAATATTATCACAGAAAATTTCAGAATTCCATATATGACAAAGTGTTCAGTGATGAATTCTCTCTAGACAGGTTTAAAAGTGAGCTTGTTTGGATAAGGCCAACTAGGAGAATTCTAATTATTAACATTAATTAAAAAAAAAATAGAGAACATCAAACCCAGGTTCAAAATTTCGAACAAGCCATGATCAAGAAAATTATCTACACTTAGAAAACATAAACATACCTCACGTGGTGCCTTTGTTCTCTCCTTAACTCTTCTGTCTTTGCCACCATTTTTCCATTGCACTTGTTGATCCAAAACCATAGTTTTCTCACCATTATTTCCCTCAATTCCACTCCCACTTTCTCTGCTAGTACCATTGGCCTTATAATAACTCATGATCCTCTCAGCAGCCTCGGCCTCATCTTTGCAATCTTGGATCAACTTCTCAACCTCAGCCCTAGGAAGCCTCACTTTCAACCTCACCCCACCATCACTATTAGCACTATTCTCCTTCCTATTACTGTTGTCGTCATCATCATCGTCATTGGCTTGTTTTTCATCAGCACCAGCCACCATGTTGCTTTGTTTAAGGATTGAAAGGTCAGAGGCAGACCTCCTTGTGAGCATTAGGCTCTCGAGCCGATCCTTGGCGCTCATGTTAATGCCAGAACGAACCCTCCTTGGCTTTGTCTCTTTAGGAAGCTCAACAAGAAAATAGAGCCTCTTTGGAAGCAACTCCTTGTGTGCCTCCAGAGGCTTTGCTCTTGTTCCATAGTGCTTAACTGCCTCGGATTCAAGCAAAACAAGGCCAGGGTGGTCCTTCAGCACATCACCAGCTTTCACTGGTGTCTTCAGCTTGAATGTCTCACCATCGATTTTCATGACCTTTGTGGTCTTCTTTGTGCCAAAGGTGTTTCCCATAATAATTGGAGTAAACTAATTAGCACCTTAGCTTATGTATGTGATATCAAATTTTTTTAAGCCCTTGGCCTTTTTGGTTTTGTAGTGTGAGTTTGAGGCACTAAGGAGGAGCTAGCTAGCACACACGAAATAAGCCTCCAATTAGGGTTGATTAATCGGAACTATTGTTTCGTTCCGGGGAATGCTCACAAAACACCAAAGGGCTAATTGTGTGCTAATGCTCACATGTGAAATGGTGGGAACAAGGCATGGACCTGATTTTATAGTTGCCAATTTTGGGGTCATTGGTCAATAAAGTAGGCAAGTTTTTTGAAAAAGGGACAAACTTTTTGAAAAAATTACGAAAACTAACAACACTAAACTACGTTGCCTTTCGCTTTCAAACAATTAAAGTATATCAATATTCAATAGTATATATGTAACCAACGACCCTAATTGCCTCTTGAAGGCCTTGTGAGTTGTGACCTTGTCTATGCTTGGCTTCAATTAATATTTTCAACAACCATGTTTCAAGTCTTCAACACGAGGCCCCAGTTGCCAAAATTTTAAAACTCTTATCTCCAACAAAGTGGACATGTTTTTACTAAGCATAATATAGAATATACTTAATCTCATTTTAATTCCTATCTTTATTTGTATAAGTTATTTTAGTTCCTAACTTTTAAAATGAATCAATTTAATATTCTGATATTATAAAACGTAAGTCATTTTAGTCCCTTAATTTACTTTTATTTAACATTCTATCAATTAAATAATTATAGGTAATCTTAAATATTTAAAGTATAAAATAACTCATTTTGATGTCTCAAATTACATAAAATAAGTCATTTAAATTTTTATTTTAAATCATAAAGTGATTCATTTTGTATAATTTTAGATATCAAAATGACTTATTTTAAGTTTCATTCTTCTTCAAAAGACAAATCGTATGTCAACGTATCACTTAAGGTTACCTATCATCATTTAATTGATGAAATATTAAATAAAAATAAATTGAGGGACTAACATGACTCGTATTTTATAATATCAAGGATAAATTTATCTGATTTTAAACGTCATGAAGTAAAATAACCTATGAGTCTAAAATAAGAGGCTAAATGAGGATAAGATCGATAATATAAGTTGTTTTGGCTTTTGGGTATCTTCGAAGGTGTGCCCGACGGTAATCGCGGCGTGGATTCAAGGATATATTTATGAATTTCAATGGCCTGGGGTATTGTTGCATGTGATTAAGAGATTTCTTTTGACTTTGGTTTGCTCATATATGTGGAGGAACCGAGCGAGCACTTAATTTCATTATCAAGCGATTCCTTTTCCATATCATTGAAAAGTACCAATTTCTGTTCAGATGAAACGTTCTAATGCGTAGTAAACTATATCAAAGTTTGTGCCCAAAGAAGAACGTTACATCCTAGTGCCATTTAACTAACAAAATGGAGTTTCACTGGGTTATGGTTAACTTTGTCAAAGGGGTGGGAATACCAGACAAAATAAAGATAAAAGAATTGGGACTTTGAAAATAGAGAGATAAGGCCAAAATTAGAGTCCACACTGATTATCGGGTCATAAAAACGGAAGGACAAGTCCGTTCAAACATGATATCGGAGCAAACGGTGAATTGGTCCTGTTACTTAAGAAGCATCTTTCTTTTCTCGGTAGGCTTCAGTGATGTTTGATCAAATCCAAGCCAAATCCCCTTGGGCAGGACGCCTTCTCCTTGGGTTTATCGTCCTCATCATCCAATACAAACATTTAGTTTAGATAATTTTTCAAATAGTACGTATAAAAATTAACTATCATAATTTATATGATAATATATGATTGGATGACTATATAAAAAGATTTTATATTATCAATACATAATAATTAAATAATAATTATTATTATTACTACTACCACAGATTTATCATTATTACAGTTTAATATGAAAATAATATTAAATTTTAATTGCTGACTTTTTCTAGTACGATGATGTTTGAATGTATAATCTCATGCAAACTACTCAAGTCACCACCAGGTCAATCGTAGTGGCTTTAATCAGTGAATAGTATATGAGTGATTAAAATTGAAGTATATAAAATGATTACAAATTTAAGTTTTAATTTAATGATTAATATCATACTATTTAATAACTAAATTTTATTTATTACATTGTAGTATATGCTAATTGATAATTCTATTTTAACACCCATATGAGTGTAGAGAGAGAATAAGTTGGGAGAAAAAATAAATAATAAAATTTATATATTTTGTGAATAAAATATTTAAATATTTTAAAAAGTAAACGTTGAAATAATAAAATTCTATACTAACAGCGCAAATCGGCACAAAAAACACAGACGCCGCATCATCAAAGCGCAAGTATAAAGCAGCAGTATGATCGTATCATTATTTCAATTTATAATTGAACTAGGTCATGTTAACATTATAAAGTAAAAGGCAAATTATTGTTGCAATTGAGAAATAACACTCAATTGAAACTTTATAAACTAATGCAATCAAATTAGTGCGAGTAAATTACACTATTCTCCCGTAAAACTTGTTTACATTACACGCATTTGCCTTTATACCTCAACAAAATTACACCAACAACTCAGTGTGTGTGATGTGTTCAGACCAGGATTTAATTAAGGAGACTCCACCAACTCCATCATACATCCACCAAAATATTGCAACTCATAGCGAGTAAATTATACTATTCTCCTGTAAATTTAGTTTAAATTAATCCATTTTCCTTTCACAAAATTACACCAACAACTCATAGTGTCTTACTGTGTTAAGACACCATGATTTAACTAAGGAGACTGCACCAACTCCATGTCACTCCATACAAGCACCAAAACACTGCAATTTTCAAACTTCAGTTCACATTATAGAAAAAATAATGACATTTATTTTTTACTCTCAGAATTGAATCATCACACCTCCATCACCATTACACAATAAAGTAAAGATTTAATTAATCCGTTAGTCCCTATAGTTTCACCAAATTTTCAATTAGGTCTCTACATTTTAAAAGTTTTCAATTGAATCCTTATATTGAAAAAAAAAAATTGATTGGGTCCTTGCCATTAACCACCGTTACAAAAAATGTAAGAGTTAACAGAATATTCCTAGAACATTCTTTTTACTATAATTTTATACTAAAAGAAAAAAGAAAAATCCATCATTCCTCCTCCTTTTCCCCTTCCCCTTCCATCCAGAAAGAAATAACAACCCATAACCTCTGCAATTGCACACACACAGTGATTGGTGAACAAATTGAAGAACAAAAGTGCAAACTGAAGCACAAATTCACAATTTGAAGAACAAAAGCTACACATTGAAGCACAAATCAACAATTTGAGAAACAAAAGCTTCAAACTGAAGCACAAATTCAAAATTTGAAGATCAGAAGTCGCAAATTAAAGCACGAATCCAAACTTTGAAAACCAGAAGCTCCAAATCGAAGCAAAAGATGTGTAAAAGTTACAAAGAAGGGGTGGCGATTCCGGCGGCCACACCGTCATGAGCACCAGTCATGGTTGCCACCACTGGTGCTGCCATTAGAGCCATGAGCCACTTGCCTCCATTCCATTCCCATAGCCTTATCTCTCTCTCTCTCTCCCTCTCGCACTCCCTCTCTTTCTCGGCCTTTCACCGGCGGTCCCCAAGGCCTTGAATCACCAGCTCTAGCCACCATCATCTGCAACCCAACCAAAAATCAAGCACAACCAAACAACAGCAATCAAACTCAGAAAAATCAAGAAAAAAGGAAAGAAAACCCAGAAGCAGAAAAGGGGAGAAGTCGCAGCCTCCATCTCAAGAAAAAAGGAAAGAAAACCCAGAAGCAAAAGATTAACAATCGAAGCAAAAAAATTTGAGAAAACTAGAAGCTGCAAATCGATTTTTTTTGTCCAATAGAAGATAAAACCTAAAATCCAAAATGAATTAGAAACCAAAAACCAGAACCTCCCTCGCGGCGAGCCTCCGCCTTGATCTCTGCCCAAACCTAGCCAACGCGCAGCAACGAGCCAATCCAGCACGGCCAGCGTGTGACGATAGCAAAGGGGCGAAGGTGGCGGAGGCGGGTGGCGCGGTGGCAAAGATCTTCTCTTGGATGGTGATGGCGGCAAAAGGGTAGAGGTGGGTGGGGCGATGGAAGAAGAAGGGGGAGGTGGGGAAGAGTAAGTACGGGGGTTGTAATTTTATAATATTTTAATGTATATTTTTTGTATAGACTATGTTAAAAGAGTGTATTGATAGATACACTATTTTTAGCCATAGATTTCTTTTTTATATATATTGAATGATTTAGATCAATGAGTTTTATGGTACACCTGACTTCATTAGATGCACTATAGCATTGTTAGATATTTTTTTTTGTAACGGTGGTTAACGGCAGGGACCCAATTAAATTTTCTTTTTCAGTATAGGGACCCAATTGAAAACTTTTAAAATGTAGGGACCTAATTGAAAATTCGATAAAACTATAGGGACTGAAAGATTAATTAAACCTAAAATAAATACATTTCTCTTTTGGTAAGCATGCCATGGCTCTCCCAAACCACAGAGGTGGGTCCCAATGTTAAATTAGACCCTTCAACCTCCCAATCAAGGTAGCTTTTGCCCCTTGTACATAGCTAATTCTCAGCATGTCCTCGTTACCAGTAATCATTACAAGAGCATTGCCCATTAACAAAATGATGGAAACGATTAGCATCCCTGACAATGATTTCCCTATTAACTATTTTTGATATGTACTTGGTAACAGTATGACAGTCAGCACAGACACGAAGATTTTTGGTGATCCTAATCAAGCTTCCATAAGGTGTGCTTAAAAGACCAAATGCAATAGCTAATCTCTCACTATGTCCCCATAGCAACTTAATCTTCATTGGTTCATTCACATCACGAAGGATACAACTGGTATCAGGAACATAACCACAAGCCTCGACCTCAATCCTCAAATTTTCTAATAATTGATAAATATCTGCCCATTTAGGATGTGAATCATCACCAGCAAAAAATGTGTGTACCTGATTGCTTACTTCAATCAAACTATAAGCAGGTGTTTTCTTCAGTCCCCGCATCCTCATAAGTCCTCTTATGTAATTCACTGAGTCCCATTGTCTTGCTTCGGCATATATATTCGATAACATGACATAAATTCCAGAGTTCAAGTAACCTAAAGAAAGCAATCTATCTGCAATTTGTGTCCCCATATTAATATTCTTATGATTTCTGCAACCACTGAGCAAAGCTTCAAACACATCAGTGCTGGGTTCAAAAGGCATCTGCTTCACCAATGCATCTGCTTCCTCAAGACAGCCTGCTCGACTAAGCAGGTCAACGAGACAAGCATAGTGTTTGTCATTTGGCTTAATGTTATGATCTCTTTCCATACTGTGGAATAAATTCTTACCCTCTTCAACTAGGCCTGAGTGACTGCAAGCTGTTAGGAGTAACACAAATGTAGTTTGGTTTGGTTTGAGCCCCTCCTTTGTCATTCTATCATAGATACCAAGAGCATGATGTCCATGACCATGCATTCCAAAACCCATAATCATTGAGTTACACAATATAACATCTTTAAGAGGGAACATGTTACTGAATAACTTCTCAGCAGAGTGAATTTTACCACACTTGGCATACATATCAATCAAGGCTGACATGTTAACTGCGTCAAATGTGTAACCATGCCGGATCAAATGAGCGTGGACGCTTCTACCTTTCTTGAGAGATCCTAGATGGGCACAACAATGCACTAGACTAACAAGAGTGACAGAATTGGCAGCCACATTTTCTTCTTGCATTTGATAAAATAATTTCAGCGCATCCTCTGCATAGCCATTTTGTGATAAACCCACAAGCAAAGCAGTCCAAGTAATTACATTCTTTGTATCCATTCTTCTGAAAACAGTAGTTGCTTGCTTTGTGGCACTGCATTTACAATACATATCAACAATTGCAGTGGACAAAACTAGATTCGATTCAAGTCCTTTTCTAATGATACAAGCATGGAGGATTTTTCCTCTTTCCAGGTCAGATGTTAGAGAACAGCCCCGAATAAGGCTCACCAAGGTTCCTGAATCAAACCCAGCACCACTTTGGACGAGTCTATTAAAGAGAGCAAAAGATTGGGGTATCATACCATTTAGAACATATCCTGAAATCATAGCATTCCACGAAACCAAAGTTCTAGTGCACATGCTATTGAAAACGAAAGAAGCACTGCCAGTGTCACCCACATTACTATACATATCAACTAATGAAGTCAGCACAAATACATCATTGCCCATGCCTAATGCAAGGACATAGCCGTGGACACATCTTCCAAGTGTTCCGAGTCCACTTTCTCCACATGCCTTGAGCAAGCTAGACATTGTCACAGGACTTGGACTTACACCGCAACCAATCATCTCAAGGAACATTTTAACTGCCTCCTTAAAGTGGCCCTCCTGCACATAACCCCCAATAATCGAATTCCAGCACACAACATCTCTTTCAGACATCCCGTCAAAGACTGTTCTAGCATCATCAAGTCTCCCAGATTTCACCAAGAGATTAATCACTGAACTCCCAACATGCGGACGCAAATGGAATCCCTTCCAAACAGCAGTCCTAACAACTTCCATCCCCATCTCATAATCCAACATGCTGGTGCAGGCCTTGAGAGCAAAGATACAAGTGTAACTATTGATCTCTACATCACAAGACCCCATCATTTTGAACAACATGGGAACCTCCTTGTATTGCTGGTTTCTCAGGTAGCCATCCATCATGGCATTACAAATAAAGGCTTCCGGATGAGAAAATTGATCAAACACCTTGCGGGCAACACTGAGAAAACCCAAACCAGAATAGGCCCTGATAACTTTTGCAGCCAGAAACTGCTCATTGGACACACAATTTGTGATGATCTGAGCGTGGGTTGACTTGACGTGGAAAAGGGTCTTCGGGAATCGCTGCAAGAGTGAGGAGAATCTGTACAAGATTGAAGGAGGCTGGTTGAATGGGGCATTTTGAAGTTGAAATGAAGCGAATGTAGGGGCTGTTGCAGCGTTGTAAATGAGCCTGCAGGTTAACCTGGGCTTGGCTATTGCGTGTGTGAAGTGAAGATATGATAAAGGCATTAACCATACGAGGAGAAGGATGATAGAGAAGAATTGACGTTAAGGTATAATTCAAGTTGGGCTTTTCTTTCTGTCTGTTGTTACGTGAAAATGGAAGGAGGTCAATTTCTTGAAGACAAGAGAGAATTTTGATATAATTTTACTTTTTGTTCCGTTTTCTATTTTGTTTGTTCTCTTAATGATATTTCGATGGGTGTCAATTCAGATATCCACTTTATAATTATTGAATGTGATGATCCTAAAAATAAGTAAAGATCACTATCACATCCAATGATTATAAAGTAGGTGTCTATTATATCCATTTTTTGAGTGACAAAATATCATTATTTTTCTTGTCTCAAGAACTATGCGGTGGTCGGCAATAGTGGCCAAGTGGCTGGAGACAAGGTGAATGCCTGCCTGTAAAGGCGCTCTAGCACTCAACCGTTTCGCATACCATAACTTCAGGAAAGAGAAAAGTGAGTAGGCAAAAAAAGTGTTCGCACCTTATACATGAGATTAGAGGTGATGGATTTGATTAGTGTAGGCTATACCAACAGTGTGCTAGATGCGAGTAACACGATTGGTGGTTCTGATCTTCCCTTGCCCAAAACAAAATTCTACTTCTTGGTTGTGCACTCTCTAAATGGTACATTTTTTTTCATATAATTATAAACTACTTATCTTTCTTTCTTGTTAAATTCAGCTGTTTGGCACAAAATAAAAGTACCAAAAGTTTATGAACCAATCAAAAACAAGGTGAATACAAAAATGAAGAAAATGGGGCAAAAATCCATGGAGTAATGGTCAATGAAAAAGCCATTAGAATTGGGCTTTAAATTTCCAGTGTACCAAAAAAATTGATTAATGAAAAGTGTCTTAGGCCAATTATAAATTTCATTCTCATACTACCCATCCTTTTAGTTAAAATTTCAAGTTGAAAAAAGCACTCCCCCTAATTTTGGGCTTGCCCTCGGGTTATACATATCATTTATATATTTCTTTGCTGAGGGATGATTTCTTTGGTAGGGAAGTTGAAGGGCAAGAAGATAGTCATACACTCAACTTTTTAACAGATAAAAATAATCGCGAAGGAAAACAAGAAACTTCTGTAAAATTTCATAAGGAAACAAGGCGAATTCTGCCATAGTCCTTGCTAAGTTAGTGACCAACTGGTTCAAGGGTGGAAAATGAGAGAACAAGAGTTGTTGGGGTTGAATTAGAATTTTAAATGTATTAAAAATTTCTAAATGATTATTCATTAACACAAACTTCAAGGTAAATTTGAACTTCATTAACATTCAAATATTTCATCAAACTATTTTCTAATGCTCATCTTTTCAGATTTGATCAATAAAAAAAATTAAAAAAAAAGAGAAAAAGTCTTTTCAAATCCATAAATCTTTTTCCCAAGGCTCTAACAGCAAACTCATGGAATCCCTCTACCCACTGTCAGCGCAAAAAGTTTCAATACCAAATTTCTCACAAGAAGGAGCTTGCCTCATGAATTCGATAGCAATTCCTGTCATCTTATCAAAATTGATCTCATTAGCAAGACCTCTTGTTGAATAAAGTCAAACATATACTATATAAGCCTTTGTCGAACTCGAAGACGACGATATGGAAAAGAAGGAGAAGAGGTCAGGGAAGGTCGTGTTGCAGAACGAAGATCAAAGAAGAGGATTTAAGGTGAAGCAACCATGGCAGTGCTGTTGGTGGAACTAGGAGGCATTTTGCTGTTGGCAGTGGCTCTTCCCAATTGCCATCGTCGCCCAACAATTTCAGCTGAGGTTTGTAGGGTATTGAGATTAAATCTTCCTGAGCAAGAGAATAAGGGTTTCTCTATTATCACACAAAACCCCGGCTCCAATAGAGATTAACAAGTTGTAAAGAAGACAATCTAACTATAAAACGTCAATTGTATTAGATTATAATGGATAAAATCGTTATATTAGAGCTTTTGTTTGATTAAGGAATGGGGAATTCAAAATTGTTAATGGCTGGCAAAGCTCCTGGTGGATGGTGAGAGGTTCTCAGTTGGTTAGAGGAAAAGGGCAGCTATCCAACCATCCTAAACACGGTGACAGATCTTCTCATCCTCATAATTAAATTAAAGTATGGTTTAGAATGCAATTCAACACTATTAAATCTTGGTTTTTTATAGGTCACAAATAGCATTTTACAAATTCCTTAGAACATGTTATTTCAGCCACAGGATAAAACATCAATGGCACACATTCAATGACCAAGTTGGTCACTAACTCAATGAGGACCATGGCAGAATTCAACAAGGAAACAATATATCAATTGATTTCTTTACACGCTCATACAGGGGGTTAAAAAGGAACAAACAAGAAAAGAAGGAAAGAATAAACTGAATCATCGAGGCTGACTTATTTCGCCATCGTATGATCAGTTCTCAAACAAGTGTGGAAAATTATGTCAAATAATCAGGCAGAAAGATATTGAATATGAAGTTCTTTGCTTATAACCCCACCATTCAAAGCTGCTGTAACTTGCGAAGATGCTCCAATAACGAAGTAGCCTTCCTTTTGGCCCTCTCTGTACCACTCCGAGCAAGGTCAGAAAGAGGTATGACAGCACCAAGTCTACTTATGCAAGCAAGATTGTCGGGGTCCCTCTTGCACAAGGCAAGTAAAATGGCTGCTGCATTCTCTTTGTTGCGAGGTAATCCTGTCCTCAAAAGATCTATCAAAACTGGTATGGTGCTGGCTTTAACTATAGCAACCTTTGCCTCTTGGTGGCCGGCAAGAACTGACATTATTGTTAGGGCTTCGTCGACCATTGACTTGCTTGAATCTGTGAGCATCTTCAACAATGCGGTGATAATCCCTGACCTAATGGCCCTTCCCTTGTTCCCTTGATAAATACATAAATTGAACAATGCTGTTGCTGCATCTTTCTTCCCTCTAGGGCTCCCGTTTTCAAGCAATTCCACCAATGCTGGTATAGCTCCTGAGGCACCAATTATAATTTTGTTCTCATCAGCAAGTGACAAGCTAAAGAGGGTAGCTGCTGCATTTTCTCTTGCTTCCATGGTTCCTGCTCGGAGCACCTGGACAATGGATGGGATGGCACCAGCAAGCATTATGAGTCCCTTGTTATTTTCATATATAGAAAGATTGAGGATTGAAGTAACTGCATTGTCCTGCGTCAATACATCTTCTGAAGTTAAAAGGTTGACCAGAACTGGAATTGCTCCGGCTTCGGCAATTAGTATCCTGTTGTCTGTGCTTCTTTTGGACAGTGATCGAATTTCAGTAACAGCCGCCCTACGCTCCTCAACAGACCGGCTGGAGAGCTTCCGAACAAGAGCCTCAATTGCTGCTATGTCACCTGTGACATCTCTGAATGATCCATCACTTTTCTTAATTTTGCCATTGGTTAGTCCTGTTGGCTGCTCAATATTGTGCTCTATACACCACTGAGAAATAAGACTCCTTAAAACATAATTTGGTGTAAGGGTCAAATGCTGCAGCTTCTGCTGAGTTTTTGGACATGTTGTATTTCCACAGTCTATCCATCTCTGTATATAGGATCTCTCATATGTCTGTAGAATTAATAAAAAAAAAAAACTGTCAGATTTAAAAAAAGGATTGATGTTGAAAAATTCAATGGGAATGCTTAGTGTTTAAGCAACATTTGAAATGAAGATACCTGGCCGGTGGCCACAATAACAGGATCCCTCATTAGTTCCAAGGATATAGGGCAAAGAAAGTCTTCAGGAATTACAATTGCTTCAGGCCTTTTAACTTCAGGTAGACTCTTAATCTCAGAATTTTCTTGACTTTCAGCATCAGTTACATCTGTCAAGGAAATCTCTGAAAGGGTAGGGATACTCCTTGTTCTTTCCAAGCGAGAACCTGCCTGAAATGTGCTGCAACCTTTTCCTCCATCGTGTCCAGAAATTCTATCTAATTCTGATAAATTTTCAGGACAGCTATTTCGTTTATGCAATCCACTCATGGATTTACCAAGCACCTGACTGATTTCTTGAGCCAGAGGCTCAGATAATTCAGAAGATGGCATTTTTGAAATCATATACCCATATTTTTCACTGGCTCGTCTTAATTGTGTTCTCACCAAGTCCACCTGTAAAAGCAGATAATACCAGTAAAAGCTCAATCAAGGATGTCGTATGCAAATAATAACAATAATAATAATAATAATTAAAAAAAAATCTATCTAAGTTGTACCTGTTCTCTGACTTCCTCTGAAATGTCTAAATTATCATATGGTAAGTTGCTTAATAGTTTTTCCAATTTCCATGTCACACTCTGAAATTGGAAGACAATGGTCTTGGCAGCTCCATCCTTAAATCAATATAAAAAAAATTTCAGAGATGTACCACAGACATCATTTAACAGATATACATGCCCACAGAAATTCAGCTTTTGTAATATTCCAAGTTAAATAATTCAAGAACTGCAAAATCATCACTATTTGAAGAATATTTATTATATTAAGTAAATAATTCCCTAGAAATCCACAAAGCAAAATATAGAAAATGCCAAGCAGAAGAATAATGAAACAATATACTGAGCATATGCAGGCCATGAGCAACTGATATGGGACATGTTACCATCCCCTACTGAAAGATCACAAATATAGTGGTTTTGTTGCACATATCATACCAATCTACACAACACTTTAGTGGCAGTAAAGAAACAAAAGCACTTAATTCAACCTTAAAGAACAAGCACGCTGCCTGTAATGATTAAAAAATGGAACACGTTTCCCAGTAACAACCGATTTGTGATATCTTACCAAAATTAAATCACGTCATCATGTTAGATTTGGAGCTAGATATGGATGAGAAGCTTTACTCACATTTCCT